>CM034146.1:269938131-271138131 GCA_019776745.2 Taxus chinensis | reverse complement strand
TTTACACTATTCAATTCCATTATCTCTCATTTCATGTGAATGCACAATAAGTTCTAGCAGAAACTCCTTTATTTCCATGCCTATCATCATTTCATTTTTCCAAATGTCGTTAGCTAGAAGTTTTTACTTAAAACTTGTTGCATTGTGACACTTGTTTTAAAGATAGCAATACTAGAATAAAAGGTCATTTTTAACGTCACAACCTAGGGAGCGTGCGCTTCCTAGGTGTATTAGATCCCCCTTGCAGAAACAAACTGGAGTTCACTTTTAATATATAATAGTTTGGAATTTGTACTTCTTGTTTAGACTCCACAACCAACCTTGAGAATAAACCGAGCCTTCCCAATGCATCCATAATTGGACTCCATTTTATCTCTTATGTCATCTTATAATAATATGAATTTTGATATAAACTCACAATATAATGACCATTTAAATATTCTCTTAAGGCCGTCAACCACAGGATCTCAATAATTTCAATAATAGTCGTGAGCCCATTCACATGACACCCTACAATAAATTCTTTAAGCTAATGGTATAATTTATATGCCTATGCATGTAAAGCACTCTCAAGATGGAAAATCATATACACTATGTATAACAAAAAAGATGTCACATGAGTTTTATGCATACTGTACCATGACCATAAACCTTGGCTACGTTGCCAGGATACGGATACAAGTATCGGTTTGGATACGGATACGATACGCGGATACGTCAATTTTAAAAAACCCTTGGATACGATACGTCTTGGATATGTCCGTATATATATATATATATATATATATATATATATATATATCTAATCATTTTACTCATTTTTTAGTCCATAAAAAACTGAAATAATAATACAAAACTTGAATCAATGTTCAAAACATTCAATATACTTAAGACTTTGCATTTTTATTGATCATATGGCTGCCATACATATGATATACGAATATCATGTTAACATGAAATGATGAATATACTGCTGGATACGTTAAAAAAAACAAAATAGAACTTTAAAAAAACGTATATACTGCTGGATACGTTCCTGATACGTACCGGGTACGTCAGGATACGTCACAAATACGTTTGTACGTATCTGTGACGTATCCTGGCGTACCCCGTACATATCAGGAACGTATCCGTATCATATCCATAATGTATCTGTATCCGATACGTTTTCACGGGGATTCAGGGGGGGTTTGGCGTATCCATGCAACGTAGAACCTTGGCTTTAACATGATTTTAAAGGTCAAACCAACAAGAATACTTCTAAAAATGATATTAAATTTCCATTGAAATGAGGAAGAAAAAAACAATGCCAAAATGTGTTCGTTCTTTCTTATATATTTCCATCCAACAAAATGAGCAAGTTCTCCCTCATTTGTTACAAAAAAATTCCAATATGAAACAAAATGGAAACAGAAATGAGACATAGAGAAATAATGTCCCCATCAAGAAAGGAGTAAGTCCTTATTCAGAGAAGGGAACCATTAACCACCTTAAATAAGTGATTCGAAACTTTTATGTGGGTAGTAATCAACAAGAACAACTATTCTATATAATAAATAACACAACCGTGTACATAGGACACATTAGAAACATCATTTAGTATAATAGAACATAATCGTAAATAAGACGTAGGACATATGGAAGTGAAAATCTCTTCATTATGCAGATTTTTAAAATACAAGATCTCCAGTAAAGATAAGCAATGAAATCTGTTGAGAAGTTGAAGACAACTCCCTCAATGATCATCACAAGATATTCATATAGGATAGGCTATGATTGGTGTGTCAATCGAAGGAAAGCACCCATACACAACCACCAATAATGACTCAAAAGTTAACCAAGACTATGTACATCACTATGCACGTATTTATTTCCATGAAACATAATGTCTTTATTTATTTGTTAATGACATGTCTAGCAAAATGTCTAAATATCAGCCTACAACCATTCCCCCTCTAATAATTGTGGGCATATCTACCAACAATACTCGCGAATTAGAAGAGGGTCACATGTAGCAGGTGGTTCAGCCAATAGAACAGGCGCAACCTCAGAAACTGAAGGCATGGATTATGTCACAATAGTGACAATACTGAAGATATTGCTGTCCAAAACTCCATGGAACTGCTGCTGTGGAACCATCCATTGTTGAAACTAAGGAAGAATCTGTTAAAGATACTGAGACAGAAAAAATGGTTTTCTCTAGCAGTTTGTTTTTCCTATCAAGTCTCTTCTAAGCCTTCTCACCTGAACTACTGCTCACACTGTCTTTCTTAAATGCTTTGAACTTGGAAAGCTGAATGTGCCATTCCTATACCTTGAAAGCACTATTGGCTAGAATTTGTTCAGGCTTGTTAGCCTTAAACTTTCATTCTGCAATCACCCTGACATAGGTCAATTCTTATTGGCCAACTGTTTGAAAAAATCAGCAGCATGCTTTCCCACTGCATCAATCAAACCTTTGACTTTAGCTTCCATGTCTCATTTCTAGATGTTGGTTTTCTGAAGTAACTCTAGCCCATCCTACTGGTATTTGTTAGACACTGACTGACGGTACTTCACCTTGTCTTCTAAATCCTGAGCCCCATGCATATACTTCAGTTGTTATCTTTTACAGGTTAGTTGCCATGAAGTTGTGATGGGCATCCATTAAAACATGATATGGACCATTCAAATCTGGTTGGAGGCCTGGGTATAGAACTTGGGAACAACTTTCTAGTTCCAATGCTCTGCACCATATTTCCCACAATAATGGTTCTCTTTCTTCCCTGCATCAACTTCACAGTGTTGCTGCCAACATGCATAATCACTATGACCATACGATTGTTTTCAACTGCTCCAATGATTGAAAATCCCTGTCACTGATCTCTGCACTATCATGGAACTGTGGAATCAGAATGTGTGCTTCTGACTGGGGATGACCCTGGCTGCTCTCTACAACTGCTAAGGTAAAAGAAAGAGACTCAGATTCTCCGTGTCACTGCTGCTCACTGGAAACTAATAGTTGTGCCTCACTTGTCTGCTGATTTAATGTTTCCTGTGCATTTTTAGGTACTTCAGGTTGCGGGACCTCGTGTTGTTGTGGTTGGGCTTCAGACTGCTTACGAGTGACAATGGTGTCATCTAATTGCATTGAGACATGCATCATGTATAGGTTTAAAATGCTTTGAACTGGCCCTATCTGTAGTATAATTGGAAAGCATAACCAAGAAACTTTTGGAATTCCAATCCGAATGCAAATCTAACCCAACACAGATTTAACACCTTACAGTATGGAATGATCAATTTGTTGCCCAAGATTTAAGCTGGAGAGATGGAATGTGAACTCCAGAATGAACATTTTCTACAGGGAAAGGCAAATGCATTTGCCAACTTATTAATGGAATCCCACTGTTACTATAATGTGGCAAGAAGGTAAAACTATGTTGAAACTTGAAGCTTTGGCACAACAAAGATAAAAATTTAGAGGAACATAGAGAAAGCTTATAGAAGACTATGCTACCTTAGAGATAATGCATACTGATACAATATTGTAAGGGCAACTAAGAGACGAGCAATATATTTTGGCTTCTAAAGAGAACAGGTTTACAAATGTTCTGTAAGCTTCCTACACGTTGCATAAAGCTCTCCACGAACAACAGCAACATCTTGAGAAAATAAAGAATATTATTTCTATGGCTTCACCTTTTCCACCCCTGTAAGGGCCTCTACTAGTATGGCTTGTACCACAACATCGAGGTCTCCTCCTTTTTTGTCTAGTATCTTTTCTTTTAGTGCTGCTATTTCTGCTTGGACATCTGAGAGTGCATAACTGAGTTTTCCTTCCAAGTTTCCACTTGTATCAACTCACTCCTCCCTGTAGGCTATATGTTCTTGGTTGGGATTTGAGTTAAACACTGAAAGAGGTCCTGCATATGATCATTCCAACATTGCAGACTGTTTATAGGGAACTACACTATAAAGAACATCAATCACACGGTACACCTAGTAAATGCAAACCACGTTACAGCATAGAAGAAGAATAAATATGATAATAGTCGATGCTTCTTTCATAGGTAGTGCTCAATACAAGCTCTTCAGTACAAGGAAGACCTGGTATACAGTGCCCTTTCCCCAACATGCATCATCCTATTCATACAAGAACACCCAATGGGTTGTAAATTAAAGCAACCATCAACAACCAAACAGACTCACAAGAGTTATTACAAAACTATCTAAGGCCGACAGTACAATCATTAACAGCATAACTTGTGGGATACTAAAATATGTAATTATGCTAATAACAAAAACAATACAAATGTCACGGTCTACATTATCCCCCCCACCTTTACAAAATTGGAGTCCCTTCCGACACAATTCATAGACAGCATGATAAAAATTAGAATGAGTAGAGAAGATAAGAAGACATTCCTGGTGGAGTTGCCAGTTATGTAGGGATTGTTGATGCTTGCAGTTGTTGCCATGGGATGTGTTGAACATGTTGCATGATTTACTCTCTTTAGGAATTACATTCACATAGGCTATACATGCGGAATGGGGGAACCACCTTCCCAGAGGGCCCAGGCGGGAGTTACAGAAAGAAGGTGACATGGGGCAATAGCCCCCATCCAAAGGCTCAAGGGCAGCAATACCCAAACAAAAACAAATGGTGTACGGTGACCATGTCATACATCTGCAGTGCCCTGAAAGTTGTTTTGGGCTGTACGGTGTTTGTGGTGGTTGTATGGCAGCAGATTGAGAGCACCATGTTGTACAACAAACGGTTGTACAACTGCAGCAGCAGATCGTACAAATGATTTGCAAGTGGATGTCATACGGTAGGTGCAGACTGTTGTGTCGTACTGATCAGGCAGGAGTTCATACATGTTGGCCAGCGCCAGCAGATCCATTAGGCTCGGCGGTGACAGCAGATCATTGCAGTTCAGTTAGCAGTCGTATGAGCAGCAGTCATGCAGGTGCACAATTGTTTGGCAGAGGGGGCAATCTGGTTGACCAATGAATAGAGATCAAAAGGAGAATGGAGGTCAAACAAAGAGTAGAGGCTGGGTGGAGCTTTTGTTTGTAATTTGGACATGCAATCATTGAGGAAGTCAATCCTTTTGACTTTGTGTTGGTCTTACGGTTTCAAGTCATTTATTTTTTCGTTGCTTTTCCATCCTCCTATTTCTTCATTGGCAAGTTGTGCTTCCATAAATAGAATTTCGAAGTTCGTCATATCGACATTTTGGGTCCTTGATGAGTATATTTTTAATTTAGAGCCATTTATTATGTATTTTACCTACTTTCCATCCAAGTACTCCAACCTGACATTGGCTATCCATACCAATTGGCGGGCAACTTTTCATCAAACTTTGACCCCTAAAGATGTATTCTTTGAACTCTGATGGGTAAGCCAACCATGGTGTTGATGGGTCGGAAGGACTTGGCATCACTGACATTTGCTTTTCGTCATCACGCTGCAAGACTTGGCCTTCTTCAATCTCCATAATCTTGACGTTATTCCAATTAGGCCAGAACACTTCATTTTCTTCCATCTGCCAATGGACAAATCGTTAGGGGAGTGTCTCACCTTCGGAGAATGGCTGTAACTCTAAGACCCCTTCATCATTTGGCTCGATTGTACCTCGGTACCCGTCAACCAAGCAGTCTTCTTCGGAGTCCAAGTCTGATGAGTTTGCTTTCCCACTGACTACCCTTTTCTTCACATCTATGACATACTTCCATCCTTTGTTTTCAATGGAGATCAAAGTCTTTTTCCAGTTATGATTGGCTTTGGCTGCTATGAATCATCCCAACCCAATAGTGCATCAGAGGCCTTCTTTTTCAATGAGATTACTACAAAATTCAAGAAAAAAGGATGGGTTCCAATAGTAACTTTTTGTCCCGTCACGACACCCAATATCTTAATGCCGTGTTGATCTGCTCTTACTGCTTGGAATTTTGGAGGCCACATAGTTGGCTTCCCAAGACTCCAAGTCTCCTCTACAGGAACATTCATGCCAAAACCACCATCGACAATAGTATTTGTCAAACTACAGCCTATAGTTTCCATATTCACAAGTGTCGACTTTTGCACTAGATTCATCGTCATGAACAAAGGATCAACCACTCAATCACCGACAATGGGGGTTCAAGTATGAGTTCTTTCTTCTGCTTTTAGGTCTCCCCATCACCCGACACTATACCATTTTCCATTAGGTGTGCCATTTTATGCTCCATGCCCAATCCAACATCTTCCATGGTAGGGGAGGGGATTATCCCGGTATTAGTTTCCACCCCACACAGTGGCAATCCCTACAAGGTCTTATCTCAGTTTCTACATGCTAAATTACAGCTAGCAGGACAGGAAGCCCTCAATGAGAAAAGAAGAATACAAGAAGTATGCATGGTAAATTATTCACAAGAGCTCGTACCTACCAAACATCTCCAGCAATGCACATCCAGTCTGCCTTGAGAACTGAACTACATCAAGCAAAGGATGCTCCATCGAGCTCTCCAGTGGGTCATCCCACACCTCATCATCCCGAGATGTCTTCCTCTTCCACTCCTCCCGCTTTTTCTTCTTGAATTATTTTTACTGTACAGTCAAAAGGGACCAAGACTGATCTAAAGGGAGGATAATGTAGACGGTTAAAAGGTTAATTATAAGTAAATGTAGCCAACATATTTCGTTAGTGTGTTGTTGGCATTTGGCTAGAAGATTAATAAGACTTCTTGGATGATGGTTGCAACGGTTGTGTGAACCTTCGACAGCTGGGCCTTGCCCTTTAAATAGCATGTCAATGTAGGGGTGAGGGCACTTGTAGTAAGTCCTCGTGAACTACGAAGATTGTAAAAGAATTTATCTTGGGCAATACAAAGCTGCTGTTAGTTCATTACTTGTGGTGATATTATGGTATGTACTTGCATTTGCTATTCTATATATGTTATTATTCTAGTAACTCAGTAGATTATATCTATACTACAAACCATTTCTTGGTTATGTGTCTGGCTCCGCCTCTGACTTTTAGTTATGCTTCAGCTTCTACTTCTACTCCGTTCTTCACTTGATGGACTTCTCAAGTTGGTTACTTGCCACAATCTTTGTTTTTCTTCTTGTTGCTCCACCAATTGAGCGGACCATATAACTTCTTGGTCCCTTCCCTAACCATTTTTTGCTTATTCTCCCACTTTTGTTCAGGGTCAATCAATTATTTCTGTACAGCGTGAGTCCTCTTCTTATTGAACTCTTCATAATGTTGTAGTTTTTTTCATCATTGTGTTTCACTGTTATGCTTGGCACAGAGATCCAATAATATATGTAGTGCCTCGTCGACAAAAGTATTTCCAATCGACATTCACTTTGAACTGACTTTAAACTTGACCCAACATTCTTTAAAGGCATGGTGCCATAATGTTTATGGGGGAACCACACTACCAATAACATCAATCACACACTACTAAATACATAGCACATTACAGCATATATGAATATGATAGTAGTCCATGCTTCATTCATAGGTGGTGCTCAACACAAGCTGTACGCTACAGGGAAAACCTGGTACTCAGCTCCCTTTCCCTGATGCATATCATTCTATTTATACAATAAGAAGACCTAAAAGATTGTCAGTTAACACAACAGTCAACAACTGAACATACTCACGAGCATTATTACAAAACTACCTAAGTCGGGCAATCTAATCAGTACCCACGTAACTTTTTGACTCCTAAGATATGTAATTATGCTAGTAACCAAGACAATACTAATATGACACTCTACACAGACTCTGCAGCAAAATTAGTATGCTCAGTGAGCCAATTCCTGGCAGAACAGAGGTGATACAGAATATGCAAATAAATACAAATGGAAGGCATCAATTAACATGCAATTGCACGATCTTGGTGAATGAAAGTCCGTGGAGAAGCTTCAGCAACAGCAGTAACTATTATCTTCCAAGTCTCAGCCAGATGTACTTGAATCTGCACATACCTTCAAGACTTCACAAGTTCATATGCATCCATGCCAGTCTCAAAGTTTCAAACTTATCATCTCCCCGCTGGCTAGTTGAGCACAAGGGACAACTCTCCATCAAGCTTTCTGATGCTAATTTTGTCACACTATGTTGATCTCCTTCATGCCTGATATGAGAAAACTTACTGGGAGAGATTAACCATCTTTTAGACAAATGCAGTTCATCACAGGTTCACCATAATTTTAGACACTAGAAAAAGATAATCTGGAAAAACTAATTCAAGATTTCACAGTATATGTAGCCATATTGGCAGTTCCTATATTATTAAGGACTTAAATATACCACGGTTAAAGAATGATTTTATTCCACTCAATGTATTCAACATCTTAATCTATGCAAGTTCAGATTCAGTGACCAACTAACTTACTGCAGCAAGAAAGAATTCATGTCATAAGGAAGCACGGGCACACATTTGCAAATTCCATGAATCGTCCCATAGCATGCTAGGCAATTACAGTCATGCATTTCAATTTCCCCTATGTCGCCCATACACTCCTCTTTCTATCTTCAAAATTCAAATTTGCACACAATAGATCTGCAGATTTTTATACAACCAATTTTCATAGAGCACACTTACTGTAACCAAACTCCTTGGGTCAAGGGCTGCAACAATTTTCATAGAGTACCCTTACTGTAACCACACTCCTTGGGGCAAGGGCTGCAAATTAATAAATCTTAATTTTAATCGGTAATTCCTATGATTGAAGAAAAAAAGAAGCATTTTTTAACTGTGTATGCCAAAATTATATAAAACCCCTCATATGAGACAGCCACTGGACACAGTATTGACCAAATTGGACAATCTAAAATAGGGAACATATTATTGCACTGCTTCTTGAAATACCATTCTAGCACACAACAAGATTCGTAGACCAAAACCAAGCAGCAAAACTATGTAGAATTAAACAAAAGAATTTTCAGAATCAACATCAGCGTAACAAACAATGTGCAGTGGTTATCCAAGGAACAGACCGCCTTAAATGATGTGACTAATGATTCTTCCAACCAATAAAAAACGGATCACTTTATGTAATATGCATTTCTATCTCTAATGCAGGTCAAAAAGAAGACTGCTTACCTCATGTTCAATGGTGTCCCGATCTTGCTCTGTGGTGCGATGCCGATCCACATAATCTTTTCGGTGGTTAAGAACAAAAGTTTCCAATGTCCGAATACTTTCAAGCTACGTAAATTAAACCCACATTAGACATCAACTTCTCACTATCAAATCATAAAATATCACAGAAACATTGGGACAGCAATCGCTCATCTTTACTTAATGAAGCTACGATGACTAAACACATTGACAGAAACCAAAAGGGTAAATGGACATGAAGAGAGACCTCAAGAACAATATGAAGAAGAGTCAGACAAGCAATTGAAAAGCTACTAGTTTCCAGACCAAAAGTTATATATTTAATCTACATTGAATGCATGTGATCGTTTCCATCAGTATATATCTCATATCCATTTCAAACTTACTCTAAGAAGCAAAATAACACAAAATAAATAAACAAGAGTGCAAGTTTGTTGATCACAATCAGATGAAAAACGAGGATTTCAAGATACTAAAATGTCAGACTCACAGTTTTAAGAGCTGCTTTGATGAATTGAGATTTTCGTTGAGGTCTCCTTAAAATCATAGATGCCGATATTTTTGCCATCTTAGCCTGAAATTGATAATAATTCAACCAATAATTTTATAAAACGATGTGATGTCACAAAAGCAATATTATCACCAATACTTCTACCACACTCTCAATTTGAATTCACAAATGCAAAGACCTACTAGAAGTTAGCCAAGACCGTAAGAAATTCTATTTTGTTTTATTAGCAAGCATAAAGCACAACAAAATTCTACCAAAAATGGAATTCTTCAGTACCCCAATAGAGCAGTATTCAATGATTAGATTATGGTTCCTGACTCCATATAATAGCATGTTGACTCTTAAGTGGCTGAGAAATTAAAGAGAAAAAAATTACAATATATCAGTGCAGTAGTTGGAAGAAAGATTATCTGAAGTTTGAACTACAGTAACAAGATGGGAGAGGTACAAAAAACACACTGATTTAATCATTGTGGTAACTGGTGTGTGTTCGTGAGAGAGAGATTGTCTGATTTTGCAACAACAAAACCAATAGTGTAGGGGCCCTCCCTAAAGACGCATGAAGCACAAGGATTAAAAAATACAGTGACTGAAATTAGGATATTTTTATTTTATTTTACTAACATTAATAAGCCTATAAAGAGGCTGCATTGACTGTGTGGTCTCTAGACTTGTGGCTAATGTTTTTGCATGTTTCCATATCAAGCTTTACCATACTTCTGCACTCGTTCAACATTCTGTGTTAATTAGCATGCTCTTATTATTGAGTTGAAAAGTTTCCTAGTTTTTCATAATATCCTGCAAAACTATGGGATAGTTCTGTTAGACGACAGATATCAAGTAATTGAAGGAGCTCACTATGTAAGTGAGAACCCAACAAGTGATTCTTGGAAACTGAATTCTGACAAGTCCTCCAAGGAACCCAAGGCATATTAGGTGGTTGCAGTGGAAGAAATCCTCAGGAGAAGTACTCATCTTATCTTGCACCTTCAATTTTGAGATTTCTTCTAGCAATTTAGCCAAGTTCAAAGGCCTCATACCGCCCTAAAATAGACATTAGCACAAGAATAACCAATTTGTGGGTAACGGATGTATA
The DNA here is from genome assembly GCA_019776745.2 of Taxus chinensis. Classification (NCBI taxonomy): domain Eukaryota; kingdom Viridiplantae; phylum Streptophyta; class Pinopsida; order Cupressales; family Taxaceae; genus Taxus; species Taxus chinensis. The sequence continues at coordinate 271,127,419 of CM034146.1, read as the reverse complement.
TAACCTTGTTATATGTGGTCTAGCAAGGGCCCATAACATCTTGGAAATCAAATGGAAAAGGCCCTGATTTGTTTCAAGGCTCAAATATACAGTGAATCACCTATGTCATGTAATCTGTGATCCATAAGGTTCAGGAAACCAATCCTCTGCATCAATCGACCAAGGAAAATCCTATTTCTGTCAGCAGCATGGTTCCAAAAGGAGTTTTTCTTGGCAGGTTGTGAAATCACCGCTTCACACAGCTAAGCGGTTGAGTAACTTTCGGTATATCTAGGGTGACGGTTGCACGACCATCACGGTAATTTCACCCACGGTAAAGTGGCAGTTTCACCCACAGTGACCACACAAATCTAGCAATAATGGAAAAAAAGGCTCTCTTCGGTTATTAGACTCTCGGGATCCTTTAATGCATGAAAGGACATCTCCACACATGAAAAATACGAGGCATGAGGTCAGAGAGATCATAGGTGATCAGAATTGGTGTTCAGTTCGTTGTAAGGGAAGGATACGATTGTAAGAACAGAGGGAGAAGTGAAGTGAGCAAGATAGCAAGACTATTGTACTTGTTATCTTACTCTTTGCAATCCATCTTTGGGGATGAGAAGATAGGAAGTTGGGCAATTGCCACTTCAAACTGGTTTTTTTGCCATCTTGGGGTTGTCCAAACCAAAATCTCGTGTCTATGTGTCTTTCTGATTTCATGTTGTTGGTTATGTGGTTTACCATTCATAATTTGGTTGTTTTTAGTACTATTATATTTCCAACGGCAAATTACACTAAATCTAAGTATCACTGGGATTTAGAACTGTCATTTGGAAGTATCTTCAAGGTAGAATATTATAGTGTGATTCAGAGAATTCAATGAGTGATCCATCTTAGTAGTTCACAGATCATTTCGGTATCAGAGCTGATAAAATCTTTGGGAATTTCCGTAAGTTACTAAGTATTGCCTGATTTGTATGGCAGTGACAAGGTCACAAGAGGAAAATGTGTTGCCTTGCGATCCTGAGATACCTACGAGAAGGTGGAATCAAAGGGTGAAATAAATGGAAAAAATACAAGCAGATCTTGGCAGAGAGTTTCAGAATTAGAAGCATGCATGGACAACATTATAAAGACCCAATAAACCATCACCAAACAGCAAGAGCCTGCAGTTAGGAACCAAGAATTGACGGACATGGTGGTTCATGCTTTTGCCAAGAAGTTTCACATAGGAGAGGATGATGAGGTCATTGACGAGCATGAGAAGTCTCCGAAAGACAAAGGTAGAGCTCAAGTAAAACCATCAGAACATACTCCTTTCAAAGTTGAAATTAAGATTTTTGAAGGACGTATAGATGCTGAAGTGTTAGACAGATAGTTGAAACAAATGGAGGTATATTTAATGTGCATAAAATTACTGAGGTGCAGAAGATTGCTTTTGCACATCTCAAAATGGAAGGGCAAGCTCTAATTTAGTGGGAAAGTTATCTAGCATCTTTTGAACAAACAAACAAAAAACTGTTGCAGCTAGGTGGGATGAATTCAAACAATTATTACATACGAATTTTTACCCTATTGGGCATAAAACTTATCAAAAGATTAAGAGGCAATATTTCAAGCAAGGAAGTCATCAAAGTGTGCAAGATTATACCACAGAATTCCATAGAGAAACCATGTTGATAACCTTGGATTTGGAGAATGAAGACAACTTGACAAAGTATTTGGGAGGCCTCCACACATGTCTAAGGTGGCAGGTTATCTCAACTATGCCAAAGGGCCTTGACGAGGCATGCATGCAAGCATGCTACGTTGAGGAAGAGAAAAGGCAAGGAAAAAAAGAGCCCTCAAAGAAAATCAGCCCACAAATTAATTCAAGAAAGAGCAAAATCGGCCTTACAAGAAGGGTAAGTGGAAAGTTAAGAGAAATGCTACCGTGTTACATAATTGTAAGGATCCAAAGAGTCATTGTGGTATATGTGGGCATACTACTGTGGAGTGTTGTAAATGGCATTTGGAATTACTTCCCAAGAAGCATCCCAAGGAGGATTCCAAGAAGTATGTAGCATCTTTGAGAGAAAAAATCAGAGGTAGAGATAGAGGATGATTCCGATGTTGACGAGAAGCTGCATTGCACAACTACCAACACAAACAAGGGACAAGAAAGAGAGGAGATGAGCAAATTGTTCCAAATCAAGAAAACCAAAGCAAATGCACTTGTTAATATTGGTTCTCAATCCAATTTGATTTCAGACAAAGTTGTTAAGAAGCTTGGCTTACAAACATATGATCATCCACATTCATATCCGTTGGCTTGGATGAAGAAAAGCATAGAAATTCAGATAACTAAGTAATATAGATTTAAATATGGTATCAACCGACAATACACTGATGAAGTAGAAGCATATGTGATTCCTATTGATGCATTTGATTTGGTGTTTGGAAGTCCTTGCTTGTATCTTAGGGATGCTATTTTCATTAGGAGGGGTAACAAACACAAATGGGTCAAGGATGGGATCAATCATATCATCAAGGCACATCAAAGCAAGCACAAGCTTTCCCTAGAAAGTGTCAACCAAGCAAAGAGACTCATTCAGGCTAATAAGCAATTTTTTAAATTTCTTTTAAGGACAAGATACAAGATGGGTTAGGAAATTTGTGAGATTGATTGTGCAAATAAGTGATTGAAATATTTTAATGGGTTGCTGCAATCTCTTCAAGAGGTGTTTCAAACTCCCATGGATTTGCCTCAAAAAAAGGAAGTAGAGCAAGAGATTCAACAAAGTTGCCCAAATCTCCTTTACCGAACTCTGGTTTGTACATGAAATCACTTTTAGAGAGTAATGAAGTGAAGAAACAACTTCAAATGTTGTTGGAAGAAAAGGTTATTAGTCCAAGTACTTCACCATGTGGTTCACCCATTGTGATGGTACAAAGAAAAATGGCTCTTAAAGAATGTGCATAGACTACGGAGGCTTGAATAAGATTGCCATAAAGAACCGATATCCACTTCAGCGGATTTATGACTTGGTGGACCAACTTCAGTATGCTAAATACTTCACGAAGTTGGATCTCAAATTCAGGTACCATCAAGTTCATAAGGAGGAGGATGTATGGATGACAACCTTCAAGACAAAATAGGGTGTTTATGAATGGTTGATGCTTCCTTTTGGTTTATATAATCCAACTGCTACAATTATGAGATTGATGAATGATGTATTGAGACCTTCCATAGACACATGTCACAGTGTATCTAGATGATATTTAATTTTTCAATGTTATATGAAAAGAGCATCTAGCTCATTTGAGACAAGTCTTGCGAGTATTGAAAGAAAAACAGTTGTTATGCAACATGAAGAAATGTGAATTCGCACTAGTCTATTTGGGGCATGTGGTTGGAGGAGAACTTGTCAATCCCACAAAGGTTAAGGCTATCACTAATTGGCCCTCGCCTAGGATTACCACAAAGACCGAGAGTTTTTGTAGTACAATACAAGAGGAAGTTTTTTCCAGCTTTCCCCAGCATTGCTGGCACCTCTACATACAGTTGCAACAAGTGGTAAGAGTTTTCACTGGGGTAAGGAAGATGATAGTGCTTTTAATTCATTAAAATATAAAATCAGCCATGCACCAGTGCTTGCTCTACCTAATTTGCAATAGCCATTCAAAGTTGAAATGGATGCAAGTGAATACAATAAGTAAAGTAAGTTTGTTATCATTTAGAGATATTTGCTTCAAGAGAAAGATGAGGAATAACAGGGGCAACCCTCTCAGAAAAACAAAAACAATACACATAACAGACGGGTCTAAACAACACGAGTGTGACAAAACCTCCCTTCTAGGGGTCTACACCAGGATATGTGACATACTTCTCCTTATCTCACAGACTACGTGCTTGCAATGCAGAATGAACTTGTATGGTTCCAGCTTTAGATTTAAAATTCCAAATAAATTGTATTTACAAATGAGGCCTTTAAATAAGTTCTACATGTAATAACTAACCTAAAATCAAAGAGAGGTAACTTATCTTCTTGTTAGAAATTACCCGCGTGAAAGTATATAAAATACATCCCTATCTAATAGAGCAACTACATCCCTAAAGATTGGGTGTGAATGATAAAGACTATATTATGCCAAACTCCTAACTAGCAAGAAAATAGGAAGTACCAGCTATCCCTTTAATAGGAATTCCCACGTGAGAAAGAGGAAGAATATTACATTCCTAATGAATAGGGAAGATCCTACAACATCTTCATGAAAATCTATCCACAGATAACTACAAAGTGTAAAAACATAGGTGTATTTTTTATACATGAATAATATACATATAAGGGTGATATGGAAACTATAGGCTAAAAGCCTATCCTAGACACCCTAATTATCAATATCATCTATCCCACGATAATAGCTTTAACCTCCCAAACATACAATATGTAGAAGACCATAGATAAATGAGTAAATTGGTGATAGGATACGAGAAATGTTGCAGAAGAGTTGGCCTTTTGAAGTAGAGAATCTATCAGCAATGGCAGCAGTGAAGTTAAATATCTGTCGCAAAAGAGTCGCACGATCAAGAATGCCAATCAGAAGGTCTACACATTGCACGAAAAGCAATCCTATACAACAATCAGATTGTCTACACTAAACGCGACAAACAATCCTCTGCAATAGTAAGAGGGTCTACACTATGTGTGAGAAACAATCATCTACACTAGTTAGAGGATCTACACTAAGTATGACAAGCAATCCTCTGCAAGGAAAAAATCACAAAACTTGATGAGCATAGTGCAACAGTCATGAAGTACAGTGGTGTTGCCAAAAGAGTCTGAGAAGATGTCTGGTAACAGCTCCATCTGCCAATGAAATTGATGACCATAATCGACATGCAAAGCTACAGTCAGAGATCTACACCAATGTGCAACAATTATCACTACATAATGGTTAGGGCATCTACACTAAGTGCGACAATATTCTCCCCATCAACATATCTATAAGCTTGAATGTAAACACTAAATTTAAAAGGATGTTGATAAGAGCATGAAGGTTGCTAATAAAAGTGTTAGTTTTTAACTTTTTGTTCATGGTACCAAATTGGCAAAGGAAAGAAATAGACTAGATTTTTTTAGAACAAGCAAAGGAAGTCTAACCCGTATTTCTAGGATGACTTACAATAAAAATCTCATGGATGCTTTCGTTTTCCTCATTTTTTTTCAGTTTTGACTTTTTTATTGATTTTTTTAATTTTTTATTAAAAACAGAATATATCTTAATTCAAATCTAGAATCTACTCCATAAATTATGCACATTAAAAAAAAAGCACAAAAAGGATTCCAAATGAGTGAGAAAAGTGCCTACGAAGTTGTGAAATCAGAAATATAGCAGTTAGTTGCAAAGAAAACTGAAAATTTCAGGAACACTAAGCACAACTACCAAAATCATAGAATACTACTGCATTTCCATTGAAAAATGGCCAAATTCAAAAAACAAATGACCTCAATGGGACTCCGGATGAATGAGAATGACCCTATCAAAGTTTGATGATTAAATCAAAAAATGCAATCATGTAAGCATGGGGTAAGCCAGCATATGTGATGACAGCATGATGATGTCATGTATGTCGTTGGCAACAAGATGACATAGCATGATGATGTGGCATGATGACATGTCACTGACATGGCATGTGATGTGGTGTTTATGTGGAGCTAACGAAGCAGGTGACATGACGCTGATGTGGCACTAGTTTTAGGCTGCAACTGTTTCTTCATTTTAGTGCTGCACCAAATCCAATTTTGTCACAAGCATGCAAAATAAGAAAACTAAAAAATTGAAACCTTTATACCTCAGACCTCAGGTGTCCGTATCTAATAAATGGAACGTACACGCATATATTTTTGGGCACCCTGAATGCAATGGTAGCATCAAAATTAGCCAGCAAGCTCTAAGCATAAGATGACAAATTGTGCTTCGAATTCTTGCATCCAAAATGGATTAGGAACAAATAAATGTGGAAAATCAAGGGTCTTAGAAGTGAAGCTATAACTTCCCAACTATGAGTACCCAAGATTTTAGACTTCCCATGGAGCAGAACTTGCTCTGATACCAATGATGAGGAATCGCAGGGGCAATCCTCTCAAAAGAACAAGACACGCAGCAGACGAGTCTACACAATGCAAGCGTGACAAACTCTCCCTTCTGGGGTCTATACCAGGATATGACCTCACAGACTATGTGCTTGCAAGTTGGAATGAACTTGCAAGGCATGAGCTTTAGATTTAAAACTCTCGCCATATTGTATTTACAAATGAGGCCTTTAAATAGGCTTTATATGTGCTAACCTAAAATCAACGAAAGCTAATGTATCTTCTTGTTGGAAAATGCCTACATGAGAAGAATATAAAATTAAAATACATCCCTATGTAATAGAACAACTACATCCCTAAATAATGTGTGAAAGATAAAGAATATCCTATGCTAAACATAAGCTAACCTCCAAACTAGCTAGAAAAAAGGAAGTCACGGTTATTCCTTTGTTGGAAATTCCAACATGAGAAAGTGAAGCGAAATATTATTTCCCTAACGACTAGGGAATCTCCTACAAAACCTCCATAAAGGATCTATCTACAAATAACCTCTAGGTGTAAAACTATATGTAGATTTTTTATACATGGGTAATATATATATAAGGGTGAACTATAGGCTAGAAGTCTATCCCAAGCACCCTAAATATCCACATCAAATAAGAGGATATATTATAGAAATGTACGCACTAATTCAAGCAATAATAAAATGGAAACATCATTTGTTGGGTAGTGAAACTATTACACAGAATGACCACAAACCTCTTACATATTTCTAAGCACAAAGTAAATTGCGGCACAAAAGACGCAACAAATGGATGGGGTTTCATCATCAATTTCATTAGGTCATCAAATATAAGAAAGAAAGCACAAATGTGGGGGTAGATATGCTATCTAGACCACTAAAAACAAAGCGAGTTTCAGCTTTTGGCAATAGTTACACAACTCGAGCCTTCCACGAAAGAGGCTTATGGAGAAGCCTATGCACAAGATGCAGATTTCAGGGAGATATTCTAGCAATTGTAGGTCAAGATAGTTGAAAACGAAGAAAAAGATGGGGGCTACCTTAAAAACGGGCTACTCTACAAGTGGCATAAACTATGTGTGCCAAAGGGAGAAAGACTTTAATAAACGACGGAAGCGTATATTTCCGAAGTATTTGCACATTATGAAAGAAGAAGTATCTATATTCATTTAAGGATGTAAAATTTGTTGAACAAACAAGCCTAAGATTAGAAAAGAAAAATTGTACATGCCCCTATTGGTAACTAGTAGACCAAGGGGGAGCATCTCTGTGGACTTCGTAGGAGGATTACCTATTTCTAACCATGGCCATGACTATTTATATGTTGTTATAGATAGATTTGGAAAAATGTGTATTTTGATTGCATGTAAGAAGACAATAATAGGGCATGAAGCGGCTGAACTATTCTTTTCAAATGTTGGGTGCATTTTGGAGTTTCCTAAGTTCATTGATTCAGATAAGAGTTCCATATTTTTGGGAAAATTTTGGACCACCTTGTGGTACAAGATGGACACTATACTCCAAAGAAGCACAAGATTTTATCACCACATTGGTGGGCAAACGGAGTTGTAAATCTAACTTTGGTACAGCTGATAAGAGGTTACAAACTTACAACAGCAGGTATCCAAGGACTCAAGATGAGTCTTTTGCCATATATCCGTCGCTCATACAACAAGGCAGTGCACGCATCTACAAACAAGTCACCTTTTGAAGTATATTTGTGTTATTTACCAGCTAATTCACTTGATGTTGCAAGCACACAGCAAGAAGCAACGGAAGGACGAGATTCAAAAGTGACCAGAGCAATGAAATTCATTGAAAAGACTAGGCAAATGCATCTCAAGGGGAAGGAGCAATTGTAGAAGTCTCAAGCTAAGAACAAGGCCAGGTATGACCATCACCGAAAGGAGCATACTCTCAACGAGGGAGATATGATATGGCTGTACTTCAGCAAGAAAAGGCTTCAAGGAGGGGCTAGGAAGCTCAAACCTTTGAGATATGGACCATCCACCATCTTGGAGCAGGTTGAAAAGAATTCTTTCAAGCTTGATCTTCCACATTTCATGAGGATGTACTCAATAGTAAATAGTGACAACTTGCACCTATATCAGCCATCTGTATTGGATGAAGAAGACTATCAATTGCTGTCCTCTATAGATGCTTTGTCTTGGATGCGCAAGGAGAGTTAGTGGAGGATGTAGTGTTACACCAAAAAGTCAAGAGAAACTCACAAGGGACCACAGGAATCTTGGCAAGTTGGTGTCACAGGCAAGACCCCATGGCAAGTGAGATGGTATCTCAACAAGAAAATGAGATAGTTGTTCCGTCATCTCCCACACTAAACTTTTGAGGGACCAAAATCTTTCTAGGAAGGAAGAATGATTCATAAGCATCTGAACACCAGTTCACTTCATCATCCAACCAAGGACAATCCAGTTTCAATCAGCGGCAAGGCTCCAAAAGGAGTATTTCTTGGCCAGATGCGAAACCGCCACTTCACACAAAGTGGTGGTTAAGTAACCTCCAATATCTGCAAAGTGGCAGTTGCACAACCATCTTAGTGGTTGTAAAACTGCCAGTCTGCATAAACTAGCTGTTTCACCCACAGTGATCACACAAGTCCACTAATGGTGGACAAATGGGTCTCCTAAGTTTTCAGTTCTTAGGCTCTTGGGATTCTTTAGTGCACAAAAGGACATCTCCCAGCATGATAAATATGAGGCACAAGGTCAAAGAAATCATCAATGTTTAGAGTTGATTTCAGTTGCTTGTAAGAGAAGAATTGGATTGTAGGAATAGAGGGAGAAGCTGAGAGAACATCAATGATCAGAGTTGGTTTCAGTTGCTTGTAGGAGAAGAATTGGATTGTAGGAATAGAGGGAGAAGCTGAGTGAGCAAGATAGCATGATAGGTGTACTTGTTCTATTACTCTTTGTAATCCATCTTTGAGCAATAGGAAGGATATAGGAAGCCGAGCAATCGCCACTTCCAACTAGTTTTTCCCCATCTTGGGGTTTTCAAAACAAAAATCTCGTGTTTGTGTCTTTCTGATTTCATGTTGCTGGTTATGTGGTTTAGCATTCAATTGTTTTCAGTACTGATAGGTTTCCAAACAAACAATTACACTAATTCTGCATATCAGGATTCAGAAATATCATTATGAAGAAGCTTCACAGTAGAACAGCATGATGTGATTCTGTGAATTCAATATGTGAGCAATCTTAGGAGCGTACAGATCAACCTGTGAATCAAGATCCTAATTTTCTCAGAAATAGGGCTGCCAAATTAAGACTGGAAGCTTTGAATGTAATTGAATATTCCATCCTGATCCATTAATTTGATTTCGTAGAAGTTACTAATTGCAATATCACATGATCACGGCAATCGTTCTTCTTTAATAGGATGTTTGCTTCACCATTCTCTACCGTCGCTGCCAATTCCCTCTCTTTTCTTTATGAGCTTTTCTATGCTATAAATCATCTTACCTTTTCTATTTTAGTTTCTTCTGCTCTCTATGTTCAATTGTTTGCTCTGGAATCATGGAGCAAAGCAATCCAGACAAGCATAAGTGGCTTTTTCTTTAAAATGCAAGAAGAATCCTTCAGTAAGTATGGTCTTGGTGGAGGCTCTAGTTATGGGTATGCAGCAAAAAGAACTTAACGGCAGATTTCGACAAGATATAAGCCATTCTGTACATCTGAAGGTCCTGGATAGTGACCATTTCAATGTAAAAATGGTATCCAATAAAGCTTCAAACAATAAAAAGAAATGAAATGCTTTGATTCATGACCTGATTTTGAAATCAAATTTCGAAAATGTCTACATGGCTACAGAATTTAGGTGCAAAAATAGAGATATGTCGATTGGTATTGTGCGAACAATGGGCTATTGAATCAAACACCTCGCCCTCAAAATGTGCAGGGTCAAGAGGCACAACACGTAAGCACCTTGACTCCTTGGGCATGGTCAAGACAATGGTGATTTCTGGCTTGGGTATCTATAGAGATTGTATTCATTTTCTGTCATTGTGCATAATCATTATGATTTACAAGTATTCCAGCTTAAAACGGATAGAGTAAAATGGAATATGCAACTCAGCATAACATGTAGAAGCCTAAAATGGGTAACCAGTCTGTTGATCCAGGAGGCAGCTCAACCTGGGAGGTTTTTATACACCATTTTCATACAGTGCACAACCATAACAGCGGTATCACGTACTATTTTCCCATACTCTCCCTTCCAAGGTGGACAGTTAGCACCCCATGCCTGAGTTTCACGGAGATCATACTGTCAAAGGTTTCAACACTGGAGACAAAATTCCAGTTGGATTCTACAGCCCCCTCCCTTAGTAGAGAGGTATCGCTACATAGCTGCACACTGCACCTCCACAATTGCAGCCCGCTTCGGTGTGCACGGGTTCTAACTTCTACACACTTCCCTGGAGTAGCACAACTGTCCTCGCAGCCTTGTCCTCAACATTATACTGCATGCATTCTAATACATATATTGGCACCAGCAAATTAGTAGACTACATCCGCTCTATCTAAATATACATCTAAACAACTTAAGGTTCTTCACGCCAAGCTATAATTATGGACTCATCTCATGTACAGAATTTACAATTATAGTAATGAACACATTCTAATTCCTTTATACTCGACAGGCCTTTACTCTCTTTTCTTCTGCAATATAATTCAGTCACATTCTAATTGGTAGAACTCTGCTTAAGATGTATTTAGATTGATTCTACTATTATCTATTGGAAATAAGACTCACCAAGGAATACAAGAGAAAATGAGAATAGAAGGAAATGATGATTGTATTACTCAAATATGTTCGAGTACAATGCAAAAGATAGTATGGCCCAATAAGACTTGTACCAAAACTAACTTGCATACTACGACTGCCTAGTTAATAAGAAAATGTTTTGTTACTAACCTGGATATTATTCTTATTATTGGAATATAGAGCTTAGGATAGTAAATATTATAGAGGTTTAACTGCTCCCATTACTATCCAGTTTATGTACCTTGTTAATGACAGAGTCCATCACTGAACTTCTCAAATTTGACTCTAGACAACGCATTGGTGAAGACATCTGCAAGCTGATCCTAAGGGAGAAATAGTGGAGCTCTATCTTATCATTATACACCATCTCTTTTATGAAATGCCAATGAAACTCAATGTGCTTGAATTACTCGTACATAACTGGATTCTTCACCATCATCAAGACTCTGATTTCTGTAAAACAAAGTTGTCAACTGATCCAACAGTATATCCATATCAGTCAAGATTCTATAAAGCCAAATTGCTTCACAAACAGTTCTCCATGGCGCGTTGTACTCTTCCTTACAGAAATCACAATAGCCACCGACTTTTTATTCGTCCAAGAAACTGCTCCTGAGCACCTGTGAAAAACATACCAAAATGTTGACCTTCCATCATCAATGGAGCCTGCCCAATCAGCATCTATGTACCCAGCTAAGCAAAAACTCCCATTCTTCATGTACTCCAGTCCAAAATTAAAAGCACCCAATTAGCAACCTTGTAGACTAATCTAGGTTTTGTTATGAATCTAGAGTGATTGTTCAGATAATATGCTACATCCAATCTAGTGTTTGCTAGAGAAATGTGCCTCCCAACCAACTCCATGTGGAGAGTTTTATTTACCTTCTTTAACTAAACATATCTAAAAACTTCAACTCTGGTTCTATAGGCGTCACCATTGATTTGCACTCAGTCATCCTCAATTTCTCAATCAAGTCCTTGGTATATTTTTGTCTTTAAGACAAAAAATATGATTATTTGTCAGACATGCCTTCAAGCGAAGACAATAGTGCACTAAGGCAATATCATCAATGTAAACAATTAGGATGCCAATCTCGAAATGCTTTTTTCGATTAGAAAAGTAGTAAATCAAAAGACTCCTCTGAAATCCATGTTTGTCTCTGTGTTGACTAAGCTGTATGTACCACGCACCAGGGGCTTCCTTCAACTTGTACAAGGATTTTCCCACACAACCCTCCGAATGGTCTCTGTCTCAAGCCACAAATCATTTGGGTCCATGCATATACAATCAGACAATATTCTTCACATCCATGTGATGGATGATCCAGCCAAACAATGCCACGAGCGAGAATTAAAGTCTAGTTGATTTTATTTTTGCACTGGTGCAAAAGTCTCATCATCATCAATTCCTGCCTTGTGCCCATAATATTTTGCAATCAATCAAGCTTTGCATTTGTCAGTGGTGCCGTTTACCTTATACTTCATTCGAAACACGCATTTGCATCCAATGATCTTCTTCCTTACTCACAAATCAACAAGCTCCCTGGCATGATTCTCATAAGAGCATCCTACACTGCCTTCATCAAATCATTCCACCTCTTAAAATGCAATGCTTCACTAACAGAGTTTAGTGTTGACTGAAACAATATACCATGATAAAAGAACCAAAGAATATGATGATGATTCATAGACCCTATGATTTTTCATAATCCCTTTATGGCAGCCACGTTCTCTATATGTTATAACGGGTGGCATCGATTGATGCTTGTATTCATTTTAGTATATTATTTTCCTTTACCTATCAGCTGAAGCTAAAGTTGTGTTTTCTTCCAATGGGACTAGCTGCCATGCCCAATTCTGCACCTAATAACTCTGCTGCTAAAAAAATGAGACGAACATGTAACCCAGTTATCCTATTGTGAGCTGATCTCATGAGCTGAAGTCAATAGCGCGTGGCAGATGGGTTTGATCTTCAATATTGTTAAGTTAGTGTTTTTAAGGTCTTTTTGAGTCGTAACCTATCACCGGAGCTACTTTATGACACAAGGGGGGCTTCATGCCCTACCATGCAAGCCTTCTTATGCAAAATGTGTAATGTACCAAAACCATTGTCACCAATATTTAGAACAAAAGGATGGCAACATGAGGGTCAACCAGATATCAATTCTGTGGAAATTAGATGACTTGAATATTTAAATTTTAGCCCAGGCATTAAAGCAAATTGCTAAAGAGCATTACATAAGGCCTTAATTGTCATTCTACTATAGGCATAGAACAACAAGCTCCTGGAGCAGGCCCCAAAAGATCGTGATCAAATTTGAAATTTTGGAAGTAAGTAAAAACATAAATTTATGCTACAGAACTCAAATTAACCATATAAGTGAAGCTGCATACAAATTTATATATAAGTGAGTTTTGTTTGCACAAACTAAGAACAGAACCAACCAGGATCATGCATACAACTAGATTCAAGCACTAACAGCCAGTCACATGTTGATCTGCTGAGTGTTTCACAACTCGAAGAAAGAGTCTCGACCTTGTATTCAACTGATTAAGTATACAATACAAATACTGAATCTCATACTCAAATGCACGGGAACAAAGAGAGATGACTGAGGGACAGGGAGGTGTCCTTCTCAAACATAGATTTTAAATCACCTGCAAGAGTTCTATTTTTGAAACATCTGGGACAGTAATGTATTTGAAGCTATAACAAATCATCAACAAATTCATTATATAAAATAATACCTCTCATATCAGGCTGTATTCTGTTAAACGCATGTATAACAACTCATACGGTGCCATGCTCAAACTAAACAATTTTGGGCATTAAATAAATCTCAGCTGTAAAGAAAGTGTGTTTTAAATGCTTACCCAAAGTTGAAAAGACTGGATAATTCAATATGCCCTAATATACCCCAGTATGTGACTTTTTGGAAAATTCCTAGAGCACTATAAATTTGTGTTATAGAATTTTACCGTCAGCACATGAAATAGAGCATATATAAAGTTAATTTATGACAACACTGATGATATAAAATAACATCTTCAGACAGCCGTGTGGAATCCTTAGAAATCACTCTCGAAACAAGAAAAACAAATGATGATCCAAATCTGCAGCCTGAAAAGACATATCACATGGAGTTTGATAGACAAATCTTTCTCTTTCAAAGTCGAACATACAACTAAATCAATTTTTACAAAAAAAATTAACAGTGTGCTGTTGGGGAACTATTTTATTTTTGAACAAGCATCAAAAAGTGATAACAACATAAGCAGGGTTAATATTGTTTTAAGTTGCATCAATATTGTGAATGTGTTTCTCTCATGCGTGAAATTTTATTAAAATGTGGCTTTCTTCTTCCTAGAGGAAAAATTGCAGACAAATACAGGGGCCGCTATTCAACAAAAACAGAATGTGAAGAACACAAAATTATTGATCTTCTTTAACCTCCCTTTCAAGCATTAAGAAATGATGGCAATCTAATTAGAGTGTTATTTTAAGTTGCATCAATATTGTGGATGTGCTTCTCTCATGCATGAGATTTTATTAAAACGTGGCTTTCCTCTTCCTAGAGGAAGAATGCAGACAAATAGAAGGGTCATTATTCAACAAAAACGGAAGGTGGAAATTACATATCTTCTTTAACCATCAAAAGGGGTACAATCAAGGAACAGAGATCAATAACCTCATCATATCCCTCCCTATATGCTATGGTGCGAATGGCCTCCTTAAATTCCTCAGTCTTGTCCCTCGATCTTGCCATTTTCTGCCATTGTCACAAATTTTGAGAAAATTAAAATCTGCAGACTTTAGGCACAACTGTTGGTTAGTTAATTTAAAGTGGGTGTAATGTTAGCTACAAAGCCGATCAAAGATGGGAGAGGAACAAATAACTAGTATAGATATCTTTAATACGTCTATCTAAAATATGCCGAGAGATATCTATCTAGAAGCGCCTATCATACTTATGTGAAAAATTCAATATAGACATCTCAAGATTGATATCTTTAAGCATATTTTAGATAGTTGTATTGAAGATGTGTATGCTAGTATAGTATAAGTATACAAAAAAATAAAAATAAAAAACAAATATGATATAAAAATACTATTTTTCTATTGACTTCCAAGAAAAAAGGAAAAACATTTAAGTGACACTCAAATGAACATTAAATTCAAAGATGAATTGCCAAATGACAGGAAAATCGACGTCAAATTTAATGCAAGAACAAAAATGAACCCATGCCATTACACTACTTGGCTGCCATTGTAGGAACACCTCTCAACGTAATAAGATGTCATTAAAGTTGCCCATGTAGTGTAAAACTACCTAAACCAGATTCTTAAGCAGGCACAAATCCATCTCCAAGTCCAGACCTACAAACAACAAGAGCAGTGTAGCAGCCAGTTCCTGTCATATTAGGCGGAAAGTATTTCGCATTGTTTTATAGTAGACGTGATTAAAGGCTGCAAAGTGTATCATATCATATTCTCAAGTGCATATCCAGTCATGATCAGGACAAAAAATTGAATGTACAACAAACTGTGGATTTCAATGTGCATTACTTGTTTTTAAATTAGCATTGGTGTGGGGCATAAGCTCTAGAATTCAATGTGCATTACTCGTCATTCAATTAGCTGTGGTGTACAGCATAAATGCGGGATAGAAAAGGTGGTGAAAAGGCAAATGATGGGGATGAAAAGACAAAAGGTGGTGATTGCTTGACATAGTTGAATGTGCCCTAAATTAGAATTTTAAAATTATTTTTAAATTGCCCAGTACACGTGCAATTTTTCATAAGTACAGAGCAACTATCAGTCTATATACTAAAACAATCCATTACATATTGAAAAATTGAAACAAGATAAAATTGATAAGTACTGCTGAAGGGAAGATTGTTTTATCTTGCAAAATCTTGTGCACATTATGACCATTTAAAAGTTCCATGGCAAGGGAAAGATTTTCAGAGAGAGTTCTATCATATCAAGGATATAAACACACAACGAAACATGCCCTACCGCATAGACAAGGTAAAGAACCATGTAAAATGCAAAACAACATATATTGCCCTACTGCATAGACCAAGTAAAGAGCCATGCAAAATGCAAAATAACTTATCTTACCTTGCTCGTTAAGAGAAGGACATCAAGAACAAAACCCCACCAATATGAGTATAAAACATAACAAATATGAGAAGCAAGCTTCTTAAAAAGCAATGCAAAAACAGGACAATAAAGCAATGAAGGATCCCAAGGGCTGTAAAAAAACCGTACCCGTGGAAGCCATGCCTGTAGCAGAAACACTTAAGAAGCGTATGCATAAAGCAAAAATTGTCCATCTATGTTTGCTCTCCATATGTGTGGCATCTTTCTTGAAAAGCTATTATTTCATGCTTGCGATGGCTTTCGGTTCAAATAAAAGTGATGGTTGGTTAAGTGTGCTTTGTATCACTTCTATCACTATGTATTCTTTTTTATTCAATTTTATTTCTGCCAAAAGCATTTCAAATGTCACTGAATTTTCATAGCATTTTTGTTCCAAAAAGTGAAAATGACTTTTGAATTTGAGATTGCAAGCTGATTGTTGTCATTAAGTAGCTTAAGTATTGTAGTTCTACCCATTGGAGGCATATGGAAATTGTATCTAAAATGGAGTTTTGATGTTTTGCTACAGCTTTCTGTGTGGTGGCATTCATGTACTTTAGCTATATTTGGATCAAGCATGTTGCTGTCACAAGTTATATACTTATCTCCAACGCTTTCAATAACAAAATTCTTGTGCCTTCCATATATAAAATTTTATACGTAACATCAAATGGGTCTGCATCTTTCCACAATTTTCAAACTTTACATCAGAATAATGATCTTGTTTTGATCCAAAGAAAGATTCGTCTTGGCATATCATTTGTATCATTGCATTGATTTTGTAAATGTAGGATCAAGTAGATGTGACAGGGACTTTCCTTACCATTATCATCAAGTGTGTTAATATGTTGAATATCTTTTGAATTCAGCCTTTTGTCTTGTTTATCCTGCAATTCAGCAAATGCATTTGTCAATAGCTCCCATCAATGCTCAGAACTTGTAAAAGTAACGAACAAGGTTGGCAGTCTCAATTGGCATATCATTGAAAATGTATTTTTTTCTTAGCAATCACACTTAATTTAGAGAAATTTGTAAATTTTTCATATCTACCTATCCAATATCATATTTCAGTATTTATTAATTTTGAGGGCTTCATCAAATAGTTCGGCTGTAAAATCCGCCTGTGCTGGAACATGTCTCAAAAAACTAAAAAAAAAAAAAAAATCGCAAGAAGGTAGGGCAAAAACAAGGTTGAAATCGTTATAAAGTGTACAACAGAATGCAGACGAAAATGGCCCTAACCAGTGTACGGAATGCCTCCACGGCTAAAAAGCTCTGTTACTCTCTTCCTGGTATGAGAAATCATCGGTGTATTTTTTTACTGTTGAGCTTGGGACACGAAGTATTTGATGAAGCCCTCAAAATTAATAAATAATATGTTATAACTTAATTATACGTGTTTTGGGTTATACTTTATATGTTTTTAATTTCGTTTTATTTTTTAATTTGTATTTTATATTTGTTTTGATTTTTTTTTAAATCTTTTAAAGTTTTTTTTTTTTTTTAAGTTCTCATATTATTTATTTTATATGTTTATATATTTGATATTTTTGTAATTTATTGTTTGAATTTAATGACAATTTTTTTTCGAACTTTATCCATTGATGAACTTAAACTAAATTTTATCCACGTCGAATTCGAACTCGAACCTTGTGACTTAGGATGCAACCATAGTTCCCATACTCGTATTTGGTAAATATTCGGTAAATCGAAAAAAAATTTGACTTGGCAAAAACTTGACAAGACTCAGCGAAGATTTGGAATATTCAGCGACTTTAAAAATAGACAAATTTCTTTAAAAAAACATAAATTTTATGCAAAATATAGCTACAAAATGTATTAAATGAGTTTGTAAAATGTTGGAGAAGTGTTTTCTATTAGATACAATACAAAATCGCATCATCATGCGAATACAACAACTGACTGATAAGTGCTAATTGTTTATCTTTTTGTTATCATAGTTTTTTCTTAAAGCTCTGACCGAATTTCACATTTGGTATTAGAGTGAGGTTAAAACATATAAAATGGAAGAAGTGGGTTGTTAATTGTTACAAGGGAAATCACTTTTTATTTCCTCTAATGGATTAGACTTTGATCATTTAACATATATTTGTAAACACTTTTCCATAGACTACAGTATAGTATTAATAAGGCTTAAGGGTTTTTTTTGTGGTTGTTAAGGTATCGTTGGTCGTTATATGGATCAGATATCACTCCTTTGTAATGAGCCATTAAAGTATACTTTAACGTGTCTCGTCAAACATAAAGGCCAACATATTTTTCAGACAATTGATTATTCATACATGTGTGATTTGAAATTAGATATTTGTTCATTAGTATGATAGTTTTATATCATTTCGTTACATCGTAAAGATTGGTATCACCATATACATCAGATCAAAGTAAATAAGCATTATGTATTAATATATTTCTTGTCGTGTGTCATCTCTTTTTTATTGTCGTCATTAACTTGACACTTGCAATGCCAACCATCCAATGGTACTTGTATCTACATTGCTCAAGCTCTCTATTACACTCAGACTCGGTATTTTCACAATGGATCTAGAGACTTTTATTCCATTTTCCTTTAAAAGGACAAATTTAAGTGTTTTTCCAGCATTTTTCCCATGTATTCTTCGTTTTTTCTACGTATTTTGCGTCAAACAAATTTAAGGCTCGCATTTGCCGAGTATTGGCAAATATTCGCCAATACTGCGAGTTTTCCTTGCCAGTATTCAACTTTTCAAAAATTTGGTAGGTACTCGCCGAAATTTCCTACTGTGGTCGCATAAACTTTGATTTTTGGTAATTCTCCTTGTTTTGAAAAATATATTGGTTATATGGAATGCAAACCTACAATTTTGTATTGTAATCCCATCGAAGAAGCTTTTAGTAAGAAAATCTTGTTGCCATGTTGCCATAACGAGGATCGTCAAAATAAGGATGGAAAAATCGTCTCCTAGAAATTCTTATCTTTTATTTTTCAAAGTGGTTGATGCCCTTCCACTAGTGCAACTTGAATAAATTTATCTTGTAGATCATGAATACAATTTGACTTTTCCAATCCATGTACCATACTTTCATTGGGCATTTCTCCTTGATCATCAGTGCTTGTTTCACTATTATATGTTTTTCCTTCCTCATCTACTTGAATTGTATCACTAGTAAGGAGCAAAAATTTGGAGTATTTTTTTTCATCCGAACTTTTTGCAATTGATACAATTTTCTCTTGCACAACTGCTTCAAAGCATGTATGATGGTGTTTGCATGTAACCTTCCTCTTTGGTGTGGATTTTTGTTTTCTAATCATCTCTTAAGTGCTAAAACAATTGTGGATTTTTCATTCATGGAGCATGGTAGTGCCTTTTGTATTATGTCAATAGTTGATGATACATTGAGAATGATTCAATTCAATCCTATGTGGTTTGTATCCCAATTGTTTAATTGTTCAAATGCATTTCAAAGTGAAACAAGACATTCTTCAAAATTTGTAAGTATTGTTACATATGGTAAGGGAGTGTTCAACCTAATATTGTCAAGTGTTGCAAATTTTGGAAGATTGTCATTTTACAATTAGTTTACGCATACTTTTCTTAAGTATCGGCTTGTTGTTTCCTACAAAGTTGAAGTATGAGTCTTCTTTGAATGATTAAAATTTGTCATGTTGTAAGTGAGCGGAGCCAATACTTGAGCATGGACCAATACATGTGAGGGTAGATGAAAATAAAGGAGCTAGTACATGTCACTTTCCCACTTAATTTTTTTTTAAAATGCACCCTATAGAATATGTCACATCAAGTCATATCAAACCAATTACCAAAATAAGCTCACACTTATTTTGGGTCAACTGACATCATTTTCCCCTTTTTTTGCTTCAATCTGAATATTTACATATTTTAAGCACTTAAGGCCCCCTAAAATCATTTCCATCAGATAGGAAATTTCTTCCCCTTTCCAAAGATATAAAGAAGTCCTTCTAACTCTTCGTATTTTTCAAGTTACGGGCCGGCGGGCCTGGGAAGGATTTTTTGCCAAAAGTGGGCCACGTGGCCTAGGGAAGATTTTTTGCCATGGAAAATTGCAGACCGGGGGCAAGTGGGGAGATATTTTGACCTTTTTCCACTTTTCACAAAGGGGCACAAGTATAATTGTGGGCCCGTGGGTCCGGGAAGGATTTATTTTTGTCCAAGTGGAAAATGCGGGTTAGCGGGCCCGAGGATGACTTTTTGCCAAAAAATGGTCTGCGGGGCCATGGAGGAAATTTTTCCAAGTTTGAATGCATGCCACACGGGTCTGCAAGGGACTTTGAAACTTTTTCACCTTTTGCAAAATGGCACAATTTTCAAGTGTGGGTCCGCGAGCCCGCACGGTCTCATCGGTTGTAGAAAAGTCAAACCCGTGGAGGGGCCACATGTCTCATCGATGCAACCACATGTGGAAGAATCTAAAATAAAGACCCCAAACAAGCAGGCTCGCCAGTGTATCATTCCACAACCCAAAGGTTGGTCCTAAGCAAAGGGACAAATGTCAACTTGAGTGCAGACTGAAAAGTGTCAAAATGGGGCAGAGCCATAGAGTGCCACGTGTCTTCTCGACACAACCTCAAAGATAATTCCATAGGTGCAGTTCCCCAAACAAGTGCATCAGCACCAATTCAGCATGTCTCAAATTGGAGCCCAAAAAGTGTTGGCCCATAACGTGTCAGATTGAAAAGGTCTAATCAGACGGAAAAGCCAGGGGAAGGAGCCACATGTCAACACGGCCCAACTTCAAAAGTAAAATTCATAGTGGGTTCCCAATTGTGCGTTAAGCCTCCACGTGTCAAGGGTCAGACTTATGGCTCCATCAAGCAAAAGGGACTTAGCCAGAACACAAGAAATAAGGAAGAGCCGCGGAAGGAGGCACATGTTTCATCAACGCAATTTCAAAGGTGCGGCCCGAAAGGCAGTTTCCAAACGAGCGTCATCCCTCCACGTCTCCAAAGCCCAAAAAGGTGAGGGCGGCTGTTGAAAATTCCAAAAGCCTACAGAGGCCTCCATGTGTCTCGACCGCACAACTTCAAAGGTAAAATCTAGGGGCAGTTTCCAAATGAGCGCGAAGCCTCCACATGTCTTGGGTCAGGCACATTGTCTCCGCCAACAGGAGGGACTCAGGAAAAATACAAAATGAGCCCACAGAAGCTGCCACGTGTCAGTCTAACGTGATTTCAAGAGCGAAAGAAAGGAGCCTTATCTTCAAGATGCGTGAGGCTACCACGTGGACCAAGTACGGACAGACTCTTTTAAACATTGCGCACCCACGACCCTAATCTTCAGACAACTATATCTTTCAACTGGAAACTCAGATTTGGGCAAGAAGGGACATTTTAGAAAGATATCGGCGTCGGCTTCTCACCCACCTCCATTAATGTTTCGGCCCGCTAATTCTAGGGGCTGTCAAGTCTCTCACCTACCGCCATGATGAAAAATGGGCCTCTTTCTTGCCAGTAAGGGACAGTGATGGGGGCATGTGTCTTGCAGTAAAGCCCATCACTATTACAGGTGGATTTCAATGCTTTCTGGAGTGGTTGGACTAGGTGAAATTCAATGCATCGCAGGGGTGGTTGGAGCAGAGTTCAAATTTTCCCTCTCTTTCTCTCTCATTCTTCTATATATTGTAAAGGAGGGGCATATTCAAATGGTTGGTCATTGTTTCTCTCCTACCCCCCTCTCTCTTTCTTCCTTAGGGTAGAATGTGGAGTCTAAGCCTCTTCTCATGGCTCTGTAATGGCATTTTCTTGCCTCTTGCCCACTAATGATGTACTGTGTGAACTTTTGGAGCAATAAAATTTGTTTCGTGATGCATATGTCCATCCTTTGCTTATTTTATTGTCTCTTTTCACCTCTCATCATTGCAGGGTATACCATGCATACTCTAATGTTTATTGCAGGTTCTGGGAGTTATGCTTAATGGGTCTTGAAGTGGTGTCCGTGTGACATTGATCTTTGGTCTGTGGTGCATCTTTTCCACCCCCTCCTCTGCTCACCTCTCTCCACTTCAGGCAGTCGGATCCGTGATCAGCCACTTCATTTTATGGTGTATCACCACTTAGTGTAGGCTCTCTTTCACTCTCTCTCTCTCTCCTTGTCTCCTTGGAATGGTTAGATTAGGATTAGATTAGGTCTACCTGCACTAGAGTAGCTTGTGGCAGGTAGATTAGGAAGTAGGAACTAGCCTTCTCTAGAGGTCCATCTCAAGTCCACAAGTCCCACAACTTGAGAGATGGTCCAATGTTGTGCAATCACACTGAATGTCCCACTCATATCCATTTCAAACCGAGGCCATTCAGGGGTGCTGTGATTCTGCACTAACAGTTTTGGCACGCCCGGTGGTGGGAGATTTTTCTCATCTTTCCAAGATGTCTCATTATCGACAGCAAATCTTAAGCCATCGTGCGACCACCTAACAGTTTTGACACGCCCGGTGGGACACTGAGGTTATATTTTTCTCATCTCTCCAAGGTGTCTCATTATCGACAGCAAATCTTAAGCCACCGTGTGACCAGCTAACAGTTTTGGCATGCCCAGTGGGACAGGTTTGAAGCACCTTACCACTTCATCTTAGCAAGTTGGTGTGTTCCTGTTAAGATTCATCCTTTTGAGGCACATGCAAAGCACATCTGGCAACTCCATCTGGTCAACAACCCATTCTCTGAGTTGCAGACCTTTTCCATCCATTTTCCACCCGTTTTCATCCATTTTTCTTTCCACATCTTTCATATTCTGCCATTTCATGAAGTTGTGCAATCATGACTTCATTTCCCCTCATGGAATTCACACTTAACAACACAATCCACCTCCAATGTATTTCCCAACTCCTCCAGATCAACATTATGATCAGATCCAGAACCATTATGCTTACCCATATGAGCAGTGTCAAAACCATTTTGGCCATGGAGCTTATCAAGAACAAGGGGATGCATATAATGGTAACAACTACATGGAAAATTGATCTGCTAGAGAAGATTCAAGGGATGGAGGCACGCATGGTACAATCAAGGGTTACAACATAGATGAAGGCATTGAGAATTGGCTATAGGGCACCTTATCCATGGGC
This sequence comes from Taxus chinensis, assembly GCA_019776745.2. Classification (NCBI taxonomy): domain Eukaryota; kingdom Viridiplantae; phylum Streptophyta; class Pinopsida; order Cupressales; family Taxaceae; genus Taxus; species Taxus chinensis. The sequence goes on along the minus strand of CM034146.1, from coordinate 271,104,309 downwards.
CAACCCTATGCCAAGACATTACAGCCCTCAGGAGAAGGTTGACTTCATGGCTGAAATGATGCCTCAACTTGCATAGTGGATTGAGGATATTGAGGCTATATGAGAATAGTGTGAGACAACCTTGTCAATGGGTAAGTCAGTCACCAGCTCCTTGTCCTTCATTTTCTCTTTCTCAAACTTTATCATTTCAGCATGTGTCAAGATTCAAGCCCCTCCCTTGCTGCCCCAAGTGTCGATTTCCCTTCTCCATCTCCTAGTCTTCCATCTCATCTCAATTCTTCTTCCCTTTTCCCTTCCAAGTAGTCATTCCCTCCACACAAACAAGAAGTTCCACTCCCCTCTCCACCACAAACAATTGCAAATCTGGTTGAAACCCCATCCACCACTCCTCTTGCTTTCCCAAGTCCATGTTGGGAAGAGACTCAAGAATCTAGTCAAGGAGAACAACAAGAAGAGGAACCCAACAGAGAAGAAATGATAGAAAATATGAAGAGTTGGGCTGCCAAATTTAGGTTTACAAAGATCCCCTTGATGGTTAAGCCAACAGAGGAGGTCAAGGTTTAAGAGCCAATGGTGGTTGAGGCTAGGTTTGCAGTAGAAGAAGAATAAGAACAAGAAGGAGAAGATCAGCCCTACTCAAATGTAGTGTTAATGGCACTCCAGCTAGAGGATGCATCTAATCCATGGAAACCAGTTAAGGAGAAGAACAAACAGCTCCAAGTCCCATGAGGAGGAGTAGCTGGGAAGAGGAAATCAGAGTTGAGGCCACTTCAGTGAAGAAAAATTATTGAATATCTTTTTCTTTCATTTGAAGGGCTTGATTTGATTGATGAACTCATGATAGAGGAGGACCATATAGTTTCAGAGGCTCGAAGTGCGGAGCAGGCCACTGAAGAACCTTCAGTTCTTCCTCTCACTTCACCCCCTTCAAGCTCTAATGTTGAAGAAGAGTTTGAGCTTTCAAACTTCATGTTTGAGGAAGAGGGGAACCATGGTGAGCAAGTTTCAGATCAGGAGGACACCATGGAGGAGGTCGAGCACATGCAACAGGACAACAAGGAGGTAGATTATCTATCAGACTTGGAGGATTACTTTGATGGAGAGGAGCCTAAGGAGATCACATCATTTTCTCCTCCATCATCCACCTTCTCCAAGCACATGAGCCTGCTACCATGAAGGAGAACATTCAAGGACAACAACCTACACTTCATAACAGCCCTCTAGAACCAAGGTTGGAAGATATGAATCTTCCATGTTCTTCACAGGAGAAGGAAGGAAAAGAGAAAGAGGATGTCATCATCTCTCTCACACCATCCATCCAGGAAGGTCAGCAAGAAGACTCCATTCTTGGAGTTGAAATTCAGAGCAATGGGAACATTCAAAGGACCAGACCGTTCCCAATTAGGTACTTGGCTTCATTGGAGCCAAGGGAGAAGCCAAAACTAGTCATGCCCACTTCAGGGCATGAGGATGAGCTCCAAAGTACCAAGGATCAGCTGCAATGCCTCTTCAATCCAAATGAAGAGCAACTAAAAGAGGCATTTATCTTGTTTCCAGTTGACACCTTGATGATTTGGGTGGAGGACCAGCTTATAGTTAGTTTTTCACTCATACAAGAAGCCATATTCAGTGTCAAATCATTTGCATGGCTGCCCCTCTTGAGAAAGGGAAGCTACTTCTCCCTGCCAGTTGTAGGATTTGTTTGAGTCCCTTTTCTCTCTAGTTAGTGTAGGAGTAGGTTTAGGTTTGTTTTTAGTAGAAGAAGTGTTTGTGCACACTCTACATGTTCCACTTGGAGCATGTATGATTTCCAGTTTTGTATATAGTGTTGTGGTGTTTTGTTGCTTGTACACAGGACATTGGAAGTAGCATTTGGTGAGGTCTGCTCAGTTCCAGTAGTTTCCAAGTGGCTCAGGGATCAGTTTTTCAAACTTATGATCAGAATTTTGTTTATCAGACTATCATTCTTGACTCCATGCCCAATGGATGCTTCAAGGCAACTGATCATTTCACCTAGCAGGCAGGTGATCCCCATGAGTCGCCAAATTGTTGACCAAAATAAGCTCACACTTATTTTGGGTCAACTGACATCATTTTCCCCTTTTTGTGCTTCAATCTGAATTTTTACATATTTTAAGCACTTAAGGCCCCCTGAAAGTATTTCCATCAGATAGGAAATTTCTTCCCCTTTCCAGAGATATAAATAAGTCCTTCTAACTCTTCATATTTTTCAAGTTACGGGCCGACGGGCCTAGGAAGGATTTTTTGCCAAAAGCGGGCCAACGGGCCTAGGGAAGATTTTTTGCCATGGAAAATTTTGGACCGGTGGGGTGGGAGATATTTTGACCTTTTTCCACTTTTTACAAAGGGGCATAAGTATAATTGTGGGTCCCGAGGGAGGCAAAGTGTAAAAAATCCCGAGGGCCCGGATTTATTTTGTCCCAAGTGGAAAATGCGGGCCGACGGGCCCGAGGATGACTTTTTTCCAAAAGCGGGTCAATGGGGCCGCAGAGGAAATTTTTCCCAAGTGTGAATGTGGGCTGGCGGGTCTACAGGGGACTTTGAAACTTTTTCACCTTTCGCAAAATGGTGCAATTTTCAAGTGCGGGCCCGTGAGCCCGCAGGGGTCTCTGTCGACCGTTGAAAAGTTAAAGACCCATGGAGGGTGCCACATGTCTCATTGGCACAACTCCAAAGATAAGATCCAAAACGGAGACCCCAAACAAACGCCAAGCTTCCATGTGTCCCAGGTTCAAAAAGGGATAGAGTCAATAGTTGAAAAGTCAAAATGGGGCAAAGCCAGCAGAAAGTGTCACATATGTGCAATGTCGACATCAACATCAAAGATCAAAGGCTCCAAAGGCGGTTCTCAAACAAGCACTGGCTCTCCATGTGTCCAGAGCCTGAAAAGGTAGAAGCGGTCATTGAAAATTCTAAGCGAGAGTAGGTCAGCGGAAGGAGCCAAGTGTCAGCACGGCGCAACTTCAAAAGTAAAATTCAGAGCGGGTTCCCAAATGTGTGTTGAGCCTCCACGTGTCTAGGGTCAGACTTATGGCTCCGCCAAGCAAAAGGGACTTAGCCAGAACATAAGAAATAGGGAAGAGCCGTGGAGGAGCCACATGTTTCATCAATGCAATTTCAAAGGCGTGGCCCAAAAGTTAGTTCCCAAACGAGCGCCATCCCTCCACATGTCCAAAGCCCGAAAAAGTGAGGGCGGTCGTTGAAAAGTCCAAAAGCCTGCGGAGGCCTCCACATGTCACAACCACACAACTTCAAAGGTAAAATATAGGGGCACTTTCTAAATGAGCAAGAATGTATGGGGTTAGGCACATTGTCTGCACCAATAGGATGGACTCGGGCAAAATACAAAGGAGCCCGCAGAAGCTGCCACGTGTCAGTCCGACGATTTCAAGAGCGAAAGGAAGGAGACGGATCTTAAAGGATGCGCGAGGCTACCACGTGGACCTGGTACAGACAGACTCTTTTAAACATTGCGCACCCATGACCCTGATCTTCAGATAGCTATATCTTTCGACTAGAAACTTGCATTTGGGTAGGAAAGAACATTTTAGAATGATCTCGGTGTCGTCTTCTCACCTTCCTCCATTAATGTTTTGGCCCACTAATTCTGGGGGCTGTCAAGTCTCTCACCTGCTGCCATGATGAAAAATGGGCCTCTTTCTTTCCCAGTAAGGGACAATGACGGGGGCATGGGTCTTGTAGTAAAGCCCATCACTATTACAGGTGGATTTCAATGCTTTCTGGAGTGGTTGCAATAGGTGGAATTCAATGCATCGCAGGGGTGGTTGGAGTAGAGTTCAAATTTTCCCTCTCTCTTTCTCTCTCATTCTTCTATATATTGTAAAGGAGGGGCATATTCAAATGGTTGGTCATTGTTTCTCTCCTGCCTCCCTCTCTCTTCCTTCCTTAGGGTAGAATGTGGAGTCTAAGCCTCTTCATCATGGCTCTGTAATGGAATTTCCTTGTCCTCTTTCCCACTAACGATGTACCGTATGAACTTTTGGAGCAATAAAATATGTTTCGTGTTGCATCTTGTCCATCCTTTGCTTATTTTATTGTTTCTTCTCACCTCTCATCAGTGGCAGGGTATACCGTGCATACTCTGATGTTTATTGCAGGTTCTGGGAGCTATGCTTAATGGGTCTTGAAGTGGTGTTGGTGTGACATTGATCTTTGGTCTGTGGTGCATCTTGTCCGCCCCCTCCTCTGCTCACCCCTCTCTACTTCAGGCAATCGGATCTGTGATTAGCCACTTCCTTTTCTAGTGTATCACAGCTTAATGTAGGCTCTCTTTCACTCTCTCTCTCTCTCTCCTTGTCCCCTTGGAATGGTTAGATTAGGATTATTGACGAAGAAAAAAAACACATTGGTTAAAATTTTGAGACTTAACTTTTTTTAAAATAAAAATTTTAACTTGACATTAAAATTCTGATTTAGGGTTTTAAAAAAATTGCTATCAATTGTTAGAACTTTAAATGTCATGCCCACTATTTTACCACCCAAAAAGTAACCAAAAAATGGCATTTTTTTGTGAAAACCAATGAAGAAACTTTGAAGAACCATTGCACTAAACAATAGGAATTTAACACCAACACTCACCTTACAATAAACCAACATATCAAAAATCACAAAATTCAAATACCATACACCATCATCACCATAATATGTATGTCTCATCATGATCATCACATCCTCATAAAAATCACATCTAGAATTATAACTAATAACATCATCAAATCGGCCTTTCCATCAAGAGTTTCAGAGCGGTCTCGCTACGATGCCTTTTTGCACAAACCCTAACAGTTTTCTTCCTTGTGACACCTTTTTATGCCCTCAGGCAGTGATGGCATTGTCTTCGTGTAATTTTCTGATGCTTCTTCATTTGAATAAGTTATTTGTGGTCATGGTTGCTCGAGCTTAGTGCATTTGGTTATTGCACCTTCTTCTGATTGTAGCGATAGGGGTTTGAATCTCTCTGCAAAAAATGGGAAGCCCTCTTTCCTACAAGTTATGCCCTCTACATTGTTGCCTTCTAATTTGATTTCTATTGTCACATCTACTCCATCGGTCTCCTTTGGGGATTCGGTTTTGCAGTCCAAATATTTTTTCTCCAACTGGGGTTTGATCTGTCGCTTCAACGGACTTTGGCTTTGGCTGCCACTTCTCCAAACATGGATCTCCTCGAACTAGCGCCCTCTTTTGACTAGTAACATGGACATCTACCCCTGTGCCTGGGGAATTTATTGTGGTTTTTAATTCATTTGAGGACAGGGATTCTATCTTCTCCAAACTCTGGGAACTACAACATCGTCACTAATTGATTAAACCTTCATTTCCAACATTCAACCCCCTCACTACTACTTTTAATGTCAAACTTGTTTAAATGCACTTACCTCATCTCACACTGCAGTTCTAGGCGAAGGAGTGCTTGATTGATATTGGAAATGCTTTGGGAAAATTCTTATCCATTGATTCCAAAACGGAACTGTACACTCACACTACTTATGTGAGAATCTTAGTGGATCTTGATACCATTTTGGATCTTCCAGCCTCCATTGATCTCAAAGTCTTGAATAGGGATTAGACACAACCTTTTGACTACGAAGGATTTCCCTTTCAATGCAGGAAATGTTTTTCCCTCGGGCATCTTGCCTCAAATTATAAGAAAGTAAAGCAACAGCTTAAGGAAAAAGTTTCTTGGTGGAAGGATTCCAACCGTAGTTATTGGTTGTTGGGGAGGATTTAGATTCTTGTCCAGAAGACCCGGCTATGGTTATTGATGATCATGGAAAAAGTCAACAGCCAATTTAGAGTCAAGTTTCTCCCTTGGCATTGGGGCAAGAAAGGAGGAACAAGTGGTGACTCTCCCTTTAGGGGAGGATTCTTCATCAATCATAGGAATCAAGGAGACCTCTAGTAATCGGCTTCCATCTCATCTAGATGAAAACTCGAATCCTAATTGAAGTGATAAATGGACAGTCGTGAATCGTAAAAAGAAAGATATGTGCCTCGAGCCATAAAATGAGATTACGTTCCCAAGATTAGGATCCTTTGGAGTAATTTTTTTATGCTTCAGCCTCTCCTCTTTTCTCTTTTCTCATCTTCTCCTCTTCTATGCCTTTGTAGCCTTCTTTCTTATGTTTCCTATAGGCTTCCTTGTTGTAGAGCTTCAATGTTTTATCCAGCCATTTGGGCTTTTGTACGAGGATGTGGATCCTTTAAAAATATGTTTTTACCCTTTTCCAAAAAAAATAACAGCATCAAATCATGTCCTCATCAATATCATCATAATCATCATCACTATCATCAATACAAAATAAAAAAATATTACATCATCATAACTCACCATGTTCATCAATTACCTCATCAAAAAAATACATCAAGTATCATCAATACATATACATAAAAAAATGTGACCATCCTGGTCATCATCAAATGTCTGATAAAATACATATGATACAATACAAACATAATAGCCTCCATCAGCCACATATGTACACCTACAAAACTAACTCTCATCACTGCACCAAGTTACCAGTATCATCGCCTGCCCCATCTGACCTCGGCTATAGAACACTAGTAGTAATCCTTGAGGCCTCGGTTGTCCCGATCACCTCTCAACTAGGTACTTTACATAATGTCGTACCTCTGATAGCTCATGGACCACAATCCCCTCATAATACCACATCTCCTACACCAAGGCCTGATACTGACATAATGACACTATGTCAGGGGTTCCATCCATCTTACTCCCTGAGAAATTCTAGGGGTTGTCGTCAGTCCTACTCCCTGCAAAGCACCTTGTGTCTCGCTCCCCTCTGTTATAGTATGGGCCATATATATCCATGTAAGCATCATGATCATGGAAAAACTCAATAACCAATTAAGACTCAAGTTTCTCCCCTGGCATTGGGGTGGGAAAGGAGGAACAAGTGGTGACTCTCCCTTCGGGGGAGGATTCTTCATCAATCATAGGAATCAAGGAGACCTCTGGTGATCAACTTTCATATCATTTGGATGAAAACTCAGATCCTAATTGAAGTGATGGATGGACATTTGTAAATCGTAGAAAGAAAGGTATGCACCTCTCAATAAAATGAGATTACATTCCCAATATCAGGATCCTTTGGAGTAATCTTTTTATGCTTCATCCTCTCCTCTTTTCTCTCTTCTCATGTTCTTTGCTTTTGTACCTTTTTGGCCTTTTTTCTTCTGCTTCTTGCGGGCTTCCTCATTATAGAGATTCAATGTTTTATCCAGCCATTCGGGATTTTGTATGAGGATGTGAATCCATTAAAAATCCGCTTTTAACCTTTTCCAAAAAAAATATAGCATCAAATCATGTCCTCATCAATATCATCATAATCATCATCACTATCATCAATATAAAGTAACAAAATATTACATCATCATAACTCATCATGCTCATCGAATACCTCATAAAAAAAACATCAATACATATACATCAAAAATCTGACCATCATTGTCATCATCAAATGTCTGATAAAATACATATGATATAATACAAACATAATAGCCTCAATCAATCACACATGTACACCTACAAAACTGACTCTCATCACTGCACTGAGTTACTAGTATCATCACTTACCCCATCTGACCTCAGCTATAGAACACTAGTAGTACTCCTTGAGGCCTCAGTTGTCCCAATCTCCTCATGGCATGGTACTTTGCATAACATCACACCTCTGACAGATCATGGACCTCAATCCCCTCATAATACTGCATCTCCTCCACCATGACCTCATATTGATGTAGTGACACTATGCCAAGGGGCACCATCCATCTTTCCCCCTAAAAAATACTAGGGGGTGTCGTCAATCCTGCTTCCTGCAAAGCACCTTGTGTCTTGCTCCCCTCTGTTGCAGTATCTAATGGGTCATATATATCCATGTAAGCATCATGCTAATGGTGATACCTATCTCAATGTCATAAGGTTCGATCTCTCTCCTTCCTCAACCCATCAACTATTTGTTGTATTTACGTCAACTTCCCTTGTAAGTGATAAATCTCTACATCCCTCCACTCTACCTCCTGACCCACCAACAATGTAAACATGTTAGCTGCTCCTCTCAAATCTTGTATCTCTCTCAAGTGAGATACACCTCTCTCGTATAACCCTACTATCTCCATGGCCCGTGCATGGGCATCTATCTCCAACTTATCAATATGAGCCTATAACTCGGCACATGTATTAGATGACCCCGATGCACTTGTTGACCCTGAGAACCTTGTACCTGTAACAACTATTCCAGATGGTCCTTTTATATCCATCTATGGTGGCATACCCATCTATAAAATCCCCCTAGAATCATCCACCTCATGTATATTCAGACTTTAAACTCTTACATCCTGTATGGGTGAACGAGCCACTGGTTGTTGGACTGGAGGACCACCCAATACAATAATAGGTGGTTCCTATTGTAACTCCTCCTCTACCTATCCTTGTGGTCTATGTACCACTATTGCCCTCCCCTGTAGCATCCCCCTATATACCTATCAATGTCCATGAATAAATATCATCGCGCCTAGTGGCCGTGTCAGTTTGGTTGGCTTGATCCCCTACCACCACTCCTCATATCCTTGTATTGTACCATGATCTACCACCGCCGGTAAAGGTGACCATAGAATAACCTGTAAATCACCTTAACTGGCCCTGGCCACATCCATTGGAATCATGGCACCCCACTCCTCAAACTCCTGTGAAGTTTGTGCAAAAACATGGTGGCCTGTAGGAATGTCTTCAATGGTGCCAAACTATTGCACCATGCGATCTGGCAGATATCACTTTATCATGTATGGTTGGCCCCCCATTAAATAGTATGGTTTCTGGATCCTGTACAACTAAACCCGATATCCCTCCCATGACTCATACTACTGGTACGATCACTAGGTAATATCCCATGCCTACAACTCATTGATCCTGCGCTTATACCAATCAATCTCCCCTAAATGATCCCTCCTTCCCATGCATGTATGCCATCTATATAGTGAAGGTTCCCCATCCCATCATTGCTATCAGATGTCAATTGGCATACCCCTTTCTATATGGTCATAACTCCATATCAAAAAAAGGATGTGTGCTCCAATACTTCTACCTCCCTAATAGGCTACCATGTGTAAGTCGTGGTATAAGTGTGCCAATACCGCAGGATCCCACATAAACATTGTCTCAGACTGTAACATAGCGTGCACCACATTTGCAAATCTAATGTTGAAATATTGACCTCCACCTTCTGGTAATAGAATACAATTGATCAAGGAGAATAGTAGCACCAGAACCCACTCCAAGTACCCCTCTCTGAAATAAACCCCTACCTCTATTTGTAACCCTTAACGGGGTACATCTGTCAACATCCTCAACTACACTCTAGGACTCCCCTATGCCATACCACCCACTCCCCCTCCACGGGAAGTTGATATATACGATAGACATCCTCTAGTATTACCGTCATCTCTCCTGTAGGTAGCCAAAAAGTAGTCGTCTTTGAGTGTCACCACTCTCTTAGCGCCATCAATAAGCCATGATCTACTCACATAAATGACATCCTCGCCACATTTAATAGTCCTAGCAAGTGCAACAAAGAAGCCTCATCCTCCTCCGCTTCCTCATCAAATCCCCCCACTAATCGCCTTAAGGCAGCTGAACACAAATGCTTGACCTATACGGGACCAAAAACATCCTACACACATCAAACAACGTTTATTAGCCCACACCCATCATTACCCATCTTATTAATCCTTATTTTCCATAATCCGCCCCTCAAAAAATCCTAACTCCGAACAATATGGCATAGGTGCCACTTTACAACATAGGTGATATTATATACAAAGGCACCAATCCATACAAAAATCACCATTTTAGAACATAGGATCCATTCTCTTTTCCTCGCCTAGTGCATAGGTGCCATTATGCTTCATCCCAACCACCCTCTAACACAGGCAGCACCATTTTAGAACATAGGCACATTCTCTTTCCCTCGCCTAATGCATAGGCACCATTATACTTCATCCTAACCACCCTCTAACATAGGTGCTACTATTTGTGACATAGGTTCCAAATCCCCCAAATAGGTACCAACGTAAAGGATAGGCACCAATTTGGCACAAAAGTGTTAATTCACACCCACTCCCCGGAGCATAAGCGCCAAAACCTATATTGCCCTCCCAAGCGGTGCATTGGTGCCACGATTGGCACATAGGCACCATTTTTACGGCATAGGTGCCAATTTGTGCGCATAGGCACCACTGTATACTCCCCTATCGCCTAAAACTACCCTAAAACCCTAAAAAATCCTCAAAAATACGAAAAACTACAAACAATAAAAAATCACAAGGCACCTACCCCAGGTCCATCAGTTGTCAGTCATTGGTATCTCCTCATTCGATCCGCTCAATGATCAACAATCCTCGCATAGGCCATGGTGTTCTCTCAAACGCTCTTGTTCTCTACTATGCGTGACAAAAATGAATTGCCATGTGGTCTCTCGACCCATTTTATACTCGTTGCGATGACCTAGAATATTTTCGGAGCCTGTTCTCTCACCCCGTTTGTCCGTTTTTCCTCTCATTTCTTTCTACCCTGACCGAATTTCCCCATCTATCACCCAAATTATAAAAAAATCTTTTAAAAAATTATTATCAGCAAAAAATCCAAAAATTATCAAAATCCAAAAAAATGTAAAAGTCAACAAAAATAAAAAAAAATTATCAAAAATTAAAATTATCAAAAATATTAAAAATCCAAAAATTGTCGAAAATCCAAAAAATTATAAAAAAATCAACAAAAATCAATAAATTATCAAAAATTAAAAAATCCAAAAATTATCAAAAATCCAAAAAAAAAATTATAAAAATAAAAAATTATTAAAAATCCAAAAATTATAAAAAAACAAAAAACAAAAAATTATCAAAAATCCAAAAATCATCAAAAATCAAAAAATTAAAAAAATTAAAAAATTCACAATTTACTTGTAAAATTCCAATAAACAAACCATCTAGAATTTAAAAATTCAGAATTATAAATGCAATGTGTATTTTTGTTTGTGTGTTTGTTTACTTATCTGCATTTACATTTTGGCTGATGATATGAGGCCCCTTTTGTTTCTTTTTCTTTTAAACGCTCCAATGATATGAGAACCATCTTTTAATATTAATTTGTCCAATGATATGAGGACAAGGGCATTTGGCAATTTAATCATCATGATCTTTATACCTTGATGTATCTTGCTCTATGCCATATCAATTACACTGCTAACGATGATCACAGTGGGTACTTTATGGAAGCACACTCCCTTATATCATCATCTTTTAATCCCTATCTTATTCATCACTACACTAACTATCCAACCTTCTTATCCCCTATCCAATCAATACTTCATCAATCAAATATAAGGCCCATATCTACCATTCTCACCCCTCGACTAGGGCATCTTCCAATAATCTCTTATCAATCAATAAAATATTATTTCTCATTGCTTCATCAACCATCTTATCATCCAAAATTGATCCCTCTCATCTAAAAAATGTCACACCATCCAATCCAGCATCCTATGATCAATCCGCACACCTTGAATGGGGCATCCTATAGTTAAACACTCATTTAAACCCTAACCCCCTGACAGGGGCATCTTCTAATCCTATATCTTCACCCTAGTTTTTGGCATCCTTTATTCCAAAATCTAATAACTCCTAATTCTTCAAATATCCTACTCCTATTCCTCTGAATCCTCGCTTCTCTAATCCTCTAATCCAGTACCTCACATCTTTTAATCCTCTGAATCCTTCAATCCTCTTATTCTCTAATTTTTTTCCTCTAAATCCTCAATCCTCTACTCCTCTAATCCAATTCTTTACATCTTCTAATCCTCCAACTCCTCCAATCTTCTTACTCTCTACTCCTAATCCTCAACATCCTCAAATCTCTCATCCTCTAAACTTTACTCATCTGTTAACTTGGGCCTTTCATCTTTTTGAGCGGTCATCTAACTCATTTCCTCTTCGCCCGACCCCTTGAGGGGGCATCACCCTCAATATATATCCTGTCATATCTTTTTTTTTGAATGATTATTGCTACACAATAACCATTCAAAGAGGGGAAAAATGTAAACACGTAAAATGTCGACATGTTCATTTAGCAAATAACACACTCATTATACATTATTAATCCCCCCATCACTAATTATATAATAATTAATCGTGAGATTAATTATTATTATTATTATTATTATCCCTATTATCATACCTCAATCATTCTCAATATTCACCCAATAATCCCATCTCATCCTTAATCGTATTAATTCGTCATTAATATCTTATTATCCCATTAACTAATCGTTATTATCAATTTCTACGAATTAAAAATTCATACTCACCTACCCACCTACCCTACACCTAACTTCTTCATCTAATGACTTCCATAATCATAATTAATCTCACCTAACCCTAAGCTAACCAAATCCTCTAAATCTAGAGGCTTCTATTTCTAGAAGCCTCTCCTAATTTCCCTCCTTCATATTTAAAAATTTAAATATATTTCCCTCACTCCATTGAATTTTTTAATTCAATGGAGGCTTCTTATAATTTCTAGAATTCTCCAATTCTATATCTTTTTCCTTCTCACAAATTCTCCACCATTGATCTTCCATCTACATGGCAATATTTCAACCCTCCATTCTTCCTTCCTCTAACTATAAATAGGAGTGCCACCCTCCATGGCAACTAACTTATGAAATTGTAAGTATATGTTGTCCAAATGTCTCTAGAAAGCTTTCATATCCATCAAGCATTCCATCAAGAAAAATCACCATTCAACAAGGGGAGGGTTTTCCCAACTCATCCCACAAAATTTGAAGCAATATAGCACACATACAAAGCAACAAGGAAAGAGAACTGGAAATTATAGGTAAGCACAAGTATAACACTCTTTCATCCTTCTTATCCTGCTCAATCAGAGGCAGATAATAGGTGTGGTAGATTAGGTGCTAGTTTGGTTTAGTTCTTAGTTTTTATTTACCACTACCACCACTTTTTTGTCTACAATAATATATATAATGTTTTATTATAATTATATATATTATGTGTGTGTATACACACACACACACACACATATATTGAGAAAATATAGTTAATAATAAAATAAATTTAATTTCAAATAATATATCGACATTAAAACAAATAAAAAGCAATACAATATAATAATTAGTAAACTAATTATATTATTTTTAAAAAAAATCAGCCAAGGTTTATGCCATATTGTTGACAACATGCCTTGGTTAAGATACTTCCTACAAGAAGGGTGTTGTTCAAGAGCACATAGTTGTACGTGTGCAAGTATCATTGAGGGAGAATTTGGTCCAAGAGAAACATTGTGGACGAATGTTAGGGAACTTTGGAGTGGATAAGACCTTGGCACAATTGGGTGAAAGCTCATGGCTACACAAGTTTGTAATTATGTGCATAGATGTAGAATTTTATAGTTGGCAAAAGGAAGGAGTTAGAATGCAAGGTTATATCAACCACTTATAGTACCTGAGAGACCATGGGAGAACTTGAGTATAGATTTTGTTTTGGGACTTCCTAGAACATAAATAGGTCATGACTTTATCTTTGTTATGGATAGATTCTCGAAGATGCATCACTTTATTTCTTGTAAGAAGACTAGTGATGTTAGTATGTTGTCAATCTATTTTTAGGGAATTTATGTGACTGCATGGATTTTCATGCACCATAATATATAATAGAGATATGAAATTTGTGAGTCACTTTTGGCACATACTATGGAAGAAACTCAACAAGATTTTGTAGTGTAGTTTTGCATATCACCCGTAGAAAAATGGACAGGCATAAGTTGTCAATAAAATCCTTGGCAAATAAATTTGTTGATATGTTTAGTAGGGTAACAGGAAGGAGCATGGGATGTAGTTTTTTCATAGATGAGGTTTTCGTATACCTCTTTCAATAGAAACGCTAGAAACACACCTTTTCATATTAGACATGGCAGAATTCTAAGGGGAATTACAGAACTCGGGGATTTAATACAAAAAGAGGGGCAAAGTGCGAAAGTAGTGTGATGCAGACCTAAGACTAAGGAAATCCTACATAAATTTTCCTTAGGAAAGATGTCTGTGAAACTTGAAAGGTGTGAAAGAAAAGGGCGCAAGAGATGCGTGCAACATAAATTAAGAACGTGCAAGAGGTGTGTGCAGCTGAAGAAAGGCGACTTAAGAATGTACAAGGTAGAAGGAAAAGATGGAAGAGAGGTAAGAACGAAGTGCGTGAAAGTTTAGTGTATAGTTTGGAAGGCATGGCGTGCATAAAAATAAATAGGTGTTTAAGAGAATGTCAGGCGCATAATAGAATTTGCATAAGAGGGACAATGGTGTGCAGAGAATGCAAAAGATGAGGAAACACCAAAAGAGTGCAGGAACAAAAAGGCATGAGATGATAGGAGAAGGATGCAAATATTTTGGAGGATCCCAAAATAGAAGTAAGGGTGAAAAGAAAAAAACATAGAATCTTTTAAGAGAGTGAAATGTGTCAGATATGTCTGGTCATTTAGTTGATAATGACAAGATAATTGAAGGGAGGATCAGAGAATCCAACCACTTGACGATGTGGCATGACAGGATTGGATGAATGGAGATAAGGTGGATGAGGGCATTTATGATCCCATGTTCGAATTTGAATTGAGTAGGAGAGTTCACATGTAATGTCCCCATTTCTGAAGACCATTAGCCTATACGTCCCCATGGGCTTCGGGATGTGCAAGGGGAACATTTTTATTAAATAATTAAATATTATTGCCTAGAGCAATAATTATTTAATTATGAAGACTATTTAATTTAATTCCCAAAATATAAAAATTAAATGGGGAATTAATTAAATAAATATTTTAGGTGGTTTTTATAGATAAAATCACCCTTTGAAAAGGGGACGCCACACATAGGGAAAACAAACTGCTTTTATTTAATATTTTCCCTCTCCTAGGGTTTTCGAATTTTGTGCCTCCTTGCTTATAAAAGGAGTGCTAGGATCACTATTATGATTATGTTATGATGATTTTGATTTTTGGCTCCATGCTTGGAGAAGGGATGTATGCCCTAATGTGATACTCTTGTTCTCTCTCTTCCATTATTGAAGGATCTATTTGCATTGAAACTGATTTGGAGAATCAAATTGAAGAACTTATTTGTGCAAACTCAAGTGAGATCTATGCTTTTGGTTTTAGCAAGTTCTTTTAGAAATCTACCTTTTTCTATTGTAGCGACATCACTGTAGCAACTGGTTGTGATTAAAAGAAATAAGAGTTTTTGGAGTGTTTGTGAATGGTAAAAATTGAGATCTGTGTATGCTCATGTGCAGTACAATCTGGGCACGTTGTTATTAGGAGTATTTATTCTATCCTTGCAACTTGATTTGCTATGCATTTGTGAATGGTATGACTTGATATACATATATATACATGTGTGATTTGGTATGATTCACACTCTTATTTTACAGTGACTTCTCCTTTATTTAAGTGGCTTGATGTGAGTGGTTCGAACTAGGAGTTGTATGTTTGTATGATGTTTGATAGTCCCCTTTTGACAGCGAACTGTGTAGTTCTTATTCATTGGCCTTAGCAATTCGTTTCAAGCCAATATCCCCCTTGAGTGACCTTCCCTAAATCTGCATATTGGTTGGTACCAAGTTAAAGTGTTTTTAGTATGGATTGGTTGGTATTTGGCATGGTTTGAGAAGGTTTTTTCTTGTATGACAGTAATCTGATCTGGGAAGTTCTGGGTTGACTTATAGTGCATATTCCAAGTAATATGAATAACGACCTCATCTCATAATGGCGGTGCAATGATTTCGCATAATTGTACTAGGTTGAACTCTCTTTCACATGGTTGTTTATGATCTAATCCATGGCAACTCAAATTGGTGTGTGATCTACAGTATTTAGCTCCCTTTCAGATAGCGATCTAGATTGAGGGTGTTCAGTATAACCAGTAAGTAATTTCCATGCTTGATAAAGTAAACTACAGTGGTGTATATCAGAAGGGTAAGATCAGATTATATATATATATATATATATATATATATATATATATATATATCAACAACTTGTAGGAGGTTTGGACTTGAGTTTTAAAGAGTAATATCTGTCTCTTCTTCATTATACAAATATGAGTACTGTTGAAGTGAATCGATTAGGGCTTGGCATGTGTTTTGGAGGTTCTACATGTTTCATTATAGCTGAATCATGCTTGCTTGAGTAGATCAATAGTAGTGGGGTTGATTTCATGCATGTTTGAATCTGATTTGTGAAGATCTATGAGTTTATTTGCCTCAGTTGAGAATTGTCAATTTGTGTTATTTCGTTGGAAGCCATTAAAACCCCTTCCTTGGGTTTATTGAGCGACATATTGTTTGTTGATTGCCATTTTCCCATATATTCCATAAGAGGGATATTACAATGGTATCAGAGCACTTTCCTATGCACCTATGATTTTGTTGCACGCAGGGAAAAGAGATGCTAATGGAGAGTGGAGGTTTCACTCCAAAACAAGCAAAGTTCTTGTAGGGGTTGTTAAAATATTGGCACAAGGATGTGCAACATACCATAGAAGCCATGATGAAAGATACCTTAATTCCAAGCAAGAATCATCACCAAGGAGGACAACCAAAGAGGGGTAAGACAACTCATCATGATGCCTTTTTCAAGACTTTGCAACAAGAGTATGCATTTCTAAGTTTGGCTACAAAAGAAATCTTGTCTTTTCAAGGGTACTGTAAGTTTCAAGGTGTCAGGAAAGGTTTCCACCATATGCAGTCCCAAGAGGACACAAATCAAGGTAAGGGTGTGCTTTCAAACAAAGATGGGTTTCCTACTAATGATTTCATGTGTGGAAATGAAGGGGAAATGACGACAAAGGAGCAAGTTGACATTATTATGGCTCCTCCCCTTGAGGAAAGAAGAGATGAGATGAAGGAAGATAGGCATTTGAATGTTTTTAAGAAGGAAACAAAGTCCTTGGATGAAGAAGACAACAAGATAAGGAATGCTACAGAAAACTCGAAAATTCTGAGTTGTGAAAGAGTTGGGGGCAAGTTAAGGTATGTTAATCCACATAAATTTTCTCCCATCATGTTGAGCCTTAGCAAGTGGGGTCATGGGAAGTTTTTTCAAAGAAGCAACTTGCTTGATTGGGTATCCAATTTTACGAGCACAAATGGGAATATTGAATTTTATATGACAAGCATGAGTATGGGAAAGCATGACTTGGCCTTAAGGGATCTGGAAGAAAGAAAGAATGGCTTTTCTCTAAGTCCTAATGATGATTTGCAGATTGAGAGATTTATGGCAGCCACCAAGGGTAAGCACTTTGATTTGTTGTATCATCATCCCTTACCTTTATCTTACCATATTCATCATAAGTATTATGCTAACAACAAAGACAAGGTAAAGGGTGTTTTCAAGGCATCCCCGGATCATTGGCAAGGAAACCAACAACCCATAATTTTCAGTCCAAAAGAAAACTTAAGAGCAGCAAAGGGGTGACTCCAGGATATGTTGCATGGAAGAAAGGTGAAAGACTACACAACGTGCATGATGAGACAACCATAAAGGTTGAAAATTTTCTGTTTTTCAGGTTTGTTCCAATCAATTATGATGCATATTCAGTTGTTGCATTTTCTTGGGATTATGGTAAACACAATTTTAGTGAAGAGTTGGGCAAAACATGGGGATCATGGACGGTAAAAGGTTTACATCCCGGAAGATCCTTTTTTATGTTCCAAGCTTTCACATGTAGGCAAGAAAATGATCTTCTACAACAAGGTAATATTTTTGATCAATTATTTTCGAAAAACACAAGTATGTTACCTTGTCCATTCTATGCTAGATTCAAGAGATGTTGGGAGATGCAAGTTGACGGAAGGCAAAGAAAGTTTCCCACAAATGGTAAAGGTGAGAACTTGGTGAAGCACAATGGAAGTCATGGTCTTATGTCACTAATCTTGCTGCATTCCACTCCTTCCCGACTGTATGTATGATTGATTTTTAGTTTTTAGACATAAGAAATTGGAAGGATAATCAAAAGTATGAATGGTCAATGTTGTTGTTTGTTATGCCTTCGGTTTTTAGTTGGTTATCTCATTGGTTTGCTGCCCAACAGGCTAAGATTAATATTTGTTGCCCAACATGCTAAGATTAATTAAGAAAGAATGGCTTTTCTTAAGTCCTAATGATGATTTGCAGATTGAGAGATTTATGGCAGCCACCAAGGGTAAGCACTTTGATTTGTTGTATCATCATCCCTTACCTTTATCTTACCATATTCATCATAAGTATTATGCTAACAACAAAGACAAGGTAAATGGTGTTTTCAAGGCATCCCCGGATCATTGGCAAGGAAACCAACAAACCATAATTTTTCAGTCCAAAAAAAAACTTAAGAGCAACAAAGGGGTGACTCCAGGATATGTTGCATGGAAGAAAGGTGAAAGACTACACAACATGCATGATGAGACAACCATAAAGGTTGAAAATTTTCTATTTTTCAGGTTTGTTCCAATCAATTATGATGCATATTCAGTTGTTTCCTTTTCTTGGGGATTATGGTAAACACAATTTTAGTGAAGAGTTGGGGCCAAAACATGGGGATCATGGACGGTAAAAGGTTTACATCCCAGAAGATCCTTTTTTATGTTCCAAGCTTTCACATGTAGGCAAGAAAATGATCTTCTATAACAAGGTAATATTTTTTATCAATTCTTTTCGAAAAACACAAGTATGTTACCTTGTCCATTCTATGCTATATTCAAGAGATTTTGGGAGATGCAAGTTGATGGAAGGCAAATAAATTTTCCCACAAATGGTAAAGGTGAGAACTTGGTGAATCACAATGGAAGTCATGGTCTTATATCAACTAATCTTGTTGCATTCCACTCCTTCCTGGCTATATGTATGACTGATTTTCAGTTTTTAGACATAATAAATTGGAAGGATAATCAGAAGTATGAATGGTCATTGTTGTTGTTTGTTAAGCCTTCAGTTTTTAGTTGGTTATCTCATTGGTTTGCTGCCCAACAGGCTAAGATTAATATTTTCTGCCCAACATGCTAAGATTAATTAAGAAAGAATGGCTTTTCTTAAGTCCTAATGATGATTTGCAGATTGAGAGATTTATGGCAGCCACCAAGGGTAAGCACTTTGATTTGTTGTATCATCATCCCTTACCTTTATCTTACCATATTCATCATAAGTATTATGCTAACAACAAAGACAAGGTAAAGGGTTGTTTTCAAGGCATCCCCGGATCATTGGCAAGGAAACCAACAAACCATAATTTTCAGTCCAAAAAAAAACTTAAGAGCAACAAAGGGGTGACTCCAGGATATGTTGCATGGAAGAAAGGTGAAAGACTACACAACGTGCATGATGAGACAACCATAAAGGTTGAAAATTTTCTGTTTTTCAGGTTTGTTCCAATCAATTATGATGCATATTCAGTTGTTGCCTTTTCTTGGGATTATGGTAAACACAATTTTAGTGAAGAGTTGGGCAAAACATGGGGATCATGGACGGTAAAAGGTTTACATCCCGGAAGATCCTTTTTTATGTTCCAAGCTTTCACATGTGGGAAAGAAAATGATCTTCTACAACAAGGTAATATTTTTGATCAATTCTTTTCGAAAAACACAAGTATGTTACCTTGTCCATTCTATGCTAGAATCAAGAGATGTTGGGAGATGCAAGTTGACGGAAGGCAAAGAAAGTTTCCCACAAATGGTAAAGGTGAGAACTTGGTGAAGCACAATGGAAGTCATGGTCTTATGTCAACTAATCTTGCTGCATTCCACTCCTTCCCGACTGTATGTATGATTGATTTTTAGTTTTTAGACATAAGAAATTGGAAGGATAATCAAAAGTATAAATGGTCAATGTTGTTGTTTGTTATGTCTTCAGTTTTCAGTTGGTTATCTCATTGGTTTGCTGCCCAACATGCTAATATTAATATTTGGGGAAGAGATGTTCAGATTGCTATCCTAATTGAACACATTCATGTCTTTATGCTACTAATTTTGGAACATAACAGTTGTTGCCATAAAATTTTATTTGTTCTCAGCTCTTTGGTTCCTTCTATAGTTCAATATTCCACCATTTACAAGAAAATTTCATGGTAAATGGCTGTTATTTTATGTTGCATGGCTGATTTTGGGATAACAGACCCTAGATTTTGGAGGGAAATGTTCAACAATAAATGGGGCAACTCGGTGGCATTTGGGAACAACCCATGTATGGAGTGGAGTTGTGATCTATTCATGCTTGGGAGACACGAAGATGAAGATGAAAAAGTGTTTTTTAACACTTGTTTTCCTAACATGTTTATTCCATGCGCATGTTTAAAGAGAAGATGACAGCTGAAGACATTCCACAATTTCTAGAAGAAGAAGCAACACAAGTTGTTGCAAGTGCTCCTTCACTTGATTGTTATGGGAGCGAGACTTTGGAAACACCCCAACATTGTATTTGGATGCATGAGCTTGATATTGCTTGAGGGCAAACAATCTTGGGAAGGGAGGACTGTAATGTCCCCATTTCTGAAGACCCTTAGCCTATACGTCCCTACGGGCTTCGGGATGTGCAAGGGGAACATTTTTATTAAATAATTAAATATTATTGCTTAGAGCAATAATTTTTTAATTATGAAGACTATTTAATTTAATTCCCAAAATATAAAAATTAAATGGGGAATTAATTAAATAAATATTTTAGGTGGCTTTTATAGATAAAATCACCCTTTGAAAAGGGGACGCCACACCTAGGGAAAACAAACTACTTTCATTTAATATTTTCCCTCTCCTAGGGTTTTCAAATTTTGTGCCTCCTTGCTTATAAAAAGAGTGCTAGGATCACTATTATGATTATGCTCTGATGATTTTGATTTTTAGCTCCATGCTTGGAGAAGGAATGTATGCCCTAATGTGATACTCTTGTTCTCTCTCTTCCATTATTGAAGGATCTATTTGCATTAAAACTGTTTTGGAGAATCAAATTGAAGAACTTATTTGTGCAAACTCAAGTGAGATCTATGCTTTTGGTTTTAGCAAGTTCTTTTAGAAATCTGCCTTTTTCTACTATAGCGACGTCACTATAGCAACGTCACTATAGCAGCTGGTTGTGATCAAAAGAAATAAGATTTTTTGGAGTGTTTGTGAAAGGTAAATATTTAGATCTGTATATGCTCATGTGCAGTACAATCTGGGCATGTTGTGATTAGGAGTATTTATTCTATCATTGCAATTCGATTTGCTATGCATTTGTGAATGGTACGACTTGATATACATATATATACATGTGTGATTTGGTATGATTCACACTCTTATTTTGCAGCGACTTCTCCTTTATTTAAGTGGCTTAATGTGAGTGGTTAGAACTAGGAGTTGCATGTTTGTATGATGTTTGACAGTCCCCTTTTGACAGCGAACTGTGTAGTTCTTATTCATTGGCCTTAGCAATTCGTTTCAAGCCAATGTCCCCTTTGAGTGACCTTCCCTAAATCTGCATATTGGTTGGTACCAAGTTAAAGTGTTTTAAGTATGGATTGGTTGGTATTTGGCATGGTTTGAGAAAGGTTTTTCTTGTATGACAGTAATTTGATCTGGGAAGTTCTGGGCTGACTTATACTACATATTCCAAGTAATATGAATAGCGACCTCATCTCATAATGGTGGTGCAATGATTTCACATAATTGCACTAGGTTGAACTCTCTTTCCCATGGCTGTTTATGATCTAATCCATGGCAACTAAGATTGGTGTGTGATCTACAGTATTTAGCTCCCTTTCAGACATCGATATGGACTGAGGGTGTTCGGTATAACTAGTAAGTAATTTCCATGCTTGATAAAGTAAACTATAGTGGTGTATATCAGAAGGGTAAGATCAGATTATATATATATATATATATATATATATATATATCAACAACTTGTAGGAGGTTTGGACTTGAGTTTTAAAGAGTAATATCTATCTCTTCTTCATTATACAAATCTGAGTACTGTTGAAGTGAATCGATTAGGGCTTGGCATGTGTTTTGGAGGTTCTACATGTTTCATTACAGCTGAATCATGCTTGCTTGAGTAGATCAATAGTAGTGGGGTTGATTTCATGCAAGTTTGAATATGATTTGTGAAGATCTCTAAGTTTATTTGCCTCAGTTGAGAATTGTCAATTTGTGTTATTTCGTTGGAAGCCATTAAAACCCCTTCCTTGGGTTTATTGAGCGACATATTGTTTGTTGATTGCCATTTTCCCATATATTCCATAAGAGGGATATTACATCATAGGAGCCAACATAGAGAAGAGATAAGTGGAGAATTCCAGCGCGTGCAACTATAAAAGGAGAAGTTTGTCATTTTGTTTTTTGGGTTGCATGGTGGTTGAAGGGACCAAGAAGAGAGGTAGGGAGTAGCCCGTAGAGCTTAATATAAACAAAAACACATCTGGGTATGTCCTTAGGATTCCTTTGAGTTTGTGATAAGCTTCATGGTGAGCAAGATTTGTAGATTTCATACGACACTTTTACATGAATAGAAGTCTATAAGTTTAGTGCAGTCAATTGCATGACTTTGTAGGCATGTTAGGGATCACCCACCCATCAAGTGATATCAAAGTAGGCTAATTTCTTGCAAGTGGAGATAGAAGAACATCGAATGTGAGGTAGTTAGCACAAAGGATTGTGCTTTCCACTTGAGAAAGGTAGGTAGAAAACGTAAGGTAAATCTAGAGTGTAATTTTGAGAAAAGTGGATAATCTTTCATGAGAGGGTAAGATGGTGCTAAAGAGAAGGTATGTATCAGATGCAGAAGTTATGAGGAACCTAGAGGAGATGCTATAGAGGCTTTAGGAGCTAAAAGATGTAAGGACAAGATTGGACATGATGCAAAAGAAGATCACCAGAGGGGATGGCATCTTCTAGTAAAAAGATCCCAAAAGGGTTTTGGGACTCAATAAGGAACCAAATGCATAAGCTTGTGTAGAGCACCAAGGAAGAAACAAGGTGTGTGTAGAGGCACAACCGAGAGTTACATGAGTAGAGCACAAGAGGAAAGAGAAAACCACTGTGGGAGTACCGAAAAGAGAAGATGGTTCAAATGTAGGAGTACGACAAAAGGATGTGTGAGAAGAGGTTCATGGAGAAGGGTTGAGAGTTCAACAAGGGGTGAAAAAAGAAGTCAACTAGAAGCATATGACAATGTGTGAGAATATCATGTTTATAAAGGAGGTTTCCAAAGAGGAGAAGATGGTTGTTACAGACCATAAGCACACAAAGAATTGTGTAGGACTACGATATGAGGTAGTGGAGAGGAAGGAAAAGTGGAATGCATAGGGTATAAACAAATAATATATGTACACAATGTATGCAAGAGATGAATAAATTATCACGCAAAGGAGCAAAGAGGAGAAAGAATAACGCATGAGAGGAGTGACTCCGAAAGGATTTGGGGAGTGTGTGGATGGAGGCATGCACAACAATCATGGAACCATTGCAAATAAAACAAAACAACCTGGAGAGCAAGTGTGATGCCCGAAAAAAATATCAACATTAATTTTTTTCTAGGCGTCACACCTATTATCAGAGCAAGAGTTTTGAAGTTGTGTTCTCTAGGTATATAATGTCTTCACAAACTAAAAATGCCAACTCTACTATATAAACCTTATCTTAAATAAATATTGTGAGAGTGAGTGTGAAACAAAGCGCATCCGATAATGAGATCCAAGGATATTTCAAGAAAATGTGTACGGAAGGGCACACAAAAAAATAGGAGCACACAAGTGAAGGAAGTTGCTACATCAATTTGAAGAAACTATAGGGAGATGCGGAGGTTGTATTATGTAAAAAAATAAAGGAGAATGGGATCGAGAGAGGCTGGTAGTGGTTGATCCCAAAAGGATTTTTCTCCAAGGAAAATTTAAGGCAAAGTATTATGTACGAGATGTTGCTAGAGTACATATGAAAAAGAGTGCACATGAGGAGGAAGAGACCCATGATAGTCACCAAGAAGCAAAACATGCGAGACAAGAAAAAAATAAGAATAAATTATGTGAGTGAGGAATTTTCCCAAAGGAAATTCAAAAAGAGCATTATGAAGATACTGCAAGAGTGAGTAGTATAAAGGGTACATAGAAGAAAAAACATGTGGAAAATTAAAGGTGCAACGACAATACCAAGATACTATAGAATAATGAAAACTTTCCTTGCAGGCAACCAAGGAAGGAAGGGAGTGTTTAGAAGAGGATACAAAATTTTTACACAAATATGAAGGTGCAAGAAAAGAAGTGGAGAAGAGTGGGGAGAATAAATTTCCACGCCAAGAGGGAGAAGAGAAAAATAGTTTAGTGCAGAATCATGCAACCCACCAACAGGAGTGAAGTCTAACAGAGACCAAGGAAATAAAGGAGAAAGGAACTTGTAGCAAGACACCATGTGAAGGGAATAAATTTACGCAAAGGAGTGGCGTAAGGTGGGGTGCGCCAGAAATCATACGTGCTATGGAGACAAACCCTAGACATGAATGGAAAAAGGAGGAGGAGACTGACAGATGGATGGTTTGCAGTGGGTCCAAACCCAAAGATGCAAAAGGAGATGGATGCAAAGAAAAGAGGAGTTGATACAAATAGGTTACAAGAACTTAGAGAAGGAAGTGCACAAGAATAAAGTATGTAATGGAATCCCAATGAGAGGAAAAGGGTGAGTGTGTGAAGAATAAGCAGTACACAAAGTGAAGTGAAAGCAAGGGGGTTGTGAAAAAAAGGAAACAAGAGAAAGGAGAAAGGAAGTTGGTGAAGCAACCATGAGAAAGAGAAAGAGAATAAAAGGAAATAAGTACACACATGGAGAATGTACAAGGGAAGA
The DNA here is from genome assembly GCA_019776745.2 of Taxus chinensis. Lineage (NCBI taxonomy): Eukaryota > Viridiplantae > Streptophyta > Pinopsida > Cupressales > Taxaceae > Taxus > Taxus chinensis. Next base: position 271,079,361 of record CM034146.1, on the reverse strand, counting down.
AGTAATATTTTAATGCTTTACATGATGGTAGACAAACAAGGGAGAGTTCAGAGTAACACACAAAAGATTTGGAGGCGAGTGTAGAGTCACGAAAAAAGGCTCATTGGAAAATCCTTAGGTAAAGGATGGATAAAGGCAAGCATAGACTTGCACATGAGAAGATTGGGAAAAGACTTGCCAAGAATTAAGGAGAAAGATTCATTGCAAGAAGGAAGCCATTGTGTAGGGTAGCACAGAGAAATCAAAAAAATATGAGCACCTAGAGGCAGGCTTGTTGGATGAAGAATTCAGGACTATTTGTTTGCATGGTCTGAAAGGTGGTCCTACCACTCACCCAATCTACTTGAGGTGGAACTCCAGTTTTTAAGTACCCCATATGTTTGATGTAGAATTATCCCAGGAATAAGGAAATCCTACACAATTTTTCCTAAGGAAGGATGCGCTCGAAAATTGGAAGGCGCGTAAGGACAGGGCACAAAAATGTGTGCAACCTAAGGAAATAAGGAACAAGAGGTGTGTGCAGCCAAAGGAAATAGGGCATGAAAGATATATGTGTAGCATGAGGAAAAGGGGGAGAAAAGTAAGAAAGAAGGGCATGAAATTTTGGAGCATATATTAGAAAGTGTGGCACGTAGGAAATTGGATAAGCATGTAGGAGAATGTGAGATGCATAAGATAAATGGCGCAAGAGGAAAAGTGGCGTGCAGAGGATCTAGAAGATGAGGATGTACCAAAGGAACATAGGAAGAGGAAGGCGCAAGACAATAGGAGATGCACAAAAATATTTTGGAGGAGCCCAAAATAGAAGAAAGGGCAAGGAGAAAACACAGAGAATGAAACCTGATGCAAAAAGGCACTGTGAAGCTGGCAAGAGAGCAATAAATATTATATATGATTGGTCAAGTGGTTGATAATGACAACTTGATTAAAGGGTCAATCAAAGAATCCAACAACATGATGATGTGGTGCAACAGGAGTGGCCAAATGGATATAAGGTGGATGAGGACATTTATGAGCCCATGTTCAAGTTTTGATATGAGCGAGAGAGTTTGGACAAGAAAACACATAGGAGAGAGAAGTGGGAAAACTTCTATGTGCGTAATTATAAAAGGAGTTCACTAGTTTGTTGTTATTAGCTAGTTAGTTGTTGAAGGGACTGAGAAGAGAGGTTAGAAGTAGGTCATAGATTTGAATGTAAATAAAACCAAGTCTGGGTATGTTCTTAGGAGTTCTATAAGTTTGTGATAAGATTCATGGTGAGTAAGATTTGTAGATTTCGTATGAAACTTTTCCATGAATAGAAGTCGGCAAGTTTAATGCATCCTGTTTCTTGAATTTGTAGGAATGTTGGGGAGTACCCACCCATCGTCATAGAGGATTTCACATAGTATAAGAAAGAAGTCCATGATGAAGTGCATAAATTGATAGTAAAGAGAAATGTGCAAATACAAGTGGCACACAAATTTCCAGATAATATTTTTGGAGTTTAAGGTGGGAGACATAGTTCTTACACACCTAAATAAGGAAAGGTCTCCATGAGGAAGTTATAAACAACTCAAGTGGAAGAAAAATGTACCATGTATATTCTTAAAGAAGGTTACAGAGAATGTATACGAGATAGATCTTCCAGAAGGGATATATACCTCACATATTTGCAACATTGTCAATTTATACTTATATTATGAAGGGTATAAAATTGGAGAAGATATTCATGGTAAAACAGATTGGATACACCAACTACCCAAGAAAAAATATGAATAAGTGGGATGCATTCTGGAAGACCGTGTAGTGAAGTCCATGCACCAAAAGGAACACAAGGAATATCCGGTAATTTTGAGAGGTCAAACAATCAAGGATGCATCTTGAATTACATAAGTGGAGATTGCAATGATTGGTCATTACATGTTAGAAATTCAAAATATAAATTGAGCAAGGGTTCATGTTGCTTTATACATAGTCCATATGATGCAGAAGCATATATGTTCATGTGCAATCCTACGTCAACCAAAAGCTGGTTAGTCTTATCAAAACAATGTTTTGCACAATGCTAGTACATAATCCCATGCCCTTCCTATACAAGCCAAAAAATTATTTCCTTACCTTAGACTATTTTTGAAGCCATCAAAAAATGAGGAAGCCACACAAAATTTTGGAACCTACACAAAAACTATGGAATATGCGTAGAACTATGGAAGTCGTGCAACACTGCAGATGTCATGCAAGCTTGTCTTATACCATAAAATCCTATTCAAAGTCATGCAACATTGCAAATGCAACAAAATATTTTCTAATACCATAAATTCCTGCTAAAATTCACTTTGTACTACAAGATCGACTGATGTTTGTCCACGTTACCAATTCCTATCTATAATCATGAACATTATTGTCATACGTATATATTCCATTGGAAGTCGCCAAGAATTGTGATTCAGTGGGGCCACTCCTTGTCGATTGAATGGTTCGATATTCACACACTTGGAGTACCTATTAACATCACTACATTTTTGAACATTCATATATTGACCTTGATCCGTCTTACACATCTAGGGGCCACCTGATTCGATCCCGATTTGATGAAGGATATCATGTTGAATAGATCAACGATCGACCATGGATATTGTAAGAGAATAATAATTTCTTTTATAGTATTAGTATCTTTACTCCCTTACCAATAACATGTAAATTGTATGTAAGGGATTTCATACTTGTAAGGTAGCTTATTCCAAGAGAGAGCTTGATCTTGATTTGGAGCTTCATCCTGGCTAGAAGACAATTTTGATCTATGGCGACTATCCTTGTAATTATGAGACAAAGTCTAGTGCTATAGAATATTACTAGAGTATGCAATCTTATAATAGGTTTATGATGGGGAATTCTTATTGAATCCTTATGGAGTCTCATAGAATATTGTAATTGGAATGTATATGCAATTTGAATGAATTTGGAATTCACTTTTCTTACATTTAAAAGAAATATTGTCATTTATTTCTTGGTTAAGAAGTTGTTATTAATATCTTGCCTTTTTTAGGTCTACTTTGACAAGGTTTACATGCGAGAAGGTCTTCCTTCAATGGGAATCATGACTGTGACCATATCACACATTCCACTTCCTTCCACATCTATAGAAATTTTACTTAGACACTTACTCTTCACTTTCTAGTTCATACTCTTCTGAACTTCATAGCTACACAAAACAATTTCATTGGGATATTTCTAATACACTCCTCTACTTCCATTCCTCTATGTGGTGTTTCTTAATGCCACCGTATAACTAGTTCACTGCTTAGTGACCAAAATCTTACTATTTTTTGTTAAAATAATGACTCCCATACTGTTTTGAACTTCATAACTGCACTTAACAATTTCATTGAGATGTTCCTAGTACACTCCTCTACTTCCATTCCTTTATGTGGTGTGCCTTAATGTCACCATATAACCAATTCACTCCTTAGTGACCAAAATGTTCCTGATTTTGTGTAAAAATAATGACTCCCATGTGTGGTATCACTCATAATTTATTATATATTTATCTTATTTTCATGCATTTTTCCTTTCCTTTATTGTACATGACCTTTTCACCTCCTAACAATACCAAATGACTTTGATACACATTGGCACCCCTCTCTTTCAATGGACTTAGGAAAAATAGTGTTCACTATTTCACACTCATGTTGTATTGGTTTTCCATCATGTACTATCTCTGAATCAAATTGTGATAGGTTGGAACCCTTTAACGGGTACTCCCTAAGGTTGTGCACAGAGTTACATGCGGAAATGGGAAAAATGTTTATGCTTTCCCTTATATTGATTTGAAAATTCATAAGGCATCTACATGTTATTTCTCTCACTGGAGCATATACATCCCTCTATGAGGTCTTACAATGTTGGCGCCTCCTAGGGCTAACCATACTTCCACATCCTACCTCGGCTCTAGGGACGATCTCAACCTGAAAATCTCGACCCAAACTTGACTCCAACTCAACTCCTCATTCGTATAACTCCATCAAATTGGATTTATCTCAAATAACTTCAACTAAGTGGACTCCATGGTCTCTTATAGTTATGTGCTTCTACCTTTCCTACTTCTCTCTCCTCTTCATTGGCTCCTTCAAATTTACCGCTCACATTTTAATTTGAACCTGACGTCTTTATTACATTTATCCACGCAATCTGCCCTTGGTCAATCTCATTATACCACATCACTTGGTGGTTATATCCTTTTTATCCGCCTCCCTTTATTCGGTCACCATCAACTGCGTGACTATGCAGGTCCATTCTACTTTTCCTCTCTCCTTCCAGTTGTTGCCATGTCTTCTCGCCTCAGGCTTTTTCCTTGTGATAACTTCTACACGCTTCCTTTATTTATTCCTCTATGCCTCTATACTTCCTCCTATTTTTGACCAATTCCATCTTGGTCCTCTCACATGTTGTTCATTTCAGTCCTTGTCTGCATTATTATTTTCTACGCCCTTTACTTCATGTCTTACTTCTCACATCTTTCTTCCCTTAGACATAATCATCCTCGTGTCTCTCCCTTTATCTTATGTGCATTCCTTCATGCATACTTATTCACTTGTGGATATAGGCCACTTGTTTCCTCTTCCTTGTTGTTGCATGTGTTTCTATGTGTTTTAGCGCTCCTTTCATGGTTGTGTATCACTTTGTCAATCTCTTCCATTTCTCCACAACCTTTCTTCTTACATTTATAGTCTTATGTCGTGCATCCCCTTTTCACATTTTTCATTTCTCTTGTATACCTCTTTCTCTCGACTAGTTTCCTCATAGGTTGGAGGTCTACTAACATTTTTTTTCCTTCCCTCTGACACTATTATCCTTATGCTCCATCCTTTACCTTATGCACCTCTTTTTAGTACACTTCTCCCTTTCTTGTGGCTACCGGCCACTCTCTATTATCTTTTTTCCATTATCCTCTATGACTCCTTTTTCCCTTGACTAGTTTCCTCATAGGTCGGCGGTCTACTAGTCATTAGTGCTTCTCCTTTACTTCCTTAGAGTACTCTTTACTCCTTGTATGAACCTTTTTTTCTCCCATGGTTCCTTTGATTTTGACACGCATCTTCCTCTGATGCAGGTTTTTCCTAAGTTCTAGGATGCCCCTGCATCAAACTGCCATAACCTCCCTAACAAAATATGACACACATCCATTGGAAATATGTCATGCATAACGTTGTCCATGAATCTGTTGATCTTCATCTCCACTTCCAACTATTCTTGCACAATTCTATACTCTCCTTCCACCAACCATGTTACTTTATAAATATTTAGATGTGGTATATGCATGAAACATGGCACCTTCACCATGTATGTAGAAACTAAGTGGTTTTTTCTTCCATTGTTAATAACCACTAACACTATTTTCCCCTAGTCTTGCACTTAGTGTTTAAAATGTGTTTCCTCTTGCATAAATCCTCCTCATTTCTTATGAACTTCAAGACTCTCCTCATTGTGAGTAGAATCTCCCCACATTCAATAAGATGTGCATGTGTGGGTGCCACAATGGAATTCATGCCTACTCGCAAATCTTGTGCACCATCTCCATGTATCCTTCCCTCATAATCACTTAATGCATGAGGTATTGATATAATCAATTATCTAACTCCCTGCATCGAAAGTATGTTCCTCAAAATGTTCTTCCTCAATCTCTCCCAATGAAATTCCTTCCTCTCTCTGAATAAGACCCTCTTCTCACTTGTAGTGCTTACACCTTGCTCACCCTATCTCTTTATTTTGTGTGTAGGTTGATCCTTCGCATCATTAAGGATCCTCTTTCCTCGTGTGTAAACTTGATGTTTGATATATTCAAGTGTAATCTATTGATGTACCTCACAAATTTATCCTTTTTAAAATCACTATGACCAAAATCCTATAGAAATAATTTGTATATTCCTTCACAATCATCTCCCTCTATCACAAGTTCTACAACCTATTCAATTAATTTATCTCATAATCACTAGGTATGAAATTCCCCTTTATATTGTTAACCATCCTCTTTCAATGGGTAATATTATCTTTAACATTCCTACTGATCTCCAATTGAACCTTGGCCGACAACAAGGTTGCATGATATTTCAACTTTTTATGTGCTACCTTCATCCATGTAAATTTGTTCTTCAAATTCAAAGTACTTATTTATCTACATGATCCAATTTATTAGCTCTTGTAAATTCAACATTCCTAAAATATGGATCCTTCATCCTCCTTCCTCTTTTGATCTTTGAGATGGATTTGAAGAGCCTCTGAATTCCTCTATCTAATGACACAGGTTATAGACCAACTTAATCTATGTCTAGTTCTCCAGCCTCTACATCACTTGTATCATCCCTTGGGAATAATCCTCTCATATGATATTTTTTCCAATACAATTAGTCTAGTTTTAAATTAACCTCACGATCTTCACAAGCTCCTCTAATATTCTCACAATGGTTTCATTCATCGCTCTAATGTAAATAGGCACGTTATGTGAATATGCACTCTCCATTTGCAAACCTACACATGATTTTTTATTACACACACAAATAGAAATAATTCCCTTTAACAAGATCACATGCTCACCACTACCACCACACATTCTACTTGACACTCTATGAATGGGATATGTATTAACTTCTTTTTCCCAACATGTCGATGTTGAAAATAGGATCTCTTCACCACTCGCAAGACTTTGTAATCTCTAATACCAATTGATGGCATTTTAGTTAAGGGATCCAATAACATATTATATCAGACCACATGATCCACAAATAACATCTCGCAAAATACGTACTAATTAGAAAAACTTTCCATTTTATTAATCCCCAAGAAAATAAAATAATTACAATCTTAGCATTTCTACACATCTTAATATGTGTTCCTATAATTATTGCCTAATGTAGAATCTCTATTCCCAATAATGGAAATTTTTATATAGCTCACACTCTCCTCTTATAATCCACACATCCATGTGCTTCTCACTCAAACCAGTCACAAATTAGGGATTAAATCCTCTTTTGCAACCATCATCTCTAAAAATTCCAAGTTCCCCAAATTTAGTCATCATATATGTATTTTTAGAAACACCTAAAGCAATTTGATGCCTTCTGAACTCGTAGATCACCACCACCTTTCTTCAAATCCCATGACCCACATGTTAGTTGTCAAATTCGCAAGGAAACTTAAACTCTAAGTTATCATACCTATATCACCCAAAATCCATTATGAAAAATGAAACATACATCTTATTTTCACTAATGACCTTGTCCTCCTCACCCCCCCACCCTCCTTGAGCTATAGATGGGTGTTGTGCCTCTCCCCTATATATCTAGATCCCCCTCCCCCTCACCCGCCCTTACCGCCCCTTCTATAAAGAGGGGATATATATGCATATAAATAATATAGAGAGGGGATTGGGGTGGGGGGCGAGAGGAGGTGGCATGGCTCTTCCCTCTCTATCTTATCTATATGGTGGTTAAGCCGTCCATTCTCCATCCTCATTAATCAAATTTACAATGGGCAAACATTTCTAAGATCAAGCAAAACTAGACTATTCATGACTTCATCATTCCATCCTTATGTAGAACTCTACGCATGATTATAGAATTGAACCAAATAAAAAATCCCAATCTTATATCAAAATGGACTACAGGAAAAATGAAGCATTTATGAGAATATTGTAATCAAATCTAACTTTTTCCAATTAAAACAATATTATGCATGAACATGGAAGCTCCTACACTAAATTTTTCTAGTTTCTGTTTATTTTCCATGTACATATTCCTATTTTCTAGAGTGTTATACCACTAATTTACTCATCCCTTTAGAGTGTTGAATGTTGATTTTTATTCCATCATTACATCCTTATTGTCTTCAATAAAATCTGAGACCACGATTACACAAAAATTTGAAGTCGCGAATCCAAGAAAACATTCATAAACTAATAAAAACAAAAATAAGACTCACATGCATCAAACATAATATCTACAATGGCTTTGAGAAATGCTAATTAGACTACTTTTCCATCATTTTCTTAGGATGGTGGTTTGGATTCTTCTTTTCATGCTCGTCAATTGGGTATAGTATTTTTTTCGTAGAGAAAGACAAGTTTCTCTTAAAAGATACATCTAATGGTGTGTAGTTTTAGAGTGTCATGGCTATTGGGGGAAATAGAAAAAGGTGATATTGTGATTTTATGCCCATTCAAATGCGACTTGATTTCCATTAATCAATTTGACACTCCATTTAAAATTTCTTTGTTGTACTGAGCGAAGTTTGCTCACTTAAACATATAATTGAGAGAAAAAAACATGCTACAAAATTTCTCATGAACATGTGTGGAAGAGAGATATTCAGGGATATGTAGAGTACTCACATGCAATCGCATGTGCACAATGCAATGTGAATGCCGAACGGTATATGTTATTTGATTTTAGAGGGGTAGTTATTAGTTTTGTAGTTGATGTTGATAAGGGGCGTGATTGATTTTGTAAGTGTAGGAATATAGATGAAGCATTACATTTAAAGGTTCTATCTCTACATTTGAAATTTGTTACAAATTCGTACATATACATTTGTAAATCTTATATCATGAGTGATAGCGTTTTGCAGACTATTTTATTTGAACTAAACATGAATACATGAAAACTTCTGTACATTTGCAGATTTTATATCATGAGTGGTAGTCTTTTGTGGCCAAGTATTTTGGCACTAAACATGAATACATTTATACATTTGATACTGCTTTGGATACAAGAAGTTTGAGTAAGGTAGTAGTGGAGGTGCTATCAAAGTAGAGGCTAGTATTTACGATGGGTTGATTTTGTTGAGTGATATTAGTCTCGAATGCTTTGGTTAATGATGAATTGACTTGGGAAGTCTATATGGAGTAGCCATGTGGATATGCAAAAGAGAGCAGAAAGCATCTAATGTGTTGCCTCAAAGAGGTGTTGTATAGATTGAAGTGTGCTCCCATAACCTGGTATGCTGTGATTGATGACTATTTCTTGTAGAATGGGTTTCAAAAGTCCTTCAAAAAATTCAAATATGTTCTTTTTTAAAATTTATGTTTAAAAATAATGATAAAACAATAGGCCCCTTCGAGGTCAAATGCGAGACCTCGCGAGTCTTGACATGAGACTCGCCTGAGTTTACCAAATTTTTCCCCAAGCATTTGCACAATGTTTCAAAGTTTGTGGATGCGAAATTGAGGGCATGTATTTCTGGATGCCTAGAGAATTTCTTCCTTGAGTTTTAATTCAAGGAAGAACAGAGCAACAACAACCACTTTTTCAGCTCACAACCCAAGGAAATACATTCATAAAAACTTGATCAAATTTAAAGCTAGATGCAATACACCACAATGGTTGTTCACAGATTGAATACTACTCCTGAAGTAAAAATGAAGCATCCTTGCAATCATAATCTTGTAGATCATGGTGGCTCTCAGGAAGCAGTGGGGACTTGTTGTCACTCTTTTCAGATCCTGCAAGAGTGTCTGAAGTCATCAATTATGTTGTGATGGATGTCCGCACCCTGTTCTAAAGCTCCCATTTTGGCATAGGCTGGGAGGATGCTGACAAAGGTTGTGGAGTATGGAGTTATAGTTGACAATTGCATTTACTTAAAATCTTCAACAACCTTTTCAAAAAGCCCATTTTGTACATATCCTGCAATCATCGCATTCCATGAGACCACATCTCTTTGACACATTTTGTCGAACACTTCATGTGCATCGTGTATGCTTCCACATTTTGCATACATATCTATCAGGGCATTTGCAACTATAATATTTGACAGAAAACCACTTTTCATTATGCTTTGATGGACGTCCATAGCTTGTTCTACAACTCCTATTTTAGCACAGACAGGGAGGATGTTGACAAAAGTTGTGGAGCTTGGCTTGAAACTTGTTGATTGCATTCATTTAAATGTTTTCAAAGCCTCTTCAACAAACCCATTTTGTGCATATCCTGCAATCATTGCAGTACATGAAATCACATCTCTTTGAAACATTTTGTCAAACAGTTGACGTGCCTTGTTAATGCTTCCACATTTTGCATACATATCTACCTGGGCACTTACAAATGCAACATCTCACAAGAAACCCCTTTCAATTATTTTTTGATGGATGTCCATGCCATGTTCTACAGAACCCATTTTGGCACACACTGGGAGGCTGATGGAAAAGGTAGTGGAATTTGACTTTATTCCTGCCAATTGCATTTGTTTAAAAGTTTTGAATGCCTTTTCAACAAACCCATTATGTGCATAACTTACAATCATTGTGGTCCATGTGACTACATTTATTTCAGGCATTTTGTCAAACAGTTCACGTGCCTGTATGCTTCCACATTTTGCATACATATCTACCAGGGCACTCGCAACTGCAACATCTGACAAAAATCCCTTCTCCACTGTTCTTTTGTGTATATCTATACCCTATTTCAAATCAACTATTTTGGCACAAGATAGGAGTATGCCCGAAAAGGTGAACTGATCAGGTTCAAACCTTGTTGGTTGCATTTGGTGAAACAGTGTCAATGCTTGGTGAGGATGCCTGTGTCTTGTGTAAAATGCAATTATGATATTCCATGAGATGAGGTCTCGTTCAGTCATTTGGTCAAACACTTGGTGAACACCTGCTAAACTTCCACACTTTTCATACATGACTATAACGGTATTTTGTAATAGTTTATTTGTGGAAAACTTAAATTCCCTCTAATTGCTATACGAGTGAATTTGCTTACCATCTGAAAGGGTTTTCTTGGAAATGCAGGTAAACAGAATGTGTAACACCTCTTTCAACAGATCACTTAGATACATAGTATTGTTAGATTGAGATTGAGATCCGAAGCGGATGGCATTGGAAATCATTGTTTATTAGTTTACTTCTATGACAGTTGTCATCATTTTAATACTCAAAATTAGTTTTATTGGTGTTTATTAATTATTTGTGTGAATTACAAAGAGCCAAAGAAGTGGATGTTGACAAAGAGATAGCCAGCAAACAAGCGAGCTGTTCGTAGAAATAAGAGATCTACTCGGGGTGTGATACAATTTCATCAAATAGTAAATCATAATCCAGTTTGATGAAGAAATGGAAAGAACAAAGCCTTGTTATGCTACAAGAGTGTATGAAGTCATCATTAAAATCCTCCAGCAGCACTTGATAACAAATGTTTCTTCAGATCCTTGAATTCCAGGGAGCAAACACACTCACCAGTGTCTGCAAATCCTTAAGCATTTTATAGCACACACCCACTATGACTCTTTCGAGCCCGTAAAAGCCCGTCCCATGAAAAATTTAATCCCTTTGACTATGGGCAGCAGTAATGTCAAACCCATCTTCCCACGAAAAATCCTTCACAGGCAAACTTTGATCCAATAATTATAGAAATGAAAGACTTCACTCTACAGAGTTCCGAGGCTCCCAAACAATGGCGCTGGGACAAAATTCTAGAGCCCCTTATCAACATCAACTACAAAACTAATAACTATCCCTCTAAAATCAAATAACATATACCATTCGGTGTTCACATTGCATTGTGCACATGCGATTGCTCTATTAGAATACAATTTATTATTCATTCAGTTGTTTGAGAGAGGTAAAAGAAAATGGGCATGTTGGCACGTCTTATAAGGAAAGGCACATATTTTGTTTTAGGAAAAAATAAATGGAATAAAGTGAAACATATAGACCAGCCTTTGGCAAGGAACTAATAATAAATAATGTCCTGTTAAAAGATCAACCAACTAAGGTATTGCACCAACTTCTACTACCTCTAATTCATTTTCATGCTAATGATAAAAGAAGTGACTTACTGCATCCATCTTTTCTCTTGTGGTTCCATTTCCAATAAGATATACCACGGCCAAAATGTAATTTAATACAAAAGTAATTATTTCCTACCTGTATATGGCGTACTCTACAATGCAATTGAAAGTAATTACACATAATTTCGCGGGGAATTGTCATACCCATTAAATTTCTTGTATAAATTGTCAGGACCCATACGAGCGGAGCTAAGGTTGTTTGCTTGCAGCACAGATCATTGATTTTGTTTATGGCCTCCTGAAACTCCATTACGTATTTCTGTTAATGTATCCTGCTATTATCCTTCCCAATTGATGAGATTATTTGGATCGATTCTTTCAATTATCTACACATATTTTATCTATAATGAAATAAGGAGAAACTTTAGTTAGAATATTATTCACCTCTTGCATTTATTTCTGAAAAAGTAGATACTTGGTGGATTTCAGCACCCTCTAAGTGAGTTATGTGGAACAAAAAACCTGCTCTCACAACTGCTCCTGTAGAGACAAAAATAGATAGCAAATGAATACCCTCTAGAGATCGTGAATGTTAAAAACAGTGTAAAACAGGCATGTTAAAAAATCGCGACTACATTAAAATGGTAAATTTTCCCGTCAAAACCCTTCGTGTCTTCAATATATGTGATGCTGAAAATCAGTGCGAATGCGGGTACTTCAATATCCATTTGATGCTTAGAAAAACAGGTAGAATCGTAGCAAGAAGTGCGAAATCCATGTGTTAGGAAAGGTCGGTGCAAGAATCATAGCAGAAAATAGGGAAAAACCTGTCAAATTTAATCATTTTTAAAAAAAGTCCAAACTAGCTGTCAAGACGTCAAATTTTAGCATCGCTCGTAGAAACGACCGGAGGTCCTCTACCATAGGGGGAGAGAGATATTTGGGTCTTTTTTCCTAATGATTGACAATTTTATTTTAAGAGAAACATGTGATAGCATGCACATTTGGAATGTTAGGGGTGTTGGGAGATTGAAAAAAGGTTATTCTTTTTGTTTTTTCACCCATACAAATATGTATGCAAAGAGCGTTCATCAATTGGGAACTTTGTTCAAAGGTTTCTAGTTATACTAAGTAACTTCACTCACTCGAGCAACATTAAGTTGTAAAAAATGTACCTCCAATTTCTCTTTGTTGGGAGTGGAAAAGATATTAGGGTGATACATAAATGACTCACATGTGCAACTTCATGAATTTGTGTTTCATTTCTATCCATTTCGGTTTGTGAGAAAATAACGTGATGAATTTTAAGTCTTTTTTCTCTAACTATTGACAAGTTTTTCATAATAGACGTGTCCAAAAACATATAAGTTAGAACTTTTATGGGCATTATGAGACTTAGAAAAAAAAATTTCTTGTGTTTTACACCCATCCAAATGTGACCATGAAGTCCATGCATTGATTGGGTGTTATGCTCAAGATTTTATTATTTTATAGAGCAACTTTTACTAACTTAAACAACATTTGGCGTTTTTCTAGTCATGAGTAGAAGAGAGATATTTGGGAGATACATAAAGGACTCGCAACTGAAATAGTATAATTTTTTAGTTCATTTACGCCTCTATTTTTTTGTGAAAAATTGTGTACTTAAGTTTGCAGTTTTTTTTTTCCAAACTAGCAAGTTTTCCTTAAGATACACATTAGATCTCACAAAGTTTGGGAGTGTTGAGGGCATTAGGGGAATACACGAAATTCATTATTGTGTTTTTTCACCCATTCAGATGTGGGCGTAAAGTTTCTTCATCAATTGGGCACTTATAGTGAGAATGTTTTTCTCACTTAAACAACATTTCACTATAAGAGAAAATGTTCTAAAAATTTATCCTCATTAGGTGTAAAAGAGAGATATTTGGAAGATATATAGAAAGGTATCATTTACAATTGTAAGAGTTTGTGGTTTGTCTCTATCTATCCTAGTTTTTGGAAAACTATGTGCCTAAGTTCCAAGTGTCTTTTCCTAAGGATTAAAAAGTTTCTCTTGAGAGAAACATTCAATGTTGTATAGGTTGGGATTTTTAGGGGTTTTGGGGGATTAAATGAAGGTCATTCATGTGTTTTTTCTACCGTGTGGATGTGACCACAAAATTTGTTCATCGATTGGGCACTCTATTCAAAATTTGGTTGTAACTAAATAGCTTTCGCTCACATAACCAACATCTAGTTGCAAGAGAAATATGATCCAATTTATCTTTGTCATAAGTAGAAGAGATATTTGGGAGATACATAGAAGAATTTCACTTACAACTATACAAGTTAGTGGTTCATTTCTACCTATCATAGTTTTTGAAAAATAGAGAGAAAACTTGATAAGTCTTTTTCCTTAAGGACTAACAAGTTTCTCATAAAAAATGCATCTGGTGACATGCAAGTTGGGTTTGTTGAGTGCATTTGGGGACTAATAAAGATCCATCTTATGTTTCTCACCAATCAATTCGTGGTTGTGAAGTCTTCATGTTAATTAGGAGCTCTGTTGAAAAGTACTTTGTTGTATTGAGCAACTTTTGCTCACTTAAGCAGCATTTGGTTGTGAGAGAAAAGTTGACCCTAATTTCTCCATGTCATGAGTGGAAGAGATATTTACTCGAGACACATAGAGGAATCACATATGCAAATATACTAGTGTATGGTACATCCCTACCCATCTTGTTTCTATCTTAGTTTATCAAAAATGACATGCCAAAGTTTGTTATATTTTTTACCTCGATAAAGTTTTGTAAACCTTTTTAGATGTTTTCCTAAAAAGATATATTTTTTACACTTCCATAAATGATATTCAAAATGTAAATTCTTGCTAATATGTTCAAGAGATCATTGTGTAGTGTTATTTTTGGTTCCTCTAACATTTTTTCTCTAGAAAAATGTGATATGGTTGCACTCTTAAGGTATGACACTTTCAAATTATTATTTTTAATTTAATTATGTATATAATTTATATTTTCAGCTCTATTATTTAGATATTAACACACTTCTTGAGTATTCATTATAGGTATACTGTGTATAGTAATATGTAGGAAGACAAGAGGGAGAAAGGCATTGGGACAAGTTGACATTCATCATCTATTGCTAGGATCCTGACATAGATGTATAATATTTAAGTTCATTTTTTAAATTGAGTATTTCAATAAATTCTAATTAAAAATGATTATAAAAGGTCTATTGTGTAATATGATTGTAGTGGGAAGAATAGATTCCCTTCCCTCCTTTTAGGGACGTGTCTTATAGGTAAGAAAATATATGTCATTATTTAAATTGATTTCAATAAATTTAGTTATAATTTTATTGTAGATCCACATCTTGTGTGCCTTATCATGGTACATCAAGTAGTGCAATAGGCACAAGACCCTCTCTTTATCATTGTACATGGAAAGAGGTCCCCTCAGTTAGCCTTGATGATGTTCCCCAAGAAGAGTGAGGGGGGCATTGTTAATGAACTCCTAACAAAGTGTGATGTTCATAGGCATGTTCATATAACTCTTGATGAATACAAGCACTAATTGTCTCTCACACTCAATGCTAAGATATATGTAAATCATAAAATGGAGGTATCACATGATATTAAAGGAAAGTAAAATACATTTTATTTTACTTTTTCACTTTATTGGTTACTCTTATTTAATTTTGTATTTAATATTTTACGGTCTATAATTTATGTATAATACATTTGACATCTAATGTTTTTTCATTTTAGGTATTTCATAAAAACATGGCCAAATCATTAATTTAATACTTTTTCCACTTAGAATAGATTAAAATGTCGCTTAAGCATCTCAGTATAAATTGGGAAGAATTCAACAAAGCCCCCTCTAATTTAAAATTAATTGACAAGATTGCAACAACACTTAATAATATGAGGAGGCATCTATGGGTAATTATGTTGTGTAAATAGGACAATTATTTTGAATTTTATATCCTACAACCTTTTTTTCAAATTTATAGTTTTTGTGTTCAATACATGGAAAATACATATGTAAAGAGGAGAAATCATTGACCTCCTAATGAAGATAGAGATGCATAGAATAATTTATGGGACGGATTTCTATATCAAGATTAAAAAACATTGTAAGTTAGTAAACCAAATTAAGGATATGTACAATTTTTTTGATTTCTTGTTTTATCAATTAAATATATTACAGTTAATGTAAAGATATAGACTAGTCAAGACAAGGCCCACAAAGCGATACTGCATAAGAGGATATTTGTGTCTCATCCCTTGGTGAAAATGAGTGATGAGGAGGTTGTGCAAAAAATTTGTGATATTTTCATGAGTTTATTTACAGTATTTTGTAAGTTAACATAAGTTCTTTTATATACATTAGTACACATCAAATTTGATTAAATAATTGTATTTTCGGGAGAAACATTATGACTTGGAGGCAACAAAGGAAGTTCACAAACACTTCAAAGCCTTGGGAAGGGATACAAAATCCTTCAAATACTAGGTTGGATCATAGGGTTAGGTGAAGATAAAACATGTATTTTTTTAATTAGTTGAGAAGAACTAGAGATGTGTAAATAACAACCTAAAACATATAATTTTCAAATCATATATTTGTGGAGAAATAGGCCATATGAAATTTGAGTTTCCAATTATCGAGGAGGTGGAGGATGGGGAGAAGGATCTTTATTCCAATGACGATACTCCATGTATAGTCAAACATACCATGATGTAGTAATAGAGCATGATAATGAGAACAATGACAATGAGATATAATTGATGTAACCCGACACAACTTCACTTTTGTTTTTGTAATTTTGAAGGGTGATTATATTCATTTTACTTGTGGACACTATATTAACCATTTACATTATTTTTTATGGAAAAACCAAATTTAAATCTTGTCTTCTTTAGTTGTTCAATTATAACATTCAATTTTTAAATGTTTAAAATATAGGAGCTTAGCGTATCACAAACATAGACTAAATTCATCCATTTAGAAGGCGTGTTGAAGCTGAAACTTCATATTTACCCTAGATAGAGAATCTTACAATTCTTATATGCTGTTATCTCTAGAGAAATACCCAACCTTATGCATACGCAAGAAAAGATTCCACTTCTTTGATGTAGTGAGTGAAACCTTCGAATCCATTTTATAGGAGGAAAGCAATTTTTCACCAGATGAGTGGAAACCGGAAACCTACTACCTAGGTAGCCAAACAATTCCTTATAAGACAAAGAAACTTACTCATAAATTTATGGGCCTACCACACTTAGGAAAAAACTAAAAGGTAACAGGTCTACCTATATGGCCGAAAAAAGTTGTCAACATGCCTGATAACATAACACAATAAGAGATGTCCTTAAGGACTGAATGAGACTTGAGGTTCCTCATCACTGTTAGATGAGATGGAAGATTTTCCTCTTTCAACAAAGTGTAGGTCCCTTATGTTGCGATCATACCAAAGTCTTGTGATAGAAGAACTACCATCATTATTTATCAATATGTGTCTTGTTGATGGAAAAAGGTATTGATGACTTGGTGTTGGAGGATGAAGATTCATCGTGTGATGGAGATAGATCTTTCACCAAATTTTTCCATCTAGATGTTGATGATGTTCCTACGCATGCTTAGTTTTGACATGATATACTTCTTTTACATACCATGTTATTTTACAATTTCTTGAAATATTCTTGACAATATCAGGATGCATTTGAAGGAGAGGATGATCCGAGATTTTTGTGGGGAGATATCTAGAAAGAAAATATTTGAAATGGTTGGAATTATATCCTTTATCTCCATCTCTATTGGGCTTGTTCCAGATATCAGTTTGAAGTGGGTGGCCTTCAGGACACATCCGAGAGAATTAAAATCTCCATAGCATTTTTGGAATTGAGACTAATTGCCTTAAGCGAATTCCTTCTACAGGAATATCATCTGGAGGTGGCTCCAAATATCTATAATGCCTCTATTCCCATTACAAAGTGTAGAATACCATTGGTTCCTATAGAGAATGAAATTTTTCTCCTATAATTTATAGATCTATATATGAGATTGCAACCTCAAACATGGCATAGGGAGAAACATAAATAATATTTATGGAAAGTAGGAGGTGTTCTTCATAAGACATTTGATTATCATTTTTTCTTAGCACATCAATCCATATCTCTGAGAATTAGAACACGACCAAACAGGTCTACAAAACTCATGGATTACTTGGTTGATATAAACATTCTTGATTTGGTTTAATTCTCTACTTGCAAAATATGCAAGAGCATTTTGCTAACCTTTGATGTGTTGAACTTCAAACTCATAATTTTTGAACCACATTCCCCATCTTTAAAGTCTATTAAAAGCAACCTTATCTGAGTGGTCTCCTTTGTTTAGTCTAGCCATAAAATATTTTAGATTAGTTCTGAGAATGAATTTTTTAGACTGAACAGAAAACATAAAAGCTTTTATTTCCTTCTTGGATGCTAGGATTTCCTTGTGTGCAGAATGATATTTTAGTTTTGAACCACGAAATGCTCCAAAATCATATCTACAAACTTTTTCATTGCCATTGTCTACTTTTTCTTTTAAGGTAGCCCCCCAAAATTCATTACTAGCATCAGATTCAATAATTTTTAACCTGTTGCCACCTGAAGAGTCATGGGTGGCAACTGTAGTACTTGTTGCTTAATTATTTTGAATGTTGCATTCATCTTTGAATTCCATGTAGGCGGATTTTTTTGAAGACTTTTATTTAAGAGAATTATATCTATAGCAATATTCTTGTAGAAACCAGAAACATAAGTAACACATCCAAGAAATCATTATAGTTGTGTCAAATCCGTAATTTGATCTGGAAATGTTTGGTTTTTTTACATTATGTGCTCTTAGATTGGGAAATATCCATTTGTAATATGATAAAACCAAGCAAGTTAATGAAATCTTTATAGACTTTTATCTTGGAAATGGAGAGACATAAACCATTATGGTAAAAAACATCATACAACTTATTGAGATGTTTTATGTGATCCTTAAGAGACTTAGAATATATGATAATATCATCTATATATACTAAGAAAAATTCTAACAGAGAACTAGAAAAATTATTCATTACCTTCCGGAATATAGAAGGTGGTATCTTTAGGCCAAAGGGTAGGAATTTCCATTTATATTGGCTTCCTGGAACTGTTAGTGCAGAATCACAGCACCCCTGAGTGCCTGCAACTAGATGAGTTGAGACTCTCAGTGTGATTGCACAACATGGAGCATCTCTCAAAGTGTGGGACCTTGCGAGTTGAGAGAGCTCTCTGGATTAAGGTCGGTTCCTATTCCTCTGTTTAGGTGCACACAAATAAATTGCAGAAGATCTATTATAAAACCTACTCTATATTACCAAGGAGATAGGGTTGAGAAGATACAAAAATAAAATAATAATATAAACCTAAGATAACGAGGTGATGCACCAAAGGAATGTTAAACACTCGTTTTGCAAGCTAACACAAACCATAGAAATGTAATGCAAATGCCATGCACAAATAACCAAACTACAATGAGAGATCATAAGGCAACAATAAACACATGAGAGGGTTGAGAATCATCCACAGACATATATTATTGCTCCAAAAGTCGATACAGTGCATTATAGTAGCCAAGAGGCAAAAATCTTGCATTACAACTTGAATGGGAGGTTTGGGAACTTCACAAATTCACTTATAGACAAGGGAAGAAGGGAGAGTGCAAAACAGAAATGTCCAACCCTTTACAAAGAGCCTAGCTCCTTCTTTTATAGATGCAACAAAGAGAGAAGAAGAAAAGAGGCATGAAACTTCATTCGGAACTTAGCTACCGGCCATTAATGCTCCTACAAATCTGCCCACAATCTGTCGAATATGCCACTCCATGTCTGTTTGGTGCTTTGAAGAAAGAAGAATGGTGGATCAAATCCAATTTGATCTGGTTGTTGGAGTGATCGGATCATGTATTAATGGCAAGAAGATGTTTTCCCATTTTTTACCAACCTAACCTTGTCAAAATTAAAGTTTCAGGTTTCCATGGTGTAGACGAGGTCAAGACCTTTCCAATGGTGTAAAATTTGTTGAATTTTGGGCACTAGGTTGAAAGATATGTCCATTTGAATGTTTGGGTCGAGTCTGTACAAAAATAGCGAAAACCAGTTAGCAGAACGGGTCTGCGGGCCCAAAATTTACCTTTTTCCAAAAAACCATCTTCAGGTCCACCAGTTCATATTTTCCATTTCGGTGAAAAATCACTCCAAGGCCCACCAGCCCGCATTCAATATAGGACTGATATATGGCTCCTTGGGCATCAACGGAGGTGTGGCTCAATTTTATACTCTATGCCTTTTGGAAACGAAACCAAAAGTTAAAAATTACCTCCAGCGACCCGCCATCCCGCTTTGACTTGGAACATGGCCACGTGGAGGGCTGGCGCTCTTTTGGGGACCACTTTTGGGTTTTTCTTTTGAAGTTGTGTCGGGCTTACACGTGGCTTCTTCTACATCTTTACTTTGTCCCTTTATGTTTTTGTCTAAGTCCCTTTGCTTGGCGGGGCCGTATATCTGACCTAGGACACGTGGAGGCTTGGCGCTTGTCTAAGGACCCACTTTTAGATTTATCTTTGAAGATGTGTCAGGATGATACGTGGAAGCCTTGCGCTCCTTTGAGTCTCCGCTTTGGGTCGCGCCTTTGAATGTGCGTCGTTAAGACACGTGGCGCCTTCCGCCTGCACTCTTATACTTAACCGATTTGGGCCCATTTTTAGATTTGACCTCTGTTGACCCCTGGCCACGTGGAGGGCTGGCGTAAGTTTGAGTCTCCACCTTGGGCTCCCATCTTGAAATTACGCCATTGATGACACGTGGTAGCTTTGTGCTTGTTTGGACTTTTCAACGACCGACTCTATCCTTTTTTGGGCCTCTAGGACAGGGTTAAAATCGTGGAAGCTTCGTGCTCATTTGATGGTCTACTCAACAGCAGAGATTTCTTTGACCCTTAGAAGGTTTTCGCCATTTGAACACGTCAAAGGAGGCTTTCGCTTCCATTGGGAATTCTTCCATACTTAGTCAATTTTAGCTCATTCTGAATCATTTTTAAAACCCAAAAGACTTTGAGCCTTTCATCATTCTTCTCCTTTGAGCCTATGATTTCTCTGACACTATTTTCCCTTCCCCAACCCTGCTACTCCATTGTAGAGCCTGCATGTAACTTATTTGTTGGATTTGAAACGTGGGCTCGTATGACTCCAGAATCATTTCTTAGATTTCTTCCTGCATGGGGTTGTGTTTGTTCAATTTTGCCACGGGCAAAATTGAGATAACAATTTGGCAATTCACGGGGACATTTGCTTGCTAGATGAAGAGATCAGTTGCCTTGTTGTATCCATTAGGCAGGGATTCATGGTTGGTGGCCTAGTGTTGGTCCTGTTCTTCTGGAAATGAACACTTTGAGACCTGATTTTAGTTGCTCTGTATTTGTTCTATTAGAAAATGAGCACCTGTTACGGAAACTATGGCTCTCCCTGTTGCAAATGTCGAAGGCCCTGACACATTCACCTAGAGGCACGTTTGAACTGTATAACAACGCAAACCTAGAGCAACAAAAAACATGTGCCATAACACTTAGGGAAACAAAACCTATGCTACAACAAAACAATGTGCACATGCACTTAGGGGAAATAAAAAATCTATGCTAATATTTACAAGGGTGAAACCTTCCCTTTTCACTGGGATCTACAATTCTTCGCTATCCAATTTAGCCAAGTTGAAGGCATTGCTACTTTTACACCTCGTGATCATGTAACAGCCACTCCAAATGGCATCAAATTTGGAATGCTTTCCTGGTTTTGCCTAATTTGCATCCCACTTTAGAACTAAGTCCCCTTCTTAAAAGTTCATTGTTCTTGCTTTCTTATCAAAGCCCTTCTTGATCAATGCTTGATCCTTTTCCATGCTCCGCATTACATGTTCTCTTACTTCTCCTACTTCCATTAGCTGTGCATACTTTATTGCCATGGGTTCAAACTCGACTATAGTTCCAACTATTTCATGAGCTCTAAAGCACGTAACTCCAATGATATGGGCAATATTGAATCTTTTCCATATACAAGCTTGTATGGGGAGCTGTTTGTGGATCTTTTAGATGTGATCCTATCAGCCTATAGAGCTGAATTGAGCTTTATATGCCAATGTTCTCTTATTTTCATCAAGAGTCCTTCTATAATTCTTAATAGGTTCTTGTTTGTGGACTCTTCTTGGCCATTACCTTAAGGGTAATAGTTTGATGAAGTGTTGAGGCACACACCATTCCTTGACTACCCATTCAGTGATCCTTGCACCAAGGAATGCCAATGCATTATCTGATATAATAGTGGCAGGGACTCCAAACCTGATGGCTATTCCTTCATCAGAAATCCAAGATGTTGGATTCATTTGCTTCCTTAAGAGCCACTGCTTCAGAGTCCACTTGGTGAAATAGTATGTTGATGTAAGTATCCACTTGTAGTGTTGGTCTTGAATTTGGGTTAATCACCCATACGAAGTCTAGTCCCCATTGCATGAATGGCTGATCCACTGAAATGGGATGAAGGGGCAGGGCTGCTAACTTCTCTTTCCCTATGAAGAATGCACACTTTTTGGACTTCTTGATCCATGAGTAGCAATCCCTAAACACTGTAGGCCAATAATAACCAGCTTTCATAATCTTGAGAGTTGTTACTCGAGGAACAAAGTGGCCTCCTGCTTCTCCATCATGGAACTCATGCAACACTTTCTCAATTTGGCATGTCCCAATGCACCTCAATAGAACACTATTGATATCCTTTTTAAACAAGACATGGGTAAGTGCACGAAGTTGAGGGGGCCAAAAAGCGAACAAAACCCCAAAAAAAAAAAAAAACCGTGATCACGTTTTAAATTGTCAAATTTTGGATTTACCGAGGCATAACGCGTACGCGTTATAATTCGTACGTGTTATGCCTACTATAAAGAGAAAAAGAGGCTCGAGTCTTTATCATTTTATCTCCCTCAAATGTGAGTTTCAAAGCTTAACCGTGCCCTCACATTTTTTCATTCAGCTGGATCTCAAGCTCAAAGGATCGTTTCTAGATTGTCGAGAAGATCTAAATCGACGATGGCATCACGGAGAAGAGGTAGGCACAATTCTTTTCTCAAAATTACATTGAAATATGATAATTATAGATTAAAATTTGAATTGAATACATATTTTTTATTGTTACAGTTAGAGGTCAAGGAAATCAACCACAACCAAACCCTGTTATTCCTGTCATCCCTCCCAACACTCCCACAATTGCTCAACATCCCTCGAGTAGTCAAGAATATTTAGCAGCCCACATAGTTGAAAACAAAATTGAAATTGAGGATTTAATCAAAACAATGAGGGATTCACCATCTACAAACCCCCACCACGCCTCTCTTGTAAACACATTAGAGGCATTACTTGTTCAAATTGATGCACGGCAACAGGGCAAATTGATCGTTGGACAACTTACAAAGAGGGTTGTAGGGTTTATTATTCCAACAAATTGTCATATGTGGATGTAAAGAAAAAATAAATTTCAAAAGATATCATATGTGCCTTATTCACGGACCCTCACACTAATTTTCTTGTTCCGTTGTCATGTAAACAATTTCCCATCCATTGGTGAAATAATAATTTGATTAAAAATAATTTTTGGGACCGATGGTGGATGGTGTTTGATTTTCCACCTTGTAATAACAACGAGGTGCCACTATACTTTCTGAGGAAACTCTATTACAAGTTTATCCTCAACGAGATCCCAAATTATTTTGATTTCCGAGATTTCTAGGGCCGAGGAAAAGGATCTACACAGGATCAACCAGGTGCACAACATGCACCTATTCAGCAGGGTAGATTCCCCACATAGAAGCCCCCTCACCCTGAGATTGTCCCTCAAGTAGTGAAGGAGACAGTAGAGATTGATACACTCCACGCGCTTCAGGGGCTATCTGCGACCCTTGTTCAACATACGAGGGAGATTTCTTGAGCCAGATGCTCGCCGAGGTACACAAAGTATTCCCTCAGGGAGTACTAGGCATGAGGCCACATCTTTTCTCATCATGTGATAGCATATGTTTGGGGCCCGAGGAGGACAATACTTTCATGTGTACTGATTTTGGTGCACCTGGTGCTAGGGGTGCACATGATAATGTCACTATGTCAGATGTCCTTTTGAGTGAGACATTTGGATTACATTCATCGGCGTCACCTTCGCAGGTAAATTTGTTATGTTTTGTTATGTGTGTTACAAAAAGTTTGGAGTACTTGATTTACTTATATATGTTAAATTTTTGAAATAATTGTATTTGTACATGTATATGCATTGATATTACAGCGCGCGGGAGGCGCATCTTCATCCCGACCACAGGTGGCGAGCACCATGCATACACATACATTCACAGAGGTAATTTAGAATGTTAATTATGTAAAATTTTCACATACATGTGTGTGTATATATATATATATATATATATATATATATATATATATATATATATTAGTTTTGAAGTCAAATATATGTATGTTCTTGTATGTCCATCTAACTCACGTGATATACATGTTTGATAAAGATGTTGACTTCACTAGACACCCCACCATCTCTGCGACAAGTAGATAAAGGTGTTGCCATGCGATTTCATCTGCGCAGCAACTCACTGAGGTATTCAAACAACACGTAATTTTTGTTAAATTTCTCGTGTAATTCATATTATGTTAAATTACATGTTAGTAATGTCTTTCATTGTAGAATTATTAAATTATGTTAATAATGTCCTTCATTTTGTATATGCAGGAGTTACCTGCGACAGGTAGCATCCCTGTTCATTTGATTCACAGGCATGGCGGGGTAAAAACAATAGTTCTATATTGATAAAATTAGTTAAAATATTGTCATTATGTACATACATGTACTTAGTTCTATTTTCACTAATTCTGATGTTAGATTTTCTGATCTTATGTGTATGTAGGGAACTTCAACCCCCTCCATTTTGACTTCGAGGGCACAGACTCCTCCATCTCGTCGTCTTCGTACCCCCGTTCATACTGTAGGAGCTCCCGATGACTCATCTGAGCGTGAGATGCAAATTCGGCATGATCAACAACTTGTGGTAAGTTTGTGTATTTATGTAAATACTTTCATTCTAGCATGGTCTTAAATACATGTTGAAAACATATATAAATTAAGTTTTGACAAAAAAAACATTGTTTGCATTTACAGGCTCATCTACAGGTGAGTATTCAGTGGAAGAGGACTCGAAGCATGGGCTCGGATGATCCAAAGTCATCTCATAGATCTCCATCTTCGTCTAAGGGAGGGCCTTCTTCGAGCAAGGCCAAGAGAGGGATAGATTTTGATGAGTAGGAAATATATATGTCTTACATGACATTGTTTTTGTATGCCTATGTGCATGGCATTGTATGTACACCTATATGGCATTTGAACTTGATGGTATATGACCTATTTGGGCATTTTTGTATTTATTATGCACATTAAAATACTATTTGGAACTTGATAATTTTGTATGAGACCTTACATTTTTGAGATTATTTTCGCATGAAACTAATATGATGTGCACTTGACAATATTTAAGACATTATGGATTATTTTTTCATTTATTGGTGATGTACATGTACTAGCATTTTCAATGTATAATATGCATCAAACTTTGGAAATCAATATTTATATAATGTATGTATATAAAGAGTTACCTAATCTGAGTAATTATTCATTCAATTTATCAATGTGTATATGTGTATTTACCTTACTTGCGCTTCTTCTTGCTCATGGTCTCTTTGTACTGGTTCCTATCTTATCATGCACTTACTACATTCTTCTATGCTTCTTAGTCTTCTCCCCTGTTAAAACACCCGAGAGTCGTCACAATTTGATGCCTTTCATCTGTTGATATTTTGAGAATGTCTCTCCATATACATTACTCCAATGCTTGAGAATGTCTCCAGATGCAATGACATTCTGATTCAGACACTCAATGATTCTTGATTGTCTAATCCTGTCCAATTCGTGTTATTACCTTTAAATCTGTAGGCATTTCAAGTTATTTGGAAATCACATCACACCCTTCACTAGGCTTGATGACTACCCCTATCCTTTTGAAGGCGCTTTTGAAAGCATCCATGGGTTTATCATAGCATAAATTATCAATGAATGGAAGGTCACTAAGTCGTAGGCCAGCTGACTCCCATCCAGAACTAAACAAGAAATATTTACTAGGTGATTGATAACTCCTGTGTGTTCTTAGACATACCCCTATCAAATTCATTCTTAAGCCAATCTAGTCATTCAGGGCTCTTAAGGGACTACGCCCAGACGAGGTAGCCCAAAAGCACGAGGGTAGCGTAGGGAACCAAAAAAAAGCCTCCACTAGCGTTCACCTGGCCACCCCGACGTGTTGGCATAGTTGGTTCGGTCCCACGAGCTTCCATTTGCAAACTACAATGTCTGGGAGCCCTACACTGACTTAGACTGTAGTATTTCACGTGTTTGCAAACAATAGGACAACGAGAGAACTGAATGGAGATGGAGAAAACCAGGAGAGGATTTCATAGAGGGCTTCAACATGGAGGTTTTGGATCTGACGAGACATCTCTAGGTGCCACGGAGTCTGAGAAATCACATGTCGAAGATATAACATGTTTTGGTCTCAGGGCTCTTAAGAGACTACGCCCGAACGAGGTAGCCCGAAAGCACGGGGAGCATAGGGAACCAAAACAAAGCCTCCACTAGCATTCACCTAGCCACCCCAACATGTTGGTGTAGTTGGTTTGGTCCCACAAGCTACCGTTTGCAAAATACAACATCTAGCAGCCTTACACTGACTCAGACTACACTATTTCACACATTTGCAAACAATAGGACATCGAGAGAACCGAATGGAGATGGATAAAACCGAAGATGAATTTTTTTCATAGAGGGCCCCAACATGGAGGTCTCGGATCTGATGATACATCTCTAGGTGCCATGGAGTCTGAGAAATCACCCATCAAAGATATAGCGTGTTTTGGCCTCAGGGCTCTTAAGGGACTACGCCCGGACGAGGTAGCCCGAAAGCATGGGTAGCATAGGGAACCAAAACAAATCCTCCACTAGCATTCACCTGGCCACCCTGACATGTTGGCGTAGTTGGTTCAGTCCCACGAGCTTCCGTTTGCAAACTACAACGTCTGGGAGCCCTACACTGACTCAGACTGCACTATTTCACGCATTTGCAAACAATAGGACAATGAGAGAACCGAATGGAGATGGAGAAAACCGCGAGAGGATTTCATAGAGGGCTTCAACATGGAGGTCTCAGATCTGACGAGACATCTCTAGGTGCCACAGAGTCTGAGAAATCACCCGTCGAAGATATAACATGTTTTGGCCTCAGGGCTCTTAAGGGACTACGCCTGAACGAGGTAGCCCAAAAGCACGGGTAGCATAGGGAACCAAAACAAATCCTCCACTAGTGTTCACCTATCCACCCCAATGTGTTGGCGTAGTTGGTTTGGTCCCACGAGCTTCCGTTTGTAAACTATAGCATCTGACAGCCTTACACTGACTCAGACTACAGTATTTTGCGCGTTTGCAAACAATAGGACAGCGAGAGAACCGAATGGAGATGGAGAAAACTGCAAGAGAGGATTTTGTAGAGGGCCCCAACATGGAGGTCTCGGATCTGATGAGACATCTCTAGGTGCCACGGAGTCTGAGAAATCACTCGTCGAAGATATAGCGTGTTTTGGCCTCAGGGCTCTTAAGGGACTACGCCCGGACGAGGTAGCCCAAAAGCACGGGGAGCGTAGGGAACCAAAACAAAGCCTCCACTAGCATTCACTTGGCCACCCCGATGTGTTGGCATAGTTGGTTTGGTCCCACGAGCTTCCGTTTGCAAACTATAGCGTCTGGCAGCCCTACACTGACTTAGACTGCAATATTTCATGCGTTTGCAAACAATAGGACAACGAGAGAACCAAATGGAGATGGAGAAAACCACGAGAGGATTTCATAGAGGGCCCCAACATGGAGGTTTTGGATCTGACGAGACATCTCTAGGTGCCACAGAGTCTGAGAAATCACATGTCGAAGATATAACATGTTTTGGTCTCAGGGCTCTTAAGAGACTACACCCGAACGAGGTAGCCTGAAAGCATGGGGAGCGTAGGGAACCAAAAAAAATCCTCCACTAGCATTCACCAGGCCACCCCAATATGTTGGCGTAGTTGGTTCGGTCCCACGAGCTTTCCCTTTGCAAACTATAGCGTCTGGCAGCCCTACACTGACTCAGACTGCAATATTTCACACCTTTGCAAACAATAGGACAACGAGAGAACCGAATGGAGATGGATAAAACCACGAGAGGATTTCGTAGAGGGCCCCAACATGGAGGTCTCGGATCTGACGAGACATCTCTAGGTGCCACAGAGTCTGAGAAATCACCCGTCGAAGATATAACATGTTTGGGCCTCAGGGCTCTTAAGGGACTACGCCCAGACGAGGTAGCCCGAAAGCACGGGAGCGTAGGGAACCAAAAAAAGACTCCACTAGCATTCACCAAGCCATCCAGACGTGTTGGCCTAGATGGTTTGGTCCCACAAGCTACCATTTGCAAAATATAGCATCTGACAGCCTTACACTGACTCAGACTGCACTATTTCACGCGTTTGCAAACAATAGGACAACGAGAGAACCAGATGGATATGG
Organism: Taxus chinensis; assembly: GCA_019776745.2. Taxonomy (NCBI): domain Eukaryota; kingdom Viridiplantae; phylum Streptophyta; class Pinopsida; order Cupressales; family Taxaceae; genus Taxus; species Taxus chinensis. Next base: position 271,050,856 of record CM034146.1, on the reverse strand, counting down.
ATAAAACCACGAGAGGCTTTCATAGGGCCCTGAAAATTTTTCCATGTTAGTACTTAAGAGATTCTCAAACTTTCATTAACATGACTACAAAAATCTAACCTAAATACGTCAGAGTAGGTAGCTAAATCAACATTCTATTTCTCACATATAAAATGAATTTCTTCCTTCAAAAAAGAAACTATGGGTGAATGCTTTCAAAAATAAATTGGTTCCCAAACGAGCTTCCATTTGCAAAATATCAATACTCTTGCAGTTTTTCTTACACTGACTCAACTGCACTATTTCCTGGTTTGTTTGTGAAGTTGAAGCAACTGAGATTAATAAAAATGGATAATCAACTTGGATGTTGTCCTTAAGATTATCCATGATTCTATCAACAACATCACATAGATCTTCCATTCCAGTTAAGTCTGATCCTTCCATGCTTCCCATTTTTCCTTGTCTTCTGCTCGTATCTTCTCTTTAAGTTCTTACCAGATGTTTTTGGGTAATCAAATTGACTCTTTATGACTTTCAAGAGGCATTTCTTCTTGAATCATAGTGACATCTTCACCTAATTGTTTTTCTTCAAACAGTGTTCATTGTCATCTAAAGTTGAAGACTGAAAATTTATATGGCCTTCTAGCTTCTTTTTGGGCACAAACAACCTTTTGTAATGTCCAAAAAAATTCAGGCTCTTCATTCTTTGTTTAATTGAAGATATTCATTCTTTCAAAATGAATAGTTAAACATTGGTAGTCTCCCCAACAAAACTAAGTTCATAGTCTACATAAGTTGCATCCTGTGGCAAAATCATTGAACATCTAGTGGATTAGGTGGTTTCCTCCACCTGTGCTTTTGGGCTACCTCATCCGGGCATAGTCCCTTAAGAGCCCTGAGGCCAAAACACGCTATATCTTCGACAGGTGATTTCTCAGACTCTGTGGCACCTAGAGACATCTCGTCAGATCCAAGACCTCCATGTCAGGGCCCTCTACGAAAGTCTCTCGTAGTTTTCTCCATCTCCATTCGGTTCTCTCGTTGTCCTACTGTTTGCAAACACGTGAAATATTGTAGTCTGAGTCAGTGTATGGCTGTCAGACGCTATAGTTTGCAAACGGAAGCTCGTGGGACCGAACCAACTACGCCAACACATCGGATGGCCAGGTGAACACTAGTGGAGGATTTGTTTTGGTTCCCTACGCTACCCGTGCTTTCAGGCTACCTCGTCCAGGCGTAGTCCCTTAAGAGCCCTGAGGCCAAAACACGTTATATCTTCGACGGGTGATTTCTCAGACTCCGTGGCACCTAGAGATGTCTCGTCAGATCCGAGACCTCCACGTCAGGGCCCTCTACAAAATCCTCTCACAGTTTTCTCCATCTCCATTCGGTTCTCTCGTTGTCCTATTGTTTGTAAACACGTGAAATACTGCAGTCTGAGTCAGTGTAGGGCTGCCAGACGCTATAGTTTGCAAATGGAAGCTCATGGGACCAAACCAACTACGCCAACACGTCGGGGTGGCTAGGTGAATGCTAGTGGAGGATTTTTTTTGGTTCCCTACACTACCCGTGCTTTCGGGCTACCTCGTCCGGGCGTAGTCCCTTAAGAGCCCTGAGGCCAAAACATGCTATATCTTCGACGGGTGATTTCTCAGACTCCGTGGCACCTAGAGACGTATCGTCAGATCCGATACCTCCATGTCAGGGCCCTCTACGAAAGCCTCTCGCAGTTTTCTCCATCTCCATTCGGTTCTCTCGTTGTCCTATATTTGCAAACACACGAAATATACTGCAGTCTGAGTCAGTGTAAGGTTGTCCATTGCCAATCACCTGAATAATATAGGTGGTTCATACAATATAGGTGGTGAAATGAGAATTTTAATAAGATATTTTTACAATATAGGTGGTGAAATGAGAATTTTTGTTTGTTGTTCCTTTCTAATATTTAATTTCTCTTAGCTTCACTTGGCTTCGAGAATAATAAATTCTCTACTGACAGTGCCAACCACGTGAAGGTGGAAGCTTTTTTGGCACCACTAACCTACATAAACATGTTAGTAAGCAATTAAATAGAATTTTAAATCATACAAAATTTAAACAAAATCATTTAAGTAAATATTCAAATTAAATTCATGAAGAACATACCTTTGCAAATTCAATCCAATGAACCGCAAGGATCAACTCTATTCTTGACAGTAGCAAGAATTGCTTCATGATCTGATTCACGAACCTTCCACAGATTCTTGTTTGATGGCCGACCTCGATATTTGATCAATTTAATATTTGTTGCAAGGACCAAATGTGAATAGTGAAGTATCTTCCGATGTACTTCATAGTCTTCAAACAACCAAATGTTTGATTTTTTGATAGGATATCGTCGAAGCCAAGTTCCAGTGACTACCACTGACCCAGTGGGATACTCAAGGTCTTCACCATCAATGACTGTGGAAGTCAATTTTTTTCCCCTCTACACAACGAGACAAGAAGTAGTTTGTTCCCTCTTCATTAAATTTCATCGCAATAACTGCAAAAATGTGCCCTATGTATCACAAAGTAAAATTGTTCAGTCAATTTAAAAATACATTAAGAGTTGACCATTTAATAATTTATAAATCTAAAACATGGCATGTACATATATGTATGTACCTTGTTGCACTAAATCAGAGACTTGGTCAAAGTCAGGTGATGTTGTCATTTGATCTGAAGACCCTGCAAGTTGTAATGCTCATGGAACTTGATGTGTGTCGAGTGGAATTAGAGGTCTACAAGTCCATTCATCCACCCACTATTGTGACTCACATTCATTCCACGCAAAATCAATGCATGATATACAAAAACATGTCATGCACCTAGTATAAATAGTCCAAGCATTTGCATCTGAACTACGGAATGAGTGCATATCACTTGATCCTGCAACTGTCATACAATCTTCAAAGTTTTCCAGATGTTGTTCCTCTATCAACCAAAAATATCTATGAACCGTTGATCTCTCTTGAGATTCATGGCCCATATTCTTGACACACCAATCAACAATGTTTTTTGCATCTGTAAATTTAGCACCATCCTTGAACTTTAACTCTTCTCTTGCAAGTGCTCTTTTCACACATGCTCCTGCACCATCATGCTCTCCTTTTCCATGCCCTGCCTCAGTAAAACTCCATATATGTTGTACATTTGTTTCTTTGTGCATCCTTGCTTAGCCAATAAAACATCTGTGCATTCTTGAATTGTGATGTGCAGTTGTCTGACCAAATGTAATGTTGATCGAAACTAATGTTCCTCTCATTCAAGTTCACATAAAACACCTGGAAACACCCTTGTACATATTATGTAGAATGTGTCCAATCATCACTGATGTAGAAATGATACTCTCTTAATATTTTTTTATCTTGCTCAGTGCTTTCAGGAGAGTGCATGAATGCTATATGCACGAAAATAGAAACTTGCACTGAGTTATAATATTGAGACTGAACCTCCATTTGTGGCTGCAATGTGTAATTCTCTGCGAAGTCAACTACTGAAACAATAGTACCAAGTGGGAATGTGTCCTTGCTTAACTTGAATTGTTCATCCAACCATCAAGCTCTATGTGTGTGCCTTGCATACTCATAAAAAATTTCCTCTCTGAATTTGACCATATATTCTGATACAGGTAATTGTTTTCTAACAAGCTCACACCTCTTAGATTCTTTTCCATCTTTTAATTGATATGCCACCGATTTATATTTGGTGAAATCAACCAATTATTTTCCTATTGAATATGTACTCTCCTCATGGATACAACTTTTCAGATTTGGCAAGCCACCGCATACATTGCACATTCCATCCAAACATGCTTTGTTATAAAAAAATTGTCTTGTTGATTTTTCACAAAATATTGTCGAAATAAATTCCCTTGAAGATTTTTGTGGGACATTTAATCCACACTCCTGCAACATGATGTCAGTATGCAAAACACGACGTATTTGACAAAAAACATCATAATGCATTGAAAATTCAACATGATGCCTGCAACAACAAGTGGTACGTGAGTGATTGATTTTCACATAAAAGGGTTTTCTCATTTCAAAGAATCTTTGGCTAATGTTAATTTGTGGATTTTCATTCTTAAACTTAGAGAACAATTTTGTTTGAGTCATATCTAAGAAATGTTTTACACACGATTCACGATTACGAGAACCTATTCTTCTTTTTACTGTATCTCTTCTATTCGGTGACACCCTTGTGTTCTCATTCCAAAATTTTACAATTAATTCTTTTAGAATATCAGATGTATTCTTGTCTTTTCATGGAAGTCTGCTAGAGAAATCCCAATAGTCAGTGTTATTGACTGACTCAAGACGTTTACGTCTCTCTATTGCTTTCATTAGTGTTTTTCTGTTTAGCTTCAAAGCACTGCTTGTTTTTCTAATCAAGCGTTTATTAATTGTTTTATCACTTACTATACAATTAGTAAGTGCACGTTGTGTAGCATTACTATCTTTGGTGCATCTTTTGCCACCTACAGTTTGGTATGCTTTATGTATGTTTTCAACAATTGACACATTTTGATCAACAACATTAGATGTTCTTAACCCCAGGGTCTTCATTATAGGTCTCATCTTAATTAATTTCATCAATGTAACAAATAATTGACATCTTTGTGTGTCATTTAAATTCTCAAAGTAATTATCCCAAATTCCACTAGCTTTTCTTCTCGCATTTCTTTCAGACATTTTGTTAGGCATTGGTTTTATAATGTTTTCATCAATTTCAATTAAGTGAATTGGTTTTCTTCACAAAATGGAAGGAGGTGTTCTTAGAGGTGAAGATTCGTTTACAAGGTTACTTTCTTCATTTAGTGTTTTCATACAAATTTCAGGGTTAACATTTGGATTCTCAGGTAAGGGTTCAACAATTGGATTCATATCAATTTCTTCATCCATACCAACATTATCATTCAATTCAATATCATTATTCATTGCAAAATCATTATTCTCTACATTTTCATTATGTATTTCATCCCCATTTTCTAATACATTAGCTACATTTGATATAGCAGATGTACCTTGCCCTGCTCAAAGTTTTTGCATTCTCTTCAATTTCTTTATTCTCTTCTCTTCCAATTGCTCTGGTGTCTTGTTCTTGACTTTCCTCTTGTCCTTAGCTCAACGTTTATCGCCCATGATTAGAAAAAATCAACTAGTGGGGTAGGGGACAAAATGAACTACTAAAAAATCATGCAAGAATGTAGAGAAAATTGCAGACAAAATAGAATGTTTGCAGAATTCCCATGAAAGAGATGAAAGGGATGTTGGGGGCCACAATATATAAACAAAGAAAAATGCGTACGTATTATAATGCATACGTGTTTTGTATTTTCTCTTTTTCCAAGCCATGCCTCAAGGCTTGGGATCTGGTTTGGATCCCCAAGCCTGAGGCATGGACCTGTACAAACACAACAAACAACGTGTTTTTGCAAGAAAATGTAAAAATGCCACTTCCTCTATGATAAATCAAAATAAAACAATCGATCCATTTTTAAAAAATTATACCACGATGTAGAGCAGAGTTTCTTCTTTCTAAAAATATAATTTTTCAAATTTTCTGACTAATATAAGGTTTCCATATTATTTATTTTCTAACTATGCCTTTTTATAGCTATTTTTTGAAGTGTAAATATGTCTATCTTTCATGGTGTATCTTTTTTTTTGGGTGATCGAAATTTTAAAAAAATTATACTAGCCCAAACTAGGCATAATTCTATACATATTCAAAAAAAAATCTAATTTTTGATATTTTTTGAGGTAGTTAGGGGGGGGCACGGTCGGAGCTCTGTTATTTTTCAAAACATAAAATTTTTGTACTAGAAAAATCATAAATAAAAAAATATTCGCTAAAAAAATCTTAAAAAAAATGGAGCCCAAACTAGATGCTCCTAGCTATCTTTCTACCAAAGGGTTTTCAAAAATACTAAATGGTGCTCAAAAAATGGTGGGGGGCACGAAAGTCACTCTATTATGTTTTTTAACAAAAATAGGAGCATCTGTTGGTATTTTAGTTGTTTGACCCACTTAAACTTATCTATTTTCAATAAAATTTAGTAGCTTAGAAACTAGACTCAAAATGCTACGATTCATATTTCTACAACATCTTCCAATTTTGAGTGTAACTATTTCAAAAAACTCATACAAGTTGAAGTTTTTTTTTTTTCAGAAAAATGCGTCCACTTAAGACCCCCTTTTTCTGAACTTCTTTAAGCTCCTAATAACAACAAGAACATGTTTTTCAATGAAAGAGTATTTTACCTCATAGTCCTCCAAGCTCTTACTGAAGAAGGCTATGGTTTGTTCTGAACCTTCCTTGTTAGGATGGACTAAGATGGTTGAGATGGTGTCTGACCCTCTAAAAGCATACAACATGAAGTATTTTTAGAATTCTTGGTTAATGAGAGTTGAGGCTTGTGATATTGCGAACTTGATGGCCTTAAAACTTTCATTTCCTTCTATTGTCCATTTAAATGTAAGACTCTTCTTTAACATCATTGTTAACGACTTCACAAGAGTGGAAAAATCATATACAAACCTGCGAACAAAGTTTATCCTCCCCAAGAAGCTTTGGAGCTTCACAAGGATCAATTGCTAACCCTTTTCTAGAGACAATATGGCCCAACAATTTAGCCTCATGTGCCAAGAATACATCTTTATTTGGGTTTAAGGACACTCTGAACCTTCTACATCTTTGGAATACCTGTCTGAGGTGGAAGAGATGGTCTACAACATTTTTTGAGAAAATCGGTGATATCATCCAGATACACCAAAACTATATTGTTGATCAAGTCTTTGAATATCATGTACATAGCTCGTTGAAATGGTGCTCCAACATTTGATAGTCCAAATGACATCTTCTTATAAGCATATGTGCCACATTTGAATGGTGAAGGTTGTCTTGAACTGATCTTCTTCTTTCACCATTATCTGGTTATAGCATGAGTATCCATCTAGCAATGAAAACCTCTTAGAGCCAGCTACAACCTGTACGATCTGTTCACATTGATGGAAGTGGATAGTGATATTTGAGTGATGCTTTGTTTAGATCACGGAAGTCCACATAGAGTCTGATCTCTCCACTTCTTTTCCTCACAGGTACCAATAATTGTAACCTCAACTAGAGTGCTTGATAGGAAAGATGACGTTGGCCTCAATAAGCTTGTTCAACTCTTTTCTCATCAGAGGATCTATGTGAGGCTTCACTGGCCTTTTCTTTTGTCTGAAAGGTGTAGATCATCGATCCAACTCGATTGTGTGTTATGCCAACTTTGATTTGAAACCTCTTAAATATTTGTAAGTCCAAGCAAAGACATCTGGGAATTCTTAACAAAGTTGAATGAATTCAGATTTTTCTTATTGAGTGCTTACCTTGCCATCAAGGTTATCACTATCTACATAGATCTCCCATCATGAAACTTATGTGAGAGAATATCCATTTTAAATGCAAAAAACATACGAAAATGACACATTAGATATTAAATTACAAGAAAACATTGTATACAAGTTATATAGCACATATATCTTTGGCTAAAATCATAAAATATGAGTGATATGACATTGGCACAATAGTGAATACCATGGACAAAACCATCAACATGAGATAACAATTATTTATAATTTTGGATTAAGCTATCATAATTTAGATGATTAACCCTGTTGTGATCGTATATATCGTTATTCCAGTATACCAATAGGGTTTTAACCAAGAATGAATCTTGGGCTTTATTTGTAACTTCTGGCAACGTTTTGTGTTTTTGTGTTTTTCCCATTTCATTTTTTGTGAAATTTCTCTGGATCAATTCCTTTGCTGGTTTGGCCTGATTCTTGGCCTGGAGTATCTAGAGATCACATACGCATATTGTGCTAGAAGGAATTCACCATCGGAGGTCTGGTTCTCTGGAAAAAGATGAAGTCGTGCACTAAAAAGCCTCTTCTGGGTTGGCCACATTTTTGGAAAAAGAAGGTTTGAAGTGGATCATGGGATTTTGGGAAGCAACAGGCAGGTGAGAATTTTGTACCTACCTAGCAGGGTACTTTTCCCCATAGAAGCAACATCACTTAAGTCACAATGAGAAAATTAGAGGCAGCAGGTAAGCGGAGATTTCTTACCTGCCTTGCAGGGTAAAAATTCCCATTGTGGAATAAAAGTTGTGCAAGAAGATAGGGTTTTATTACAACTATAGCTACAACAAGAGAACCCTACAATAAATGAGATGCAAAACAAAGAGAAGTGAAGGTGAAATTTCTAGTCACTAAAAGAACCGGATCTACACCCTTCACTAGGACACTAGTTTGCATAGTTTAGACACTAACATCAAAGAGATTTTGTCCCTTTCTGGGTGATTATATCTAGCATAAATTTAATTTTTTTTTCAGATTAAGGACATACAATCCAGACTCATCCTGTTCAACCATCTTTCTAGCCCAAATCTAGTCCACACAGTTAGATATCAACTAAGTCACTCTTATCCTGAGATGTGAACGCCGAACGATATATGTTATTTGATTTAGAGGTATAGTTATTAATTTTGTACTTGATGTTGATAACGGGTTCGATTGATGTTGTAATTGTAGAAATACAGTTGATCCACTTAATTTGAAAGTTGTTTCTACAATTCAAACTTTTTATAAATTCATACATGATTACATGTGATACCGTTTTCGATAGTTAATTAGTTTTATAGTTGGTGTTTTGTTGGAGAAACATTTATTATGCAAATGATAATGGGTGTGATTGATAGTTATAGTGTAGGACTTTAGTTGAAACATTACATTGAAATGTTGTATGTGTACATTTAATTATGTTACAGACTCGTACATTTAAAGTTACATATCATATTTGAAAACATAAAATAAATGAAGGTATACATACACATAATGAGACATGTATACATTTTTAGTTTTTATATCATGAATGGTAGCCTTTAGTGGGTAGTTTTAGTTTCAATAAACATGATTACATTTGATACCCCTTGAATGACTGTATTGTTTTGGATAGAAGAAGTGTTGAGTATAGTAGTAGTGGAGGTCCTATTAAAGCAGAGGGTAGTATTTACGATGGGTTGAGTGATAGTAGTCTTGCTTCCTCCTTTCTTCTTGCTCCGAGTGCTGGTACGTGTGCCATATTTGAGTATCTCTCGAATGAAAAAGAAGGTGAAATGCAGAAATTTGCAAACGAGGGAACTCTAGAGAAAGCTGTGAAAGTCAGACCCTGCCTTTCAGTGGTTCCAATGTCGACGGTTGTTCTGTGCAAAGTAAGTCACTGCGACTTGTGGATAGTTAATCCCCAAGCCATTTTAATCAGCAATTTTCATCGATTCCATCTTAAAGTAGGTTTTATGGGAATATGTAATGGATTGGAGGGATCCGAACATGGGCCATTGTATCTATCAAATTTTACAACAAATAAAGGTAATGTTGGTGGTTGCATTGATGTGTCATAGACAATGTCGATGATTGTTCTTGCAGTATCATTCACAAGGCCTGCATCAACCCATAGATTTGCAATAAGCATGATTTTTGGGTCCTTACTTAGATTTGTTGGTTGGCAATTCTTTAGTAGTTGTATTTGATGGCAAGATTGGAATGTCAGGGGATCGTAGGTTGTTGATCATTGTAAGTTGAAAGATATTAGAGATTTAATTATCTTTGTCGGATATATACTCCCACAATAAATACATGGAATAGTTGGAACGAGTTACAATTTATTTCAAAAACACTTATAAACTAACCACTACAACCTATTTTTTAAAATCAAATTTCTTGCTTTTTGCTTGTGTAATTTTCTTTGCACGTTTCTTGTAGTTTTATCTAGTTGCAGATGCCTCAATTGGAATTCCCATTCTCCTCAATTTGTGGGATGGTTCATATTTCAGTGTATCTTCGTTTGAATCATAAATCAAGCAGAAGCCTCATGAATGATATCAAATCATTTTGATTTTGGAGAGAAAAATTGGGGATGTTGGCATCAGGTGGAGGCGACCTCTGATCATTTCGGCTATCACTGTTTTAGGTGGTTTCGGTTGCTTACAATGCAAAACATTAACAACACATTGAATACTCTTAAACTCTTCCTCCCTCTGCAAGCAAGGCATAGTTAATGTCATTCCCATTGTGGGGAGGGGAATTGTGTTTCTAGTCTGCATCATATTAAACTGGAGAGGGAAAATAAGTAGGTTAGTCTACCAAGATGTTCTTAGGTATGAAGGGTAGCTTTAAAAGCCATGTCGCTGATCAGTCTAACGTCTAACTTGGGACGCTTTGAAATGGCCTCATTGGGGAACGAGCCCCTCAGCACATAATGAATCCTATCATTGACAAAGGCACATGCCCCCACATGTCACTTCGGAAAAAGGATTGGAGTCTAAATATAAATGTAACAATCAAAAGAAAATAACATGAAAGCACTCTACAATTATTTTTTAAACCATAGCATGCAATAAACAAAACAAATAAATAAATACTTGAATCAATATTAAAACCCACCTCAAGTTTGTTTAGAAATGACGCTCTCTTCTTTACCGTGGGAGAATGAGAATCACAAATACCCTACAAAAAATTGAAAAAAGAAGTTCATAAAACTAAATATATCTACATTTACTCAATTAGTTACAACAAAACCAACAAGATTATAAAGAGTTATTAAAAACTGTATATTAGTAGAGGCCATGTTAGTGCTTTGTAAATGATGAGGGAATTGCAAAAATTAAGGTAATACTTCAGACATATATTCTTGTTGTATGATTTGTATCAAGCCTGGATATTTTTAAAATGATGTTCACTCTGCAATGAAAATTTTCACACCATTTAAGCATCACTCTGCTTTTAAAGGAAACTCCTGTATGGGGAGGTTGGATGTTATCCCCATCTAGGTTAGGGAATCTAGTAGTTGGACTCATGATCTTGAAATATACATTGGACAATAAAGCTCCTATATCTATCTAAAAAAACAATAAAGCTCATATAAAGGGAAAAACATATAATTGGCTACTTGAAACCCACTTTTAACATTTATTCTAAAGTGCTGATAACATAGTGAGCTCAGTCACAAGAGTTGTGCAATGAAAATTTCAAACACTTATGTGAGGAAGTAAAGTAAGAACCAAAGTAATGTAGAAGTGAACGCCATTAATATCTTATATTTGAATAGAATGAAAACACGAATACAATAACACCATGATGGTATTTTTTCACCTGAGACATTTGATACAAAATTGCAATGAAGAGAAGAGTAGAAATACAAAATGATGGCAGTTTTTTGTCTTAAAACTCTAACTTTAAAATCTGATGGAAGATTTTCATCCAGGGTAAGGGTTTCTATACTGCTTCACCCAATACAAGAAAATTAGAAATGTTGGAATGGATAATCTAAACACAAAAGATATAAGATTTACATAGAAGTCCATCAAAAATTGCTTCAAACAAATATGTTTATTTGCATTTTAATTGTCATCATTTTCCTACATCATTTAATGTCAACATTTTGAGAAGAACGCCAAACAAAAAAACATGTCATTGTACCCATTCAAACAATACAAATGTGGACGAAAACTTTGATTTGTGTCATCAAGACTTTGACATGTAAGTGCATTACTCATGAAATTAGAATAAATTCATAATGCTAATATCAATGGATATGCAAGTAGTAGCTAATATCAAAGCCCTATGGATAAAGAAAATTACCTTGTGGAGGATTATTTCGTTATCTCCATAGCACCATATTGGGAGTAGACTCCATTACAAAAAAAAACTACATCTGATAATGGTAGACTATATTGACTATTGTATAAGAGAAAAACTACATATCATGGTCATCTCTTTATATGGTATTTAGTAGTAGCTCCTATATCTATCTTAGAAAACAATAAAGCTCATATGAAGGGAAAAACATATAATTGGCTACCTGAAACCCACTTTTAACATTTACTCTAAAGCATTGATAAAACAATGAGCTCAGTCACAAGAGTTATGCAATGGAAATTTCGAACACTTATGTGAGGAAGTAAAGTAAGCAACCAAAGTAATGTAGAAGTGAACGCCATTAATATCTTATATTTGAATAGAATGAAAACACGAATACAATAACACCATGATGGTATTTTTTCACCTGAGACATTTGATACAAAATTGCAATGAAGAGAAGAGTACAAATACAAAATGATGGCAGTTTTTTGCCTTAAAACTCTAACTTTAAAATATGATGTAAGATTTTCATCCAAGGTAAGGGTTCCTATACTGCTTCACCCAATACAAGAAAATTAGAAATGTTGGAATGGATAATCTAAACACAAAAGATATAAGATTTACATAGAATTCCATCAAAAATTGCTTCAAACAAATATGTTTGTTTGCATTTTAATTGTCATCATTTTCCTACATCATTTAATGTCAACATTTTGAGAAGAACGCCAAACGAAAAAACATGTCATTGTACCCATTCAAACAATGCAAATGTGGACGAAAACTTTGATTTGTGTCATGAAGACTTTGACATGTAAGTGCCTTACTCATGAAATTAGAATAAATTCATAATGCTAATATCAATGGATATGCAAGTAGTAGCTAATATCAAAGCCCTATGCATAAAGAAAATTACCTTGTGGAGGATTATTTCGTTATCTCCACAGCACCATATTGGGAGTAGACTCCATTACAAAAAAAAACTACATCTGATAATGGTAGACTATATTGACTATTGTACAAGAGAAAAACTACATATCATGGTCATCTCTTTATATGGTATTTGGCAGTAGCTCCTATATCTATCTTAAAAAACAATAAAGCTCATATGAAGGGAAAAAAATATAATTGGCTACCTGAAACCCACTTTTAACATTTATTCTAAAGCATTGATAACACAATGAGCTCAGTCACAAGAGTTATGCAATGGAAATTTCGAACACTTATGTGAGGAAGTAAACTAAGAACCAAAGTAATGTAAAAGTGAAGGCCATTAATATCTTATATTTGATTAGAATGAAAACATGAGTACAATAACACCATGATGGTAGTTTTTCACCCGAGACATTTGATACACAATTGCAATGAAGAAAAGAGTAGAAATACAAAATGATGGCAGTTTTTTGCCTTAAAACTCTAACTTTAAAATCTGATGGAAGATTTTCATCCAACGTAAGGGTTCCTATACTACTTCACCCAGTACAAGAAAATTAGAAATGTTGGAATGGATAATCTAAACACAAAAGATATAAGATTTACATAGAAGTCCATCAAAAATTGCTTCAAACAAATATGTTTGTTTGCATTTTAATTGTCATCATTTTCCTACATCATTTAATGTCAACATTTTGAGAAGAACGCCAAACAAGAAAACATGTCATTGTACCCATTCAAACAATACAAATGTGGACGAAAACTTTGATTTGTGTCATCAAGACTTTGACATGTAAGTGCCTTACTCATGAAATTAGAATAAATTCATAATGCTAATATCAATGGATATGCAAGTAGTAGCTAATATCAAAGCCTTATGGATAAAGAAAATTACCTTGTGGAGGATTATTTCGTTATCTCCACAGCACCATATTGGGAGTAGACTCCATTACAAAAAAAAACTACATCTGATAATGGTAGACTATATTGACTATTGTACAAGAGAAAAACTACATATCATGGTCATCTCTTTATATGGTATTTGGCAGTAGCTCCTATATCTATCATAAAAAACAATAAAGCTCAAATGAAGGGAAAAACATATAGTTGGCTACCTGAAACCCACTTTTAACATTTACTCTAAAGCATTGATAACACAGTGAGCTCAGTTACAAGAGTTATGCAATGGAAATTTCAAACACTTATGTGAGGAAGTAAAGTAAGAACCAAAGTAATGTAGAAGTGAAGGCCATTAATATAGTATATTTGATTAGAATGAAAACACGAGTACAATAACACCATCATGGCATTTTTTCACCTTAAGGGGCCAAACTTTCCCGTTTTTGATGATCGTGACACTTTATTTGTCTTGTTTAGACATTGGTTTATTTTTGGATCTTCATACCTATGTGATTGTATCAATCCATTTGTTTGCAATGTGGAATGTTTGTACACCTCTTGATATAGTTTCTATGGTTTAAGATTACCTCTTGTGTTTAATGTTGATATAGTGTTTTATGTTAACCCCATTTTGGCCTATGACATTTTATTGACTTGGGATGTTGTGCTTGGGCTAAGGAGGGATTAGAAAACCTAATCTTAATGTATTAATGCTTTATCTTACACCTTCCATATGATTCATATCATATCTTAAAACAACATGACACTTGTCCCTTTCAAATCTTCGTAGCCTTCTATTGGTTTCTTATATACAAAGTTTATTTCAATTCAAGCTCAATAGATAGGTATTTTGAAGGAGTATGATGGAATTCTACAAAAAGATGGATTATGCATAGGCAGGATGGTTTTTGTTAATTTCAGTATAGAAATATTACATACACATCTAATTCCCTCAGGGTCTTTTGCATATCTGTGATGCCACCTAAAGTTTTCGTCTGAGTTGGTTTTTGGAAGGGTATTCATTTTGTTTTTTCAATATAAATTATAATGGAATTAGAGTGCAAGTTAGTATTCTGTTCTCTTCAATTCTCACAACAAATATCCTATTGTAATTAACCTAGCCACAATTTACAAAAATAAAACAGAATTCAAATTGTCTCTAAATATATCCTATTGTTTCCCTTTTGTTTTTCTTGAATAAGGATAAGCAAATATCTTACCTCACAACAAATAATTCTAAAGTTTCCTTTCCCAAGATTAGAATAGAAAACAAATCAATCCAATAGTTTCTTGTTTAAAAAACATGACATTACAAAGATTTACCTCGCTGGCATAGGTCATGTGGCAGCCTTAGCAAACTCCTCCTGTCTGCATACCCTTGCTCGCCACTATAAACTCATGTCATCACCTTCCCAATTCTAGCAAAGGAAAAAAACAAATCCCTATTCATTCGTGTGTAATCTGCATGTAATCGACTTCTTCAAGCTGCATACAAATACTTCCCAAGTACGTCAAGAGTTCGAATCCCAATCCATCCCCCTTTTTTTTTTGCATTTCAAAGAAATCATGCCGCTCGGAAGATTCGCTGTGGGTAGGCCAGAGGAGGCCTCTGACCTGAACACTCTCAAAACCGCCATGGCTGAGTTTTAATCCACACTCATCTTCGTATTTGTAGGAGAAGGCGCTGCTATGGCATTCAGTAAGAAAAAGCAAAATTTTCTAAAAATGACGTGCAAACAATAGTCAAATTTAATCCCTTCGGAAAAACGTCTAAAAGGCCATCAAATTTAGCATCGCTGTAGAAACGTCCGGAGGTCCTCTACCATAGGGGGAACACCTTCAGCGTAATAATATTTATTTAATGCAGCCCCTTTATGTCAAAAAGTGTGCCCCTTTTGGGAGATAAATAGTACTTTTTAAAGTATTAAATGATTAAATTAATTCCTATTTTCAATGGCTAAGGTTAAAGCATACTGTGAGGCTTGAGTTAATTGGAAGCAGAAGTCTAAAATTAAATAAATTTATTTTATTTAATGGCAGCCATAAACATGCACAAAATAGGCCCCCCATTTGAAGAGTGAAGCTTATTAATTAATTGTCAGTAATAGGAAAGGCATTAATTATTTATGGAATCATAAGGATTATATAAGCAGGGTCTACCATAAGGATGAATTAATTAATTCAAAGGAAGAGAAGTGCAGCCTAGAGGAAAAGTGCGCCCCATTTGAAGAGGATTTTTGCTCAAAAGAAGGTGAAATTAATGCTAAAAGCTTCTAGAATTGGCGCACAGGTTGAAGGAGGTTGATTTGTGTCTAGATAATTGTTTGCATAAGTGATATAGGTGCTCAGGTGAAGTTGGTAAAATTCATGCTTGCTTTGCATGCAAATAAAACATCAAATTCTGGGCAGCAGGCTTGAATTATGCATATTTTTATGATTAAAATCCATTGTTCATGTTCCGGTTGCCATCTTTGTCTGAATTAATTGCAGAAATTCATTACAGGTGCTTTATAAGAGAAAGGGAGCTTAAATCAATGTCCAATACATTGAATATATCCTCCGAATCTGAAGAATTATCCAGATTTGCACCAGTTTTGAAGAATTCTGGCAAGATAAGGAGAAAAATAATTGTTCATACAAAGATTGCTTCAGCAATGGAAAATCAAGATGAAAAAGAAAGCTCAGCAGCATCATGCATTACTTCCAGATTTGCTGACATGGGAGACATAGATCCAGATCTCATAATTACAAAAGCTTCCGGCACAAAGGCTTCATCCTCTTATTTTGAATGTAGCCTGTGAGGAAGTCAGTGCGTGGGAAATTTCTTCTAGGATCTTGTGCATGTGCTTCCAATCTTCCAGTTGAAGCCTTCATTGAATTTGCATTCACCCGGAGTGATTTCCAGAATTTTTAATTGAAACATTGCACTGATGCATGTACTGGAGAAGAAATGCAAAAGCTTCGAGGATAAGAGGGAAGACAAGGTAAAGGCAACACCCGTAAGCTTGCTTCCAAATCCAACTGTTTCCAGATCTAGTATGGTGAGAATCAAGGGCAAAAGAATCAAATACATGCAGAATATGAAAAAGGACAAGACTGCAGCTTTCCTCTTTCTTCTTCTTTCTCTTATTTCCTCCGACAAAGTAATTAAGCGATCAATTAAATAATACAACTTAAGTGATTGGTTTAAAAGTCATTACTTGAAGAAGTCAACTACTTAGAGATAGGTGGTAGACGTGTAAAATAGAAGGTTATATTTTTAGTTGCAAATCATGCATGTCATGCAAAGAGGAATTCCAAGGGGGATATTGCCAGTTATTTCCCTTCCCACTTCCACATGTGCCAGTTCAATTAAAAGCTTCTAAATTGTAATTTCCCCTCTACATTCTATAAGTAGAGGAAGAACCTACAGGTTAAAGCATCAAAATTTGTAAGCAGCATCCTTGTGTTCCAGACTTTTTGCTAAAACCCTTGAGAGCCACTTGAAGCAAAGGAATATACAGGTGCAGATTTCCGGAGAACTTTGTGTCACAATGTATTGTGTTTCTAAGCTTTTATATCTTAGATATTTTAACAAACTTTGTGTTATTTTAGATCTAGATCTAGATCTTCCTTTGCTTATAATTTTGTGTTTATATCTATTGGTTTCTTCTATGTGCAAGCAATCAGCCTTGCTATCTATTGATTGGGATGCACATCTTCCCCATTTCTTCTCTGTGTTTAGATAATTCCCTTCTTCTATAACTATTTCCTTTCTTAAATATTTGCTTACTTGTTGCAGAACTGTACAACTATGGTTCATGAGATGAACAGTTAAAGTAAAACCCCATATAGATACTAGCATATTTTAATTGAAAAATATGACATAGGAGCCTCACCGGTAAATGAGGAAGATTTATCTCATGACTGCCTAGGTTTTATGCTATGCAGAAAATCTAGCCAACACTTCTTCTATGAAAATGGGCTCTGAATATTAACCCTTTACCTAAATATTTTCCTTCTCCTTCTAGAATTGGTCATTTGGGTTGAATATTTATTCCAAAGTGACAAGACCCTTTGGTATTTTTTTTTTATCAGGTGCACAACTTGATCACCATATTACTACTCCAGTTTTTCTTGGTTCCTAGAGGAGAACTCAACTTCCTCTTGTAGAAATTTGACAATCTAATGGTCATTCTCGAAGACCTAAATTTTTTTGTTATTATCAGGGATGGCTGGTCTCACAACCACTTTGATATGGGGCTGAGACTTATCACTCTTTATACTCCCTACAACATCAAATGTTGCCCCAATCGCTACCAATTTGTCTGTTGCTTCATTATTCTTCCTCAAGATGGAATTGATGTTGAATTCTTCAAAATCCATGATGAAGTCCCATACCTGGTTCTTGTAGTTCCTTGGTAGATCATTCTTGGCAGGATTTTGTCCTTGGACTTGATTAGAAACTAGTTCATTTTTTCCAAACACTTGTAAGTTCTTGATTCCTCTTTTCCTTGCCCAATGCACTCCATGGACCCAAGCCTCATATTCTACTGTATTGTTTGAATAGGATAATTGGACACAGAAAGTTGAGTAGTATTTCATACCTTGGGGGGAAAAAATCATAGCTCCTCCTACTTCTTGTGTACTCCTAGAGCCATCAAAGAACAACTTCCATACTTCATTATCATCTTTTTGTTCTGGCTTAATGATGTTAGGAAGAGGGTGATTCTCCTCATGCAAACAATAGAATCCTAGCTCATATTCCTCCATCTCCTTATAGGGGTCAATAGCATGCCTCTTTTTTTCCCACTTGTCGAGGGTCAATTCTGGGAAACACTCTACCTTGGTATCTATTTCACAAGTGCTTGGGAGATCCTCTTCATCAAAGGTCGGATAATTGGTGTTGATCTAAATGGGTACATAAGACTCAATATGGTAATCTACAATGGGCTTAGATATAATTATGGCCTTAGCTCCCTACCTTGTTCTAAAAATCATGTGCGACCAAGCAGAAAGATAGCCCACAATCTTAGTAGTGAAGTCTCTTGAAAAACATAATGCAAAATGTTGTGGCAAGTCTACGAATGATACGTTTTGCAACACATTCACATTGGGGTAGGCGTGTAGTGTGACGCTCAAATGTTTTATGAATCAAAAAATTGTCACTCTTTTCCTATCCAATTGCACCACCCCCTAGAGATGACTTCGTATTGAAGACCTAGTTGATCTACTATTTGCTTTAGCATTATAGAGCTACTTTATCCTGAATCAATCATGCAATTATGTACCAATTTCTCCCCAATGATCAATGAAACATAGAACAGAGGGGGCTTCAAGTTCTTACCTTGTTGTCTTCCATGATTTCCCCTAGTTTGAGATGCATTGGTAAACACTTTCTCTTGCTGGTTAGGGGGCTGATTTTATCTTGACCAATCGGCCATAACAGTCTATAATAGATCTCTCTGTCATGGAATGGCCAATTACTCCCACATTGAAATGTTCACATTTGTCTTCTTCATTTGTTCAATGATGTTAAATGAGTTATCCTTTTGTTGCCCCTTTCCTGGTACATTTTTCTCTTGCACATGGGTTGTTACAACCGGTTCCTAAGTGGGTTTGGAAGGTGGCTTGGAATGACTCTGCATATTGGGAGTTTCATTTTGAGTGCCAATACCTTTTGGAATAATGGAAGGTTGAGGATTACATGAGTTTGGTGATTTTACCTCTCCAATATTCTTTTTCTTGGACTGTGTATTAGTAGATACACTTTGAGAAGGTGTTTCATTCATCCCACATAAGTCTTCAGCCTGCCAATCCACAATCATAGTCTCACTTGTAGATGCTTCTTGTTGAGATCCTTACTACTAATTTTCTTCTTGGCTGGGCTCTTGTGACACACCAATGGTCTGTACCATCAAATACTAGTTTAGTGCACCATTAAAACACATTGATTGGTTATGTGGCTGATTGCATGGAAAACACCAATCATATTCTTGAGCCATTTTTTTTTATGTTGGAATCAAGGCCCTTGATGTTGAAGTTGTGTTTGGATCATATGACCAGAAACGCCTAATAGATTGTGGTTTTCCCTGGTTTTGGTTCTGATTTTTAGCCTAAGCTGGTGGTCTAGCCTGATACTGAGCTTGAGGCTTATATGGCTTAGAACTTTGAGTTTGTTTCCTTTTGATAGTTACTAACTCATTCCCTCGGTTCTACAACTATTTCATAACATTTTGAAGCTATTTTGAAGTTCTAGAAGACGAGGTGGAGGCCTCAGCTGAACTCCGATTCCTAAGAGTAGGTATAGCAGCTAATGTGGGTGTCTGGCTAGTGCTTGAGGTTGATAGTTCTGGGTATAGAGGCATGGGTGGCCTAGGAGTAAGTTTTGCATCCTGAATTAAACAATTTTCAACTCTTATGGAAATATCATAGGTGACAGGTAAGGTGGTGCCTCCTATTGATTGAACCATTAAAGCAATATCAAAATTTAGAGCTCTAAGAAACTATAATAAAGCACCTTAATCTATGGGCCTTACAGCCAATGGAATCTTGTGCCGTGTCCTTTGAAATCTAAGGTTGAAATCTGTCAACTGCTCATTAAGAGCCCTCTTGATTGTTGCCAGTTTCTCCAAGGATAGATTATCTCCCTTTTCTCTAAATTGATTATGAAGAGCTCTACAAAAATGGTCCCAAGTTTGAATAGAGCCTACTCTTAGACTCCTGAACCATTGTGAAGTTTTACCCTTGAGTGAAAAGGATAGTAACTTGACTACAATGTCCATCTCAGTGATCTCATGAATTACACAAACATTTGCAATGTCTTGAATGTGGTCACTAGGAGAATTTCAGTTCTCTCCATTGAAATATGGGATGCTCTTTAATTCTACAATTGGGACTAGATTTTGTGCATTAAGGGCGAGTGGGCATGCTGCCAGTGAAACTGACATAAGGATTTGGTGGTGTGCCATCCTGATTGGCCTGAGAACCCTTGTTGATTGAATGAATGATCCTACCAGGAGAAGGTGTTGACAAAGTTTTGTTTAGTGGAGATGGAGACCTCTTGGATCTTCTTCCCTCTTCCCTTTTTGTCTGGGGACAAGTGTAGATAGACAAATAGTCCCTCCTGTCTAGTTCTTGACCCTGTTTGTATTCTTCTCATGAACTTGATAAGATTGGACTGTTGAAACTAGTAGATTCTTATTCTTTTGGAGTTGCAGATGTGCAATTTCAATGCTTCTTAAAAGCTAAAATTATAGTACGTGCACATCAATATTTCTGCGTAATAAAGATGGAGACTTCTTTCTCCCACCAGGTATGCCAAAACTGTTAATGCAGAGTCACAACACCCCTGAGTGCCTATAACTAGATGAGTTGGGACTCTCAGTGTGATTGCACAACATGGAGCATCTCTCAAAGTGTGGGACCTTGCGAGTTGAGAGATATCTTCGGGTTAAGGTCGGTTCCTATTCCTCTATTTAGGTGAACACAGAAGTAAATTGCAGAGGATCTATTCTATAAACATACTCTATTTTACCAAGGAGACAGGGTTGAGAAGATGTAAAAATAAACCTAAGATAATGAGGCAAGGCACCAAAGGAATTTTAAACACTCGTTTTGTAAGCTAACACAGAACATAAAAATGCAATGCAAACACCGTGCATAGATAACCAAACCACAATGAGATATAAGAAGGGAACAATACACATATGTGAGGGTTGAGAATCATCCACATACATATATTATTGCTCCAAAAGTCAATACAGTGCATTACAGTGGCCAAGAGGAAAAATATTGCATTATAACTTGAATGGGAGGTTTGGGAACTCCAAAAATTTGCTTATTGACAAGGGAAGAAGGGAGGGTGAAAAATAGAAATTTCCAACCCTTTACAATGATCCCAACCCCTTCTTTTATATATGCAACACAGATAGAAGAAGGAGAGAGAGGTGGTAAAACTTGATTTGAAACTCATCTACTAGCCATTAATGCTCCTTTAAATCCACCCACAATCTATCAAATCCATCGCTCCATGTCTGCTTGATGCTTTGAAGAAAGAAGAACGGCGGATCAAATCTAATTTGATCTAGTTGTTAGAGAAATTGGATCGTGTATTAATGGCGTGAAGACATTTTCCCATTTTTCACCAACTTACCCTATTGCCAAACTTAAAGTTTCAAGTCTCCATGGCATAGATGAGGTCGAGATCTTTCCAACGCTAACAATTTTGTCAAATTTTGGGCACTGGGTCGAAAGATATGTCCATTTTAATATTTGAATCGATTCCGTACAAAAATGGTGGAAACCAGTTAGTAGAACGGGTCTGCGGGCCTGAAATTCATTTTTTACCAAAAAACCATCTTCGGGTCTTCCGGTTCATATTTTTCATTTGGGAAAAAAATCACTCCAAGGCCTGCCGACCTGCATTCAATATAGGCCTTACACGTGGCTTCTTGGGAATCAACAGATCGACAAATACTCTATGCAAAAAAGTTAAAATTACCTCCGGTAACCAGCCATCCTACTTTGACTTTGAATATGGCCACGTGGAGGGCTGGCGCTTTTTTTGGGACCGCTTTTGAATTTTTATTTTGAAGTTGTCGTTCGGCTGACACGTGCCTCCTTTTGTGGCTTTTCTTTGTTCTTTTATACTTTTTACTAAGTCCTTTCACCTAGCGAGGCCGTATATCAGACCTGGGACACATAGAGGCTTGGCGCTTGTCTAAGGACCCTCTTTTAGATCTATCTTTGAAGATGCCTTAGGATGACACATGGAAGCCTTGTGCTCCTTTAAGTCTCTGCTTTGGGCCATGCCTTTGAATGTGCGTCGTTAAGACACATGGTGCCTTCTACCTGCACTCTTATACTTAACAAATTTCGGGCCCACTTTTAGATTTCACCTTTGTTGACCTCTGTCCACATGGAGGGCTGGTGCTAGTTTGAGTCTACCACCTTGGGATCCCATCTTGAAATTGTGTCTGAGCTAACATGTGACAGCCTTCTACTTGTTTGGACTTTTCAACGGCTAGTTCTATCCTTTTTCGGGCCTGAGACACGTGCAGGCTTCGTGCTCATTTGAACACATGGAGGTCTGGGAATCACATTTTACTTTGACCCTTGAAGTGGAAGCTTGGCGCTTGTTCAAGTCTACTTTTTTTAGTTTAATATTTGGAGATGTGCCATTGAGGAACATGAAGGCTCCTACTGATTCTTCCATACTTAGCCATTTTTTGGCTCATTCTGAACATTCGCAGAGCTCGAAAGCTTCGATTTTTTCTCCATTAATTTTCCTTTGAGCTTCTAGTTTCTCTGATCACATGTACTTGCCTCCTTCCCTGACCCTACTGCTCAATTGTATAGCCCACATGCAACCTATTTGTTGTATTTGAAACATGGGCTCGTGTGCTGGAATCGTATCACTTGGATTTTTTCTTAAACGAGGTCGTGTTTGATCAATTTTTCTGGGGGAAAAATCAAGATAAGAAGAACTATGAAAGCAATTTTGAATATCTCTTCTAGATGAAGAAATGTCTACCAAAAACCCCTCTTGAAGTTGAACTTGATATATGCCTTTCATGTTTTTAGTTTTATGAATAAATCATCTTTGGCAGGATTTAGATGTTGAACTGCTTAGATGAATCAATTGAGTGGATTATAATCAACTACTAATATTTTCTTTCCATGTTGATGTTCACTTTTCTTATTAACATAGACAATTACACAAGCCCATGGTGAGTTAGATTATTTGATGAATCCATCTTGCAATAATTTGGTGTTTTCTACTTCAAATTCAAAACGATCTTTAGGATTCATTCCTTTACGACGAGCTTTGAAATTTTGAAGAACTTCCTTGCTTTCTTTTTCTCTTAAGACAAAATCAATTTTACAAAAGTGTTGCTTTCGATGGATGAAAGCATGGGGATTCTCATAACATAGCTATGTTCTAATCTTTTGAAACCATACCAAATTTTGTTCTGGATCCTCGTTAGGGGTCCCTCAACATTCAGAATGTTGTAAAATCCCTTTCTGGGAAATCTAGTTTTTTGAACTTAGTCTTTTTGGTCATTTTTGGCTGGGTGCACCTTTTATCTATGCAACACAAGATAAATTTGTGCCCCCCTTTATTTCCTTTGGTGCGCCTTTTGAAGTGTCGACACAAAAATTGTTGTGCCTTCCCGTGATGTGCCTTTCTTACATGTGCCAAGGTGAATGCACCTTCCTGTCAAAAACAAAAATGTTGCGCCATATTTTGGCGTGCCAAGGTGCTCAAAATGAAGTGTTGATAGTACTAAATTTGTGCCAAAGGCACAAATAACTTCATGTTGACAAAAGCATATCCGTGCCACTGGGCGCAAAGTTTTCAATGTCGACACGTGTTTTGGTGCGCCCCTTTAAAAAGTGGTTGGCACATTTATTACACCTTTTCCTATATATAGGCGCATCCGCCCTGTCACTTTCACAATCAAAAACACGTGATAATCTTTATTCCTCTGCACCTGTCAGCGCGCCCATCATTCTCGTATCATGTTCGTGGACCCCACTTTGTTTCTCTCATTCTATATATTCTAGGTAAGTGGTCCTTGCTCCTCTTGTGTTTTTGTTTTTGTTGGTTGTTTGTGAAGTTTGGTGATATGGATCTAAGAAACCATAAACCCCTCCTGCCGTTCTTGCAAGTCTTCCCTCCCAAGCCGTTTTCATCCTCTTTCCAGATCTGCTGGCCAAGAGGGCTCTATCCAAAAAAAAAGAATCCAAAACCTCTTTGTTGTGCCCCCTTCACCTGTCTAAATCCATGAAGAAGGAGGCCTAAAAGACTGTAAACCCATCAGGGAGGGAAAGAAACCTAAAAGTTAGTTCCGAGCCTCATTTTTTCTCTTGGCGCAGTCGCCACCCATGTTACAGAAAAAATAGTTGTGCCAAGAAGGCGCACTGACCTTGTTTGTAGCACGAAAATTCCCTGCGCCATGCATAAACCAAGTAAATCCTAAACCTGACACAGGTGCATCCCCGCTTACACCAACACAAGTGCCATGCAAGCTTTTCCTGCACCGCGCCAAAGCCCCTCTTTGTGCACATAAAGTTAGTGCTACATGCATTAATCCTGCGCCCTTCGGTGCACCAAAGTTCCATGTTACATGGAAATTACCTGCGCCATTGGTGCATCCTGCTCCCATGCAACACCAGACTTATTTGCGCCCAGTATAAAACCACATGTAGTGGCACAGGCACACTCCTGTTTATAACAACAAAGATGTTATATGCAAATTTCCTGCACCCTGCGCCCTTTGGTGCTATTTTCTTCCTTGTAACACTCCATTTCAGTGTGCCATACTTTTAACCCTGCAGCCTGCAGTGTCCCTGTGCCCTGCGCCCAGAGGCCTTAAAATTGCTAACTCCTCATTCTGTAATGCTTTAATGGAAGATCTGACAGCTAATATGGCTCTTCTACATTGGACTTCGCTCCATCTCCTTGCAGATCAGCAACTGAACTCAGATCCACATATGTCTACATCAAGAAAAAGGCCAACCAAGTCAAAGGGTAAGGCTAAGCTCACAGAGGAAGAGATGAAATACAAATATCAAAGGGTCAGAATGCCTGAGTCCCAGGTAGAATGTGATTTGGATATCAGAGATTCCAAACTTGGTCACATTGACATGGATGATTTCTGGGCCAGAACCAGGAGGGTCACAGGCAGTCCTTGGATGGACAAACTGGTGGGCAGTGGTCTACATTTTGCTGGGGGAATCCCCGTTAGTGCAGTAAATAATGAGTTTATGATGGTGGTGGCCCACTGTTACAACAAAGACACAAGGTGTGTCGAAAATGAAAAGGGCGAGGTCATAATCAACCTCACTTCCCGGCACTTTGAGATCATGCTAGGCATTCCCCACCATCGGCATTTTGTGGCTGTAAGCCAAGAAGACTGCATCAAGGCATGGGAGGACAATGAAGACAAATGCATGCAGCTGATGAACGAGGTGTATCTGAAGAATAAGAAGGTGATAACCAGGTGGCCACAGGTTATTCACCGTAGCGACTTCTTTGAGGAACTGAGTGATACTATCACATTCCTAAGCAGAGTTTTTGGGCTTTCTGATGCCCATTACTTTCACAAATGGATGCTCAGGTACCTAGAAACCATGAATAAGAATGTGCCTGATCAGCGCTTTGAGTGGGCAGAGATCATAAGCAGCACCATCTCTGAGCAGCTCCAACAACTCACCACAACATGGAGGTTCTACATGAACTCCTACGTAGTCTACGCTGCAGCCTCAGAGAGGGATTATCCAGCATTGAGCCGATGTGGGGTTTGGCCTCAGGTGAAAATATACGAATACTACCCAGAGTTGAAACTGGAAAATAGCATCCCACAGTTTACCAAGATCAACAATGCTTTCTTCTACAGCATCGTCTACCTTTTGAGGCCAAATATGACTCATGGTCGGACAACCAAGAGCATAGTCACAACAACTGAGAAGTGGGGGGCATTATTTACCCAATTCCCCACCTTCACCTATCTCAATAGCAACTAACTTCTTGGGGGAGCCCACCAAATTGCCAAGGTATGTTGGCCCTAAGCTGATCCTGTTGGAGCTGTCCAGGTAGCTCATAACATATCATGAGAAGTGCCTGAAAAGAAAGAAGGGTGGAACTCCTTTCCCCCTCACAGTGGGTAGATATACCTGCACTTCTCACACCAAGGCCCGGGAAATGTTCACAGAACTACAACTGCTCAATCTAAAGCACAATTTCCTGGCAAGGCCCACATTCGATCCAAGAAACTACCTCCCTAAGGAAAATCTCGATCCAATCCACATTCCACATATCGAGGACATCTATATCAACCTGTATCATGAGGTCAAACTCAGAAGGAAGGATCACTCTCGCCTGGCCCTGGCAGAGATTATTCAATATGGCATGGCCATTGTTCCAAAGGGTTATCAAACAACTGATCAAGAAGTTGATCAGGTGTATCTAGACATGGATGGGGACAACTAGCCATTTGCTGCAATTGATAGGACAAAGGCACCCCAAACCATCGAAGAAAGGGTTAAGGAAACATTGCGGTGAACAGAGCATTGGTGCAGAATGAATGGCCTTATCTACCTCAGAGTAGATTTCACCACGTCCCCTTTGGGAAACGCACCTATCAGGCCAAAACATCTGCCAAAGAGCAAAGGCAAGGATAAAGAGGGAGAATCAAGCTCCGCTCAAGAAGAAGCTCCTGAAAGCCCTCCTTCCGCCGCATGAGAACAGGTTGTGAGTCTGGTATCCCCAGAGAAAGAAGTGGCAGAAGGTGTTCCAATGGGCACATCCACTCAGGGTGTTGCCACAGCTATAATTACTGAGGTCCCTTCTATTTCTTCTCCCTCTCCTCCTTCCCCTCCTCATGTGACTCAAGTGACCATTCCTTTGGTCGTATCCTCTCCCCCATCTTCTACACTTCCCCCTTCCTCTTCCTCCATTTTCTCTTCTCTCGCGAGCTGTCCCCCACCATTTCTTCTCTCATCTCTCAGCTCCCTTCCATTCCCACAACTACCTCACCTGCAGTGTCTCTTCCTCCCATGAGCACTTTCTCAGCCTCCCTCTCGATGCCACCACCGAGTGTCTCTACCCATTTCCCCTCATCCACTGCAGCTGCTCCCTCTTCCACCTCTGGTCCCATTCCCTTAAGTCCAGCATGGATCTCCCAGCATCTGAGCCAGCAGAAGAGGAAATTCCCCATTGCACCAATGGACTTTTCCGTCATCCCAGCAAAAGGGGCTAAGAAGCAAAATCCTATAACCCGCTTCTCTCAGAGTGCATCGGGAGAAAGAGTAATGGAGATCACGTTTCCTGACCCCTCCAAAGATAAAAAGGATCTGTCCCCTACAGATTACACAATGACATCACAATGGGAACATCATCTGAAAGCCTTCAAGGAGAGGCCCTATCTGCAGTGGATTCCATTTGCAAGAAGCTTCAAGAAGCGAAGGAAGAGAAGAGGCTACTAAAAGAACAGAACAAACATCTTCTCCATGCCCTATAGAAAATGGGCAGTGCACCTCCTACAACTGCCACCGAAACTCCTGAGGTCCTAAGCCAAGATAAGATAAATGAATATGCCAAAATTGGTGAACAAGGTATGGCAGTTTCTTCCTGGAGAGATCAGATCCTCAAAGACAGCGAGGAAGTAATTTTCAAGTTCACCGAATTATATCAGAATATTAACCAGGCAAACAAGGATCTCCAGGTGATTGCAGGACCTATCTCCGAAGAGTTAGACCATGCTAGGTTGCAACACAAGACATTCCAGAAGATGCTCGATTGCTCGGCCAATGATTTAGTTAAATTCGGCGTCTTCGATCACCCTAGGGTACCCAGTAAAATCCTTGCTGCTTTGGATTACCGGGTCGATCAGATGGAATTTGTCCTGGAGAAGATAGACAAGGTAAAGGAGGAAGCCCTGGATGCAATGCATCAAATGGAGAAAATTTTCCTAAGAATGTCTCCAGGCTTGCTCACTCCTTCATTCACCTTGAGGAAGGAAGATGAAACCATCCGGATCTTCAAGGAGATCGTCTCTCAAGGGCTAGGGCCAGAAGTCACTTTCGACACTGAATCTATCAATAACCTTCTGGCCTGCCGTGATTTTGTGGGTTTTTTGATGGAAGAAAGGTAATGAATATTTCAAGCTTCTCGAGAAAACTTAGAGATGAACAGGAGACTTGCGAGGTCATCGGTGATCATACTAAGGGTCCTGCCCAGGATCAACTACAGCTGATGGTCAGTAAGTTCATGGAATACCGGGCTCAATTCCACATTGTCTCTCCCGAGCAGAAGCAAGATACTCCCTTTCAGCCGAGAGATGACGACGAATAGCCTTCTTCCTCTTGGGTTTATTTTTGTAAATATATAAAAGTGTGTTGGCACAAATGATGACATCATCCATGTTGCATCATGGGATGTTGTCATCCACCAAGTTGCCCAAAGTCAACTGTTGACTTTTAGATATTTTATAGATATTTTGTAATTAGTTGTTGGTTTCTTTTTCCTTCTCTCTTCTCCTTCTTATATATATACTTGAATACTTGTTGTATTCAAGGGGTGGACACTTTTTAGATAAAAAATAGAAGTGAGGAGAAAAGGCTTTGTACTTTTGTAACAGAAGAAAAGATTAATATAATATTGAGACTTTGTGCTGAATATTTGTGTTATGCATCAGAACTTTCTTATGTTAGAACTGCATGTTTATTCTGTTGAATCTACCTCTACTTTTTTGTCATTTGTTCATCAGTATTGCTTTTTTTGTTTATGCAAGTAGGTTTGGCTCCATTTATTACCAATCCCAAAACATAGACCTTCTGATCTTTCTGCTTTGGAATTCATTTCTTTTCTCCCTTCGGATCTATCTTCTCTTCGTTCTTTCCCTTCTCTCCTTGCATAGTTGGAAATACCCTAACTGGGATGAGATCCCAAAACCCCGAAGGTAGAATATTGTGAGACTTGCACAAAATTCCTTTGGTAGAATAACAATAAACCAGTTTCGATTTGCTGTCTCAAAGAGGGGCTTTGCCCTGCACACTGTTGGCTCATCTATCCATAGATCTACCCAAGCGACAGATTTTCAGACCAGCTTTTTTTGGCGACTCTACTGGGGATCGAACAGATCTAACAGATCTATGATAGTGGTACGTTAAAAATCAGTAAAAATCAAAAAATCACTACCTGTTTGCAAATTTTAACTTTTTGTTCAAAATCCAAAATTTTTGCAAAAGTGATCCAAACTGAAAATTTTCTTCAGAGATCCATAGATCTGGGCTAGTTAGAGATCTTTAGTTCGCTGAGTTTTTATAAAAACCCATATTTTTCCGTAGATCTGAGTTTTTGACTATTTTGCAAAATTTCAAACCCTTGTCAAAAATCAACTCTAAGATCCGAAAATCAGCTTACTAAGTTGGCCATCTTTTTATCCTCATTGATCTTTGTCATTAAACCGCAATCGGTTCTCAAAAGAGGGATAAAATTAAATATTTAGAAAAGGTACATACTATTGATTTTTATCAAAAAAATCAGAAAATCAACAAGTACAACCAAAAAGATTTTTTAAATCTGCTCCAAAATATTGCAGATCTAAAAGGTACATTGGCAGGTGAACCATTTACTCGTAGCAGAAGAGCTTGTGGAGAATCAATCCTACTTTTGATCTACTTCAGAGGCACAACTTCAGTGTTACACCAGCACTTCTCATCGCTAAGTTTTAGCTGATCCGGTCATCCAGAAGTGTCTCACCTCCACGAAGGAAGCATTTCTCACAAGGAACATCCTCATCTCTTTGCAGTGCTTTGTTGCTCAGTGGAACCATGCTCCTGGCTCGCGTCCTTTTTCCAGCTGTTCAAATGGTAGTACCATGGGGAAATGCTATGGGCCCTCTTACTTTGCCACATCCTGTTCACGCGCTCCCTCATGGAAACCAAAAGAATTTCCCAAGATTTGATGGGAGTGGGAACCAAAGTACAAATTCACACATATCTGCATTCATCATGTCATGCAGCATTCTAGATGTGACCCATGAAGATGTGTCAGTTCACCTCTTTCTAGAGACCTTGCAAGGACCCGCAGCGGAATGGTTTCAACATTTACCAGCCAGATCTATCACTAGTTGGGCCACATTACGGACTGCATTTGAAGACAGGTATAAGCCTTCCGAGGACATGTTCGCATTACTGTCCAAGATCACTCACCTGAAGAAGGAGGTCAATGAAACCATGCACGATTTCATCACCTGTTTCAATTCACTAATCAATCATGTTCCGCCTGCCATGTTGCCAACACCAGAAAATTAGAAGTGTTTCTTCATGAATGCCATGAGCTCAAAAGTAAGTTTCTTACTCTTGCAAGAACAGGTCGCTACTTTGGTTCTCGCCCAAACTGCTGCCATACGGATTGAAGATAACTTGCTAATATCTGGCGAATTAAAGTGAGAGCCATCCAAGCCAAAAGTTTCAACTCCTTCTCAAGCCACTTCATCAGATCCGGCATTCCAAAAGATGGTGAATGACTTGCTCGCATTAAAAAAGTAGCTAGCTCAGGCTTCTCCTAGCACTTCATACCGAGGATATCCCACAAAGAAATTTTACTTCAAACAACGTCCCACAAAGGCCGTGCCTACCTGCAGCTATTCTGTATTTGGCGCTTGAGGCCCCTCTGGTTAATGCTTTAGCTGAAATCAAAGAAGAGGAGCAAAATTATGAAGAACCTTCATTGCCAGGTGAAGATGATCAAGATGTCGGTGAACCGACTGGCGACTCTACTATTGGGTATATGGAATTTGATGAGGAGGAATCTGATGAAGAAGAGGGCACCCAAGGGTATGCAAGTGGGCAGTCATATGTTGTTTTCACCCGCTCACAAGGAAAAGAAGCAGAAGTTGCTGCCAAGATGCAGAAAGAGAAGGCCGTGTCAAACACGCCTCCAACCATCGCTAAAAGAGGTAGTCCCCTTCCTGCTCAACCTGTTATTAAGTCTTTTTCGAAGAAATATTTTTCCCCTATCTCCCCTCCAAATCAGCCCTCTCATATTCCTATCAAGACCAGTAATCCTACCCTACCATCGTGAAATGAGGGACTCATTCCTTCATCAACGCAACCCTTGGCCACGTTTGACATAATTGATCATGCTAAAAAGACCAAGATCCAAATGTCTAAAGCCGAGTATCTTCAGTCTAACCCTGAGCAACTTGTAAGGTTGACCGAATACATCCAAAGCCAAGCTATCATAACTACTCAGACCTCCCCAAAAGGGATTCTTTCTACTCCTCCTGCGTCTCAGCATAAATGTTGCCTCGACTTCTGCATCAGGTAAAATAGAACCTTTCTATCTCTCCCTCCTAATCAATGGTCACAAACTAAGCAACTACATAATTGATTCTGGGGCTTCCGATAATGTCATGCCGGAAAAGGTCACCCATGCTCTGGGCCTCACCCTTACCAAGCCTTTTGGTAGGTGTTATTCCTTGGAAACCAAGTAGGTTCCGTTGATTGGTCAAATCAAAGACACGTAGTTTGCATTTGCAGCGTTCCCAGAGAAAAAAGTAAAGATGACCGTCCTCATTGCCGATATTTCGGTAGCATATGGAATTCTATTGGGAAGGAGTTTTTGCAGCGAGTTGGTGGAGAGATTCATATGGACTGGTCTAAGGCTAGAATCCCCGTCAAAGGTGTAATGCAAACATTGGAGCCAGAATCTCAAAAGAAGTACTTGGTTACTAATTCTGATGATCCCAAAGCCCAAATTCTCTTCGAATCATCGGGGATGGGAAATTATTTCTTATCTACAGAGTCTGATAAAATGGACCTTCCCATCTAGGAAGAGGATCTTAATAAGATATGGACCTTGCAGTTTGATGGCAGTTGCGCAACTAGTGGATGCGGCACTGGAGCCGTGCTAATATCCCCTGAAAAGGAGATTATTCCTCTCTCTTTCAAGTTACAGTTTTTCAACATGAATAATACTGCTGAGTATGAATCTTTGCTACTTGGCATGCAAGCCGCAAAGGAGAGGGGAATTAAAAACTTGAAAGTGAAAGGTGATGCAGAGCTGGTAGTAAATCAAGTAAAAAGGATATACCAAGTAAAAAATGAAAGGCTCAGGCATTACCGCAACATGGTATGGGACAACATTGAGGAGTTTAATGCTTTTTCAATAAAATCCATTCCAAGAGCTCAGAATGACATGGCCGATTCATTAGCCATTTCAACATCCCTCATGCTCCCTCACCCAGGTTTGAAAACAGACACATATACCATTGAGGTAGTTTTCCGCCCAAGCGTGCCAGACAATTCTCAGCACTGGCAGGTATTCAATGATGACAATCAACTTATTGCCTTCCTGGAAAAGGCAGAAAATTTCAGTGAGCTTCATTTTGAGGGATCTACTTCTACATGTCGTGAATCTGTTACTGATCAAGATGGTGAATCAAAAGGAAGTGATGGCATATGTCAGCTCAAAGGAAATAAAATTCCAAAAGGTTTGGTTTCTCTAGAACGTTTGTTCGACAGACATGATCGTTTTGTCAAGAAGAAAAGGCAAGATAATCCTAACTCCTCTCCAGAGACTGAACCAGTCAATCTAGGTACTGTGGAACATCCGCAGTTTGTGAACATCGGAAAATGTTGCACACCCAAAGAAAAGTGGAAGTTTGTCAAATTGCTGAAGAAATACATGGATGTATTGGCATGGTCCTATGCCGATCTAAATTCTTTCAAGCCAAAAGATGTCCAGCATGACATCCCGTTGAAAGAGGGTGTCAAACCCTTTCACCAGAAATAGAGGCACTATAATCCCAAGATCTCAGGTACCATCCAGGCTGAAATACAAAAGATGCTGGATGCAAGGATCATTTTTCCTATCCATCACAGTACCTGGGTCGTGAACATTGTGCCAGTACACAAGAAAAATGGTGAAATACGCATCTGCGTAGATTTTCGTAACTTGAATCAAGCATCCTTGAAGGACAACTACCCTCTTCCCATAATGGATCAGGTTCTACAGGAAGTAACTGGATCAGAAATGTTGTCCATGCTTGATGGTTTTTCAGGCTACAATCAGATTGAAGTCTCACCTGAAGATCAATCCAAAACAACATTCACTACCCCCTGGGACACATTCATCCTATAGCAGGATGCCTTTTGGCTCTAACCAACGCGGGCACCACTTTTCAGTGGGTGATGGACTTCGCGTTCAAAGGTATGATGGGGAAGGTCATCGTAGTTTATTTGGATGACTTAACTGTGTTCTCTAAATGATGAGATGATCATTGTGATCATTTGGAGCAAGTATTGAATAGATGCCGAGAACACGGGATCTCCCTAAATCCAAAAAATTTTGTTTTCGGGGTCACTGAAGGAAAATTGTTGGGGCACGTGGTCAGCAAAGAAGGGACGAAGATAGATGCCGAAAGGGTTAGGGAAATTCAGAGCCTTACTTTACCCACAAGCAAGACCGATGTTCACTCCTTCTTCGGAAAAGTGAATTTTCTCATGCGCTTTATTCCCGAATTTACTGAAAAGACTTGCCACATATCAAACATGATGAAAGGGTCACAAACTTTCCAGTGGAGTGAAGAAGGAAAAAATTCGTTCGAGGATATAAAAGCCTCCATCGCTCACGCACCAGTCCTAGTATGTCCCGATTTCTCCAAGGATTTTATCATGTATAGCTATGCATCTGAGCATACTGTATCAGCCATCTTAATGCAAAAGAATTCTGAGGATGTTGAATCCCCAATTGTGTTCATGAGCTCTCCCCTCAAGCCTCACGAATTGAAGATGTCACAGTTGGAAAAGCATGCCTTCGCCGTTGTCAAAGCAGTCAAGAACTTCAGGTATTATATTCTAAACTCTCATACAGTGGTGCTGGTCCCTGACACAGCAGTCAAGTCAATTTTAACTCAACAGGAGTTAGGGAGTTTTGAGGGAATTGGATTGCAAAGGTTCAAGAGTATGATCTAGATATAAAACCCACCAAGCTAGTAAGAGGCAAGGGCCTATGTCAGCTCATGGATGAAAACTGAGATTCAGAAGACCTTGAGGAAAAGGATGATTGCACCGATGGAACACAAAGCCTACTGGAGAAAGCCGATTCTCTACCCATGGTCCTATTTTTCGCAACTAGCGACGAATGGTTTTCTGATATTGCTTTCTTTCTCACTTACGGTGAGTGCCCAACTCATCTAACTTCAAAGGAGAAATGTGCTATAAAGCTCAGAGCAGCCAGATATGTCATCTGGGATGACTGTTTATACAAACGTGGAATAGATGGCATCTTCTTGCAATGTGTTGACAAGCCACAATAGATAAAGCTACTTGAGAATTTTCATGATTCAGCCTGTGGTGGTCATTTCTCCTCTTCCGTGACAGCACACAAGATCATCCAGGCTAGGTACTATTGGCCAACGTTGTTTCAAGATACAGCCACCTGGGTAGCAAAATGTGAGCTCTGCCAACAATTTGTTGGCAAACCAAAATTGGCTGCTTTTCCCCTCAGGCCAGGTCATTATTGATGAGCCATTCAGGCAGTGGGGAATCAAATTTATCAGAGCACTCCATCCCCAATCGAGTGCCAGACATAGTTATGTCCTGACAGCAACAGATTACTTCACCAAATGGGTGGAGGCCATACCTGTCAAGAATGCCACCTCTGAAGTTGTTTGCAATTTCATCAAAGAGAATATCATCGTAAGATTTGGCGTTCCACACAAAATCGTTGCTGATAATGCTTCCAACTTCTCCTCACGAGAAGTTGTTGGTTTTTGCTATGAACACAGGATAATCTTGGCCCACGCCTCAGATTATTACCCCCAGGGAAATGGTCAGGCAGAATCTAGTAATAAAAACTTAGTGACCATCATACGGAAGCTAGTGGATGAGAATCAGTGAATGTGGCACAAGTCATTATACAATGCTTTGTGGGCAGACCGCATTACTCCCAAGAGGTCTCTTGGCATGTCACCTTTTCAAGTGTTATATGGAATTGACGCCGAGCTTCCCATTTCTGTAGAACTTCCTGCTCTGTGCTTGGCACGAGAAATTGAAGATGAAACTTTCCAAAATCCTCTTGAAAAGAGGATCATGTATCTAGCAGAGCTTGAAGAAAAAAGAGTAAGAGTGATCGACAGGATCACCGAACATCAAAATCAAGTCAAGATACTATTCGATAAAAAAGCTAAGCAAAGATATTTTTAGGTGGGAGATCTCATCCTTTTGTGGGACAAACGAAGAGAACCAAAGGGCATGCACAGGAAATTTGATTCTCTATGGAGAGGAACTTTCAAGATCAAGCAACTCAATGGAGAGAATAGCTTCTATCTCTCGTATCTAGATGGAACTGATCTCCCGCTTCCCTATAGTGGGCAGCATCTCAAAATATTCAGGAAGTAGAGCTTGCTCTCTTCTTTATACAGTTTGCTTTATGTTGTGTGTTTGTTTTCGTGTGTTTTCTTTCGTCGTGTGTTTATTTTCATCGTCGCCCTTGTTTTTGACTCTGTTGCCCAATGGATAGGCACATGTTGATCTGGGGTTCTCTACCCTTGAGCTTCGCTCAAAGATAGTCCCCAGAAAGAGCCAACTGTTATCCTGTAAAATTGACGAGGGCAATTTTACAGGTAACCATACCAAATTTTGTTCTGTTTCCTCGTCAGGGGTCCCTCAGTGTTCAAAATGTTGTAAAATCCCTTTCTGGGAAATCTAGTTTTCTGAACTTAGTCTTTTTGGTCCTTTTTGGCTGGGCGCACCTTTTATCTATGCAACACAGGATAAATCTACGCCCCCCTTTATTTCCTTTGGTGCGCCTTTTGAAGTGTCGACACAACAATTGTTGCACCTTCTTGTGATGCACCTTTCTTGCCTGTGCCAAGGTGCATGCACCTTCCTGTCAACAACAAAAATGTTGCACCATATTTTGGTGCTCCAAGGCGCTCAAAATGAAGTGTTGACAGTACTAAATTTGCGCCAAAGGTGTAAATAATTTCATGTTGACAAAAGCATATCCGCGCCACTGGGCGCAAAGTTTTCAATGTCGACACGCGTTTTGGTGCGCCCCTTTAAAAAGTGGTTAGTGCATTTATTACACCTTTGCCTATATATAGGCGCATCCACCCTGTCACTTTCACAATCAAAAACACATGATAATCTTTATTCCTCTGCACCTGTCAGCACGCCCGTCATTCTCGTATCACGTTCATGGACCCCACTTTGTTCCTCTCATTCTATATATTCCCGGTAAGTGGTCCTTGCTCCTCTTGTGTTTTAGTTTTTGTTGGTTGTTTGTGAAGTTTGGCTGAATGAATCTGAAAAACCATAAACCCCTCCTGCCATTCTTGCAAATCTTCCCTCCCAAACCGTTTTCATCCTCTTTCCAGATCTGCTGGCCAAGAGGGCTCTATCCAAAAAATGAATCCAAAACCTCTTTGCTGTGCCCCTTCACTGTCTAAATCCATGAAGAAGGAGGCCTAAAAGACCGCAAACCCATCAGGGAGGGAAAGAAACCTAAAAGTTAGTTCTGAGCCTCATTTTTCTCTTGGCGCAGTCGCCACCCGTGTTACAGAAAACACAGTCATGCCAAGAAGGTGCACTGACCTTGTTTATAGCACACAAATTCCTACGCCATGCATAAACCAAGTAAACCCTAAACTTGACGTAGGCGCATCCCCACTTACACCAACACAAGTGCCATGTAAGCTTTTCTTGCGCCGCGCCAAAGCCCCTCTGTACGCACATAAAGTTAGTGCTACATGTATTAATCCTGCACCCTTCGGCACACCAAAGTTCCATGTTACATGCAAATTACCTGTGCCATTGGCACATCCTGCTCCCATGCAACACCAGGATTATTTGCACCCAGTATAAAACCACATGTAGTGGCACAGGCGAACTCATGTTTACAACAACAAAGATGTTATATGCAAATTTCTTGCGCCCTACGCCCTTTGGCACTAGTTTCTTCCTTGTAACACTCCATTTTGGTGCGCCATACTTTTAACCCTGCAGCCTGTAGTGTCCCTGCGCCATGCGCCCAGAGGCCTTAAAATTGCTAACTCCTTGTTCTGTAAAGCTTTAATGGAAGATCTGACAACTAATATGGCTTTTCTGCGTTGGACTTCGCTCCTTCTTCTTGCAGATCAACAACTGAACTCAGATCCACATATGTCTACATCAAGCAAAAGGCCAACCAAGTCAAAGGGTAAGGCTAAGCTCACAGAGGAAGAGATGAAATACAAATATCAAAGGGTCAGAATGCCCGAGTCCCAGGTAGAATGTGACCTAGATATCAGAGATTCCGAACTTGGCCACATTGACATGGATGATTTTTGGGCCAGAACCAGGAGGGTCATAGGCAGTCCTTGGATGGACAAACTGGTGGGTAGTGGTCTGCATTTTGCTGGGGGAATCCCCGTCAGTGCAGTAAATAATGAGTTTATGATGGTGGTGGCCCGCTGTTACAACAAAGACACAAGGTGTGTCGAAAATGAAAAGGGTGAGGTCATAATCAACCTCACTACCCGGCACTTTGAGATCATGCTAGGCATTCCCCACCATTGGGATTTTGTGGCTGTAAGCCAAGAAGACTGCATCAAGGCGTGGGATGATAACAAAGACAAATGCATGCAGCTAATGAATGAGGTGTATCTGAAGAATAAGAAGGTGATAACCAGGTGGCCACAGGTTATTCACCGTAGCGACTTCTCCGAGGAACTGAGTGATACTATCACCTTCCTAAGTAGAGTATTTGGGCTTTCTGATGCCCATTACTTTCACAAATGGATGCTCAGGTACCTAGAAACCATGAATAAGAATGTGCCTGATCAGCGCTTTGAGTGGGCAGAAATCATAAGCAGCACCATCTCTGAGCAGCTCCAACAACTCACCACCACGGGGAGGTTCTACATGAACTCCTAAATGGTCTACGCTGTAGCCTCAGAGAGGGATTATCCAGCACTGAGCCGATGCGGGGTTTGGCCTCAGGTGAAGATATACGAATACTACCCAGAGCTGAAGATGGAAAATAGCATCCCACAGTTTACCAAGATCAATGATGCTTTCTTCTATGGCATCGTCTGCCTTTTGAGGCCAAATATGACTCATGGTCGGATGACCAAGAGCATAGTCACAGTGACTGAGAAGTGGGGAGCACTATTTACCCAATTCCCCACCTTCACCTATCTTAGAGTAGCTAACTTCTTGGGGGAGCCCACTAAATTGCCAAGGTATGATGGCCCTAAGCTAATCCTATTGGAGCTTGTCCAGGCAGCTCATAACATATCATGAGAAGTGCCTGAAAAGAAAGAAGGGTGGAACTCCTTTCCCCCTCACAGTGGTTAGATATACCTGCACTACTCACACCAAGGCCCAGGAAATGTTTGCAGAACTAGAACTGCTCAATCTAAAGCACAATTTCCCGGCAAGGCCCACATTCGATCCA
The DNA here is from genome assembly GCA_019776745.2 of Taxus chinensis. NCBI lineage: Eukaryota > Viridiplantae > Streptophyta > Pinopsida > Cupressales > Taxaceae > Taxus > Taxus chinensis. The sequence goes on along the minus strand of CM034146.1, from coordinate 271,012,399 downwards.
AGAAATCACCTCCCTAAGGAAAAACTCAATCCAATCCACATTCCACAGATCGAGGACATCTATATCAACCTGTATCATGAGGTTGAACTCAGAAGGAAGGATCACTTTCACTTGGCCCTGGTAAAGATTATTCAATATGGCATGGCCATTGTTCTAAAGGGTTATCAAACAACTGATCAAGAAGTTGATCAGGTGTATCTAGACATGGATGGGGACAACTGGCCGTTTGCTGCAATTGATAGGACAAAGGCACCCCAAACCATCGAAGAAAGGGTTAAGGAAACATTGCGGCGAACAAAGCATTGGTGCAGAATGAACGACCTTATCTACCTCGGAGTAGATTTCACCACGTCCCCTTTGGGCAACGCACCTATCAGGCCAAAACATCTGCCAAAGAGCAAAGGCAAGGATAAAGAGGGAGAATTGAGCTCCGCTCAAGAAGAAGCTCTTGAAAGCCCTCCTTCCGCCACACGAGAACAGGTTGTGAGTCTGGTATCCCCAGAGAAAGAAGCGGCAGAAGGTGTTCCAATGGGCACATCCACTCAGGGTGTTGCCACAGCTATAATTACTGAGGTCCCTTCTATTTCTTCTCCCTCTCCTCCTTCCCCTCCTCATGTGACTCAAGCGACCGTTCCTTTGGTCGTATCCTCTCCCCCATCTTCTACACTTCCCCCTTCCTCTTCCTCCATTTTCTCTTCTCTCGTGGAGCTGTCCCCCACCATTTCTTCTCTCATCTCTCAGCTCCCTTCCATTCCCACGACTACCTCACCTGCAGTGTCTCTTCCTCCCGTGAGCACTTTCTCGGCCTCCCTCTCGATGCCACCACCAAGTGTCTCTACCCATTTCCCCTCATCCACTACCAGCTACTCCCTCTTCCACCTCTGGTCCCGTTCCCTTAAGTCCAGCATGGATCTCCCAGCATCTGAGCCAGCAGAAGAGGAAAGTCCCCATTGCACCAATGGACTTTTCCGTTATCCTAGCAAAAGGGGCTAAGAAGCAAAAGCCTATAACCCGCTTCTCTCAGAGTGCATCAGGAGAAAGAGTAATGGAGATTGCGTATCCTGACCCCTCCAAAGATAAAAAGGATCTGTCCCCTATAGATTACACAGTGACACAGGTCACAATGGGAACGTCATCTGAAAGCCTTCAAGGAGAGGCCCTATTTGCAGTGGATGCCCTTTGCAAGAAACTTCAAGAAGCAAAGGAAGAGAAGAGGCTACTAAAAGAACAGAATAAGCATCTTCTCCACGCCCTATAGAAAATGGGTAGTGCACCTCCTACAACTGCCATTGAAACTCCTGAGGTCCTAAGCCAGGATAAGATAAATGAATACGCCAAGATTGGAGAACAAGGTATTGCAGTATCCTCCTGGAGAGACCAGATCCTCAAAGACAGCGAGGAAGTGATTATCAAGTTCACCAAGTTATATCAGAACATTGGTCGGGGAAAACAAGGAACTCCAGGGGATTGCAGGACCTATCTCTGAAGATTTGGACCATGCTAGGTTGCAACACGATACATTCCAGAAGATGCTCAACTTCTCGGCCGATGATTTAGTTAAATTCGGCGTCTTCGATCACCCCAGGGTACCCAACAAAATCCTTGCTACTTTGGATTACCAGGTCGATCAGATGGAATTTGTCCTGGAGAAGATAGACAAGGTCAAGGAGGAAGCCCTAGATGCAATGCATCAAATGGGGAAAATTTTCCTAAGAATGTCTCCAGGATTTCTCACTCCTTCATTCACCTTGAGGAAGGTAGATGAAACCATTCAGATCTTCAAGGAGATTGTCTCTCAAGGGCTAGGGCCAAAAGTCACTTTCAATACTAAATCCATTAATAACCTTCTTGCCTGCCATGATTTTGTGGGGTACCTGATGGAGGCAGATAATGAATATTTCAATCTTCCCTGAAGAAACTTAGAGATGAATGGGAGACTTGCGAGGGTCATCGACGATCATACCAAGGGTCCTGCCCAAGACCAACTTCAGCCGATGGTTAGTAAATTCATACAATATTGGACTTAGTTCCCACATCATATCTCCCCGAATAATAACAGAAGTAAGATACCCCCTTTCAGCAGTGAGATGACGACGAATAGCCTTACTCCTCTTGGATTTTTTTTTGTAAATATCTAAGAGTATGTTGGCACAAACGATGACATCATCCATGTTGCACCATGGGATGTTGTCATCCACCAAGTTTCCCAAATTCAATGCTCGAATTTTAGATATTTTGTAGATATTTTGTAATTAGTTGGTCATTTCCTTTTGCCTTCTCTCTTCTCCTTCTTATATATATACTTGAATACTTTTTGTATTCAAGGTGTGGACATTTTTTAGATGAAAAACAGAAGTAAGGAGAAAAAAGCTTTGTACTTTTGTAACAAAAGAAAATATTAATACAATATTGAGACTTTATGCTGAATACCTATGTTACACATCAGAGCTTTCTTATGTTAGATCTACATGTTTATTCTGTTGAATATACCTCTACTTTTTTGTTATTTGTTCATCAGTATTGCTTTGTTTATTTATGCAAGTAGTTTTGGCTCCATTTATTACCAATCCTAAAACATAGACCTTCTGATCTTTCTGATTTGGAATTCATTTCTTTTCTCCCTTCGGATCTATCTTCTCTTCATTCTTTCCCTTCTCTCCTTGCACAGTTGGAAATACCCTAATTGGGATGAGATCCCAAAACCCCGAAGGCAGAATATTGTGAGACTTGCACAAGATTCCTGTTGGTAGAATAGCAATAAACCAGTTTCACTTTGATGAGACACAACTTTTCTATTATCGAAAGTAATCTTTAAGCAAGTTTGTTCCCAGCAGTCATGTGGTATGGTTTTAGCTCTAAGTAGATTGATGTCTACCTTAGTATCTATCATTGCATCTAAAGATAATTATCTTATGTTTGGGATGAAAAAGGTGATAGATATGAAAGGATTATGAGCACTTTCAAGAGTGTTTACCTCTTACACTAGTTCTTCCTCATCTGGAGTCTAAATGAACTTCATATAGGCTTGATCCAACATTTCTTGAGATTCTTCAAGATTTCATTTATCTTTTTCATCTTCTTTAACCAGTTGTTTAAATTCCTTTGCGGCATTAGAAATGAATTTTTGAAGAAAATTCATTCTATCAGTAGGCCACTCTTTCCTGGAAACAAGAGGAGCATATTCAATCTTTCTTGATGGCTCTCTTTGTTCAGTTGGTATTTCCTCAGGGAAAAGGAAGGGAAAATTATTTTCTCTTCTTCCACATTCTCTTTTGAATCCCAATGAGCGACCTCCTCTAGATTTTATTATTCTAGCAGGATTCCTTTAAACCGATTTATCACAGAAAACATCAATATCTAATTTTGTTGTTGTTGTTACTTGAGAATCTTGAGGCATTCTTCCTCCTTTTGTTTTTGGTCAATTTCAAGGTTTAACTGAGCTTGATGTCTGAGTCCAAGATTAGTCATCTGTTGATACAAATGTGACTTTCTTGTTGTGTCTCATGGGGGACATGTGTTGTATGCTTGTTGGGCTTCATCAAGCTTATTAGCAAGTTATTCTAAACTTAGGGGAATAAAAGGATGAGGGAAACTTGATAACATATTGACATGAGTAAAAAAGGTAGAGAATCATACCCTAAATTTTTGTTATCTGATTCTGAACTGGGTTCTAGATCCTTTATTAGATTAACCTTTCAGGCTTCTTCATCAGAGTTATACAGAATATCTAAACTTTCATAATCAGATCCAGAAGTGAGATAAAAGTTATTCTCATCAATATTTTCTTTTAGGAAATTAAACTTAGTTTTTCCCTCCGTAGTATCCTTCTTTGGACACTTGTTAGCATAGTGTTCACCCTTACAAATAAAACAGACATGCTTTTTTCTTCTCCTTCTTTGGTATTTTCATAAAAATATGTTCTTTTTCTAGGAGGTGAAGAGTACTTGAAGGATTTTTGCTTGTACCATGCTCCCTTTTGCTTTTTGAATGAAGATAAATTTGAACATGTCCTATTCTTATGCTCGGTGGGAGACCATGAAGGCTTTCTGTGAAAAGGATCGTAACCCTGTAATTGGAAAAAAATTATATGCAATGCTTTATGATATTTAACGACTTTATTTCTGTCAAAATTTTCTTGGCACAAGAGAGCATTAGTATCATTAATAACCTAATTGATGGCTCCAAAAATGAGAATTTCAATAGGCTTATGTTGAATATTTTTCTTATATTTAGTAGCAAAGAAAGCTAGAAAATACTCCATATATATTAATTTCATAATAGAATCATTAATCCTACCATAATTATAATATAGATTTTCATGTAGCATTGATACTTTTTAACATGAATCATGTCACAAATTTTATCCTTCAAGAATAAAGAAGTATTCTTGAATTTATCATCATCAATGGTACCAAGTAATTCATTAACAAATGTAGCAGTAAGAGTGGTAATACCTTGTTCTACAATTTCATTTAGATTCGATAAGGAATCCCACCATTCTTTGATAATGTCGATGAATCCATTTGCAATATCTTGAACTATATCATGTAGATTCTTATTCCATTGAGTAACTTGAGTATTGGACTAAGCAATCATTCTATGCACCATCTCCTTTATCTAAACAATATTGTTGCACTCTATCTTATACCAATTGGGTTACAAGGTTTGAATGCACACAATATTGTGTAGTGGTTCAACAGAGTGAGAAGCTTCTCTAGTGGTGTAGATGCTTTCTACATATTCTAGTGTAAGTTTGGAACTGGAAATATTTTTAGATAAAGAGGGAAAGTTTGGTTTGGACTTGTTGACTTTTTTAACCACATCTGACAAAGAAATATGTTTGGACTAATTAGGAACTACTTTCTCAGGTGACTTAGTGAAAGAGTGGATTTCTTCAATTTTCTCATAAATAAATGGGACATGCTCGACAGACTAATGTACTTTATCAATATTACTAATTTGTTCAATAGATTGTTGATGGAGGATTTGATCTGGTTAAACAAATGCATATGGCATGTGGATAGTTTAGATCATATTTCTTTCCATGTATCATCAATAATTTTTACTATGGGATTACTATTTTCAACAACAACTTTAGATATTTCTAAAAATAAGTTAGAAAGATAATTTATCGGCTAAACTATAGTCTCAATACAAGAAGTGATATTTCTTACATGTTGAATTATGGATTCAATAGAAGTAGATACTTTTTGCACAGTAGATTGAAGGTTATCTACTTTATGATTAAGAATAGAGATACATGAATTAAGCTCACCTTTCTTATAAAGCTCCATTGCTTTAAGCGTCTTCTCTATTTTAGGAAGAGTTTCTTCATGCTTCTTTCAAGTTGCATGAATAGATTTGACAACCTTGTTCGTCCAGTTGAGCATTTTTTAGGACTTATATGGCTCAATATCTTTGTTGAGTGTTCACTAGTACCAAAAAGTGGCATTTTTCTTCCCATCTGCAGATGTGAAGAACTGAAATAGTTCTGTATATATTATCTTTAGCAATCGTATTAATCACTGGACCAGTTATAGGAATATATTATTGCCTTGTCATCTATTTGCGGTTTTGGCACCATAAATAATAAAAAATGGGATCATGAATAAGATTGTCATGACTGTAGAAAAAATAAATTTTATTTTTTCTTTTGCTCTTTTGAAGGTTTAATGGAAAAATAGGAAGAACTTAATCTAGAGGTAGAGGCTCTAGATAAAGAAGAAGAAGTATCTTTTTGCGAAAAGACAGAGAGACTCTATTACTACTTTCAGAAACATTAGTAGCATTCTAAAATGAAGGTCTCCCTTGACTTAGAACCTTTTTAGACAAACTCCATTCTTTAGGAACCTTAATATTAGACCAGGAAATGAGTTTTGGCTCTATTTTTTGGGATTCTAAGCTGACATGACTCACCATGTTGTTGCCTTATGTTATACTATTTTTGACTGCGGAATGCAGGGTATTAACAAGGAAATAAATTACTTTATAGTGAATGGTGAGGGGATATGATCCAGGATTCAAATAAATACCAGAGGTACCAATATGCAGACATAGTACTTGCTTCAAAAGGTTATCCTTATGAATCCCTACATGATAGTTCAGAAAACTTCAAAATAGATAGAACCATTATGCATACCAGTCTGGACTACAACTAATGAAGAATCCTTAAAACTATTATGTCTCTGATCTAACAAACAACATAGGACATACGCATTATGCCCTCAATGGAATAGAGGGGTAATACCAATCTGGACACATCCTATGTGCACAAATTTATAAAACTTTTGACTTTTTAAAAATGTAATATCCTTAGGATCAATTAAAGGAATATCATATTTGTGCTTATCAGTAGGAGAAACTTGTATGATAGATTCCCTAGTCTTAAATGCAAATCCAATAGCTAAATGAAAAGCAGATAACTTATCATAGACTTGATTATAATAGATCTTGGGTAGTTTCCATTCTGGAATTGACTGTGAGCATATCAGCTAGGCTGATTAGATATTTTTCAACTTCATCTTATCACAGAAAGAGTCAGTCAATTAGCTCCATTAAAGTGGTCTAGTCCCGATTTGTGTCTTATAGTATCAGCCTAAAACTACACTTTCGGTGACTTAAAAAAAACACGTCTCATTGCACATAACAGTCAACCAAAAAAGATAATGAAGTGATCCGTAAACTACCTCTTCTAATAATAAACAAATCTTGTCTAGTAATAACTAATTGGAAAATTTTATTAAATTCCTTTAAACCAATATAATGTGCAATAATTAATCGAAACTATACTACAAAATTGAGAAATAGAGACAAGGAGACACTAAACTTATACTAGAAAAACCGAATGTGGGAAAAACTTCAGTGGGTAAGAAAATTTCTTCCCTCTCACTATGTAAATCTCCAAAAACACAAAGTTATTACCAACTATTTGCCGTCAAGAAGGATTATAACTCCTTCTAATTGTATTTACTTTCTCTCAATTTCTCAATAAGAAAGAACTCAATCTCATGAACAAAACAAGAAAGAAATCCAACTCCTCTTTGCTCACACTTGAATTCAATCAAAATCACTTGCTATAACGAAGAATTAAACTAACATTTATATATTTTCTACCTACAAACAGATGGAAAGACCAATTGAACCGTTTAGAAGACCAAACATTTGCAATTTTTGAGTTTCCCAAATTCAGGCATTTAGGGGAGAGGACTATCGGTAAAGACAGACTGGCAGTTACAGAACCACCGGTCTCTATAACTAGCAGTCGCATAACCACCACGGTGGTTGTGCAACCACCTCTATGTGAGAAGTGGCAGTTACGTAGCCATGAGGGTAGTTGTGTAACCATCTCACACACAAAAAACTCCCCGAACAGAACAATAGTGCACTGCAGATGTCATTCGAAGGTGTTCATATCACCCTTAACTTGACTAGACCATCTCCTGAATAAATAATATGTTGTGAATCTATAATGCAAGTACCAAATATGGAGAATACATATAATTGGGTATTTTCATATCCATTATTGGATCATATCTCCCCAGTTTGAGGCTTTTAAGTCCCTAAAAGATTCAAGGACTAAGGAGGTGAGGAAATTTCTTCCCCACATCCTCTTTGGAGTACCACTTGGCCTTGGTAGGAAATTGACCTTTCAACCAAATCAAGCATTTTTCCTAAACTCCTCTTTATGATGTCCTCTCTTTTCGATGCAAAACCACATCTTCCTCCAATTCCAGTTGACTATCTAGAGAAAGATCTTCAATAGTCGATAACAACGCTCACTCTTCCTCTTCATCCAACATGGAGGGATCGAAGATACAAAGATTTTCCACATTCACAACTAAGTAGATCCTCATATAAGGAGAAATATCTAATAAAAATGCATTCTTACCCACTTTTTTTAGAATCTCAAATGGGCCATATCGAAGAGGTTTGAGATTCTTAGTTTTTCCATGTATCCTTTCTCTACTCAAGTACAACCATTCCCTATCTCAAACAAAGAAAGAATGCTCAGTCTTGTGTTGATCATGTCGTGCTTTGTAGTTGGCATATGACTATGTAAACCTCTCATGTACCTGAAGGTGTATATATTGAATTTTATCAATGAACTTCTCAGCTTTTTTGAACCCCAGTTCCACCTTTCCATTGTCTCTACATTATAATCTCAAAACAACATCAAAAGAACTCTTAGGAAAATAACCAAATTTTTTTTCAAAAGGATTCTTACTTCTAGAAACATGAACTTCTCGGTTATAAGAATGTTGGATATATACCAAGTTATCATCCCAAGTTCTCGAATGTTTCCTATTGTACCCTCATAAGAGTTGAACCAAGGTACGGTTCACCACTTCCATCTTTCCATCTGTTTTTGGATGAAAAGCGGTAGACATATTTAACTTAGTATCCATATTTTCCCACAAAGTAGATCAAAACTTTCTTATAAACTATGAGTCCATGTCTAACACAATAATATTAGGAAAACTAAAGTGAACCCAAAGATTAACAAAAAAATAACTCAGCTGCATCACTAACCTTAATGGTCTTCTTATAAGGAATGAGAATACACATTTTGCTAAATTGGTCTTCTACCACAAATATGTAATCATGGCCTTTATTAGAAGTAGGAAAACCACCCACAAAATCCACGGAATTTTTTTCCCATGGACACGAAGGAAATGGAAATAGCTTATATAACCACAACTTTTTGTTATCAGGCTTGTGTGTAATACATAAAACAAAACCCTCTATAAATTTAACAACTCCATCTTGCATGTTTGGCCAATAAACATGCCTCTCTAAGTGTGCTACAGTCTTTGTCACATCGAAGTGACCAGCTAACTACCTTGGAAGTGTGTGATTCCCTCATCAATTGAACTCTTTCCCCCTTAGGCATACAAAGTTTCTTGTCCTTGTAGAGAAAACCATCCTAAAAGTAGTATTATCCCCTAGGTGCAAATCCTTCATGTAGAGGTTTTTGTTGATAGAATTCTACAAAATCCAAATCCTGCTCATAACCTTGTTGCTATGCTTCACTCAAAAAAGTCTCAAGAAGAGTCAATGTGCCCATAGCTGAAAGAAAAGGAGGCCTAGATAACATATTAGCTAAATTTTTAGTCACACCTTTCTTATATTTGATAATCAAATGAAACTACTATAAGAAACCCATCCATTTGTAATTTTAAACCTATTGAAGTTTGTTCTAAGCCCGTAGATATTGAAGAGGTTGGTGATCTATGTGTATGATAGTTTCTTTACCCATCAGATAATGTTTCCATTTCTTGACCACTTTCATAAAAACATACAATTATTTATCATATGTAAAATAATTAAAAATTGCACCACGAAACAATTCAGAGTGATATCATACGGGCATACCTCCCTAAAGTAGAACAACCCTTGTAGCTTAGTCACTGGCATCAATTTCCAAAGAAAGGTAGATATAAGTTAGGTAATGCCAAAACTGGAGTATGACTAATTTTATATTTAAATGACTCAAAAGAAAAATGCTTTTTCTTACCCCAATCAAAAGCCTTACCCCTTATTGTCACTTAATGTAGTAGTGTTGCTGTCGATGATAAGTTCTTAATGAACTTCCACAAATACTGAACTCCACCAAAAGAAACCCCCAGTCTCAGTCAAACTTCATGGTGTAGCCCAATTCTAAATGCCCTCTATCTTAGTCGTATCACTCCTCAACTCTCCATCTCCAACCACATGTCCCAAAAATACAAGCGATAGTTGAGAAAACTTGCACTTCTTTTCATTCAAGACTAGTCAGTTCTCCTTAAGAACTTGCAAAACTTGGTGCAAATGATCAATATGCTCCTCAAAAGTTCTGATAAAAATCACAATGTCATCCAAGTACATAATAACAAAGGAATTAATAAACAACCTCATTACCTTATTCATCAACCTCATGAAGGTAGTTGGTGTGTTTCATAGCCTGAACGGTAATATGAACCATTCATATAACCCTTGCCCGGTCTTGAACATTGTTTTCCAGATGTCCTCTTCTTTGATCTACACTTGGTGATACCCAAATTTCAAATCAAGCTCAGTAAAATATCTATCATGTTGTAATTGGATCTAACAAATCATCAATGTGAGGAAGAGTGTACCTATTCTTGATGTTTATTTTATTTAATTCTCTATAATCAACACACATCCTCCATGAACCATCTTTCTTAGGTACTAAAACAATAGGAGAACTAGATGGAGAAGTGTTAAGATGGATTATACCTTTTTTAATCAAAGACTACAACTATTGTTTTACCTCGTTAGCATCTTTCAAAGACTGATTGTATAATTGTAAGTTTGGAAGCAGACTCTCATGTAGCAAGTGGATCTCATGCTTAATTGAACTAGTTGAGGGTAGGTTAGTAGGCTCCTGGAAAACCTCTCTAAACTGATGAACCAACTCTTTTATTTGTTTCTTCTCTTTGTTAGAAAACATGCTACAAGTGGTTTTAGATGAAACAATCTCATCTTTTGGCATATCCATCAAAATAAGTAATGTAAATTTACCACTAGCATTAATGAGTTTTCAGGATTCGGTGGCACTTACCAAAGAAATTTTTTAGTCTCTTGAAAAGGATAAAATGATGTAGCTCTTACCATCCTTCACCAAACGACACTGGTTGGCTCTCCTCATGAATATAACATCCTTGATGTACAAATACAAGTTTCCAAACACTACACCACACACATCAAGGGGAACATCCACGGTGACTTCATCAATAAATTTCTTATCAATACCAAAAGTGATTGTACATTGTTTACTAACATTGATGTCTACACCTTTCTTTACCCAACCCAATGAATATGGGCTTACATGATTGTAAGTTTCCAACTTTATCCTGTCTATTAACTCTTTACTAATCAAAGAGAACATGTATAAAAAAGAACATCCACTTTTGTCTTATTTACTTGAATTTTTAGATTGAAAATCTTGATTAGTTCCTTTTCATTAACAACATTGTTACTACCTAATCATACCTCTCTACAGACGAGGGCACAACACATAGTCTCATCCACCTCCTGGCTACAAAATACTTCCTCTCCCTGGAGGGAAGCTATGGCCTTATTTTTATTCTTCTTATTTTTGAAGGGATGTAATCCTATGTGGAGCATCCAACACTTTTATTTGGGATGAGTGTCAACATCACAATGCCCAAAATGAACTTTAATATCCTTCTTAGAAACATAAGTATCATTTTTCTTACCTTTCACTTTTCCTTTATCTTTTTTTTTGGTGTCACTTTGTTTGTTCAAGGCATGTTGAGAGGTAGATGAACTCTTCTTCTTGTCCATCTCTAAATAGTGGGCTTGAGAACAAGTCTCGTCTACATTTTTTGGTTTGGACAAGAGAACTAGTCTCCTTAAATAGCTATGAAGTCCACTAATTTATTTCATCAGAAGGTCCCGGTCCGCCCCATCTTTGCCCATCTAGACAACTTTCTTCCAGAACTCACTACACATTATGGCCTTACTTTTTCCTGAGATACTACCAATACATGGACCTCTCTTCCTCATAAAAAATAGGATAGAATTGATTTTTGATTAGTCTCTTAAATTCATACCAGTTAGTAATAGGAGGAATATTCTTATCAATCAATGAATGAACATAGCTTTCAAACCAAGTTAAAGCATGATTGGTCAATTTTAAACTTGCAAAGGAAATATGTTGACCCTCATTAATTTGATGCAAATTGAAATATACCTCTAGTTGAGGTAGCCAATGGTCTAGCTTTTCGACATTCACTTCTCTATCATAAGGTTGAATCTCTATCTGTGCCTATGTTTTGAACGAAGGAGGTGTAGAGTTGGCACAATGCTACTCTTCCTCATAGTCATGAGTATCTTCTTTATAGGATCCTAACGTGTCGTTCGGAACACCAAGTAACTCGATGAGAAATCCCATGATGGACACCGATTTTCCTTATAGACAAGGAAATATTGCCCACATCCTTAGACAGACTTGCCACATTTGCCTCCAATTTGTATAAACAATCTTCTCCATACTCTTCCACACCTTCTCTACAAGCCATGTCTTGAATTCCTTGCTTTCACTTCTTGGTAGATATTTCTACTTCAAAAGCAATGAGGATACCTTCACTACTTTCTTTTTTCTTTCGGGTAAGGGGCATCAAACTGTGACAATGTCAACACAAGTTATACCACACAAAAATTGAAATCTTAATTTCTCTAATACCAAGCTGATCCGTATACTTCCTCTTGTAATAATAAACAGATCATGTCTAGCGATAATTGAGTGGAAAAATATGCTACGTTCCTTTAAACCAATGTAATGTACAAGAATTAATCACAATTATATTGCAAAACTGAGAAATATAGACAAGGAGACACTAAATTTATACTAAAAAAACCCAATGTAGGTAAAACTCCAGTGGGTAAGCAAATTTCTTCCCTCTCACTATGTAAATCTCTAAAACTAAAAAGTTATCACCAACAATTGGCCTTCAATAAGGATTTTAACTCCTAATTGTATTTACTTGCTCTCATCTTCTCAACAAGAAAGAACTCACTCTCATTGAACAAAATAAGAAAGAACTCCAACTCCTCTTTTCTCACACTTGAAATCACTCAAAATCACTTTCTAGAATGAATAGTTAAACTTATATTAATAGTTGTTTTCCCTAGGAATGGATGGAAAGACGAACCGAAACATTTGGAAGCCAAAACATTAGCAACTGTTGAGTTTCCTGAATTCAGGCGTCGTTGGGGATAGGACCACCAGTAAAGATAGACTAGTGATTACGTAACTGTTGATCCTTGTAACCGATGGTTGCGCAACCTCTACTCTATGAAGAGTAGTGTTTACGCAACAACCTCATAATTGCCGAGGCGGTTGCGTAACCGTCACATAGAAAACTCCCCGAACAAAACAATAGTGACCTACATATGTCATTTGAAGGTGTCCAGATCACCCTCGGCTTGACTAGACCATCTCCTGAATAAAGAATATGTTGAGAATCTATACTACAAGTACCAAATATGGAGAATACATAGAATTGGGTATTTTCACATCCATTTTTGGATCATGAAGACAAATGCCAACTAGTACTGAGCATGATGAAGAGAAAGAGTATTCATAGAACAAATATGAAGAGAAATAGAACACTGAAAGATAAGATTTTATTATCAGAAGAGATATTTATAACCATCTTTGATACCAACGTTCAGGGTAAGAAATTATGCTATGTATATGTAGGAGCTTAACGTAGTATTATTTTTTCTTTAAAACACAAAATGCTATAAATGTGAAAAATATAATAAAAATAGAGGATAATATACAAAATATTATACTATAATTTATTTTACGAAACCAAACATTATATGTAATTATTCTTTTAAATTTTCGTGGTTTATTTGCACCAATTGTTTTACTCAAATATGTTTTTGCAACACAAAAATAACACTATTAAAAAATCTAAGTAGCATCATTTTCACATCAAGTTTCTGCGGCAAAATGACTCAAATTCTTGATATTTTTTCCTCTAAAAATATCAAAATATCAATTTGTGGCACAAATTCAACCTAACATATGATGCAAAATACATATAGCGTAGTAGTGATATTGTTAGGATTAAATGTGTCTGCAAGCATTTTAATTTGGTTTTAAAACCAAAAAAGAAAAATCATGTGGTGTCCATTTCAATTTATAGATTTGTTGTGTATGTGTGATTTTAGGCTCAACAATCTAAGGATGTTGTTAACTCAAATCCCTAATTGTGATTACATCATTTGATATCAAAAAGATTTTTCTCTATGAGTGAGTTGGCAAAGCCTATATTCCACATTGTGTGTGGGTAGAAAATTAGGGAAACATCTTTTGACAAGGATATTGGTAGGTATGTGGTGTTATTATCAATATTAACAAAAAGAGTATAAATCAAACACAAATTGCCTATTGCAATAGAAAGGAGAGCACATAGAGTTAAAGATTTGATGTTGATATTAAGAGGAATCCAAGTTTGGTTAAATCCTATATACTATGAAACAAAGAGTTGTAGATAGTAGTGAGGAAAAAGAATCAGAAGCACCTGAGTTTCAAGTGAAAAATATGGTGTAGGAACTAGACGATGGGATCATCAAGGATATCACCAAGATAATTGGTACGAACATGTTGGACACCCCTAGTCATTTAGGGAGTTTGTGTCCTAAGGAATTCAATGACTGGATCACTTAGTTTGAGAAATACTTCAAAATTGAGCAAATGAAAGACCCCAAGAGAGTAAGGTTCATTGGTAACAATTTAAAGGGACATGCATCCTTGTGGTGGGATCATGTACATGTGGGATGAGTCAGAATGGGAAAATAAAAAATCAAGTCTTGGGATATAATGGTTGTGACGTTAAATGATAAGTTTGTAGCCTTAAATTACAAGTTCATATTAGTCAAGAAACTGTAAAACCTGAAAAGAAGGAGATAATTGTAAATAATCACATGAAATAGTTCCACAAGATCCTTATCTAAGTTGGTCACGTGGAATATGTAAGAATATACGGAGAGAGAGAGAGAGAGAGAGAGAGAATAAAGAAAGAATATAATGTAGAAAGTATGAATGAAGAGAAACTGGAATGCACACATTATCATTGTGTGTCCTTCATTTTATTATGTGAAAGATGGTTATAAATATGTTGAAGTAGTTTCAAATGTTTATTAGTTAATATTTAACTAATATGTCTTATATTAAGACTTATATTCTAATACCCCCCTCTTAAGGCTTACACTATCGAACATACTGAAAAAAAATTAAAATAACAAAACCAAACAAGACCATGCCATTTTTCTTGGGAAGGATTTTATTAAGACTTTCCTCTTTGAAACAATGATTTGACTAGGAAGAACTCCATCAAGTTGTCTCTCTAACCCTCATAAAGGTGCAATTCTCAAGCTGAATTCTCGAGTTCTCAACTTCCACCTCCTCAAACTCCCGAATTATAAAATCCCTCAAATTGTTGGACAACCATCCATACTGAGCTACTCCCGTAGTGCTCCATCAAATTGTCTCATGACCCTCGTAAGGGTAAATTCTTGGTATTCACAAACTCCCAAACTATCTAGACAACCATCCATACTGAGTTTTACCTAACTAGATTCCTTCTTGTAATCAAAGTGTGGGGTTTCTTTTACAATACATTTTCTCTATTAGTGAGTTCTTAATCACTTTCAGCATCCAGTGGATTTTTGTCAATGGCTACATTAAATTCATTTTATTTGTCTTAGAATTTTCCCTTCATCTTTTTCCTCACAATATTATTTGTCTCTTGAAAAATATTTCTATCAATAACTTAATAATATACACAATTTCTTATCATTGTCTACAAGAGTAACATCTTTGGCTTGTCACAAAATTCAAGATTCACAGTCCAATCATTCATGTGCCCTTGATATTTGAAAAATGCAGCTACAAAACTTGCCCTTGGGGTCTCAACAATTATATTTTAGGCTAGTTGACTGTATGTTTGCACTTTTCGATAGTATGTGTAATTTGGCCTTGTTTCGACTTATCACAATATGAAACTCTCTATTTTTTTCCTTGATTTTGTATTATTTAAATCAGCAGTTTCATTCTCCTAAAATTCTTTGTTATGCGATTGTATATTTTTCGTGACTATTTGTAACTGGTAAATCAATGGAAATTTTGAAGTGTCAGAAGTAATAAATACTCACAAAAAGTATTGGAAACCAATGGCGGCTTTACTAACTTCATTTTTGAGTCTTTGAGCCCTTGCAACCAATTTGTAGGTCATGAAGTTCACAATTTTCTTCAATCTTCTATTTGATGTCTTGAGCCCCTTCATATTCTTGTGCCCTTTGATGTCATTTGTAACTTGTGTTTTAAACAAGGAAAACTTTGAACTTCCATGCGGATCAATGCTTTCAGTTCCTTTATTGATTACAATCACAAATGACTTTATTTTCCGTGCTGTAGACAACAAATACCCTCAATTTTTCCCCTGATGCGATTGTGATTAATGGTAGGATTGTTGTTAATGATGGCAATGTCAATTGTGCCTTTAACTGGATTGAATTGAACTTCTTGCCTTCTATTTCTCCTTGATTTCCCCGCTCTACTACCAATGTTATAATATGCAGAGAAATAATAAAGAAAGAATAGAATGTACAAAGTACAAATGAAGAGAACCCAGAATGCACACATTATCATTGTGTTTGTCATTTTACTATGTGAAAGATGGTTACCAAGTGGTTGAAGTAGTTTCAATCATTTATTAGTTAGTATTTAACTAATATGCCTTATATTAAGTATTATATTAGATAATGGAATATTATGATGAAAATATCTTTACATACATAAATGGTTTAGGAGTTTCCATACAAGATGAGATGGGGATGATAAGTATATGTTTCATAGAACAAGCTAACCAATACTTTTGAGGCCAAGGAAAACATTTTCTAGAAAGAAAACAACAATATCGAAGGAAAAGGAAAGTTTGTAAGAGGAAGAGAACAAACCCATAGTGGTAGAGGACAACATATACACAAAGGATATGAAAGTACTTCTCAAACCCAGAATAATGCACCAAGAGGCAAAGGATAACCTATATAACAAGAGGATATTATGAATGATGAAGAGGTAGGGAATTCATGGGTACATGATTTAGATGAGAAGATTCGGCAGAGAGAATTTGAATTCCAAGAAGCACAATAGGAAAAGTGTGGAAGAAATGAGGCTACAAATTATATTTCACAAGATGTTGAAGAGAGTGTTGCATAATCATATTGCATAAAGGAGCCAAAGCATGGAGTAGTTCTCATGATAAAAAGAGTATTGTTGACTCTTGTCAAAGAGGAGGATGAGCTAGTGCAAATGAAGAGTATATCAAAATCACATTGAAGTCTAGAGATATGTTTTACAAGGTTATCATTGAGAGTGGTTGCAGAGACAATTTTGTGCCAAATGAGATGGTAGATAGGTTGAAGTTGAAGAGGATCATACACCTAAATCCATATAAGGTTTTGTGGTTGTTAAAGAGACATCAAATGCTAGTGAACGAATAATGTTTAATGAGTTTTGTATGCCATAATCGTATTAAATGGATAAGATAAGGGAGGATTGGATTACTACAATGATAAAGTGTTGCAAAAGGATAGATAATAAAAAAGAGCTAAGTTAAGCTAAATATTGTAATACCATTCGGCGGTAAAAATGTTTTATAAATATGTAGTAGACAAATATTTATTGTGCTATCTTATTCCAATAAATGATACATCAAAAAAATCAATCATACCAACATGAATGAAAGAGAAGGGTTAGGGGTACTTACCTTTGTGAAGACATTATTGGCACATTAAACCACTTCATGGTTAGTAGCACCTCTTTAGGGAGTTGTTGTGAGTGGATCATAAGAGGGGTATATAAGATACCTAATTTGAAAAAACACAAGGACTCCAAAGATTGAGGTAAACATTGTTGATATACTCATATTTTGGTTCTTCCTAGTAACCTGAACCTCTTAAGATGAAATCCAATTATAGGCTCCACTAAAACCTAAACCTCTAGAAGACTGTGATGATAATCTAAAGAAATTACAACAATGATGCACATTTATAAGAGGACATAACCTGAAATTATTATCTTTGTTAGCGAATGTTGTTGACCATGGTGGATGCAATCAGCTAGAAAAGAGGTTCTACTAGATGACATCAACCAAAAATAGTCCATAAAAGGTAAAAATGAAGGAGAGATCATGGAGATAGATTACACACTTGGATAGGGCATGTAGAGGATCTGAAGGTGGTACTTCTGAGGATATCAACTAGTCTTAGGAAGGCACTACAGAAAGATAAGGAAAGTGCCACAACGATCTCTCATGAGGTATTGCTAATATGCCCAAACCCCACTCCCAGTGTCCCCCTTATCGAACACACTCAATGAGGGTGAATTACCAACAAGATGTAACAATAATTCATTAATACATGAATAAGGTGTATACATATTGTTATCACCAAATTACAACACCCCCGAAATGGCCAGAAATGTGGATGGGGCATTCAGTGTAATTTGTGTAACATTGGATCATCTCTCAAGCTGTGGGACTTGTGGGCTTGAGATGACCCTTTAGAGAAGGTTGGTTCCTGCTCCTAAACTACCTGGCATTAACTACTCCTAATGCAGGAAAGAAAACTAATCCTAATCTAACCTTCCAAGGGACTAGGGAGAGAGAGTGCATGAAAGTAAACCTACACTAACAACGGTGATACACCAGAAAAGGAGGTTGTTAATCACAATTCCAACTGCCTGAAGTGGAGAGAGGTGAGCAATGGAGAGGGTGGACGAGATGCACCACAGGACAAAGATGAGATTCACATAGAACAACACTTCAAACCCATTAAACATAGCTCCCAAAACCTGTGATAAACATCAAGAGATGTCCACAGTATACCCTGCAATGATGAGAGGCAAGAAGAGACGATAAAATAAGAAAAGGATGGAAAAGAAGCATCACAAAATAGATTATATTGCTCCATAAATTCACACAGTAAATCATTAGTGGGCAAGAGGCAAGAAAATTCCATTAAAAAGCAAAGAGATGAGGCTTAAACTCCACATTCAACCCTAGACGAGAAGAAAGAGAGGGCAGGCAAAAGAGAAAAATGACCCACACCTCCACAAATGAGCCCAAGATTACAATTTATAGAATAGAGAGGAGAGAGAATGCAATCCCGGATTTGTATTTTCAACCACTTGCATGTTGTCATAAATGAGTGTAACTGATGGTATGTTTCTTTCAAAAGGCTCCCCATGTTGTCCCATGACCTGCAACAGAAAAGGAATGACTGCCCATACTCATTAATTGCATTTCCAACCACCATCCAACTGCCTCCTTGAACTAAGTTTGTTTTCCTTAAAATTCACCCCTGAATCTTCATCAAATATAGAATTTATCAATTGATGTGCGTCAATCTCAGAGCCACAATTCCAACTAGTATTCATTTGTGCGGTTTCCTTGAGAATGGCTCAAGTTATGATCACTTGAGTGACTGCAGCTAATTTGAGTTGCACATGCTTGCTTTAGCCCCACGGGACCGGCAATTAAAGTTTTGGTTGGAAATCAACATTTTAGATTATTTCTCCTTCTCAAATGTTTCACATCATTATTTAAACAATCTCTATATTTTAAAATGGTTGGGTCCACCATCGATTTAATTGCTTCCATATAATATGGGAGAGGGGTTCATGCTTGTTTGAATCATCATATAGCCAGCTCGGTCGAGCTGGCTTTCTTTTTCTATTTTCGGTCGCCAAGCACCTGTACGCCAAGTCATTTTTTGCAATGCACTAACCTATCGTATGTCGAGTCAACATTCCCATTTGTATTGCTTCACGTGTTATGACCTCCATGTCGTATGATTTCGCAGACCGAACCCTCCATTACATATGTCAAGTTGTCTATAGCAATGGGCTTTGTCCACATCACCGACCCATTGTTTAAATTGTCTTAGTGACCCCATGAGGAGTGTTCCTTTCACACATTGAAATCCCCTTTTTGACTCCAATGGCCGACTCACCCTCTGTCTCGAGCTCAACATCGTTAAACCCAATGCATTGTGGGCCTATGTGGCTTGCGGTGAACTCTCCTTTTCGTGTCTCGGGCCATTAGCGCCGCTTAAACCCGCTTCGCTTGACTCAAGGGCCTCGTGTACCTCCGTGGACCTGACTCTCTATCTTGTCCCTCGCTGACTAGGCCACATGGGCCATTGACCCCCGCCATACACGCATTGCGCTTATGTGGGTGTTTCGGCTATCTCGAGCCCCGATGTTCCAACATGCCCATGGGCCGGCCAGGTCGTTTCCTTCCTCCATTGCCACAATACATTAGAGTCATGCATTTCAGGCTTCAACGCTTTTAGGGCCTCTTTCGTCCGAATTTTCGGCACAACTCTCTACGGCTCCTATGTTTTTCTTTGCACACGCGGCCCAACTCGGCTCGAGGCCCCTAGGGACAAAAATTTCCGCATCTCCTGCATGGGTTTTTCATGGCTCTCCGAGCTCAAAATGACCTTGTTTGACTCGCCGCTTTCATCTGACTTGAGCTCGCCATGGGATTCATCCACAACTTGATTATATAATATGGCTTGGTGCCTTCACAATCTGCAACTCACTCCTGCACCGCTAAATCAGCCTGATCACCAATGTGGACAGCTCGACCAAACGTTATGGATTCTCCCACGATGCTAAACTTAGCTTCATGTGTATTAGAGTGGCTTGATTCCTTTACAATGTGCAATTTGGTCTTGATTAGATGAGCTCGATTTCACTACAACATAGCTCGATGAGTTCGGTAGAGGCCAAAACCAACTCGCTCCATTTTCATAAAATAGCTCGGTTATTCAACTTGGACCATCCATACATCTCGGTCACCATGGTTATGTAGTAGCTAGATCATGAAATCAACGAGCTCATTAGAACTTAAAGGCAAGTTTTAACCTTCCTCAACCGCTTCCACTTGATAGATCTTTGTAGCATAGGAGAAAATGTAGGAACACTAGATTTCACTAGTAATGTTGTAGGTGGGCCTCATTGTTGGTCTCCCTACCAGATAAAATTTTTCTTCTTGTGAATGTTCCACTCCTTTAAGAACCTTTCCAGCACTGAAGTCGCCCTATTCTTATGAGGGCCTCCCAGTGCTAGCTTGCCTTGTCCAATTTAGCCAGGGTAGTGAAATTGGATAACACATATGTCTCAATTGAATATTATCATGTGTCATAATAGTATAACGTATGATGATCTTTGGGAAAGAAACATATTACACCAAAATTAAAAGAAATGAGTAAACCAAGTAATTAATATGAATTTAACGAAATAAACTGAACTTACCTTCCTATATATTGAGATGCATGGTGAATCTCATGTTTTGACTATAAAGGGTGCAGAATTGTTGACTGAAACCAAATAATATAATACCTAAGTGAAACCAAATAATATAATACCTAAGAAACAACACTAGAAGATAAATTGGTAAACTAAGCAAGCAAAAATAATGTAAAGGAACCTCGTGGAAGGATGAAAGACAAGTTTGAAGAAGAAATATAGGTTATAGATAAATATCCTATGGTAGGTAATAAGTGGATGTTAGGAAAAGTTCAAGAAATATGACTAGGTTAGGTCGATAGCCTTTGGAGGATTGTATAATAGGTTGTAAAAAAGGGACTAGTCAAGGTTTGGATAGTCTAAAGAGAAAAAATTAAACTAGGTCCAAAAAACCTAAAGAGGAGGGTACTAAAATAATACTAGATCAAGTTCATATAGTATATATAGGAAATATTGAATTAGGTCTAAGAAATGTAGAACAAGGAAGGTATGTCGAACGGAAATAATTGATCTTGCAAACTTATTTAAAAAGTAAGAAATAATTTGAGAAGCATGTAACTTGTGAAAACAAGTGTCGAATTCGGTTTAATGGGCATAAAAATAAGTTATTTTTTGGATTATTAAAATATTTCTTCCAATATACCATAAAATTCCATGTGACACCATGGGCATGGTGTTTAGTTTGTTTGGTCTTTAGGAGCTAAAGTTGCAAAGATATGGCGATTTTGCAAAGTCAAAGTTTAGATTTTCTAAAGTTTCAAATTTTGGTTGAGATCACATAAATAACAAGTTAATTAAATCATTTGTCATAAATTACTATTAGATAATTTAAGATTTTAGAACTTTGGATTGGCCATCTTTAGTAAAATCAAATTCCATTGTGAAGATGCGACGAAGTGATCATTTAAGACACTAGAACAAGCAAATATATATATATATATATATATATATATATATATATATATATATTTATTTATACAACATTCTCTGTTCTGAATTATGAAATTCAAAACACACAGCCAAGTTTTAATAATTGTTCTCTGTCCAATTAATGTAATTCGGATCACACAATTACTTTTAAAACCAATGTTCTCTGTTCACATATTTACAATATGGAACACACATTCATTGCCATTCAATCATATAACAGATACCATATGCTGCTGTAAATGACTCGAAGAACTACCGATCTCCCATTTTATGGCTTGGAGTTTCAGCGATCTCTCATTTCATGACTCGGCGACTTACCGATCCTTCATGTTAATCCATGCATTGTATACTAAGTATACAGGGTTCTCTTTACCGTTTCCAGTTACCGAAGTGTTCCATTTAAGAGGCCTATCTAAATATCTGTTACTGATATTAATCTGATATCCTGCTTCTTAAACTAGGTGATTAGGACAACGCAACCAATAATTTACGATACTTTGGCCAAAGATTTTCACATGCTTTGCATGATCGTATTCCTAGATGTTATACGCCTTAATGGAATACGTTTATCACCTCACTTCGTCTGTTATCTAGAATGGTCTTTTCTGACCTCTGTCAGTCCTTTTTTCCAAGGTTAAGCTCTAAACCCCAACTAGCAATATGAAAGAGTATAGGAAGACACTCGCGGTGACTATAGGTACGCAGACATACTGTGTCAACCCTAGATGACTACGTGTATCTAATTACCTTTAGTCCTCAGGAGTCACCCCGTATACGCGGTCACATTCCTATCCTCGTCCAAGTAACTTGGTCCCAACTTATGTAAACTTGATGATTTGATTTGGGAGGGCGTTGTAACATGTCAGCTGCAACATTGTGTCGTCATGAAGGCCCCGCCTTCATGAAGACACCAGATTGCAGCTGGCATGTGTCAAGGTCCTACGGAATCCTCTCATCAAGGAATACACATCCATCTTGAGTGTGATTGGATTATAATCTTAAATATTTAAGATCAATTTTCAGCAACCATGTTGATCCTTTAACCTCATTGCTCGTTATAGTTGCATAGCTAAGAGAGAGACTTAATTTTTCTATAGCTTAATATATGTTTACTCCTCCATACCGAAGGATTGCATATTTCCATCTTGGTTCTTTACTTCAAGCTTCAGACTAACAGTCCACTACAGCTTAACGTAGTAAGTTCAACCTATTAAACTTAACCAAGTTTTATCCGCAACTGTATTTAAATTCAGAATTTCATCTTATTAGACGCCATTTAAATGAGGCCTAATTCCAAATGAATGTATTCATTTAATCACTATAACCTTACTTCAACTAAGGTTTATTACGAATAGATATGTTTCCTCATACTGAATATCCTCTTAATTAAACATTTCAAGGATATTAACGAAATCTGAGTACGAGGTTCAATTGCCTCTTTTATTGATATTCCTCAGCTTATAAACTAATTCTGAATATCATTCAATTAGGAGTTCACATTCACTTAAACCCTTTTCAATGTCAATCTAAAATTCATATTAACCCAAGTATGAATTAATTGTACATTCTAGCTTAAAATTTGTATTCAAGTAAAGAATAGATATTATGTCCTTTTAAAATCTATCAACTATCATTTGAATAAATCCAAATCAATGAATAAAATTATATTCTCAATCTTATTCAAACAGTTTCAAGTGATACAGCCATTAAAATATCACACCTTTCCTTGTATTCAATCCTTAAGATTTAAAATCTATACAATTTACCAGTCCATACAACTGAATTTCATTTATATCAAACAACATTACAACATATAAGGGAAGAAGAATGCAACTTCTTCTTTTCCCATTTCCTCGTAGAGGAATAATAAACTATCAGATATGATCCATCCTTAGCTACTCAGAAGAAGCATCAGAAAACAACATGTCTTCATTTTTACTCAAGGAAACCATCTGCAAAATTTACTTGCACGGGTCAGTTCATCAAACTGAGCATATTAAGCACTTATCATTAAAATGAGGTGCTCTTAATTAACTGTCTCAATAAAAGAACTCTACTTTTATGAAACGTTAATAAATTGAGATGGACATCATCTACGAATTAAGTACTGATAAGGATGAGCAGCTTAACAACCCAATCATCTAATTACCATCACAATCAGACAAAAAGATTTACTAACTTTCTCCCAAATAATTACTACAGAAGTAACTTCCTCTAAGTAGTTTCAGATTAAAACATCTGTAAGAACTAATACACATATGTATATAATGTTGTTCTAATGTATTTGCTGTCAGTTCCATTTCCTTTTTTAACAAGTTGAAATTTCAAGAGATGTGTTTAATTAAGAATTCCAACAGAACTACTTCCTTTTCGTAACACTTATTTAATTTCAAACAATCAAATGCAGAAGAGAAAAGTAGTCATTCACCATGAACACACTGGTGTCAATTATCAAAATTCAACAAACAACATAATACTTCTTTCAAATCAGAAAGAAAGTAAACAACAATTAGATGCAGATGATTACGCCTAAGGCAGCATGAAATTTGTTCAATATCAAATATAGAATTTCATCCGTATAAGAGAAGAAATAATCATTACTTCAAATTATCCATCCAATATTCTCTTTCTTTTCATCATAACTGTACTGAATAATTTAAACAAGAAGTGATATCAATCAATGATAACAGCCAGAGAGAGAACAAATTGAAGTCAATAATCGAATGAAAGGGAGAAGAATCATATTACCTCTTCTCACTTGCCTAACCTGAATATCAACTTATTTAGTGCCAGACCTGATCCCCATAGTGTGATTCCTTCTGAATAAATATATTTCAGTAATTCAAAAATTACTAACAACCATTCCAGAAAGTTGGCCAGAATTCATTTGCATCTGGTCCGTAAGCATCAGTATCAAAAGTACCTCTAATTACAATCATTTCCTTTTTAATTTTTCACCCAACAGATGTTCTCATCCAGATATAAACAAGTAAGAGTGTACAACAACAACAAATCATGCTTTCATCGTAATAATAAAAGAATTCACTTTCCAAACACCAAAGTAAGAAATCCACTCATATTCCGTTTCAATGAAAACAATGAAGAATTTTCAATCTGTAAATTTTATACATACATACATACATACATACATACATACATACATACATACATACATACATACATATTCCGTATATATATATATATATATATATATATATATATATATATATATATATATATATATATATATATATATATATCATTGAGTTCAACAAGACACAAAATATAAGTTGTATGCTCTACCCATTCCATTCTATAGACTGAGTACCCTATTCCTATTTAGATCAGAACTTCTTTCCAAACAGTCATATACGAATACCAAGAACAAGCAGGTAGAACATCATATCAAACTAGAACAGACAATGTAAAGATGCTACTATGATCTTACTGTCCCTGGAAGGATTCATACGCCATACACTGTAATATGACAAGAGAAACAGTCATACAAAAGTCTTGTCCAAGCATTTTTACGGCTTTCCATATCCATTAGCGCACACAAATCATAGACAAAAATTTGCACATTGTTGTTACCTTCAGCAAGATCGACCCATAATGCACAATGAAACCCTATTACCATTACTTTCAGAACTCAAAACAACAGAAAGAGAACACTCGTTTCATTAATTATTTCAGTAGGGAAACACTCATTTTCTTCAAAACAAAACAAGAATACCATAATCGTGTGTGTTTTATAATGACAGGTCAAACCAGAGGTCACACCGAATCATTTTACCATTCCAATTTTTACAAGAACACACAGAACTCAGAAAACAATACTCACATAGACTAGTACATTCATCAACTCAAACCCATAATGGGTAATAGAAACGAATACCCAACACTGTCAAACAAAACTCATACAGAAAGGACAAATTTATTTCATTTACTCATTTTGCAAAGAAATACCCAAATCGTGTTCATTCTCAACAGGCATCTCAACACGAAAATCACATTAACTGAATCAACAATTCCATTTACAAAAACACACAACATAAGAGCAAAGTTATTTTAATGAAGACGCTTAAACAAGAGTAAAACAGTTTAAGGAGAAGGGCTCAACATGCCTATAAATTTTCTCGTGGCTTGAAGAAAACCATGCCCATAGGAGTTATTCTTCTCCACGGCGACAACAGCAAGGATCTCCCAACAATCTCTTAACTTCCACAGGCTCAAAAATAGCCGTGGCTACTCCAAACAGCAACAACAATAACCAAAATAATAGCAGGTTCGAAAGAACCATGAAAGAAATGCAGAGCAGTCTCAAAACCTGAAAGAACACAATGACCATCAAATTTTCCTCTATCCTCTTTCCAAGGTGAGCTGGTCGCTAAGACCAAGACCATTAATGCATTGAATGCATTACTTTTCATTAATTTCCACGCCACCACCGACTCAGGTTTGGCGAGTTTCCTTTTTTAAAATTTTGCATGTAATTCCTTCTTAGCTACATAGCTAGTTGGATATCTTCCAACTTTTCCATGTTCCCCCAAACTTGGCATTGAAAACTGCAAGGACATCATTTACTGTCCTTAATCAATTTCTAACCTTCCCTTCTTATCTGCTCACCAGCATGTGTCCATAGGTCCCCTCCTTAGGTTAGTAATAGTTTAGGTTTTTCACCTAGGTTGCAAATCATTAGGATTTGCCATAATTTTACATTCCTTGTAATTTAAAATCCACGTAGGGTAGTAGTTAGGTTATAGGCTAAAACATAGGTATAGGTTAGAATTTAATCCCATAGTATTTTACTTAATAGTTTCAAACAAGTCTTACCGATTTACATTCATAATTAGCATATGCAAGACGTTCTGTTCTAACACGACACATCTATACACTTTGCTCTTGTATTAACACTCTTATCTGCCTTACGCTCTCCGGCGTTACTGTGTTGTATGTAGTTCAGGAATTGAACCTTTTCCCTTGGCATCAAGGTACCGAATATTTATACCTAAAATCAGGTGCTGTAACATTTATAACAACCTTCAGTCTGGTTTCAGACTTCATTCCTTATAGAAAATAAATCGACAAAGCGATCTCAAAGAAGGCCACAGCATACCTTGGATCAATGGAATTGATTCAAGGTGTGCTGTCAATCAACAATAAGAGTTCATCAATCATATAAGCAAGTTTGTTGTCTCACTCTTGCAAAACACATGTTATAACAACCTTCGTCCCAAGTAAACAAATTACAGTAAACAAGAGTCCAGATTAGTAACACATTCTTTTTAAGATTAAAAGATATATCTTAACATAATTATCCTCATTTCCACAGTTACAACATCATGAAAAGAGATTATCATAATAGCTTATAAAAATCAAGACGTTACATTCCTCCCTTCTTAAAGAATCATCGTCCCGATGATCAAATTAGCCAATTCATAGAGTTTCCAGGACAAAATTCAATTATCGTCCTTCCATTCATAAGTTCATACCAAAAATAGATTTAATCATCAAAACAATGTTTTAAGATAACTGTAAAATAGACCAGTAATTGTCTATATTTGGTAGAATTATCAGTTTTTTGAATTCAATTTCGATCAAACAAGTATGGAAAAGCAGATCTCATTTCTTCGAGATTTTCCCAAGTTGCACTTTCTTTGCTAAAATAGTCCCATTGGACCTTACATTGATTCACTTCACGATTTCTTAAGTACAACTGGCGAGTTCCCAGCACTCGAATGGGCTTAACCACGATTATTCCTGGGTCTTGGACCTGCAAGGAATTCTAATTTAGCACATGTGATAAATCTGTTACGTATTTCTTAAGCAAAGAAATATGAAAAACATCATGCATTTGTGATAAAGTAGGAGGTAATGCTAGACGATAAGCTACAGGGTTGATTATTTCAACAATTTCAAAAGGTCCCACATAACGAGGCGATAACTTGGCAGCCTTGCCAAAAGTTATAGAACTCTTTTTCGGCTTAACCCGAAGAAAGACCTTCTCACCAAGTTTATAATTCCTATCAACCCGATTTAAGTCTACATAACTCTTTTGCCTATTGGAAGCCTCCTTTAAATGTTCCCGAATCATTTTAATTTGTTGTTCCATTTCCGAAAGGATTTCTGGCCCAATTACCTCTCTGTCCTCTACGTTGTCCCAGCTAACAGGGGTTCTGCATTTTCTTCCATACAATGCTTCAAAAGGTGCCATCTTTAAAGAGGCATGGTATGTATTATTGTAGGCAAATTCAACCAGCGGAAGGTATTCCTCCCATTTATACTGCTGGTCCATGCAATACATTCTTAACATATCCTCTAAAACTTGATTGACTCTTTCGGTCTGTCCATCCGTTTCCGGATGATATGCAGAACTAAAGTTTAATTTAGTTCCCAAGGCCGCATTAAGCATTTTGCCAAAACCTTGATGTCATCCTCGGATCTCTGTCTGATATGATCAATTCGGGTATTCCATGCAATCTGAAAATTTCATGTACAAATCTTCTTGCTAACACTGGTGCATCATCTTTTAAATTACCAGCAATGAAGTGTGCCACTTTTGTTAATTTGTCGACGACAACTAGGATGATATCATGCTTATTCCTCGACATAGGTAATCCTTGAATGAAATCCATCGTTATCACTTGCCATTTGTACTGTGGAATGTTGTGGGGATACAATAATCCAGCGGGATGCATATGTTCCACCTTAACACGCTGACATTCCAAGCAGTGTGTCACAAATTCCACCACATCCTTTTTCATTCCCTTCTAGAAATATTGTTGCTTGAGATCAACAAGCATTTTTGTAATTCCAGGGTGTCCAGAAAAAGGTGAATTATGAAATTCAGTTAACAATTTCTTTCTTAAATCATTTGCCAAGGGTATATATACCCTATTTTCAAACCTCAGAATTCCTTCATTATCAAAATGAAATCCCTTATACTTCACATCCTTTGGATCTGCAGCAAGTGCTGTTTTAACTTGCTGGAAATAAGAGTCAGATTCCATGACATCTTTCACCTCATCCTTAAACTGAGTTCTTAATGTTATAAGAGCAGAGATGTGCTTCCTACGACTCAGAGCATCTGCCACCCTATTTTCCTTACCTTTGATGTAGCTTATATCAAAATCATACTGAGACAGAAATTCTAACCATCTTCGTTGTCTTGCATTCAAGTTTGGTTGAGTAAAAATATACTTCAACCCCAGATGGTCAGTTTTTAACTCGAAGGGCTTGCCAAGAAGGTAATGCCTTCACATTTGTAGTGCATGAACAATGGCAGCGAGCTCTAGGTCGTGTGGAGCATAATTTTGTTCATGTAACTTAAGCTTTCTGCTTTCATAAGCTATGACGTGGTTATTTTGTAACAGAATGCCTCCAAGACCTTCTCCAGACACATCCGTTACAACCGTAAAATTTCCATTTGGGTCTGGTACAGTCAGAATAGGTGCTGTAGTTAGCTGTTCCTTTAAAATTTTAAAGGCAGATTCACATTTGTCAGTCCAGACAAATTTCTTATCTTTCTTTTGTAGTGAAGTGATTGGGGCAGCAATTTTTGAAAAGTCCTTAACAAACTTTCTATAATATCCTGCCAGGCCCATGAAGCTTCTTACTTCATGCACATTCTTAGGTGCAGGCCACTCGGTTATAGCTGTGATCTTTGAAGGGTCTACAGCTATCCCGTTCTTGCTTATAACATGCCCCAAATAATGCACCTCTGCATCATAAAAGGAACATTTAGACAATTTACCATACAACCTTCTCTTTCTCAAAACTTCCAGCACTATCCTTAAATGCTCTTGGTGCTCTTCGACATTTTTGGAGTATATAAGAATGTCATCCAAGAATACAAGCATGAACTTTTCTAAGTACTCTTGAAAAATATTGTTCATCAAATTCATGAAGGCGGCAGGTGCATTCGTTAACCCAAAAGGTAACACCGTGAATTCATAATGCCCGTACCTTGTTCTAAAAGTTGTTTTATGAATATCTTCTTCCTTTATTCTCAGCTGATGATATCCAGATCGAAGATCTATTTTTGAATAGACTGATGCTCCACGCATCTGGTTGAACAGATCATCAATCCTAGGAAGTGGATATCGATTCTTAATGGTTGCCTTATTCAACATTCTGTAATCAATGCACAGTCTTAGTGTGCCATCCTTCTTCTTTACAAAAATTACCAGCGCTCCCCATGGTGAGACACTCGGTCTTATCAGCCCTTTAGTCAAAAGTTCCTGTAATTGAGCCTTAAGCTCCACCAACTCAAGGGTGGTCATTCTGTAGGGTGCCTTAGATATGGGTTCAGTTCCCGGCTTGATCTCTATTGCAAAGTCAAACTCTCGTTTGGGCAGGAGACCTGGTAACTCCTCCGGAAATACATCACTGAAATCCCTTAATAATGGATACCTTTCCATGAAATCATTATCTTCCTCATCATTTTCTGTCATTCTTATGGCATACAAAGTGCAGCCTCTATTTTTAGCCCTTTTTAGTTGCATAGCTGTTAGTTTCCTAACTGCAACCTCACGCTTTACACCCTGAATGACTACTGCTTTCTGCAGGTCATCAAAACAGCAAATCTATTTTTCATAACAGTCGACCTTTGCCTTATGTTCCGCCAACCAATTAACTCCTATAATGATATCATATGACCCTAAAGGAGTGACATACAGGTCAACTTCTGTGGAGAAACTGGGCAAGTCAAGAATTGCCCCAAAAAGGCACATTTCGACTGTATGGACAACATTATTCCCATAATGCACTGTCCATGTCTTATCCATTCATTCAGCTTTCCTTTTTAATTTCATTGCAAGTTTAGTAGAAATAAAACTTTCAGTAGCTCCAGTATCAAAAAGTATGACTATAGGTGTACCGAATAACTTACCCGGAACTTCTATGGGTGTAACTTGCTTTTCAGCTTGTTTGTTAGCCACCGCAGCGTGTATCCTATGCTGCTGATCGCGATCATCCTTTTTCAGAGGATAGTGACTCGCGTAATGGTCCTTTCCATAGTTGAAGCAACCTCTGACTAGCCCCTTCCTAGGCTCGAATTTGCTACCAGCCTTGAAGTTATCACTCTGGCTTCCATAGGACTTTTGTCCATTACCACTAATTTTTGTAAAGCTGCTCTGCACACTATTTACAGGTTTGTTCATTACTGATTTCTTATTGTTATCCACAACAATTTTGTTTTTCATACCAAACCTTTTCCAGGGTCCCTTTTTGGGTGCGAGAGATGAAGAAGAGTTGGGAATCTTCTTCCTAATCTCCTCCCTATGAGCAGAAATTGCTCTTAATTTTTGTTCCTGTCTTATCGCCTTTTCGACAACTCCTTCCATGTGGTCGGACCGTGGACATCCACTTCGCCACCAATGATGGGATTCAGTCCCATTATGAACTTTCGTATTCTGAACTTCTCGTCAGCTTGGTACTGCGGCACATACTTAAGGAGTTTAGTAAACCCTTCCCAGTATTCTATCACCGTCAGCCTTCCTTGCGACCAGTTCTGAAATTCAGTCATTTTCCGATCAAAATAGAGTTGAGGCAGCCACCGTTGCCTAAAATAACCTTTAAATTGATCCCAAGTTATGTCTGTTTTGACAATATTCAACTCAACCTTATGGTTGTCCCACCATGATGATGCTTCATGAGAAAGCTGATATGCTCCCCATATTGCTTTGGTCTCCTCGGAGAAGTTTCTTATTGCAAAGTACTTCTCCATTTCACTGAGCCAATTTTCAGCTCCATCCCCAAGTGTTGTTCCATCAAACTTTGGAGGACTTATTCTCTTTATATCATTTGTAAGTTCAGCTGCTAATCTTGCCCTTTTATTTTCAGGATGATTAGGAGCATTCGCATTACTATTATCAACACCCGATTCCCTCCATTGGTGTTGTCCACAGGAGGTGGCTGATCATTCATATCAGCTTCTTCTTCCTCCTCCTCATTGCCCATTGATTGTTGTTCCAAAACAGTCAAACGATCTCTCGTATCTAGTAGGGAAGCAAGGATTTCATCCAGCTTTTGAGCAGTAGCTGCTTCTCCACCCAGTAATGGGTTGTTCGCAGCATTTCCTCTTGTTCTGACCATTTTCTGTTCAATAAGAAAATGTAAACCTTATTAAATTGTGGACTCATTAGGTCTAAGAGCTGTAACCTTCAGCTCTGATACCAAGATGTAACATCCCCATTTTAAGATACTAGAACAAGGGAAATAAAATAATATACATATATATATAACGTTCTTTGTTCTGAATTATGTAATTCAAAACACATGACCAAGTTTTAATAATTGTTCTCTGTCCAATTAATGTAATTCGGATCACACAATTACTTTTAAAACCAATGTTCTCTATTCACATATTTACAATATGGAACACACATTCATTGCCATTCAATCATATAACAGATACCATATGCTGCTGTAAATGACTCGAAGAACTACCGATCTCCCATTTTATGGCTCGGAGTTTCAGAGATCTCTCATTTCATGACTCGAGTGACTTACCGATCCTTCATGTTAATCCATGCATTGTATACTAAGTATACAGGGTTCTCTTTACCTTTTCCAGTTATCGAAGTGTTCCATTTAAGATGCCTATCTGAATATCTATTACTGATATTCATCTGATATCCTGCTTCTTAAACTAGGTGATTAGGACAACGCAACCAGCAACTTGCGATACTTTGGCCAAATATTTTCACATGCTTTGCATGATCATATTCCCAGATGTTATATGCCTCAATGGAATATGTCTTTCACCTCACTTCATCTGTTATCTAGAATGGTCTTTTCTGACCCTTGTCAGTCCTTCTGTCCAAGGTTAAGCTCTAACCCAAACTAGCAATATGAAAGAGTATAGGAAGGACACTCACGGTAACTAAAGGTATGTAGACATACTGTGTCAACCCTAGAAAACTGCGGGGTGTCTAGTTACCTTTAGTCCTCAGGAGTCACCCGTATATGCGGTCACATTCCTATCCTCATCCAAGTAACTTGGTCCTAGCTTATGTAAACTTGATGATTTGATTCGGAGGGCGTTGTAACATGTCAGCTACAACATTGTGTCTTCATGAAGGCCCCGCCTTCATGAAGACACCAGATTGCAGCTGGCGTGTGTCAAGGTCCTATGGAATCCTCTCATCAAGGAATACACATCCAACTTGAGTGTGATTAGATTCTTATCTTTAGTATTTTAAGAATAGGTTTTCAGCAACCGTGGTGATCCTCTAACCTCACTGTTCATTACAGTTGCATAGCTAAGAAAGACTTAAATTGTCTTGTAGCTTAATATACATTTACTCCTCCATATCGAAGGATTGCATATTTCCATCTTGGTTCTTTAATTTAAGCTTCAGACTAACAGTCCACTAAAGCTTATCGTAGTAAGATCAACTTACTAATCTTAACCAAGTTTTATTTGCAACTGTATTTAAAATCAGAACTTCATCTTATTAGACGCCATTTAAATGAGGCCTGATTCCAAATGAATGTATTCATTTAATCACTATAACCTTACTTCAATTAAGGTTTGTTACGAGGAGATATAATTCTTTATATCGAATATCCTCTAGATCAAACATCTTGAGGATATTAACGAAATCAGAGTACAAGATTCAATTGTCTCTTTTGATTTATATTCACTAGCTTATACACCAGTTCCGAATATCGTTCATTTAAGAGTTCATGTTCACTTAAACCCTTTCCAATGTCAATCTAAAATTCATATTAACCCAAGTATGAATTAATTGTACATTCCAACTTAAAAGTTGTATTCAAGTAAAGAATAGATATTATGTCTTTTTAAAATCTATCAACTATCATTTGAATAATTCCAAATCAATGAATAATATTATGTTCTCAATCTTATTCAAACAGTTTCAAAGTGATACAGCCATTAAAATATCACACCTTTCCTTGTATTCAATCCTTAAGATTTAAAATCTATACAATTTATCAGTCCATACAACTGAACTTCATTTATATCAAACAACATTACAACACATAAGGGAAGAAGAATGCAACTTCTTCTTTTCCCATTTCCTCGTAGAGGAATAATAAACTATCAGATACGATCCATCCTTAGCTACTCAGAAGAAGCATCAGAAAACAACATGTCTTCATTTTTACTCAAGGAAACCATCTGCAAAATTTACTTGCACGGGTCAGTTCATCGAACTGAGCATATTAAGCACTTATCATTAAAATGAGGTGCTCTTAATTAACTGTCTCAATAAAAGAACTCTACTTTTATGAAACGTTAATAAATTGAGATGGACATCATCTAAGAATTAAGTGTACTGATAAGGATGAACAGCTTAACAACCCAATCATCAAATTACCATCACAATCAGACAAAGAGATTTACTAACTTTCTCCCAAATAATTACTACAGAAGTAATTTCCTCTAAAATAGTTCCAGATTAAAACATCTGTAAGAACTAATACACATATGTATATAATGTTTGTTTCTAATGTATTTGCTGTCAGTTCCATTCCCTTTTTAAT
The DNA here is from genome assembly GCA_019776745.2 of Taxus chinensis. Classification (NCBI taxonomy): domain Eukaryota; kingdom Viridiplantae; phylum Streptophyta; class Pinopsida; order Cupressales; family Taxaceae; genus Taxus; species Taxus chinensis. The sequence goes on along the minus strand of CM034146.1, from coordinate 270,978,099 downwards.
AGTTGAAATTTCAAGAGATATATTTTAAATAAGAATTCCAACAAAACTACTTCCCTTTCGTACCACTTATTTTAATTTCAAATGATCAAATGCAGAAGAGAAAAGTAGTTGTTCACCATGAAAACTCTGGTGTCAATCTCTCAAAATTCATCAAACAACATAATACTTCTTTCAGATCAGAAAAGAAGGAAGACAATGATTAAATGCAGATAAATTACGCCTAGGGCAATAAGAAATTCCTTCAAATATCAAATATAGAATCTCAACTGAACAAGAGAAGAAATAATTATTACTTCCAATTACCCATCCAATGTTCCCTTTCTTATCATTACAATTGCACTGAATGAATTTAAAAAAGAAGTGATATCAATCTATGATAACAGCCAAAGAGAAGGAACAAATAAAGTCAATAATCGAAATGAAAGGGAGAAGAATCATATTACCTCTTCTCACTGCCTAACCAAATATCAACTATTTATAACAGACCTGATCCAATAGTGTAATTCCTTCTGAATAAATATATTTCAGTTATTCAAAAATTACTAACTTCCAATCCAGGGAGTATGGCCAGAATTCATTTTCATCTGGTCCGTAAGTATCAATATCAAAAGACACCTCTAAATACAAATCATTTCCTTTTTAATTTTTCACCCAATGGACATTCTTGTCCAGATATAAACAAGTAAGAGTGTACAACAACAACAAATCATTCTTTCATCATAATAATAAAAGAATTCACTTTCCAAACACCGAAGTAAGAAATCCACTCATATTCCATTTTAATGAAAACAATGAAGAATTTTCAATCTGTAAATTTTATATTTATATATATATATATATATATATATATCATTGAGTTCAACTAGACACAAAATATAAGTTGTATGCTCTACCCAGTCCATTCTATAGACTGACTACCCTATTCTTATTCAAATCAGAACTTCTTTCCAAATAGTCATATACGAATACCAAGAACAAGCAGGTAGAACATCATATCAAACTAGAACTGACAATGTAAAGATGCTATTATCATCTTACTATCCTTGGAAGGATTCATACGCCATACACTGTAATATGACAAGAGAAACAGTCATACAAAAGTCCTGTCTAGCATTTTTACGCCTTTCCATATCCATTAGCGCACACAAATCATAGACAACAATTTGCACATTGTTGTTACCTTCAGCAAGATCGACCCATAATGCACAATGAAACCCTATTACCATTACTTTCAAAATTCCAAACAGTAGAGAGAGAAAACTCGTTTCATTAATTATTTCAGTAAGGAAAAACACTCGTTATCTTCAAATCGCAATAAGAATACCCAAATCATGTTCGTTTTATAATGACAGCTCAAACCAGAGGTCACACCAAATCCTTTTATCATTCCATTTTTTTTACAAGAACACACAGAACTCAGAAAACAATACTCACACGGCTAGTACATCCATCAACTCAAACCCATAATGGGTAATAGGAACGAATACCCAACACTGTCAACAAAACTCATACAGTAAGGACATATTTATTTCATTTACTCACTTTACAAAGAATTACCCAATTCGTGTTCATTCTCAACAGGCATCTCAACACGAAAATGACATTAATTAAATCAACAATTCCATTTTACAAAAACACCCAACATAAGAGTAGAGTTTTTTTAATGAAGACGCTTAAACAAGAGCAAAACGGTTTAAGGAGAAGGGCTCAACATGCCTATAATTTTTCTCATGGCTTGAAGAAAACCGCACCCACAGGAGCTATTCTTCTCAATGGCGACAACAGAAAGGATCTCCCAACAATCTCTTAACTTCCACAGACTCAAAAATAGCCGTGGCTACTCTAAACAACAACAACAATAACCAAAGTAATAGCAGGTTTAAAAGAACCATGAAGGAAACGCATAGCAGTCTCAAAACCTGAAAGAACACAATGACCACCAAATTTTCCTCTATCCTCTTTCCAAGGCGAGCTGGTCGCTAGGATCAAGATCATTAATGCATTGAATGCATTGCTTTTTCATTAATTTCCACGCCACCAACGACTCAGGTTTGGCGAGTTTCCTTTTTTAAAATTTTGCATGTAATTCCTTCTTAGCTACATAGCTAGCTGGATATCTTCCAACTTTTCAATGTTCTCGCCAAACTTGGTGTTGAAAACTGCAAGGACATCATTTACTGTCCTTAATCAATTTCTAACCTTCCCTTCTTATCTGTTTCATCACATGGGTCCATAGGTCCCTTCCTTAGGTTAGCAATAGTTTAGGTTTTTCACCTAGGTTGCAAATCATTAGGATTTGCCATAATTTACATCCCATGCAATTTAAAATCCACGTAGGGTAGTAGTTAGGTTATAGGCTAAAACATAGTTATAGGTTAGAATTTAATCCCATAGTATTTACTCAATAGTTTCCTTAGTAAGTTTTACAACTTACGTTCACATTTAGCACAACGCAGGACATTTCGTCCTATGTTCGACACATACCTGTGTCGCTTGAATCAAGGCTCTTATTGTCTTATGCTGTCTGGAATTACAACTTGTATGTGGTTCAGGAATCAAACCATTTTCCACTGGCATCTAGGTACCAGATATTTATACCTGTAACCTGTAACATCCCCATTTTAAGGTACTAGAACAAGGGAATTTTTTTTTTGTTTTAATATGCAACGTTCTCTGTATTGAATTATATAATTCAAACACACGTTCAAGTTTTAATAATTGTTCTCTGTCCAATCAATGTAATTTGGATCACACAATGTCTTTTTAAAACCAATGTTCCCTGTTCGCATATTTGCAATATGGAACACACATTCAATGTCATTCAATCATATAGCAGATACCAATGCTGCTGTAAATGACTCAAAGAGCTAACGATCTCCCATTTTATGGCTCGGATTTTCAGTGATCTCTCATTTCATGACTCGGTGACTTACCGATCCTTTATGTTGATCCATGCATTGTATAATAAATATACAAGGTTCTTTTACCGTTTCCGGTTATTGAAGTGATCCATTTAAGAAGCCTATCTGAATATCTGTTACTGATATTCATCTGACATCCTGCATCTTAAACTAGGTGATTAGGACAATGCAACCAGCACTTGCGATACTTTGGCCAAATATTTTCACATGCTTTGCATGATCATATTCCTAGATGTGATACACATCATTGGAATACGTCCTTCACCTCACTTCATCTGTTATCTAGAATGCCTCCAAGGCCTTCTCCCAATGCATCCGTTACAACAGTAAAATTTCCATTTGGGTCTGGTAAAGTTAAAATAGGTGTTGTAGTTAACTGTTCCTTTAAATTTTTAAAGGCAGATTCACATTTGTCAGTCCAGACAAATTTCTTATCCTTCTTTTGCAGTGAAGTGATTGGGGTAGCAATTTTTGAAAAGTCTTTAACGAACTTTCTATAATATCCTACCAAGCCCATGAAGCTTCTTACTTCATGCACATTCTTAGGCGCAGGCCACTCGGTTATAGCTGCGATCTTTGAAGGGTCAACAGCTATCCTGTTTTTGCTTATAACATGTCCCAAATAATGCACCTCTACATCATAGAAGGAGCATTTAGACAGTTTACCGTAAAACTTCCTCTTTCTCAAAACTTCCAGCACTATCCTTAAATGTTCTTGGTGCTCTTCGACATTTTTAGAGTATATAAGAATGTCATCCAAGAATACAAGCACAAACTTGTCTAGGTATTCTTGAAAAATATTGTTCATCAGATTCATAAAGGTGGCAGGTGCATTTGTCAACCCAAAAGGTAACACCGTGAATTCATAATGCCCGTACCTTGTTCTAAAATTTGTTTTATGAATATCTTCTTCCTTTATTCTCAGCTGATGATACCCAGATCGAAGATCTATTTTTCAATAGACTAATGCTCCACGCATCTGGTTGAACAGATCATCAATCCTAGGAAGTGGGTATCGATTCTTAATAGTTGCCTTATTCAACATTCTGTGATCAATGCATAGTCTCAATGTGCCATCCTTTTTCATTACAAAAATTACCGGTGCTCCCCATGGTGAGACGCTCGGTCTTGTCAACCCCTTAGACAAAATTTCCTATAATTGAGCCTTTAGCTCTACCAACTCGAGGGTGGTCATTCTATAAGGTGCCTTAGATATGGGTTCAGTTCCTGGCTTGATCTCTATTGCAAAGTCAAACTCTCATTTGGGGGGAAGCCCTGGTAATTCCTCCGGAAATACATCTCTAAAATCCCTTAATAATGGATATCTTTCCATGAAATCATTTTCTTCCTCAGCATTTTCTGTCATTTTTACTGCACACAAGGTGCAGCCTCTATTTTTAGCCCTTTTTAGTTGCATAGCTGTTAGTTTCCTAACTGCAACCTCATGCCTTACACCTTGAATGACTGCTGCTTTCTGCAAGTCATCAAAACAACAAATTTGTTTTTCATAATAGTCGACCTTTGCCTTAAGTTCTGCTAACCAGTTAACTCCAATAATGATATCATATGATCCTAAAGGAGTGACATACAGGTCAACTTCGGTAGAGAAACTGGGCAAGTCAAGAATTGCCCCAAAGAGGCACATTTCGACTGTATGGACAACATTATTCCCATAATGCACTATCCATGTCTTATCCATCCGTTCAGCCTTTCTTTTTAATTTCATTGCAAGTTTAGTAGAAATAAAGCATTCAGTAGCTCCAGTATCAAAAGTATGACTACAGGTGTACCGAATAACTTACCCGGAACTTCTATGGGTGTAACTTACTTTTCAGCTTGTCTGTTAGCCACCGCAGCGTGTATCCTATGCTGCTGATCGCGATCATCCTTTTTCAGAGGACAGTGACTTGCGTAATGGTCCTTTCCATAGTTGAAGCATCCTCCAACTGGCCCTTTCCTAGGCTCAAATTTTCTACCAGCTTTGAAGTTATCACTTTGGCTTCCATAGGAATTTTGTCCATTGCCACTAAATTTTGTGTAGCTATTCCGCACACTATTTACAGGTTTGTTCATTACAGATTTCTTGTTGTTATCTACAACAGTTTTTTTTTTCACACCAAACCTTTTCCAGGGCCCCCTTTTGAGTACGAGAGATGAAAAAGAGTTAGGAATCTTCTTCCTTATCTCTTCCCTATGAGCAGAAATTGCTCTCAATTTTTGTTCCTGTCTTATTGCCTTTTCGACAACTCCTTCCATAGTGGTTGGACCGTGGATATCCACTTCGCCACCAATGATGGGATTCAGTCCCATTATGAACTTTCGTATTCTGAACTTCTCGTCAACTTGGTACTGCAGCACATACTTAAGGAGCTTAGTAAACCCTTCCCAGTATTCTGTCACCGTCAGCCTTCCTTGTGACCAATTCTGAAATTCAGTCATTTTCCTATCAAAATAGAGTTGAGGCAGCCACCATTGCCTAAAGTAACCCTTAAATTGATCCCAAGTTATGTCTGATTTGACAATATTCAACTCAACCTTACGGTTTTCCCACCATGATGATGCTTCATGAGAAAGCTGATATGCTCCCCATATCGCTTTGGTCTCCTCGGAGAAGTTTCTTATTGCAAAGTACTTCTCCATTTCACTGAGCCAATTCTCAGCTCCGTCCCCAAGTGTTGTTCCATCAAACTTTGGAGGACTTATTCTCTTTATGTCATTTGTAAGTTCAGCTGCTAATCTTGTCCTTTTATTTTCAGGATGATTAGGAGCATTCACATTACTATTATCAACACTCGGATTCCCTCCATTAGTGTTGTCCACAGGAGGTGGCTGATCATTTATATCAGCTTCTTCTTCCTCCTCTTCATTCCCAATTGACTGTTGTTCCAAAACAGTCAAACGATCTCTCGTATCTAGTAGGGCAGCAAGGATTTCATCCAGCTTTTGAGCAGTCGCTACTTCTCCACCCGGTAGCGGGTTGTTCGCAGCATTTTCTCTTGTTCTGACCATTTTCTATTCAATAAGAAAATATAAACCTTATTAAATTGTGGACTCATTAGGTCCAAGAACTGCAACCTTCACCTCTGATACCAAGATGTAACATCCCCATTTTAAGATACTAGAACAAGGGAATTTTTTTTATATGCAACGTTCTCTGTATTGAATTATATAATTCAAACACACGTTCAAGTTTTAATAATTGTTCTTTATCCAATCAATGTAATTTGGATCACACAATGTCTTTTTAAAACCAATGTTCCCTGTTCGCATATTTGCAATATGGAACACACATTCAATGCCATTCAATCATATAACAGATACCAATGTTGTTGTAAATGAATCAAAGAACTAACGATCTCCCATTTTATGGCTCGGTGTTTCAGTGATCTCTCATTTCATGACTCGGCGACTTACCGATCCTTCATGTTGATCCATGCATTGTATAATAAATATACAAGGTTCTTTTACCGTTTCTGGTTATCGAAGTGATCCATTTAAGAAGCCTATCTGAATATCTGTTACTGATATTCATTTGACATCCTGCATCTTAAACTAGGTGATTAGGACAACGCAACCAGCACTTGCGATACTTTGGCCAAAGATTTTCACATGCTTTGCATGATCATATTCCTAGATGTGATACACATCATTGGAATACGTCCTTCACCTCGCTTCGTCTGTTATCTAGAATGGTCTTTCCTGGTCTCTGCCAGTCCTTCCGTTTAAGGTCAAGCTCTAACCCCAACTAGCAATATGAATGAGTATAGGAAGTTACTCATGGTAACTAAAGGTACGCAGACATACGGTGTCGTCCCTAAACGACTCCGTGTGTCTAGTTACCTTTAGTCCTCCGGATTCACTCCGTATACATGATCACATTCCTATTCCCATCTAAGAACTTAGTATCCAGCTTATGTAAACTTGATGATTTGATTCCAGAGGGCGTTGTAACATGTCAGCCACAACATTGTGTCGTCATGAAGGCCCCGCCTTCATGAAGACACCATATTGCAGCTGGCATGTGCCAAGGTCCTACGGAATCCTCTAATCGAGAAGTACACATCTAGTTCGCGTGTGTTTTAATTATAATCTTAATATTTAAGATCGACTTTCAGCAGCCCTGTTGATCCTTAAACCTCGTTCTCGTTGCAGTTGTATGTAGCTAAGAGAGAGACTTAATTTGTCTTCTAGCTTAATATACATCCCCCTTCTTCAGACCGAAGGGTGGCATATTCCCTTCTTGGTTCCTTTCTTTACTCTTCAGACTAATCAGTCCATTACAGATAACATAATAAGTTTAACCTATTAAACTTAGCCAAGTTTTACCCACAACTGTAAATAAATTCAGAATTCTATCTCATTAGATATCATTTAAACGAGGTCTAATTCTAAATGAATTTTATTCATTATTCTGCATAACCTTGCTTCAGTTAATGTTTGTTAACATTAGATATGTTTTTCCCATATCTATATTTTCTGAATTTAAACATTCGAGGCTACAATCGGAGTCCGAACACAAGGTTCAGCTGCTCCTATGTTATTTGATATTCCTTAGCTTATAAGCTAATCCCGAATACCTTTCAATTAAGAGTTCATATTCACCTAAATCCATTTTACTGTCAATTTAAAATTCATCTTAACCCAAGTATGAACTACTTGCACATTCCAACGTAAAATTTGTATTCAGGTAAAGAATAGGTGTTTATTCCCTTTTAAATCTCTCCACTATTATTTGCATAATTCCAAATCAAGGAATATTATTATATTCTCAATCTTATTCAACAATATCAAATTGATATAGCCATTAAAATATCACACTTTTCCTTGTAATCATTCACAAGTTTCACAATCTACACATTTGCCAGCCCAAACGACTAGACTTCGTTTATATCAAACAACATTACAACTCATAAAGATAGAAGAATGTAACTTCTTCCTTTCTCATTTCCTCATAGAGGAATAATAGCTATCAATACAATCCATCCTCAGTTAATCAAAGGAAGTATCGGAAAACAACCATGTCTTTGTTTATACTCAAGTTCCATCTGCAAAATTACTTGCACGGGTCAGTTCATTGAACTGAGCATATTACGCATTTGTCATTAAACTGAGGTGCTTCTAATTAACTGACTCAATAAAAGAACCCTGATTTTATGAAATGTTAAAATAAACATCATCCAAGAATTAAGTACCGATAAGGATGAACAACATAACAACTCAATCATCTAATTACCCTCCCAAACAGAAAAGATAGGATTACTACCCCTTTTTTTCCAATAATTACTACAAGAAGTAATTTCCTTCAAATAGTTCCAGAATTAACATCTGTAAGAACTAAAACACAATTATGCATATTGTTGTTCCAATATACATGTAATTTCCATTCCCTTACAATAGTTCTAAATTCAAAAGATAGATTTTAACTAAAATTTAAACCGAATTATTCTCCCTTCTTTCATACAACTCATCTAATTTCAAGCAATCAAACGTTGAAGAGAAAAACAAACAACAATTAAATGCAGATGCCTAACCAAAGCAGTACAAAATTCATTCCATAACATTTATAGATTTCCAAGTGTATGAGAGAAAAAATGATCATTAATTCAAATTATCCATTCACACTCTCTTTCCTTTCCTCATAGCTGTACTGGAAATTTTAATCCAAACATGATATCAATCAATGATAACAGTCCAAAGAGAAATAAACGAAAATCAATAATCGAATAAAAGGGAGAAAGATCATATTACCTCTTCTCACTGTCTAACCAAATATCCATTATTTAGAACAAACATATTCCAATAGTATAATTCATTCTAAATAGTATATTTCAGTATTCAAAAACTACTATTACCTTTCCAAAAAGTTAACCAGAGTTCATTGCAACTGGTGCGTAAACATCAGTACCAAAAGAACCTCTAAATGTAGTCATTTCCTTTTAAACATTTCACTCTACAGACATTCACGTCTAGATATAAACAAGCAAGAATGCACATCTAGTTTTATCAGCAATCGTTTCATCAAAACCAGCATTTTAGCTAGACCTGAACAACAAGAATGTACAGCCAGCTACGAAATTATGAGCTTTCTCATAATAGTAAAAAGAATCGTTTTCCAAACATTCAAAGTAAGAATTCCACTTCAGTTTAGCCTTGATGAAACAACAAGAAGTCTAAAGGGTAGTTCGTATAGGTATACATTCATATATTTATGCAAATAATTCATCATCCAATCCAAAGAAGACTGAAATAGTAAACTCTAATCTATCTAGTAAATATCCAGATACTCAGTTCCATAATCAAGAAATAATTCTTTTAAACAAAATCTTTCATGTATTTCAACCAAACACATATGCTTTTAAACATTTTAAAAGGAAGTGAGAGTAAAACGATGAAACAAGCCCACTGTTCCAAGAATTTATATTCTATGCGCTGTATACCCTCAGAGAAAATAACTCACCCAATAGTTCCATCTATCATTCTCACAGTTCTTCAAAAACCGTTCACGCACAGCATTCAGAAAACAATCTCCTTATCAGTATTGTTTACATAAGACCGAATCCATAATACACAATAAAATCCACTTAACATTAGCTTCAGATTTCCAATAGCAAAAGAGAAAACTTAGTTCATTAATAGTTTTAGTAAGAAAAACACTCGTTTTCTTCAAAACGCACAAGAATACCCAAGTTGTATTCATCCATATAATGACAGTTCAACCAAACATACCAAAAAAATCATCTCATCCTCCTATTTTCACAAGGATGCGCAGAACTCAGAATTGATACACGCACAGCTGATGTATTCATAAGCACAAACTCATAAAATAAAGAACAAATCCCCAATATTGTCGAAACGAATCCACACAGCATGGGCAGTATATTCAACTCAATCATTAAGCAAAGAATTCTCAAGTCACATACAGCAAAAGAAAACGACTCAACCCAAAATCATCTCAACATAACAGCCAAATCAAACAACCAAAACCCCCATCATAAGAGCAGGGTTGTTTTAATGAGACGATTAAGCAAAAGCAAACAGTTTAAGGAGAAGGGCTTAACATGCCTGTATTTATTTTGTGGTTCGAAGAAAACCGCATCCACTGGAGTTGTTTCTCTCCACGACGTCCTCAGCCAGGCTTTCCAACTAGTCCACTAACTTCCACAGGCTCAAAAATAGCCTTAGCTTCTCCACGAATAGAGATAATAACCAAAATACAGCAGGTTTGACAGAACCATGGAAGAACAAAATGCAGAGCAACTAAAAAAAAAACCCGATGCACACAACAACAACAATTCTTTCTCAATCCTCTTTCCAAGGTGAGCTGGTCGCTAAGACCAAGGTAATTGAATGCATTGAATGCATTACCTTTCCTCATTCCTCACACCACCGCCGACTCAGGTTGGCAATTTTCCAATTTCAAATTTTGCATGTAATTTCCATTTTAGCTTCATAGCTAGTTGGACGCCTCCAACTTTTCCATGTTCCCGCCAAACTTGGCGCTGCAACTTGTAAGGACGTCATTCATTGTCCTAATAAATTTCCAACCTTCCCTTCTTATCCATTTCCATCCACATGGGTCCATACGTCCCCTTCCATAGGTTAGGAATAGTTTAGGATTTTTAATAGTCCATATCTAGGTTATTCACCTAGTTCATAGGTTAGTAGAATTTACATCTATTTTCATCCTTATGAAATTTAAAATCCATATAGGGTAGTAGTTAGGGTATAGGATTAAACTTAGTAGTAGGTTAATGTTTAATCCCATAGTTTTTAATTAATAGTTTCAAATCAAGTCTTTCTGACTGGCATTCATATTCAACACTATGTAGGACGTTTCGTCCTATGTTTCACATACCTGTGCCACTCGCCTCCAAGCCCTTATCGTCTTACGTTGTCTGGCGTTACAACAGTGTGTGGTTCGAGAATCCTTTTTCATTGGCATCTACGTACCAGATATTCATACCTGTAATCAGGTGTTGCAACCTTTATATCAACCTTCAGTCTGGTTTCAGACTTCGTTCTGGTTTTAGAAGTAAATCGACAAGGCGATCACAAGAAGGCCACAGCATACCTTGGATCAATGAAATTGATTCAAGATGTGCTGTCAATCAGCGAAAAGAGTTCATCAAGCATACGTCAAGTCTGTTGTCTCATTAGCAATCACACAAGCAATAATAACTTCTGTCCCAAGTAAACAAATTACAGCAAACAAGGGTCCAGATTAGCAACACATTCCTTTAAGATCAAAAGATGTGTCTTAACATATTTATCTTCATTTCTGCAGTTACAACATCATGAAAAGTGATTACTATGCTAGCTTACAAAAATTCAAGGCGTTACATAACCAGGTTCAGTAAAATTTATAACGACCTTCAGTCTGGTTTCAGACTTCATTCCTTATAGAAAATAAATTGACTAAGCGATCTCAAAGAAGGCCACATCATACCTTGGATCAATGGAATTGATTCAAGGTGTGTTGTCAATCAACAATAAGAGTTCAATAAACATAAAAACAAGTCCGTTGTTTCACACTTGCAAAATACAAGTTATAATAACCTCTGTCCCAAGTAAACAAATTACAGTAAACAAGGGTCCAAATTAGTAGCGCATTCCTTTTAAGATTAAAAGATATATCTTATCACAATTATCCTCGTTTCCACAGTTACAACATCATGAAAAGAGATAATCATAATAGCTTATAAAAATCAAGACGTTACATTGCGACACTGGCGAGGGTGCACATTAGTGGATCCACAAGTAGGGTTTGCATTTAATTTGAGAATGTATAATTACATGAAATTGGGAAAATAGATACCGAGGAAAAATTGTAAAGTAGAATTTACCCCAAGTTGTGTAGAAAAGATGGTCTCGATGAACTCTAAATGAGTTTCTTCTCTTTTAATGGATGTTAGGAAAAATGAATTTAATGTTATGGAGGACATCAACCAAGGTCGAGTCACTAAAATCATTGGGTGTTTGATGTAGTAGAAATTATGCACCATGGTTGATGGCATTTCATCCAAAATGGTTATGCAACATGATTTGGAGGGATTTTTAACATGGTCAATGTAGGTTTGCATTTAATTGGCTAGTGCAGTTTATTTCTTGTATACGAGGCACCTGAAAATGAAGTGTTCCTCTGTTTCGACCTCCTAGAGGGAACAGAGTTGGCGAATCCTCTTCGAGCGATCCAGCTGATGGTCCTCCACACAAAGTCTATGCTAGCCCGCTTTGAACTTGCCTAACGATATGCGGAGTGCTTGGAACCAGTGTCATGAGATATACGTAGGCTGGCTAATAAGTCCCATCATTGACCTCAAGGAAGTGTGCAACATAAAAGGCCATCTTAGGGCGTAATCCACCCAGAGAGTTGCTGATGTAAGTGTGCTAAATGAACAACCTATATATGTTGTCTCTGATATTTTTATGCATATCTCATTTTCTTGGTAAGAGATGGGTTGGAGCATCCAGGGAGTATCTGTATGGTGGGAGGTGGTCCATCTGAATCCTAACATAGCCAAGAAGATGTGAAACTCTGACGTACCAGCAATGGGAACGACCACTGTGGTCAAAAAGAGCAATAACCTCAGAAGAACAGTAGGCGGGGTAGAGATACCTAACCCTGCCTGCAGAAGAATCTAAAAATCCTTAAATGCGATGCAAAAGTGAAACAAGGGAAAAAATATTCTCCAGTCTAAAGGGGCGAGCCCTGAACTCAGCTAAGATAATGTTGTGTGGAACTATCTATTTGCACCTAATGATGCGTTTGAGCATGAGGATCTGGACTTGCTCAATAGTAGCCCAATCATAATCAAGAAGGGATGGCCCCAAAACCTCAAAGCTATAGAGAACTGTGGGTCTCACAAGAGAATTTGAGATAGAAATCTTCGACAAGATGTCCTTGAAGTGGTGGCGAAAGCACTATCTCTCCAAGATTGTCAAAGAGTCATACCTCATGTTGACGCGAGGCTAAAGAGCAAGCCAAAGACTGAAACAGGGCCTGGTAAATACAACTCCTAGGTAAGTATAGGAGTCAGTGATCTCAATTTATTCCCCTCTAAAGAAGAAGTGGAAGTCAGAAGTCTTCAGCCCATTAAAGCTCATTGCCTTGGTTTTACCAAGGTTAACTTTCAATTGTCTGTGGTCGCAAAAAAGGGCTAAGGCATCAAGTTGTTTCTGGAGTCCGTCCATGGAAGAGGCAAGGAGGACTACATCATCTGCAAAAAAGGAGAATGTAGATCAACACTTGGTGAAGGAGGCAATCATCCCCCTCCTGGATCTCATCCTTGAGAAATTCCTCCAATTCATCAATATAAATACCAAACAAGGTAGGTGAGAGGGGGCAACTATGTTTAACCTCAATGGTGCTCCTGATGAAATCCAAAAAACCGACAACAGTGCTAAGGTGGCCCAAAACCTCCTCGTATATGCACATAATGGCGACAAAAATAATTTCACAAATACTAATGTCTCTGAGTCTACGGAAATAAGCTTCTCATGGTACCGAGTCAAAGGATTTATGAAAATCCACGAAGTAGAAGAATACCCTAGAGAAGCGATGGCGAGCCTCCTCAATAATGGCCCGAAGGGTGAGGATATGGTCAGTAGTCTAGTAAGCAGGTCGTAAACCCCGCCTAGCCCCTGGCTCTTTAATGGTGCTACTCCAGAAACTCAGAAAGCCACATATGGAGGACTGTGGCATAAAGCTTAGAGAACATGTGGCCCACCATGATCATCTTGTAGTTGTTCGGGTCAAAAGTGGGACCTGATTTGTGGATGGGGTGAAGGATATGGTGAGATCAATAGTTCAGAAAACTTGTACAAACCACCTGATTGAATAGGTCCACAAGATAGTTGTTTAGAGTGTCCAAATCGTGCTTGAAGAATTCCACCTAAAATCCCTCCTCATCTGCAACCCTACTGTTATTCATGGCTGAAATGGCTTTCTTCACATTCGTGTAAGTAAAAATATGACATGTAGAGGGAGGGGAAACACCCTGGATCTGGGGCTAGCCAGTGATGTCGTAAAGCGTGGAAGTATGAGTAAACATGGAGCTAGGATGTAAGTCCTGGGGTAAGGGGGAATGATGGAGAAGAATGGTGCGCCAGAAATGCTTAGGGGATTGTATAAAAGATGCACAGAGCTCAAGGCAAAAATAGGAAATAAAGGTGTGCTTCTTGTGGCAAAGGAGACGAAGGTAATTGGACTTGAGAGATGAGAAGGAGGGGAGAGCATGTGTGAAAGCAAAGAAAAGCTGACGGTGAAGGGGTTTTGTAGTCTTCATCGTACCATTTGTTCATGGGGTAGGTCTACTTAAAAGGGAGGGTGGGAGTGAAGTGGGGGAAAGAACACAAAGCAACGTCGTGAATGGCGGAGGAAAGGGTATAAAACATCAAGTCAGAGGAGAGCGAGGAAAATTGGGATATAGGGGGAAGAAGCTAGCGAAGGTGAAAATAAAATTCTATATGATCACCCTTATCGAACTTCCACATGGTAAGGGAAGGGGCGTGGGATGGGGACAGGGGTTGGGGGGGTAATCTGCAAGGAGAAGGAAAGGGTCGCATGGTCAGCCAGGGGAATGGGGGAGACACACAAATGGTGAATATAGGGAATCAAATGGGAAGTAATCAAGATGTAGTCAACCACACTAGCTCCCCTGCCATGAAGTCTACATGTGGAGAAGCGAGAGTCAGGGAAACACGGAATGCCATTCAGGATCAATAGATCATGAGATTCTCCCATCTGGAGGAGATGTCAGTCATATGACGTCAAAGGCCCTGCCATATCATTTGAATCCCATTGAAGGAAAAGGATAATTACCTTTGTGAAGACATTATTGGCACATTAACACCCTTCGTGGTTAGTAGTATCTCTTTAGGGAGTCTTTGTGAGTGGCTCACAAGAGGGATAGATGGGATACCTAAGTTGACAAAATTCTAGGACTCCAAAAGATTGAGGTAAACTTTGTTGATATAACCCATATTTTGGGTCTTCCTAGTAACTTGATGCTCTAAAGATGAAATCGAAGAATAGGCTCCACTAAAACCTAAACCTATGAAATCTTTAAAGGTAAATTTGTGAGTGCAAGTAGAGTATCTTGGGATGATGATCTAGAGAAATGACAACAATGATGCCTATTTATAACGAAACATAACCTGAAATCACAGTCTCTCTTAGACAATGATATTGACCATGGTGGATGCAATCAGTTAAAAAAAAGTTCTAATAAATGGCATTGGCCATGGTCAATGTTGTTAGCCACAAATAGTCCCAAAAAAGTATAAAGGGAGTAGAGATAATGGAGGTAGATTAGATGTTTTGATAGGAAGATGATGTGAAGGTGGTACTACTGAGGATATCAAGTGGTCACAAAGTGGTAGTTAGAAGGCACGCTAGGGAAAGATAGCGAAAGATAGGGAAAGGGTCATAATGATCTCGCATGAGGTATTGCTAAAATGCCCAAACCCCACTCTTTGTGTGCCCCTTAAGGAGCACACACAAGTTACATTACTAACATGTTATAAAGATAAATCATTTATATGTGAATAAAGTGTATACATATGTTCTAATTGAAGATTATCATGTGTCACAATAGTATAACATGGGATGGTCTTTGGGATAGAAATATAGTACACCATAATCAAAAAAATGATCGTAGATCAAGTAATAAATAAGAATTAAACTTACCTTCCTATATATTGAGGTGCATGGTGAATCTCATGATGTAAAGTTGTTAAGTTAACCCAAACTATACAATACTTGAAAAGAAATGCTATAAGATAAAGTGGTAATCTAAGCAAGCAAAAAATAATGTTAAGGAACCTCATAGAAGGGTATTAGGAAAAGTATGAAGAAGTATAGATTACGTATGAATATCATGTGGTAGATAATAAGTGGATGCTAGGACATATTCAAGGAAGATGGCAAGGTTAGGTCGAATAGCCTTTAGAAGGTTGTAAAATGGGTTGTAAAAATGGGACTAGGTCAGGTTTGGATAGTCCATAGAGAAAGGACTAAAAAGGCCCTAAAAACCTAGAAAGCAGGGTAGTAAAGTAATACTAGGTCAAGTTCAAATAGTAAACAAAGGAAAGATTGAATTAGGTCTAAGAAACCTAGAAAGAGGAAGGTATGTCAAATGGAAATCATTGGTCTTGCATACCTATAAAAAAGGTGGAAATTAATATGACAAGGATGTAAGGTGTGAAGACGAGCAATGAAATCGGTCTAATGGGACTAAAAATAAGTGATTTTTATGGATTTTTTAGGAAAATTATTCCAATATAGCAAAAAGTTCCTTGTGACTCCATGGCCATGATGTTTCTTCCATTTTGTCTCTAGGAACTCTAGTTGCAAAGAAATGAGAATTTTACAAAGTCTATATTTAGATTTTCTAAAGTTTCAATTTTTTGTTGAGATCGTATAAGTAGGAATTCAACCACATTATTTGTCATTTTATTATTATATATTTTAAGATTTTGGACCTCAAGATTAGTCAATTTGAGAAAAATCAAATTCCATGGTGACAATGTGAGGAAACAATCAAGGGGGGTGTACGAGACACAGACAAGAGTGTGCACTAGTTAATCCACCAATAGCATTTGCATTTATTTGGGAATGTATAGTTAGGTGAAAAAGGGGGAAATAGACCCTGAAGAAAATTTGTAAAGTAGAATTTGCCCCAAGTTATGTAAAAAGAATGGTCTTGATGAACTTTGAGTGGGTTTTTTCTCTTTTGATGGTTGTTAGGAAAAATGAATTTAATGCCATGGTCAATCACATAGCTATCTTCCTAAGGCCATCGACCATGGTCGAGTCACTAAAATCACTAGGTGTTTGATGTAATAGAAATTATGCAACATGGTTGATGTCATTTTGTGCATAATGGTTAATGCAACATGATTAGGAGGGTTTTTTAACATGGTCGATGTAGTTTTGCATTTAAAGGGCCAACACAGTTACTTTTTCATATGTGGCCGATGTGGTAGATTTTGTATGACCAATGCAATTAGTTATGTACATCATTTTGACATGGCTAATTTAGTAGATTCCTAAATAACATGACCGATGAAGTACAAATTAAAGGGTATCCAAAAAAAATTGATAGTAAGCTTTGATTCTTTGTGAAGTAATCTAGACCATAAGATTTGCAGTTGAGAAGTGCTACAAGCATGGTAATAAGGTCAATCAGGTGAATGTACAATTTTACTTACTTTTTAGATGTATAGATAATTTGGTTAGATTTTCCTCCAATTGAGACTAGTTTTGTATGTATTGTTTGACATTTTGTAGCTACAAAGATGAGTTTCGTTGTGAAGGACATTTGATGCCTTGTGCTACCTAAATCCATTGAGTGTATTAATAAATTTGGATATGGTATAGACTAGGTACTGCTGCATAGTCTATATTTTGGTGATGTCATGCCCCTCTAGATGTGGATTTGGTACTGATGTTCATGGAGGGTTAGGAGTGCAGATCCAATACTTTCAAATGGACAATAGGATGGGATGTGGTAGAGAATGTGCATGTCATATTGGGGCTTTTAATATAATGGGTACACATGTTTTGTGATGTACCAAAGATAGATGTTGATTCACATGTTAATGTATAATCAAACTAATGGCATACTCCATGTCAGTAATTGTATTTACACAATTACTAATGATCTTTCATATTCATAACCAATCCATTAATTCATATCCTACAATAGACTCTTCAAGTTTATGCACACAACTGCAATGATAAGTAGTTTTTTATGCAATGCTTAAAATATGTACTTTAATAGTATTTAATATAACCATGAATCCTGCAACATAATTACCTATAATATATTTGTAAAACAGTGAAATTGTTATTGTTTTGAGGAAGGATTTTAGTTTTGGTGTTGACCTCGTAATGTTCACTTCACTTGTAAACCTTACTTTTGCTTGCATGGCCTAGGCCACTCCTTCGTTTATTCTTAGTAAGCAAACTTTCATGGAATGCATTATAGTTCATCCTTTCAAAACTTGGAAAGTCGAGGATTGCATTCAATGGACCTCGGATAGAGCACTAATCTTCCTCTATTTGATGATTAGTGATAAGATTTTCCAATAAATCAACTAGATTACTAGCTCGACCTGAAATGTGAACTATGTTTGTATTTTCAAGCCACGACTCATGTTTAATGATTAAATAGCCTTATTTTCAAAAAAAAAGGAGTAGACTAATGGGTGAATCTTTGCTTAATGTGGTAGGTTATTAGATTTCAATCATGTTCAATTAATAAGTGTGTGATGCTTGTAAGCCTAAGTAATTGTGTAGTGCCCACACTTTCTATAGCTCAGTAGCTTGTTGTTTATTTGCTCATAGACATGTTTTGACAGTGATTGGTGATATCTTGGACATTATTTTTAGATATTTGATTATATTAGACATGTGTGACATTCAGGCGTATAGCGCCAAGTTAGCCTAATTTCTTTATTGTCGCATTTTCTTGTTATGACATGGAAACAAATGAATATCTTACTAGCTCTTCAAAACCTTGTAGTAACTATAGAAATACCTAAATTTAGGAGTCAAACTTATGGTAGTGCATGCATTCGAGCCCATTCCTATGTATTGTTGTAGAGGCCTAGAAGTAAAGGTAGACATTCAGTGTAACTGTTTAAAGGACCCATGCCCACACCCATATTGTCTACAATGTCTACCTTAATGTTCACCTTATTTTTTCCCCTATGGGTCCAAGGACACAGAAGTAAGGGTTTATGGCAATGCATGGATCTTAAGCGCACCTCTATGCATTGCCATGGGGGACTTCAAGGCAGTGGTTGTGGTGCCCCCAAGATTTCACCTTGAAATCTGGGACTACCCATTTTTAAAAATTTCATTATTTTTAAGTAACAGGTCGTTTTTTGTGTTTTCTTTTGTTTGTGGTTGCTCACGTTGCTCAAAGGTATGCCCAGGGAGTTATTAAGCCAAGTTCGTCAAATACCCACATGTTAAAGCTCAATCATTCATTTCCCAAACTTAGCCTGAAAGCATTTTATTTATTTTTATATTAAATAAATAAAATTCTTTTTTGTTTGTTAAAATAGATTGAGCTAAAATTAAGAAATTTGGCTTATAGAAGCACCTCACCCCGTCATTATTACCAAAGAGCATTCACTTGGGGGAGAGTTTTTGCAGACTAGCTTATCAGAGAAATTTTTCGAGCAATTGCCCGCAACTTCTTTTGGGTGTTGTTTTTATTTTATTTCTTTTGTCTGTGTTTTGGTCTTTCTGCCCAGCCACAGTGTTTTTCCCTGTTTTTTTTTTTCAAAACAAAACAAAATGGCAATCCCTGTAGCTTGTTCTTTCTTCATGCCAGACCTTTTCCTGGAAGAAAACAAAGAGAAAAGAAAAGGGAACTAGGATTTTGAAAATATATCCTAATCCTAGGTGTTTTTAATTGCTTAATGGGAAATATATCAATTAATTTGTGAATGCCATAGCTTGTTTTGAGGGGAGCCAGAAGAATCAATTAAGGAATCAGTATTATTTTAAACTCAGGGTTTTGCTTGTTCCAACTATGAAGCAAGATTATTTTATTTCCGCAAGCCAACTTCAAGCTAGATCATGGTGGTGGAAGCTTCATGTTCTTCTAAGAGGCTTTGCAATCATCCATACCTTGTGAAAGTTCACACAACCATCCATTCAAAAAGAAAGCATATCCTTTGCAAATCGTGGTTTTTGGAGGCTGAAGCTTATCCTTTGCAAATCGTGGTTTTTGGAGGCTGAGTTTTATCCTTTGCAAGCATCCAATCTTCCCAAAATCCACGCAATTTTCCAAAGGAGAGGTGACTTAAGTCTATCGTGTAAACTCATGGTCTTGGCTTCTATATTTCAATGCAATTCTTTGTATTAAAAACACAAGGCAAGGATACCCAAGCCAAATTGTGGAAATTGGCAGCCAAGTCACGAAATTATTATAAAGCAACCAAGGCAAATCACTTAAGTGAAAATCGTGGATTTGGAGTAGCCAGTCTTCTAAAAATCAACGCAATTTTCTAAAGAGTCAATCACTTAAGTTGTTGTGGATTTGGAGCAACCTGTCTTGCTGATTTTCATGCAATTTTCTAAAGGCAAAGTCGCTAATGTAAATCGTGGTTTTCCATCCTGTTGTCTTCTATTGTGAATAATCCTCCACCTTGGAATTCCACGAAATTCATAAAAGAGGGGCAATTACTTGTGTTTGTCGTGAATTTGGAGCAGCTTGTCTTCTTTATTTCCACACATTTCCTAAAGGAGAAATCACTTAAGTCATCGTGGATTCTCAACCTGGAGTCTTCTAAAAGTAACATGCTTTCCAATTGCTTAATCCAGGCTGCCTATCTTTCCCAATTTCCATGCAATCAATAAAGGAGAAATTACTAGTGCAAGTCGTGGTTTTTTTTAAGCTCCCTCCACCCTTCACAATTCACGAAATTTTAAAATAAAAGTCACTAAGTTTGGCATGGATTTGGAATGCTTTTAGCTGCTGCCCTCTTTCAATTTCCATGCTGCCTTCCTTCAAGGATTTCCACGCAATTTTTAATAAAAAGCTAAGTTTAAATTTGTTATGTGCAAGTCAAGGTTTTTGGAGTTGTTGTCTTCCAATTGCAAGTTGTTGCCTTCCTCTCATTTCCACATTGTTGCCATCTTTAATTTTCAACACAGTTATTCTTTGCTCAAACACAACCCATAAAAATGCATGCAAAGTCTCCCATTTAAGTTTTCAAGAGCTTGTGCATGTGCTCCAAATCTTCCAATTGAAACCCACATTAGGTTTACTTATATCTACTTTCACCCAAAGTGCTTTCCAGAATTCAAAATTGCCCCTTATGCAATTAAAAATAAAAGGGTGATGAGTTTTGTCTGAATTGTTTACGGCAAATATTTCACTAGTGTACATACTTGAGAAGAACTGCAAAAACTTCAAGGATAAGAGGGGAGGACAGGTCAGGTTAAGTCTAAACAGGATTAGACGAGATCATCACTAGGTATAAAATTCATTTGACTCGTCAGATTTTGCTGCGGGGCATGACATTGCGGAACAAATAACCCCGTAGGGCCACACCCACCTTGATGATCCTTCCTAAAACATGATTAGGCCTTAATCATAGCTTTACGTGAATATTCGAATTATTATTATTTACGGACTTGGTGATTTTTTTCATTTGTTTGAATATTTTATATGGAACATGGGAATTCAAATAATTATTACGATAACATATTGTTGGCAATATGTGGACTTATATTATGATGATTAATTTTACCATTAAAGTTAGGTATCAATTAAAATTAAAATTAAAAAATATACATTTTTAATTTGTAAAATTATATATTTAAATCCTAAAAGGATTTAGCATGTAAATCAAAAGTTAAAAAGTATAATAATAATAATATTTTAATATTTAAAATATGAAAGTTTTAAAAAGGGACACGCCTTCATCTGACACCAATTATGTGGCATCACGGCATGAATTGACGCATGAAGCAACACTTGGAAGCCCAAAAATTCTCCATTATAGTATAGTTTCTTCATTATGATTTCTTTTTTTCTTCTTTGTCTACTTTCATTTTTCTCTTCTGGAATACCTGCGTGAGTTTTGAAAGAAAAAAGGATTCAACTTGGTGGAGCGGAAAGAGTAAGAGGTTGTTGATTCTGGGTTTACTTTAGGTATGAATATCTTCTCCTTTCTCTGTTGCATTATTTGTAAATAATGAGAAAATATACAATCTGTTTTAAATGACAATTAAATAAATTTGTGGACAGCTTCTGATTTAATTGCTTGGAAATGAAATTGATGGATTTTGTATCCTCCTAAGTTTCCTTTGTGTGGTTTTAGCTAAATCTAGAAAAAAACGCAAATGGGTGTTCCTAATCAATTTCTATTTTATTTAATTTTCTATTTAAATTTGATTTCTGGAAACCCAAATCGATTTCTGCCTCTTGGTTTTATTACAGTCAACAATAAGTTATTTGTACGAGCAAAGTGATTTTTGGGTAGTGTGAAAAATGTTTTTACTAGGTATTTCATCATTTTGCTTGATATATTTGCTTCCGGATTTCAATAATTTCTAAACAAAAAAAAAAAAATATATTGGAATGAACTGATTTGAATATGTATAAGTTGATTTCCCTGTAGGTATAGTTTTATTCCCTGATTGAAAAAAAAATTTAGTGTTAACAGTCTATGTAAGATGACTTAGTTTTTCTCAAAGGATTTCGTTACTGGAAGTGTTAGAAATTTATGGTGGTTATTCTATGCAAATAGACTTCAAAATTATCATCATGTAGTATGTGGGTCAATTTGTTTTGTTGATCTGTCGGTTCCCTGAAAGAACATGTTAAAATGATTTAATAGAGGTGTTTTTACACTGTTTAGTTGAATTGTTCAATATATATATATATATATATATAGAGAGAGAGAGAGAGAGAGAGAGAGAGAATATGTCTAATTGGTGTTTGGAAATGATGATTTCAAACTGTTTTGTTAAGATGTTTGTTAATTGGAAGGTAAGAAAAATAATAGTTGAATCTGTACCATGTGAAGCATGATTTGCTTGTGGTTTAATCAGAATTCGGATGTTAAATGATTATGGTTTGATTATGTATTGATCCTTGTGATTAGAGTGAAACATAATTGTTGAAAGAGAAATTGGTTGTTCTATTGGAATACATCAATAGTTGTATCTTGATGTAAACCAGGTAATAATACATTCTTTGTTGTATTACCATGTGTTTGTTGATAAAATAACGTGTATATCGTTTCTTATTTTATTAAATAATTGCATCAGAAATTGGAGTTAATATTCATGTCAATTCATTTTGAACTGACAACATATCACTACTCCAATCTTACAGGACAAATCGCTGCCACGTTTGGATGTGCGGAAACTTATGTCTTGTGAAGTTTAATCGTAGCATAGATCTAAATAAGATCCTTGGATTTCAATTTGTAGAGGGATGATATCCCAGAATTTTAACTAAATTTATTGGGATCTTGGACCCATTGTTAATATTCAAACCTCACTATGTAAGAGTTACCATAATAGTTATATATTTCGCCTTAACGACATATGTAATTTATGAATTTAATAAAAAGATGATTACCTTGTATGAAAGAATATCTTTATATGAGCAAATGATAAATATTAGAAGTGAGAAATCTTACTTATCATAAATTGATATATTAATTTATTTGATATTTGTCAATGTATGACGCTGATAATTGGGTAATTATTGTAACAATCAATTGTCTTTAATTTCTAAATTAAATAAGTTATTTAGTGGCGTAGCTAATCGAAAGAATAATTAAATATACATGTTTTAATATATATTTAATTCGGCCTTTCGGTAAATTTGGTATTAATATGATAAGATTGTAAACCCTGTTGTATAGAGAATGGAAGAGTATCGTTGTAAAAGGTAATTTAAGGTTAAAGAAACCAAGCATCTGGAAACGAGAAACTAAATGGGAAGATAAATGAATGAAAAGATCCATTAGGCATATTAAGGGATAAGTACATGCAAAATGTTGAAATAGATTCATATTAGCCTAACGAGTGTACTTATCTCATGATGATCCTAGTGGGCCTTCGGCATATATCTCGATATAAACTCTTGCAAGATAGGTTAAATTGGAAATAAAATAAATACAAACTATAAGATCTAGATAACTGTGAAAGGGATAGTTGTGAGGTGACAAAAGACTTAAAACTCATAAGACTTGTGTGTTGTTTTGAGTTTTGCTATACCCTGCACGGAAAAAAACTTTGGCCAAAATAATGCATTGATGGTTTGTATTGTCTGATCACCTAGTCCTCTAATTAAACTAAAATTGTCAGTAACCTGATAATGGGAAGTTGAACACTGAACATGAGGTAGGCAATGGTCGGATACCGAAATACGAAGTTGGAAAACTAGCTTCAGGGTAGACCCAAGGACTTTCACATAGTTTCCATGACCTTAAAAAAAATGTTGAGCCGAAATGCTAAACATTGTCACTCGAAGTAGTGGCGAAGGGAGATCGTGGAGATCCAGATACATCCTTCTCAGCCGCACATGGCTTACACGAATGTTATCAGATAGATCAAAATAACAAATTTGATTTAAAAATTTTGATTAAATAAATCTGTATGAATGCAACTGCGTAATCTATTTTTATGTATGTTTAAAAAAAATCCTCATTTTCCAGTTCTCGTAATTTTGAGCGTTACAAAGACAGGTCAGAGGCAACACCCGCAAGTAAATCACAGTCAGTTGCTTTCAGATCCAGTTTGGTGAAAATCAAAGGCAAATAGTCAACAACATGTGGGAGAAAGAACATCTCAAGTTCAGAACAAAGATATCATTCATGAGGCGGAAGTGCAATACAAGTTGGATCAGCATGCATAGTATGGAAGGAGAACAAGATTGAGAGTGTTGCAGCTAGATTAATTTCTAATTTCTTCTCCTCTTTCTTATTTCTTTTATTTTCTCCTACAAAGTAATTGAGTAATCAATTAAATTGTAAAACTTAAGTGATTGGTTTAAAAGTCGTTACTTCAAATTATTGGAAGAAATCAATTACTTGGTAATAGGTAGCAGATATGCAAAATAGAAGATTATATTTTCAGTTGTAAGACATGCATGTCATGCAAAAAAGAATTCTAGGGGGAAATATTGCCAACTATTTCTGTTACGGCTTCCACATGTAGCAGTTCATTGAGAGTTTCTTATTTGTAATTGCCCTCTATGCACTACAAATAGACGAAAAAGTTGCAGCTTAAAAGATGACAATTTGTTTATTAGAATTTGTTTAGTAGAGCATTCTTGAGTTTTCAAACTTTGTGTTGAAACCCTTGGTGTAATCTCTATGAATGCTGAGGGATTAAATAAAAGGTGGATTTTCGGAGAATTTTATGTCTACGGTGTTTTGCTCATCACTTCTATTTAAGGTTTTAGATAAACTTTGTGTTATCTTAGATCTAGTTTAGAAGCTATTTATTTCCCTTACTGTTAAAAATTTGTGGTTTTACTCTCTTAATTTAATTTGTGTGGATGAGACCAACTCTTATAGCTATTGGTTAAATTCAACATATATTTCTTTCTTCTTTCCTTACTTTTGTTTTTCCCCCTTCTGCAAATATTCCATCATAGCTGCTTACTTGCTACAAAATTGCTCAGTTGTGGTTCACGAGCTGTGGGAATTAAAATACAACCCATAAAGATAGTTACTAGGATTCACCCTTACCAAATTGATAAACATCTTACATGTGAGCCTCACCATTAAATGAGGGAGATTTATCTCATGACTGCCTAGGTTTTAAGCTATGCATAAAATCTAGCCAACAGGTTGAGTGTGACTATTCAAGTAACTAAGGAAGCTCCCATGTTCTCTATGAGCTCTACCCTAATGTTTACCCTAATAGGATGAAATTAAGTGATAATCATATGGGCTTCCATAGTGTAGCCCAAGATTTAAATTTCCAAAAGACATGTTAAACGTTGATATTGGATAAAATATTGCATCCAACTTTGGTTGCAATGTACCCCAACAAAAACGCTCAGGTGAAAGTTCCAGGTGACATTGATAGAAGAGCTAACTCTCAATTGTGACATCTAACCAGATGTTTCGTCGCCATTGGCATTTACCTATAAAAAGAAAATGTAAGCTAGGCACTCCATTCTTTGAATTGATCTCTATTTAGGCCACAAAAAATCGATAGCATGTCCTTTGGCATTGCATATAATGCCATCTATACTCTCCCACCCAATGTCTTTTTGTACTAGTTCCACTAAAGTTGAGTTTGACAACCAAATGGGGATTGACTTAGTGCATAATAATGAAGAAAAACAAACAAATCATGCTAAATACAACTAGGTGAGCACATTTACGATGAGATAACAAAACTAATTGATGAAGATTGCAATGAGAAAAATGCTGTCAAAAATGGTTCCTCGCTGCAAGAGAATGTCGGTGATTGCTGTGTTTCCATCAAATTACTACCATATAAGCTCAAACCTTTGTCCTTCCTAATAGTTGAGCACTCTTTCACTATATCAAGACCAGGACTACCAACAAATCACCTTCAAAAAACTTATTTGGAGAGAGAGGTCCCAGAGAAAGTTCATGTCACGAGTCCTTTGCTGTAACATGGAAAGCTCATTCAAAAATGTAATTTTGTTCTTAAAATCTGCAATTATTGCTATTTAAATCCATCTAACATGCTCATATCAGGAAGAGAAATCCAAAGGAATGAGTCAATTTGATACCAGTTCCTACTTAGTGTTTCTATCAAGTGTAAGCCTTCACAGTATTTGCTGAAGTCAAAAGACTATAGATTGCAGTAACATCTTATTCTTCCATAGTCACTCAGAGAAGGAATCCATCCACATTTAGGATGAAGCCAGTATTTAAATTGTTTTGTATCTGCAAATTTCATCTTCTGCCAAATCTGTTCTTAATAACCTGCCTAGAAGCTTTTCTCTGGCATTTCAGGTGAGCTACCTCCTCACTCATCATCGGGGAAATGGAAAAAATATATGTTTTAAACTTTGTTTTCGGTTTTAGACAATCTTAAAAAATATTGACAAATACTAATTCATTGTTGGTTACTACAACTTTTCTTTAAAGAATGATAACAACAATTGTAGTGTCAATCATTTGTGTTTTTCAAGTTCTTAGCAAAAACAGCACTGAATGTTTGCTCTGCTTGAAAAGTTCTAACGCACATCTTGCAGAAGTGACTAATTCAAGTAAGGATTCAAGAAATACAGTTAAATCACTGAAGAAAAAGACATGAAAGTTTATACAGTAAAATTTCAGAAGGATATTGCTTTTGAAAGCTTTTTCTTTTTTCAAGAAGAAAGTTGTCTTTGATATTCTTCACCCGAGATAACAGGAGGGAAGTTCGGTATGATACAATCTTGAGCTGAAACTAAAGGCAACATCCCTCCATAAATTTCTGGAATTTGACTTTCATCGATATCTTTCAGTAAAGTTTCCTTAAGATGTTTATCTTCAACAAAAATAATCTGCAGACCAATGCATAAATTAGAGGTAGAAAATTTACATGATTTCATAGTACTTAAAATGTGTTCATAATGAAACAAAGCTTGCTAGAGGAAAATGTGTTTTAATCAAAAAATTACTCAGGATCACATAAGAACAGTATACATTTAATATTTTTATACAAAAAGAAAGCAATTTTTTATAATTACCACGCACACCTGCCACCTAAACAAGGTTTTGTTAAATTTGAAAGAACCGCCCTCATGATTATAGTACTAGTTATTCTCTATAAACATGATATATGTAAATTATGTTTACTAAAGCACTGTATGTATAACTATTAGAACTCGAAGTTTGCTGAAAACTTGAGTAGTTATAGATATTTATTGTTCAGTATAAACGAAAAAAATAATGAAAGAAACTAATTAATGTCCAATGACCAAAGTAGGTCAATTGGAATCAGTAGTACAGCCTAAAATAATAGAACGTGGGAGGTAAAAAGAAACTCCAACACTTTAAGCGAAAAGAATACAAACTACAAGTTAAGAGCACAAAAGCAATTATAATCAACTACGGTGGGTAAACCCTAAACATGTGTGTACAAGTAATCCCAAGTATTCCAAACCCTTAACTCATTGGTGTAGTCTTTAACCGGTTGCCCCTTGTGCTGGTGCAACTGCTGGAACTTCATATACTTATAGTGTCTGAGGAGGTAAAAATCCTTCTACATGGTGCAGACAAAAGAACTTCAAGTCTCAATGGCTGTGCAGTCTTTCGTGCACTGCACGTTGTAAGATCACCACCAATGGGACACTTAAATGGACACTGTTAGCATTGTGAAGGTGATACCCTTTTCATCACTGAAGTGGTTGACTGAGAAGTAAGCTTCTTGTTGTCGAATCCATCTATTCAATCCCAGCGCATCAATTTTTAATTCGAACATTGGTGATCTATAAATTCTCAAGATTGTGTTCTTTTAAATTGATAGAATAACAAACATGTTGTTCTACTTCAATTCTTTTCTTGAAATAACATGATGATATCTTAATGAGCTAGAATTACTGTATTTTAGTTGTTGGAAATGAATAAAGTAATGGAAAAGAATGCAAACTACAACATACAGCAGTTGTAAACAAAAGAGACAATAGACACAAGTTTATCCTGGAAATTCTAGTGTGGGGAAAACCAGTTAGGAATGGAAATTGCCTATTTTCCTTTTCCTTATGGCCAAAGAGAAGGTTACAAAGATAATGAAACAAGTGCAGACTCTGGTATCTACTCTTAAGATTCTCTTCTTTGTTCCTCACAATTTACCTTCTACAAATAATTACACACTATCGAATGTTCTTTGTTAGCCGATGCCTTCCCATGAACCCAATCCATGTGCTAGAGAATCTCAAAAGTCGTATGGAATGGAAGACACCATTTTGTGGTCACTACTAGCCTATGCTTTTGTATACAGGTGGAACCGCCGATTTAGACAGACAGCATTTTCAAAACCACCATTTTGTATAAACCAGCAGCTACACAACCGCCCCAACAATTTTGCAATAGCCACGGTAGTTGCACAACCATCCCTCTACATAAAGTGGCAGTTTCACAACCAGCATTGTATCTCACTTTGGAGCCCTAATGAATTCTAAAACCTCTCGACTTTTGTGTTTATCAATGAAGATTTATCAATCCCTATGGATCATACCCCCTTTCTAAGAGGCTTTTCGTTCCACAAAATCTTAGTGTGGGAGGAAACGAGGGAGCAACTCTCTCACCATCTCCTTGAACTACCACTTTTCTTGCCATGGTGTCGTAACATTTTATTTTTTGTTCTTGTTGCCTAAATTTTGACACCCTTCTTCACCCAACCCAACGGATATGGATGAAGGTGATCATATATTTGTAAACCACACTTTCTAACTTCATCAGGGATCAAATTAGTTTGGGACCTAGTATCAACAAGTGCATTTACCTTAGCCTTTTTAATTGCTCATTTATTTATTTCTTGTTCCTTGATGTTCCTGTTGGTAGCTATGCGACCCAACTTCCCATCTACATTGGAATTTTCCTCTTATCTCTACCTCTGGTTTCAAAGATGCCATGGACTTATTGGAGTCCTCCTTGAAACGATTCTTTAGATGCAATTGTCGATGTAGCTACCAACACATACAGGGGTATGTCAATTGATAACACTATGATTGCAATGGTTCTTTGGATCCTTACAAGTATCAAAACCAGTAGCATTTATTTTTCCTTTCCACCTACACTTCTTGTAAGGCTGTTTTTGCTCTTTCTTGGGTTGAGTTGTGGGCTGACTTTGCCTTGAGGATTCCCTATCTCCTTGTTTCTTTTTTTCCTCAGCGTAATATGCTTGCATGCAAGCCTCATCAAGGTTCTTTGGCTTACTTGAGATGAACCTTCTCATTAGGCATTTGTCGAGACCCCCTAAGCACTTGGACAGGTTGTCTTCGTCCTTCAAGTCCACATTCATCAATATGACTTGTCTTCCGAACTCAGTAGTATAATCCTATACACTTTAATCATTTGCTTGCCTGCTACCTCAGGGATTCATAGCATTACTTAAAAAGAAATCAGATTGTTATTAGCAATTTTGTGACCATGAATGCTTGTGATGGTGGAAGTTTTTGGATCATAATGCTTTGCACACTCAAGAACTAAATTCAGACATGTGCTTGTATGTGGGAAAGCAGAAGCATCAAATAGGCCAGAAGCAATCGAAGGATTGCGTTGTTCTTTCTGAAGCAACTCCTCGGACGATGTTTCCATGTCAATATATCCCAAATCAGTATTTTTGACTTTTTGTACTTCAGTAAGCATCTGTTACGATTTAGGTTTCATTTTGTACTCCATGACTAGCCAGTTTGTGGGGTATGGAGAGGGATTTTGAAGTGAGGCCTCAGAATAACAATATCAAAACAAACGGCTTTGTCATGAACAACGAGAAGGTTTAGCAATTCTCACACATGAGAGGGAACTCTTCTGATGTCCATTACATAGAAGAAATAATACTCCTGCAGAAAATTACAAATTTATTGGAATGTTTTTTGGATTTTCTGCGTAGATATTTTTGGCTCCAATGTTTCGAGCCATATATCTATGCAGAAAATCCAAAAACACATTCCAATAAATTTAAATCTGTGATATGAATCTCCAAACCGTAATTACACATTTATCTCAATAAAACTTGCATTCAACAAATTTTCTGCATATGCTTAATGCCTTCTTCAACGGCTGGAATGTTTCTATTGTATAAAGACAAAACCTTAATAAAATGGTGAATGGTGACGTCTTTGATGGAAGTTGTTAGGTCTTTTACACTTTAAGAATCCTTATGATCATAAAGGGGGTGGTGTCCCTAGATTTCACTCTGAAATCTGAGACTACCCCATGTTAAAAAAAATTTGTACTTTTAAAATAATGGGTCGTTTTGTGTTTTTATTGGCAGAAAATGTCTGTATTGCGTCAAGCTATTCCCAGAGAGTTATATAAGCGAATTTCGACAAATACCTAGATGCCCAAACTCGTTATATTCTGTCGTTGGGGTTCACCTGCAAATTTTTTTTATTTAATTATTTTAAACCCCGTTCGAGGTAATTTGTGATCCGGTTTAACCCTGTTGAGGTTTTACATGTTAATATTCTCATATACCAACAGGGTTTCCACCAGGAATGAATTTTGGGCTTTGTCTGTGACTTCTAGCAATGTTTTTTGTTTGTGTTTTTTGCGTGTTTTCTCTGTGAAATTCCCCTAGGTCAATTCCTTTGCCAGTTCAGTTTGTTTTCTTGCCTGAAGTATCTGGAAATCATCTACGGACGTCATGCCAAAAGGAATTTTCCACAGGAAGTCTGGTTCTCTCTAAAAAGACGGAGTCATACACAAAAAAAAGGCCTCTTCTGGGCAAGTCACATTTTTGAGAAAGAAAAGTTTTAAGCTACAATGGGATTTTTGGTAGCAGCAGGCAGGTGGGAATTTTGTACCTGCCTGACAGGGTACTTTTTCCCATGGAAACAAAGTCACTTAAGTCATGATGGGAAAATTAGAGGCAACAGGCAGGCGGGAATTTCTTACCTGCCTTGCAGGGTGAAAATTCCCATTATAAAATAAAAGAAAATCACTTAAGGCATGTTTGCAGTTGAAACTTACCAAAGTTTTTATTTTAATAAAAAATGTCGACAAAATCACAATAACCACTTTTCAATCTGCCACAAGAAGAAAATACAAGTTGACGGAGAGAGGATACCATTAGGAAGAGGAATAAAGGCAAAATATTAAAATAATAGAGCTTGGATTCTTCTTGAGGACGCCCTTGCTAGAAACTTCTAAATTTCAGACTTTTGACATGATTATTAACATGAGAGGAATGCCCTTGGTAAAGTTGTCACTGTACCTTTCATCTGCAATTCTGATAAAGGAAAAGTTGTGCCCAAAGCATCTCTGTCACTCACAGGACGGTCCAAAACGAGACATTTTGCTGTTTTCTAAAGTTTCGCTGCTGTTGTTTATTATTTGCAATGCTAATATGAAGGAACTGCATCCAAAACCTCTTCTTTTTTTTTTGCTATTTTAAATATAATTCATGCATGCTTGCTGCTGTAGCTATCAAAGACCAGCAAAAAATACAATCTAGATCTGAAAGTTGTCTTTGCTTATAATTCTGTGTGTTAATATCTATTGGTTCTGTTTATGTGCATTCAATCAACTCTGTAATCTATTGATTGGGTTGCACATGTTCCCTCTTTCTTTCCTGTGTTTTTATTATTTCCTTCTTCAGCAGATATTTCCTTTCTTTAACAGTTGCTTACTTGCTGCAAAACTATACAGCTATAGTTCATGAGCTGCATGGTTAAAGTAATACCCCCAAATAGATACTAACACATTTAATTGACAAATCTTACCCGAGAGCCTCACCGGTAAATTAGGGAGATTTATCTCATGACTGCCTAGGTTTTCAGCTATGCAGAAAATCTAGCCAACAGGGGGCGTTTTAATTCACTTGTTGAGCTCTGGCTTCCATTTACCCTTCTGACAGGGGATTTTGGCATTTAAAACAATTTTTGGCAGTTATGGGATACCTCAAAGGGATCTATCTGATGCTTTTATTTTCTTTCAGGCATGTTTGCAGTTGAAACTTACCAAAGTTTTTATTTTAATAAAAAATGTCGACAAAATCACAATAACCACTTTTCAATCTGCCACAACAAGAAAATACAAGTTGACGGTGAGAGGATACCATTATGAAGAGGAATAAAGGCAAAACATTAAAATAATAGAGCTTGGATTCTTCTTGAGGACGCCCTTGCTAAAAAATTCTAAATTTCAGACTTTTGACATGATTATTAACATAAGAGGAATGCCCCTTGGTAAAGTTGTCACTGTACCTTTCATCTGCAATTCTGATAAAGGAAAAGTGGTGCCCAAAGCATCTCTGTCAGTCACAGGACGGTCCAAAACAAGACATTTTGCTGTATTCTAAAGTTTTGCTGTTGTAGTTTATTATTTGCAATGCAAATATGAAGGAACTGCATCCAAAACCTCTTCTTTTTTTTTTGCTATTTTAAATATAATTCATGCATGCTTGCTGCTGTAGCTATCAAAGACCAGCAAAAAATACAAAACAGCCTTTTTAAAATGCCCAAAGCAGCCTGCAACAATCCAAAAATCAGAAAAGAACAAATAGAGGAGGGAGGAAGGCATTAGGGAGGTGTTTGAACTATTTCAATAAGAATAAACTTCCAAGTATGCATTTATTTGGCTGTAGGCTATCTTTTAATGCCTAAAACATTGTATAAATTCCTTCCGAAACATTGTATATCTTCCTTCCCAGATGCTATTTCCTTTTTTTGTTATTTAAAACCCTTCTGCAAGTGTTCTCCATTCCCAGACTCGTGCTGAGTAAATTAAATGTCTCAATAATTTGTGCAGATGGATTCTTGGGGATTGCAAATTTGTATTTGCAATGAAACCGTTTGTAGCAATCACAAATACAAGTAGCCCATCATACAAAGAGTGGTTCTTTATCATTGAAAATAGCAACTTATTCTTCTAATTTATGGCAAGACTACATTGGTCTTTCACTTTGATCTAACACTTTGGCCTTGAGTTCACAATCACTTGCAAACAGAAGGCCGAGCAGATGTTTTATTCATTAATTTTGATGTTTTTCATCTCGGCATCTTCCATTTGGCTTTTTATTTTAAAATCTCGTTTTATTTGAAAGCGGGGAGAAGAGATTTTTAAAAAATGAATTAAAAAACATGTTTCTTTCAATCATGGCCTCCACCTTAAACTTCGCTAAATGTTAGTGGTTAACTTGTAACTCAAACATAACTGGACAACCGGAAGAAGCTACAAATAGCAATTTGTTTATTTCAAAGTCATTTAACTGCTCTTCCATTTAATTGTTGTTTATTCATTATCACCATCCTGCAAATTTAACATATACACTAATTAGCTATTGGGGCAAAATAATACATTTATTTATTGCTCAATTCATGCCAAAATGGTGAAATGGTGTTGAATGTCTTAGGTTATTTCAAATCTTCTTTTGCCGGACTGCTTTAGAGGAATTTTCAATCCAACAGTTCACAAGGTTGTCATTACCAGTTTTCAACCTGACAGAAACATCCTTGGATCGCCATTTCTGTTTTAAAGTTTTTGGGTCTGAGAACCCCAACCACAAATTGCCATCATTGGTTTCTGATTTCCAATGGTAATCCACACTTGTGTCTTGAATAAGATTATTGACCACATACTTGACCAGGGACAATGGTATGAGATAAGGAAAATCACGACATTGGCTAAGACTAGAGAGGGAAATGACCCAAATGTTAACTAAAGATAGCCAAATTTTTTATGCAGTTCTTTTTTTATTGAAACTATTAGCTTTGCATGTGTTAGGTGCAAAGAATGCTTCTTTGGCTTAGTGCCAAGGACTACGGGGTATCCATTCCACCAAATTCGCCTAGGGCATGATCACAACCTCAACACTTTTTTGGTATCTCTTGGGATTTGTATCTTGGTGGATTGCTAGGCAGCACCTTCTACACCATCATCCTCACTGTTAGACTACTACCCACTTGATAATTTTTGATGTAGTTTAAAAATAAGACCTTAAAAATTTGAAGTGTGTAACACAACCAAATTTGTCTTTGTATCTCCTAGCACTCTTATCTTGAGCCACTTCACCTCAGCTCTGATAGCATACACTTTCTGTCTTCTTCAAATTTTTCCCTGCTAATATACCCTTCTTTCAAATGTATTTGACCATTTGCACAATTTCGTTCATTTTCCCTTGGAACATTTCATGGTTAGTGGCCAGCTGATCTCGTAGAGTGGTCAATTCGTCCAACTAAGCTCACAGATGCCAACTTCTCCTCTAATTCCACCATTTGGCTTTCCTTTACTCATGTTGTTGCCACTACTTTTGAATTCTTTGGCTCTACTCCTGCAATTTGTTGTGTATCTCATCTCTCTCTCATAGCCTTATCCTTCCATTTTGTGTCATGTCCCCTTCTTAGAATTGAAATAATCAGGAGACCTATAGCCTATTCCTTATTTCTTGTAGGCTGAAGGATAAAGTTAGGAAAATAATAATATTGTAAGTTGTCCTAGTAACTTTATTTTTATATCATTGTAAAAGGGCGACTTATGTAATTGTTATTATAATGGGGCCTAATGTAATGTTTTACTAAAGGTGTTTCTAGAAACTTCTGGAGGGAATTTTAGGCGGAAAAGGAAATTCAAATTAAAAGGGTAATTATAGAAGGAAGATTTGGGAGGAAGAAGGTATTCCATTTGCTATTGTTATCAAACCCTATTTTTGAGCTTGAGCATTTTATGTTCAATTTCTTCTCCCAGGACGAAAACCCAAGTGCGGAGATTCGGAGGAGAAAAATCCTCTTCTCCTTTGAGTTGGGTTTGCTATTGATTTTGGTAGTTGAATAATAAATGAACCACAAATTGCCATTGTACATCTTTGAATATTATATGCAAAAAGGGTTTGCGGAATCGTCGCTGCCCATATTTTGAAATTAAAGATTTATATGAATATTTAATGTTGTTGTCTAGCATTCAGTAAATGACAAATTGTCTTATGTTCAATGTTATGTGTAAGGGTTTCGTACTTTTCATTTTGTTCTAAGTGCAGCAATAGCGCATGTATGCCAACTGTTTGTGGAACTGCCAGTGAATGGTTCATGTTTGCCAATTGCTTGTGAATATGTCAATGCATACTTGTGTTACTTACAATTGTTGCTAAGTATAGAAATCAGAGAATTTTTTATAGATTATTGGTTTATTTTGAAAGGGGACATTACATTCTGCTTGTTATTTAGTAAACACTATCTACTTGACTCATACCTTCATTGCTGTAATATATTGGAGTCTTAGTTGCTGCTCAATTGCATGCAATTCCTTGGGCGCCTTGCACATGGGTGGATAGACCAGAGGGTAAGACATGTTCGGAAGTCATTCCTTAGACATCTTCGCTATATAGTGTGTTGGTGATGCAGTCAAGGATAAGGGGATCAATTATATGACAGTCGTGTCCTTGCTGCCAAACCCAAAATTCACTCAAAAGATATAAATTCAGAGGTTGACGACAGCTGAAATTTTTTAGTACTCAAAATGAAGTAAAATACATTAAGTCACGAGCTAGCATCATTCCATGATATCCTCAAAACTATTAGAGGCTCACCCCAAACTTACACACAACATGAATATCATTGATTACAATCAACACAAATGGTCCTTAAGCTACCACAATTATGCTCCACGAAGCTTATCATTACCTACCCTACTTCCCGAACCCGTTCTTGAGTAACAACAAGAAAAAACTCTCTAAATTTCTATGAACCTTATCTTTTCATGAAAAAAATCTTATACTATATTAAAAGAAACATGACATAAGATAATTTCAACCAAAGGCGGGCAGTATGAGAGCACGCCCCAAAGCCACAAGAAAACTAGGCCAAGCCTAGGAATACATCAAAACAACTTTAAAAACACCAAAGTTAAGCAATTGCAACAAAAAGACCAAAAGAGGGAGGGTTGTGATCATCTAGCCAACAGGGACCAGGGAGGTCTTTGCCAGTGTTTGACACTTCCCAACAAGAGCCTGGGGGTCTTCTTCTTCATTGTCACCAGCAACCCGCGTGGGAGAGATGGCCATAGCCAACCGGGGGAACTTATCCGACGGAGGCAGAGACAGGGGCGGGAGGCTCCACCCGTCATGGGTGCACGGCTCAGAAGCAACAGGTGAGCCCCAACCGAGATGACAAGCAGGCAAGGGGGAGCCCCAACCCTAATGACGAGCTGGGGGAGATAGACTTCTCTGCGGTTGACTGCACGTAGACCGGCGAACACTGCTAAAAGAGTGCCGCTGGGAATGGCTCTGACGACCTCCTCGAGGACGAAAGCCGTGGGACGGAGATCGCGGTGAGGGCGAAGGTGGCCCCCGAGCAACATTACGGGGGGCATCACCCCAATGATGCAGAAGAGTCTGGAGGTACTCCACCTCAAGGGCCATCTTGTTAACTTGAACTTGAATCTGCAGCAGCACATTGGAGATAACCACCGATTAATTATACATGGAGAATTGTTGATCAACCTCAGCATTAGCGAAAAAAAAAGAATTCCTTTCTTTTCATAACCAAAACAGAATTTCCCCTCTGAAAGCATGCCAAATATGGGACAACATGTGAGGTAATTTGGGGTTATCTCCTAAAAGAATATGTTGTCAGGTAAAACGATCTGGCCAGGGGGGAAAAGAAAGAATGAAGCCAATTCCAAGCCTGTTGGGCTTTGGAACAAAACCAAAACAGGTGAGATAAGGTTTCCAAGTGCCCACCAAAAGGACATTTGGGAGCCGAAACACCAATTTGAACCAGCTAGACACCAATCGGGAGACCTTGATGTTAGATACACTATAAAAAAAGAACAATTCTAGGCTCAACACAGGCAAACCAGACTATGTCAAACCTCCTTCTCCAAAAAGAGGGAGAGGAATGAAGCCCCCACTAAGTGTTGAGCTTTTCAACCATGGGCATATGTGGTGAGAGCCAATAATACCCTTTACTAACCAAGTAATTCCAGAATGGGGTATCCACGAACCACTTCCAGTCCGTCCACTAAGGATGGGAAGGATGCACAAAGATCTTATTATTCATATGATCAAGAACAAAAGCAATGATTTCAATGATACTAGCACGATATGGGTGGTAAGCTTGTATCAAAATTTTAGCTCATTCCAAGGACACCAAGATTGGATGCGCTTGCAATAAAGGTCTTGAATGGAATGAATTCCACGCTTGAAGAGCTTGAGTGCAGGAATTCCAAGGACCTCTACAAGACATTGATCCTGGAGTTGAATGACAAGGGACCACCACAAGGAGTGTTGGTTGATGGAAAGGCCATTGCGAAATCCGTTGTCATTCCATTGAAGCCATGGTTTGATTCGCTCCCACGCTTTCCAAATACTTTTAAGAACGAAGGTGCCGACAACTTTGGTAGGCACCGGAGCAATGAGGAGATTGGCAAACCCTAAACCTTTCCAAGATGAGCGGCCATAAGGGGAACCCTCCTCAATGCCATGGCGCAGAAGCACTTTCCAAGCTTCTTGATCTTCAATACAGCAAATTATCCATTTGGCATAGAGTGCCTAGCCTTGTCGCAAGATATCAGTAAGAACCATCCCCCCAGATTCACGGGGAAGGCAACAGGTCTCCCATGTGACTTTATGAAACCCTTTGCCAGAGG
The DNA here is from genome assembly GCA_019776745.2 of Taxus chinensis. Classification (NCBI taxonomy): domain Eukaryota; kingdom Viridiplantae; phylum Streptophyta; class Pinopsida; order Cupressales; family Taxaceae; genus Taxus; species Taxus chinensis. The sequence goes on along the minus strand of CM034146.1, from coordinate 270,940,411 downwards.
AGGCATTGGCCCAGAGAAAATATTTTAGAAGCTTTTCTAACTTCTACACAGAAGTTTTGGATGGCACCCAGTAAGAAGAATAATAAACATGAGTGGCTTCAAGGACTTTAGAGAAAATTTGGAATTTACCCGCTAACGAGAGCGGTTTGGTGATCCAGTATTCCAGTTTTTTGGCCACACATTGAACCACATACTGCCAAAGATCCGTGGGCAACGCTTGAAAGGCAAAAGGAATGCCAAGAAATTTAAACATCTCACCATGGCCTAACATTTTCCAATCATAGGACTCCAGCCAAGAGAGCATCGGGAGGAAGGATTGCCTATAACATTGCGTTTTTTGCCATTGGATGGAAAAGCTTGAGGCCAAGTAGAAGATATCAAGCCAATGCATAGAATTGCGAATATTGTTTTCTTCCCCAATTAAGATCTCTGCAAAGTGACCATTGAGTAATTGGGAGCGATCTGCAGTAGGCAGCGCAATCCCCCTGACAAGCCCTTGGGATTTGGCTTGGGAAAGCAAATACCCAAAACCTTCTGCTGCAAGAACATAAAGAGCAAGCGCAAAAGGGCAACCTTAGCGTATGGTGCGAAAAAGGCTGAAAGGCGTTGAGTTGTGGCCATTAATGGTGATTTGGGCCGAGGCACTAGCAAAAATCATTTGGACAGATTGAATGAAAATAGGGCCAAAGCCCAAAGGGTGAAGCATGGCAATAATGAATGGCCATTATATTTTGTCCTTGGCTTTTTCAAAGTCAATTTTAATGAACATAGCAGGTTGGTTGGATCTACGAGCCCATTCCATGCCCTCCCAAACGGCAATGATATTGTCAAGAATGTAACGTCCCTGAATGAAGTCAGTCTGCTCCGGTTGTATAATGGCGGGAAGAATATGACATGGCCAAATCGCAAGTGCTTTGGCAATAATCTTATATGAGACATTAAGCAAGGTGATAGGACGTCAGTTGGTAATTTGCTCGAGGTCTCCAGGTTTGGGAATGAACTTGATATTCCCTTTATTGATGCGAGCGCCAAACGACTAGTTCTGGAAGCCTTCAAGATAGACTTGATGGAGGTCTGGGCCAACAGTAGCCCAAAGCAATTTATAGAATTCGCATGGGATTCTAAACCTTATCTAACTCTTCCATCTCATTCCAAAATCAACCAACCCACCCTTCCTCTCAAAAATTTAAAGGAATGGATTTCCTTACTCTTGTAACCATTCTTGGTTGATGCCTCCAACTCCCATCCAAAGATCATGTTGGTTGTTTGAATTCCTGTCTTTCTTGTATCTCCTTCGAAGTTTCTACAAATTCCCATAGGAATAATTTGTTTCCTTCAACCAATCATTGTTGGGTGATAGTTTTCTTAGCCAATCACATTAATTAAAGCTCATATGCATGATGAAGACCTAGAGGCCATTAAATTTGTGTGGCGAAATCCATAGGAAACGGAAGTTGGGTGATTAACAACCCACTAGCATATTAGGGAGCTCTAATCGCCCTCCATGTGGCAATGTTTATAGTCTGCGCACCTTAATTTCTTATTGGCAAGTAAAAGGAACTTTTTTATTTGACACGACAGAAGCCCTACTGACAGCATTGGAGACATTGATCAATAGTTTGCAGACCCCCATTCATTATTTTCTTCATGAAGTTGGGCCCCATAAGAGCTTGCAATGAATAAGTAAAGGTTTTCTCCTTATTATATTGGCAAAAATGCCACGGTGGATACACCTTATTGCCGCATGATTGATTTGAAGAAAATCAATGATAAGGGGAAGATTTCATTATGTCAATCCAAGAATCCTCAATCTTCAACCATTTGGATGATGAGGCATCTTCATCAGGGTGTGGACTGACTCTTTATAGAAAGAGAGATTAATCCTAAGGGCTTCAAAGCTTTAAAAGAAAATAAAGATTGCATACTCATTCGTGTCTAAGGTCACTAAACCTTAGCCTCGTGGCCGTAGCCATCATTTATTAAACATGAAGACTTCAAAATACAATCCGAGATTGGCCTTGGAAACTCTACAACCATGCTTGTAGAGAAATGCCTACAGGAAAGAAACAAATGGATCAAGAAAACCAAAAAAGAAAAGAGCTATTTTGGCTGATGCAAGATTGCTAACAACATAAGGATGCTCCCGTAGTAATTGGCCATACCTAATTTTCATAAACACATGCAAACTTTTAATGGAAATCTTCGTGAACAAATTTTTGGACCCTCGACACCTCCTTCCATAAAACATGTGGTTGTTTTTGCCAAACTACCCAATATAGGATTTCAGCTATAGATATAATATCCACCATTGCTTGAAACATGGGTTTCATGTTCTTCGCAAAATAGCGGAGTGTATCATACAAATCCCAGTTCTAGATGTGTGGAAAAAAGATATGGGAATGCTCATAATTCTTCAAGAAGATTGGCTTGGACCCTCTTACACTATGCATGCATACAAAGAAACATCCTTTGAATTCTCCACATATTTCTCTTGCTCGTGCAACAAGCCATACTCATTCATGTCACCATGTTGTTCCTATGCATTTTTCACCACCACATTATACTTGACCAAGAGTTCTTGTAAGAAGCCACCTACGTGCCAAGTTGGATTTACTATTGGTTTCATCCTATAGTGGTGTCCCCAAGATTTCACCCTGAAATCTGGGACTACCCCTTTTTAAAAAAAATTGTTCTTTTCAAAGTAGTGGGTCATTTTGTGTTTGTTTTTCCTGCAGTTGTTTGCATTGCTCTAAGGTATCCCTAGAGAGTCATAAAAGCCAAATTCCCCAAGTACCCACATGCTAAAACTCACTCTATCCCTTCGCCAAGTTTTGTTTGAGAGAATTTTATTTATTTATTTATTAAATAAATAAAGTTCTTTTAAAAATAGATTAAGCTAAAATTGGAGGATTTAGGTTATATAAAGCACTTCACCCCATCATTATTACCACATAATAGAAGAATTTTGCACATCAGCTAATTGAAGAAATTTTTCGAGCAATTGTCTGCAGCTTTTTTTGTTTTGTTTTATTTCTTTTTGTTTGTGTTTTGGTTTGTTTTCTCTAGAAATTCATGTAGCCTATTCATTCTTCCTGCTAGATCTTTCCCCAGGCCTAGGGTTTTGAAAAGCTATCCAATATTTTTAATTACTAATTTGTCTAAAGGCGAATAGAGCTCAGGATTCTTTCAGGAGATTGGAAGAAGTCGCTTGGTCCAAAAAGGTGCAAAAATGGATTTTGTGAAAATAAGAAAAATATTTCCATCAATGCGTAGAGCTCGAGAAAATATGCACTTTAGAGAAAACGACACCTAAAACGGAGCCACATAGTGAAAGTTATGGCATTTGCAAGTTTTTGCTGCTACATCTTCCCAGACCCTTTCCAAAAATGGAAATTTTTATTATGTGTTTTCTTCACCGAAAATCCAAAAAATGGAAATAAAATGTTTCTAATGAGTTTTCATGCGACTTTAAAAGCAGAAGTCATGCAAATCACACTTTTTGGGAAGAGCAATTTCTTCATGCAAATCGCACTTTTGGAAAGAAGTTTTCTTCCATGCAAGTTGCATTGTTTGGAAGGATGGTCTTTAAGTGCCTGTGGAAATTTTGGAGATGCAAGGCAGGTGGGAATTGTATGCCTGCATGGCAGGTTGTTTTTTCCCATCATTAAAAATCACTTAAGCTGCCAATGGGAATTTTGATGGTGGCAGGCAAATGGGAATTTTATGCCTGCCTGGCAGGTTGTTTTTTCCCATCATTAAAAATCACTTAAGTTGCCAAAAGGAATTTTGGTGGTGGCAGGCAGGTGAGAATTGTATGTCTGCCTAGCAGGTTGTTTTTTCCCATCATTAAAAATCACTTAAGTTGCCAATGGGAATTTTGGTGGTGGCAGGCAGGTGGGAATTTTATGCCTGTCTGGCAAGTTGTTTTTTCCCATCATTAAAGTTAAATCGCTTAAAAGTACCAATGGGAATTTTCGAGCTACCAGGTAGGGTAAGAATTCCCATCAATGAAGGTTTTATTCACCCATACAAGTCGCATTTTTAAGAAAGAAGCTCTTTTCATACAAGTCGCACTTTTTGGAAGGAAGGCTTTAAGCTGCCGATGGGAATTTTGGTAGTGGCAGGCAGATGGGAATTTTATGCCTGCCTAGGAAGTTGTTTTTGTCCATCATTAAAGACAAATCACTTAAGTGAAGGATGGGATTTTGGGAGCTGCTTGGCAAGGGTAAAAAATTTCCGTTGTTTTGCCTTCTTATTTTTAACATGACTTCTAGCCAAAAAGTGTGACCCATTCTGGCATAACTAAATGCGTAAAAGCTGACTTTTTTTAATTGTCGGGAAGCATCCAGTTTTGGCGCCTAGGGTTGGAGAAGCTTTCTTTTTATTATTCAGAGTATCTACATGTTGATGTTAGTGCACAAGTGAATAAAATAATATTTTTAGCTTGTTTGGCATGAAGCAAAGTCTAAAAATAGAGGGCGGCAGGGTTTATAATCAGATCTCAGTGAAGAAATTAGATATTCATACTATGAGCTTCAAGTGTGTCTGAATTATTTGTAGGAATACTTCATTTATGCCCATATTGGTGAAGAAAGCAGAAGTCAATGTCTGATACATTGAATATATCTTCAAAATCATAGGAAGAAATAGATCCAGCTCTCATATTTGCAAAGACTTCCGGCAAAAAAAAATCATTCTCTTGTTTCTCATGCAACCCATGTGGAAGTCATTGCATGGAAAATTCCTTTCAAGAGCTTGTACACGTGCTCCCAATCTTCCAGTTGAAGCCTTCATTGAATTTACTTCACCCGGAGTGTTGTCCAAAATTTAAAATTGCTCATATGCAATTAAAAATAAAAGATGATGAGTTTTGTCTGAATTGTTTACGGCAAGCATTTTACTGGTGCACGTACTGGAGAAGAACTGCAAAAGCTTCAAGATGAGAGGGAAAATAGGTCATACGCAACATCTACAAGAAAATCACAGTCGCTGCTTCCAAATCCAGTTTGGTGAGAATCAAAGGAAAGGATTCAACAACATATGAAAAAGAAAAAGCATCTCAGATTCAAGGCATATCATATCATTCATGAGGCAGAGGTGCAATACAGGTTGGAACAACATGCAAAGTATGGAAGAAGAACAAGACTGGGAATGTTGCAGCAACTTTCTTCTAATTTCTTCTCCTCTTTGTTCTTCTCTCTTATTTTCTCCAACAAATTAATTGAATAATCAATTAAATTGTAAAACTTAAGTGATTGGTTTAAAATCCGTTACTTCAAGTTACTAGAAGAAGTCAATTACTTAGAAATAAGTGGCAGACATGCAAAATAGAAGGTTCCCATTTTTTAGAAAGAGGAATCATGCATGTCATGCAAAGAGGAATCTTAGGAGAAATATTGCCAACTACTTCCTTTTTTCATAGCTTTCACATGTGGAAATTCATTAAAAGCTTCCTATTTGTAATTGCCCATTATACACTATAAATAGAGGAAGAACCTACAGGATTAAAGAATCAGAATTTGTTAAGCGGCACTTCTTGTGTTCCAAACTTTGTGCTACAACCCCTGAATGTAGTTATTGTGAAAACAAAAGAATTGAATAAATGAGCATATTTCCGGAGAACTTTGTGTCAACGATGCACTTTGCTTCTAACTTTCTGTCTTAGATATATTAAATAAACTTTGTGTCAATTTTAGATCTAGATCTGAAAGTTTTTCTTTACCTTATAATTCTGAATATTGTTAATATCTACTCTGTTGTACTTACGTGCATGTGTACGAAACCAACTCTATAATCTATTGATTGTGTTGCACATAACTTCCCCCTTTCATTCATATGTCCCATATTCCATTATTTCTCCCTTTTTCTGATATTTACTTTCTTTTACAGCTGTTTACTTGCTGCAGAGTCGTATAGCTACGATGCATGAGTCTACACAGTTAAAGTAATACCCCACAAATAAATATTAAGATTCATACCCACTAACTTGACAAACATCTTACACGGAAGCCTCACAGTTAAATGAGGGAGATTTATCTCAAGACTGCCTAGGTTTTCAACTATGCAAAAAATCTAGCCAACAAATGGAATCTATGAGTAACTACTCAAAGATCCGCATAGCCCAATGGTGTTTTTTAGAAGGCAGACTTCTTTTAATGAATTGAGTCAATCATCCACATAGTCATAACCGTTTACATTATGTTTTCCTTATTGAATTTTTCCATCATGGAGGGACAAACTCACTTACATGTTTCCACGCACTTGGCTTGAATGTCAACATCCATTTTGGACATTCATAGTTATGAAATGCTCATTTGTTCCGATTGCCCATGTGGTGCATAAAACCACGAACCCTTTCTTTCCGATCTATTCCAATAGGTGTCCATCTTCTAATTTCACTTCTCAAGTCAATAGGAACTAGTCCTTAGCTGAGCAATGAGTTGATTCATATTATAAACATAATTACAATTTAATTTGCAGTCCCCTATATATGTTTTCCTTCGCCATGTACATGAGTGGTAGTTCTTAGGGATAAAAAGTAGTGTTTTCTCCTGCAAACGCAAAAAAATTCCTCCAAGGATCACTGTTTAAGAAGACTTTGTCATTCGACATGATGTTTTGAGGAGAGGAAGGCCATATTTGAAAGTGATCCACAGAAAACACATATGTAGGTTTAGATGTTCAACTACATGGATTGTTAAAGCAAGTTTAGGGATTCAATGAAATGTGTTTAATGCACTCCTCATTGTGGCGAGTGGCGCGATGTCGCTTGTCAACAACCGTTGGATGACATGATGTCGTTTGGCATTGAGTAACAAAATTTATTAATGTGGAAGTTTACGTGATGAAAAAAGGATTAAGCAAAAAGTAAAAGAAAATAATAATTTTATAAACAATAATAAAATTTACTACTCTTCTGAAAGGGTGTTTTTGGTTGAAGGACACTTAGGCTTGAGGTTATACTGGTCTCTTAGGCATTTATCTATGTTTGATCCTATCAACTCCTTATTTCTCCATGTTCTCCTTATACCTTCACCCTATGCTTGTATACCTTATCAGGCTCAAACAAGCCATCAAAGGGGCTCGAGGCTAAGTGTCAAGTGATTGAATCATTTGGTTTGGCATATAGAGGAGGCTCCACAAAACACCTCATAGAGAAGATTCTAAGCTTCAGGACAATAACTTCTAAGGAGGGGACTAGTGAGTAGAGGTCTGAGGAGGAGAGTAGTGACAAGAGAGTGCACATGATGAGGACAAGATTGATGATTGCTTGGAGAAGGAGATTGTTCCACGGACCCCACTAGTCTAATTCGGCACTAGTAGTTTGGGTCAAGCTTCATTGGTAAACAAGGGGGCAATACCAAGAATTTCAACCACTTCTTTCTCTTGTTATTTCTACAACTCAATTATCTGTGTGGACCACTTTAGTGTCGAGTTTGACTAGAGTTCCACCCCAAAACACGAGTTCAACCCAATTGCAAAGGAAATCTATGGATAAGGGATCTCAAAGCTTAAACAATGGAGTTGGCAAAAATACAAAGGAAGAGTACACAATGTAGAAGATGGAGCATACAAAAGTAGGGAGTTTCTATAGAGGATTTGGCTAGGGGGATCTTTAACATGAGGAGCCAAACATAGAGGGGGCTCCTTCGGACTCTAAGCCAAGGAAGTCGAAGGAATTCTCAATGTTGATACAGTCCCCAAGATGGTGTAGGAGAGAATATGCACAGAAAGATGGTGTTCGTGCACTTAGATCACCAACAAGGCAACTCCTCAAGAGTAGGTACGTCTAAGACAATATAGAGCGCCATGTTGAGACTTAGACAACAAAGATAGTACTAGTTGCAACCTCTTTTTTTGAGAGGGGGAATGAAAACCTAGTGTGGACGCATGGGCATGAATTCAAGACACCTCATATAGCATCACACGAGGATGGTAATGAACTTAGGAGCTTCCAGTATAAGGGATGCGAATTTCTTGTTGACATATTTATGTCCAAAAAAATTAATGTATACAACAAAATCAAGTCTATGGATTTTGCATATGAGATGATGTGCCATTATGAGAGCCACATAGTGTTATGGAGGGATGTGTACCAAACATATCTTAATAGGGATAGAGTATTTGGTGAGTTTATGTAGCATATGACTCTCCAAACCACTATTAACTAATTGTCCTATCTAGACCTCATTCCAGATGGCACTTGGTCAAAGGCTCATAATGCAAATCATCAAAAGAAAGCACCATTTCTGAAAGAGACTCTCCTAAATCCTCCACATCGGCCTTCTGCAAACCCCATGTTTCTAGCAAATGACCTCCAGGAGAACCACTTGCAATGCCCCAATTCTGGAGGTTCTGTAACCTATTCTCCAGAAATGGTAGAATGGCTTTACTGGATCTCAACCTTGTAGCAATGGGAATTGACAAAACATCAAGACCACCCCGTCCTGGAGGTTCAGCAGAGGGACTGGGCAGTATTTCTCCATTCTGACCAATGAAATTCCCAAAAATACAGGGGAAAGGGAATGGTATAGGAAGTGGACATTGAGAGACAGACAAGTGGCAATCTGGCAATCTTCTTGCATGGCCTTCGTGATTCAAAAATCGCAATTTATCGGCGATAAATCGTGTTCCTTCATCAAAACGATTAAACTTCTAAAAAATCGCAATTTTTGTAATCCGATAAATCGCCGATTAATCGCGATAAAATACCCTGCAAAATCATGGCTAAAATCGGCAAAAATCATGGGGAAAAACGCGGCCTAGGGTTTAACACGAAAATAGACCAAATCATTTTGTTTTTTATCTTGTTTTCTCTTTCCACGAACTCGTTTTTATGCTGCAACTTGCATTTACTCAATCCGTGTTCATTCGATGTCTATAGGAGGGCATTCGACGTGGGAGGGCACGCAAATACAGTTTGCGGCAGGTTTGTGGCCATTTCGTGCCCATTTTCCAACAATTCGTGGCGATTCCGTGCCCATTTCGTGCTCTTTTCCAGCAGTTTGTGGCATCGTGCACTAGCAGGTATTAATCTTAAATACTAAATACAGTAATAGTAATACTAAAAATACAGTAATATTAAATTATTACAGTAAAAATAAAAATATTGTATATTAAGTATTAATATTAATACTGTATATTAATATTAATACTGTATAATATATATTATAAATAGCAAATATTGTAAGTGTAAATACTGTAAGTGTATACTGTATATTAATAGTAATAAATACTATAAGTATTAATATTAATATTACGTATTATATTATTAACTATCAAGTATAAAAGTACTGTATATTCTGTATATTAAATTATTAATAATAGTATATTCAAGAATCAATATTGTATAACAATTTTAAAAATATTATCTATGAAATTATCATGATTCATAATTTACTAACGTTTTCATTTTCAATATAGTTTTTTCGTAATTTTTTCTTCATGAAATAGCAATTTTATTCTTAATTTTGTCACGGTCATACAATTTAATTTCTCCAAGGCTTGTAAATCTAAGACAATTGTTTTTTGTTTTGTTTTGTAGAATGGCATTGGGATCCGGTTCCGGTTCAGCTGCTCGTAGTAAGCCTAAATCAAATGACCCCTCTTGGAAGCATTGTGAACCAGCAGAGGGCACTTGTGTTATATGCAATTATTGTGGCATGAAAATGACTGGAGGTGTTTATCGCCTTAAGTTCCACATTGCACGGATACCAGGGAATGAAGTGACAGTGTGCAATCAAGCACCGCCTGAGGCTCCACGAGAGTTGTCTGCTTACCTTGCAACTTATGCAGAGAAAAAAGAAGAAAAGAAGCGAAAAGTTGATGCACTTGCAGCCCTAGAAAATAGAAGGGAAGCGAGGGAAGGTTTTGACATTGAGGCATCTTCTAATGCTGCAACTCCACGAGGTCAAACACTGGGACGGGGTTCATCCACTAATAGTAGTTCAGCGATGTTTTTTGTTCCTCGAAGTACTCCTGGTTCACAACCATGGAATAAAGAAATGCACAATGAAGCAAGAATAGTTGCGGCAAACTTTTGATACTACAACAACATTCCTTTCAATGGAAAAAAGTCCATATTGGTAGAATTTGGTCACTGCATTGACTGTTGCTAGGAAGGGGTTCAAGGCTCCTACTCCCCATGATTTGAGTGGCCCATTGTTGGAGGATTCCGTCGCACATACCAAAACTCTTGTAGAAGAGCAAAAAAATGTGTGGATAAAAAAAGGATGCACCATTTTGTTTGATGGGTGGACAGATGGGAAAAACCGCACATTGATTAACTTCCTAGTGGCATCAGGTGGGCAGTTGGTCTTCCTTAAATCAATTGATGCCTCCCACCAAGTGAAAACTGCAATCACTTTGTGTGATATGTTAGATGAGGTGGTGAAAGAGGTGAGTGTGGAGAATGTTGTCCAAGTTGTGACTGACAATGCGGCGGCATATGTAGCAGCAGGGAGACTTCTTGAGGAGAGGCACCCTACACTTTTTTGGACCCCTTGTGCAGCCCATTGTTTGGATCTCTTATTGGAGGACATAGGAAAACTCTCATGGGTGAAAAATATGGTTGAGGACGCAAGAAATATTACAAAATTTATCTACAATCACACTTGGGTGCTAAACTTGATGAGAGAGCACACCAATGGAAAGGAGCTTGTGCGATCAGGGGTCACACGATTTGCCACAAACTTCATTACATTGCAGAGCATTGCAACCTCATTAACATCCCTTAAGTAGATGTTTGTGAGCACGCGATGATTGGAGTCTCCCTATGCTAAGAAGACCAAAGCAGAAAGGGTCGTGAAGACCGTTTTTGATGATATGTTTGCAAAGCAAATGGAAGAAATCATGAAGGTAATTTAAACTTGAATATTTGTTTATTTATCATTTGTTATATAATTTTTTATTAATTTCAATTTTAAATATATATGTTATTTTGTTTTAGGTGTCAGAGCCTTTGGTTCGAGTTCTACAGATGGTGGATGGGGAGAAAAACCCAATGGGTTATTTGTATGAGGCTATGGATCAGGCAAAGGAGTAGATAAGGGCTAACCTATTATGGGCATAAGTCAGTGAAAGTATGAGCCCATTTGGCAAATCATTGATAACAGATGGAATAAGACAACTCCATCACCATATACATGCAGCGGCATACTATCTAAAGAAGTTTTTCTATCCCCAATTTAAGGCTGATGAGGAGGTCAAAGATGGATTAATACATGCCTAGAGCGCATGATCCCTGAGAGAACGAATTAGAAATTCACCGACATATCAGCTGCAGATTTCATATAGACTGCCACGGGTAGGCTCTTTTCTTTGGCTAGCAAGGATTGAAAGAGAAGAAACACTTCTCAGCCAAGTAAAAACAAATTCCAGTCAGTTGTATTTAAGTTCAGTTACACGTTTAGAACTTAAAAAACTTAGAAGTTTAGCGTAATTCTTTTATTCAATCGACTTATTTTTTTTACAAAATTTAAATGTCATTTATTGTAGCACATTGGGTGGGAAGATGTTTGGTGTCAAAAACACCAAATCTTCAAAAGCTAACCATCTGCATTTTGTGTCAAACTTGCAGTGCTTTTGGATGTGAACGCAATTGGAGCATGTTTTTGAAGTTGATTCACATGAAGAAGAGAAACCAGGTTGACAACACAACGATTAAATAATCTCATCTTTGTTCAATGCAACCTTCGTCTTCATGTTCAGACAAGTTACTGAATATAGAGACTTGATGCAAATCGACATTGGCTTGGATTGATCCATATGATGAACCTGGATAATGGGTAGAGCCTGATGATGTGGAGCCTGACAAAGTTTGACTCCTGATGACTTGGGATAGCATGGCTTTGGATGATGAACCACTAGAAGAACCCAACATGGCCATAGCAGTGCTACTACAAGTTGGCAGATGATCCCCGAGGATCCGATGAGTTTAGCTAGATGAAATGATGGTTGGTTGCATGAGGAATGATTTATCTTCCATTCTTAGTAGTGGTGCTGAGTTTGCAACAGACTTGATTTCAAACATGTAGCAGCTAACGAAATAGAATATTTTTGATGGACTCTTGATAGTGATACTTAAAAGTCTCATCGTGACATGTATTCTTGAGCATTTTTGTTATGCAGTGCTCTTGGTACCATCTTTGCTATGTTCAAAACTTAATCAAAAATACATATGGGCCTAGGCAACTATAGAGTCACTTCTCGCATCATTTAACATTGTTTTTACATTTAATTTGGAAGTATATTTTATGAATTTAAATGTTTTCAAAAGTATTATGCGATAAAGTTGCAATATTTTTTGCCGTATTTTTTAGATTCAAAATTTGGTTCATAAGTTTTAAACTGGTCCGATTTACTGGTTCGGTTTCGGTCCTATGGAATCGGACAGTTCAAAGTCTTCTATCCGATTTCCTAAATCTCAGTTCAGATTTACATGTCATATTTTATCATTTTTTCACCAGCCGTGTCTTACTGGACTAACTGTCATTGTTCGATGAGAATGACTATTTGGGACTAGAGGTGGTAAAGGGCCCCCTCTCCAAGATGCTACAGTCCAAACAATTCTATGATAAGATTGCCTTCTATAGAAACCTTTCCATGGGCCTTAACAATCCTTGGAAAGTTTGATGATTTACAAGTAGACCATAGTTTAATGTTTTGTGGTATTCAGTCACAGAGCCCAGTCCTTTAGATGATTTACTAATTCATGATAAGCTTGGTGTTGGCTGATCTGAATACTTTATAGGCGCTGAGACTATAAGCTTGTTGTTGTCAGGAACTTCTGCTTATGGCCCTTCAGTATTTATCTTTATTCTAAAAATATGGTTGGTAATCTTTGAATGTACCCATTTAAATTTTACCCGAGATTTTTATTAATTTATTTCAGCATTATGCTAGTAGTTGTGATGGACCCGGGAAACGTTGCTAGTCTAGAACAATTAGGGCATATGAGGGGTTCTTTATGTGTTTCATCTGGATAATGAATCTCATGTTTCTTTTATATGCATTTGACTGCAATGATCATATTAAGACTCTCATGTGTTCATAGTACATACGTAGGTCAAACAACTACTATCTTTGATACGCACAAATTCATATTTCAAAGGATTGGCAAAGATGACTCACTATATCCAAACTTTGCCGCGCTGCAAATATTACATTTGTACAATACTAATCTTACTTTATCAGCGGAATTTGCCATGATCTGTCATATCAGCACAAAGATTAAATGACATTCAACTTGATTTTTAAGCATCAAAACTTGAAAATTTAAATTTCTTGCCGTATGTGTGCATCAAACACTGCAGTAGTCGACTTTTATGGTTCATAACTGCTAATGAATCATTATTCACTACCCAAATTTGGCAAGTGAATCATTTTTTATTAACAAACAAAGTCATACTGTGAAAAGCAAGGCCTTAGTTACAACAATGGTCTAGACTGAAGATCTCCCCTTTTAAAATTTGTTTTCACTGCATTCCACAAAATTTATACCTAATCAAGAAGAATGTGTAGCATTGAGACGTATATTCAGAGGATTGTCCCCTGCCCTGGTACCAACTGCTTTGTCAAAATGAGCATGATCCGGAAGAAGCTAAAACTTTATTGCAACCCCTTCAACTCCAAGTGCATAAACCTACTCAATGCATTGTTGAAAATGCAAAGGCTAGAATGTCATGATCTTGTGACGAGAGATTAGACCCCAAAATGTCCTACAACTTTCAGATTTCAAGGTGATCACTGCTCACTTTGCTCCTACAAAAATCATCTATTGTAAGACCACTCGAGCCTTCAAGTCCTTCAGGATTTACTGAGATCTTATAGTGTTAAAATCTCCTGAAAACACACATTTTGAGTAAGCTGAGTGGCTTGCAAGCTAAAGAACAAAAACAATAGCACATTGCTCGTCAGTATTTGCTCTGCAAGGTCTGTATTTTCAAGGTTTGGCCTTATTCATGGAGTTGGCGTTGCTCAGACATAGTCATCTCAAAATCAAATGATCTGAAGGAGCCATGCGGAAACTGTATGTGAAGGAAACACCTGTTGTCCTAATGATTCTGAACAGAATATGAATATGGCTGTTGCAAGACCTGCATTGTGGGAACTCAGTCAGACACTCCAAAGCATGGGACATCTCTCTAGGGAATTATCACTCGAGCTATTCAAGGAACAATTTAATACTTGGCAAAGAAATATGCTAAACAAAAAAAGTGACATCCTCTTCACAATGAAACAAAACTGCCTCAGCAATCGAGTAGAATGTGATTGCTACATCAGTAACACAACAGTCCTTGAAATATTTTCAGAAATTTTAAGTAGACTGAAGGAAACAATATGTTATGGGTCGGATATTCTTTTTCCAACATTGAAATATGGCATCATATAGTTGAGGACAGTAAGGTGCAAGGTAAATCAAGTAGTGGAATGAACTCTACTATTGAATAATTTGTGTCCTCAAGTTCCCTCTATAAGAGGAAGATGAAGTCTAGTACATTTGCTTCATTCAAATAATGCCTTGGTAAAGACATTCACAAGTTCTCTTCCTTGAACCCTATGCAGGCTAATCATCCGGCTTATGCATTGTTGGCTACAACCCTTTACTTAAAGATTAGAAATGACAGAACTTGATTAGATATGGACCATATTGGTGAACATAATTGGTTTATCTAATTTTTATTTATATTATCCTGATTTATGAGGCAATGGAGTGACTATCAACAGACTTAATAGAGATTCATTATCAGATTGATTTACTAGTGAATTGAGAAGATTATTTATACCTGTCATAGTAGAAGGCTCTGATTGCCGCGGTGTCCGATCGGCCATTTATGTGGGTTTCAATCATTGATCATCAATTATCCTTGTTCATTGCTGTTTACTAAAATTTCTAACCTTATTAACTACCTTCTTGCAATGTCTCCTATGGTATGGCCAGTCCATTATCCCTTGTCGGGCGGTACAAGTCCCAGTCATACAGATATGAACTTGGTTGAAGAATTTAATACTATTACAAGAAGAGGGTTTGTGTGACTGGAATTTTGTTGGGCATGATTGTCTTTGTCCAATGAGATTCTTGCCTGAAGGATGCTTGTTACATGTTTGCAATGTTATTATTAGATTGGATCAATTGTCTTCTTGACTCCTCCATCATGGATGTCACGATTTTGTGTCTGCGGTTTTATTGAAAGTCACTCTCGATTGTCTTTCAACCTGCTTAAATGGCAACCATCTGTGTCTATCGAAAAGTGCTTGTCAGGTTGGCAACTTTCTTATTCTTTTTATACTCTTGTTCTGTTGGATAGCGTATTTAATGAATCCATAAGTTATGAGCTAAATAATAGTATGTTGGATTTTAATCGACTTGTGTGAAGAATAATTGGTTGTACTTAACAATACTCCGTTGAAGAGATCAGGAGAAATTTTAGGGCATTGAGGTTATTGTTGATAGGTTTGACTCCATACTGAGCATGTCTTCTGCAGACAACTTGGCTATAAAGTATGCTAAGTAGCTTTTGTACCCCTATGTTTACTGTTCATTTTTACGGTACGTTTCAGCAGCGGGAGCGGCCGCAGGTCCGGATAGGCTGGATAGTGTCTGCATCATAGTTTTAAAAATTGCCTGATTAATTGTTCCAGGCCCAAAACTGATTTTTTTCCATTTCGCGATTTTTGGCTTTCTGATTTAGTTCGGTTTTAAAAACCCTCGTTTAAATTTGGAATAATCATTGCAGAAATTACAGTGGCACCATTCATTGAAAACGAAGGCTTATGTTTTAATGCGAATATATCATGACAGCAGAAATTATCTGTTTTTTCACCTTGTTTTCTACAGCCTGAATCATTTTTTGCTTTTGCGAATATTTCCTCCATATCGATCACGTAGGAGCATTTGAAATTTCAGGGAACTTTTCGCATCACCATTATTCCTGCATTTCGTGGCCAAGTTCGTGCCATCATAAACATGGATTAAAATACAGCATTATGAGATAATTTTAAATTTAAACTTTTCTAACTAGATTTTCAAGGGATTATAATTGATATTATGAATATGCAGTAGTTTGTTGTGGCTATTTAGCTTGTAACGTTGTACTTTCATATGCATAACATGTGGTTAATACACTAAATATTTAGAAGGCTTAAATTTATATATTTTTTAATTTTTATATAGTTTTTGTACTGCCGTATCCTACGCCGTATCCGGGGTCAAAAAAAAATTATCCGTTTCCGCGTATCGGATACTCTGCTCCCGCTCCCGTATCCAAAACGTTTCGTTATACTATATTTTATATGTTATTTAATTTTATACAATTTATAACGTGATTGTGAGCAATAACATACATTGTTTTTACATTTAATTTAAGTATATTTTATGAATTTAAATGTTTTTAAAAGTAGCGATAAAGTTGCCGAATGTATCGAACAAACTATTTCAATAACAAACAGTGTCTCTACTTTTTAAGTGCTTGAACAATTGTGTAAGATTACGTTGTGATGCACGAAACTTGAAATTTTTTTTCTTCGGAGTCATTCAAAACATCATTCAATTTCTCACTGCAATAAGCAATGGGCTTACTCCCATATTGACTCAAAACAACGCCTACTCTTGTTCCACTAGACATCGCTCAGCTCAGTACTTGTGAATAGGATCATGTTGAAATTCGGCGTCATATGTTAGCATTAACTGTTCGATCACCTTGTGCTTCAGAATTTCTGAAAGCTTAGTGCATCATGCTAGCATACTAGAATATTTTGTGCATATGAAAGATCTTGTTCAAGTCACCTCATCATTGTTTCTATGATTGGTGCACATATCCCACTAAAGATTCATAATGATCTAGTGTTGATAAAAACTTGATCGCTTACTCAGGAGGAGAAGCTTGTTGCTTCATATACATGCTAATTATGGCCGTGGCCACTCAACAATGGATCTTGACTGTTATTCAGTGTATCTCTACCCTCAGTCCATTTCATTTGGAAATCACAAAAGAAAAGTAAAAGCTTGGGATGTTGTGATGATAAGGGGATTTTCCAAATACTTGGCTGCCCCTATTAATGTGAATCATTTGTTTGATAAAATCCTTATAGAGTGGTAGTTGGTGAGAGTTTATTTTTAATAGTTTATAGTCTTTGTTAGCATAAGAATTTAGTATATTTTAGCAAAGGTTATTGTTTATTTTGGAGACTATGATTCATAGAGGCATGTAGTCTAATCAAAAGCACAGCTTGTGTACAAGCAAAGGACATTCAGAGGGAGGCACATCTAGCACATTATCATGCACTTCGTTCACGAAGTTTTCATGAAAAAATGACACTTTTGTGTATTTGTCAACTCGAATGGCATAATCAGCCACTCATACGACCCATATTTCATATTGAATGTGGTTTTACACTCATCCTCTTCTCTTATCCAGATTTGATGATATCCATTCTGCAGATGTGGTCAAATGTTTTGACCCACATGGAGTCTTGGTGCCTCAACGCATTAATGTATTCATACATTTGTGTGTATAAGTTGTTAACTCGTCCTATGCATCCTATCAAGATTTGGTATCTGCATGCAGTAGCATATCACAACAATTAATGAATATGAGATCTGGTATATTATAAATTTATCACTCCATGATTTCGACCTTGCCAATGCCATTGTTATTTTGTGCAATCAATGTCAACAATTCTGTAAGTTCATATCCACCATGCAAACAAAAAAACCCGAATTCAATCCTGCATTTTTGTGAAGATTTTGTAATGTCCCATTTGGGCTAAATCTGAACACCAAAGGAACTTGCACAAATCCAAATAGTAGACTGAAACAATCTGAAATTAAATTCTCAAACCCTAGTAGCAAGTTGTAAACATATTTTTTAGGATAGCAATCAGCCACAAACTTGTTGGAAATAATATAGAAACCCTTCAAAATATTATTCTTTAAAGCTGGAAAAAAATGCAAAAAACAATCACCGGAAAATATATCTTTTTGCAATTTTAATATCAATTGGAATTGATTAACAGCGGTGAATACCCTTTACAAATATGGCTGGAACTAAGCGTTTCCAAGCCCAAACACACATACAAATAGAAGATCCAACTACATAAATATGGAGAACACAATGGTGCAAGAATTTGATACCGTCGTGCCCTTCAACATGTAATGTCCTCAAATGGGACTCCTTGAACCCTTAGTGATTTTTGGCAAAGCCAACCCTCAAAGCAAACTTTTTATATGAATGTGTCAGATTATATCTCTGCAGATCATATTTCAAGAGAAAATTCGACTATGGTTCTGATAGACACACTACTTAACATATCAAAAATTGATAACTCCTTACTCAAGACAAAATATTAGAATTTTAATGACACAAATCAGACTTTGAGCTGATAAATAAGAGTGATACAGGCTAGTAGCTTGACAGCTGACAGGAGTATTCAGAAATGGCAACTAGTATTTGGATGATCAAATCCTTTCAAGAAGTCACTAGAACTTGCTGTCACAAAACTCAGACTTGTTGCAGATTTTATAGGATTAAATTATGATATTTTAAGCACATAAACAAGCTGGAAAACTATGTAAAATGCTGCAGCTGAAAGCAGACTGAAATAACATTGAAATGCCCTTTACAGTGGCTGCAAATAATCAATCGTGAGCTTCCAAAATTAGAACAAACGATGACCATGAAAAACAGACCTGGAATATTACTCCAGACTTGGCAAATCAGTCAAGGAATAGGTCGCTCCACCAGTTAAAAATAAGATAATACTGTTGCATGTTTTATTGGTTGAACCCTTGACACACAATTTCATCAACACCTAAGTTGCCGAAACATTTTGGATACGGAAGCGGGAGCGGGGTATCCGATAAGCGGAAACGGCAAATTTTTTTTTGACCCCGGATACGGCGTAGGATACGGCAGTACAAAAACTACATAAAAATTAAAATTTAAAACTATGTAAAGCTTTTTCCGCAAGATATCACAGCGACCATGAACAAATCTCTCCAAAGAATTGCATCGCAAGGAAGCTCGCTATTCTCAGAGAGCAGCTTGCATTTTTAATACAGCCTGAGATCAGTCAGGCAGTCTACAATCAGAACTCAGCTTAGCCTCTGTCCCCTCTTGCCTTGGAATTCCGCAGCCGCAGTTGCAGTCACAGTCCCCTCAGGATCGATGTGTAGCGACATTGCAAGGCCACTCAGGTTGTCTATTCCGCAGCCATGGATGAATGTATTCAGGGGAGTCAAAGGGAACTCGCGTGTTTCGTAAGCGGGAAGCACAACAACGGAGACGTGAAATCCATAGCCATTGCCAGAGACAAAATATATACGACACACAAGGATCACAGAATCAGAGTGTGGTGGAAGGGTTCAGATAAAGATAATAAGCATTCCCTCATCGCAGCAGCCCTGCCGCCGCTCCCGCCGCCGCTCCCGCTCCTTGCCACTCCCGCTCACGCTCCCACAGCTTTGCCTGGCCGTATGGGCTACTTAGATCAACACTGTTGGAAATTTTGAAATTCTTTGTAAGCATCTATGGAAGATCTTGTGTAGAAATTCCTCCTGATCTCTAAAAGAGTTTTCGTTCTCTAGGGAATTGTTAAAAGCATAAAGCTTAGATAAAATTCTTGAGATTGATAAAAGAGTATGAGATGCCTTACAGGGTCGACCTCTTCCCTTTATAAAGGAATTTGACCCATAAAATACCTCCAACACACCCAATCAGGATTTTGTGTGATTTCTATGCAAGAAGCACCCCAAAACCTCACTTACCCAAGTCGCCATTCTCCTAGACTAGGTCGCATTTGTCTTGGGAAGAGTAATAATTTTTATCTTTTCTAAACTCCACTCTCCCTTCTTTGTCCAAGTCGCATTTTTGCCAAGGGATGACACAAAACTAGGATGGGTCTCTTTTCTACTCTCCCTAGAAAGGATACAACATAATATTAGACCCAATGCACATATCTAGAGATTACAAATTTATTATTAAGTCAAATAAATTAATACAAGCTCGCTTTCTTAATTTTATAAATATTTCTTTTTGCACTTTGTAATAACATATTATGACGAAAGTCACCTCTTAGATTTTTCCTTTGGCCGTCGGGTTGACAAAATGGGCCAAAGGTCTTCGATTGAGAAAAGGGGACGATTACACAACACCACGAACTCTCACCTTATAGTGCAGGTCACCACCCTTGGGAAAGGCTACGAAATCCCTGCAAGCTGATTTTAGCAACAAGGTGCAATCTCAGTGTGAGAGTCACCCTGTATTGCAGTTTTGAAGGCATTTTTCCCTCAAACTAGCCTTCTATCTGAGTGTGGTTTCGATCCTCAATAGGTCTTCCTAAGAGTGGTGTTTGGGGTCTTCTATGGAGAGACAAGAAATTTCAAGGGTGCAGCCAACTCCATTGAAAGAAATTATCAAATGATCAAATATGTCTTCCTAGAAGATGAAATCTACCCGTTTGTACTAATCAAAAGTGGGGCCACAATTGGAAAACATTCCCCAATGAGGATTTTGATCCATCCTTTGCAACGGTGAATTACACTGCTGTTTTTATATTTAATATAAATAAATTCCATGTTGTCAGGTTCTGAGTTGGCGTTATTTCTTGGTTTACTAACTTTGTTCTAAAATATTTCACAATTGAAAAGTTTCCTAGAAGATGAATTTGGATACGTGGATACAATTCTGCAACTTATAATTATGAGATTAATGACTTGCCATATTGTTTCCTTTGGCCCACTAGAATTGGAATGGGCCAAATCAGACTTCCGTTGTACCTTGCTGTCATAAAAGGATATTACAGTTGGTCTCCTACCGAAATTGCTTTCAGTCAATCATTTGCAAGTTTGGCTGATCTGAGAATTTGTGCAATCTTCCCTGTGAAGTTGTTTCTATCTTGGAACCATAGAAAGGGGCAATACAGTTGGCTATCCTAAGAGCATATATCTTTTTGCATGGCATGAGGGTAATTCCACTGCAAGATGGTGACAAAGAATGCATCTACTATCAAAGGAGAGAGAACATGGATTGGCGACCTAGGTTCTTACCAGTTGTTTTTGAAGAAGTCGTTCCGATTCGTTGAAGCACGTACATTCGGTGGGTCACAAGTATTGTCAAGCCAGCTATGAAGGAGTATAGGGCTCAATTCCAAAATAGAAGATTCATGATGCCATTTTTTCCCTGCAGGAGTTCGACCTTCTTTAGAATGTAAGCTAATTGGTTTTTGGTCAAGGCCTCTGAGCCTAGACTTCAGGTGCCACAGAAGGATCTTCAACATGCCTTGGGGAAGAGGTTATGCATACTTTTGGAATATCCCTTTCAAGGGCTTGAAACTGAAGCATGTAAGAAATGCTAGCACAAATCCATTGACAGACCTCAAATCTGACCCTCTGGAACCAACAAACTGAAAATAAAACCTCTCAGATAGTGGAGGATCAGATTTTGAGGACGAAACAGCTCAAGCTTTCAACAAGGTGCATCTCAAAAGGACTTGAAATCAGCTTCAAAGGCATTTTCGGCCCTCTCCTAGGGTGGCAAAATGCCATACGAGTGGTGTTTAGGCAACTATCAAGGGCACATATTCAACTATTAAATTCATGACATCAAAATACTTTCTGGAATATTAATTAAAACCTAGTGAATCTACCACTATGTACTAAAAATTATGAAAAAAAGGAATTCATTGATTTCCAACCAAACTTCACAAAGAAAAGTAGATTCACTGACTATTATATTTAATAGAGGCAAATTTGAACTATGAAATGAAAGTATCAAATTCGTGCCCTTAAATTTGTTCTACCAATACTTCACCCTAGGGTAAGTTCGCTCCACATGCTTAGGAGAGTGTACCAATCAATGCATTATTTGAGAGACCTGGTTACGATTTCTTCACAAATTATACAATACATCCTAACAATTGCCCACATGAGGAAGGAGGATTTCCGCCCCCCTACCATACCACAAGAATGGTTATTCGTCCTTCTTGGAAGATTGTGCACATTTCACTTTTGATTTTCAGTCCAAGAGCGTTGAAAGAGGCATTACAGTGGTATCAGAGCATCAATCCTCACAAGTCCACAGTAGAATCGAATACGTCAAAGATGTATAAGTGCAAATGAAGTCCATGGACACATCCTTTATAACCTCACCTTAGGCGCCAAAGGCCAAAAAGGCAATTGGCCAACCCTATAAGTTCATTACCAATCTTTTATTATGCCTCTTTAAAGAGCACTGAAACCCATCCGACCCCTTATAATTGGAATTTACAAAGATAGTGGCTAAATATAAGGAGTGATAGAAAACTTCCAAAAGATGATCCATGATCTTCCCTTGTTCATCCATTGCTAGCCTTCGGAAAGAAGAAAGCACGAGGTAGGTCTTTATTTTGGCCTTAGATCTCAAGCGCTACAGAAGGATTCTCAACATGCCTTGGGGACAAGTGACACTCTCCACATTTGATGGTTCCAACAAGGAGACAACTGGACGCATGTATGAAGATGCTAGGGTTAAATCCTTAGACACTCAAGAATATGCCAAGGAACCAAAATGAGGAGAGTTTTCTCTTGAATAGAAGAAACAAGAATCAACAAAGGTAGTGGATACATCAACACCTCAAGAGGTTAAGGAAGAAATCATGGGGTTGGACCGGAAAAAGAAAAATCAGAACTGCAAGAGGTTTTTGAGGTAGAGTCACAAGACAACCATGTTAAAGGGCAGGCATATGAGAAAAGAGTTTTATCGGTTGCTAATGTTTGATTTTTCAGCTAACTGGAATTTTTTGAACAGCAACCTATAAGGAGCAAGTTAATAATGTTCATGACTCTAGCAAGAACTATGAAGATGTTCCATACGTGTGTCAACAAAGTATGGAGGAATTCAAGGTGGAAAGGGCTTCATTTGATGAAAGTGAAGAGTTAAGAGGAAGGAGAATGTTGATCCTAACTTAGAAATTCTAAGTCACAAGGATGTAGGTGTGGAAGATATCTCAATCATTCTTCATCGGGCAAAGGAAGGTGAGCAAGTTGTGGATAGCCAAAGGTATGAAAATGTGGTGGATTTGTTGCTTCCTACTAAATCATTTCAGATGTGTGGTCATCATAATGTAAAGGGTGATAGAGTGAAGAACACTTTGAGTGACAAATGGCACATAGATCCGTTCATACAAATTCCAAATTGTGTGAACATGGAAGTTTGGGATCTGGGTGATCTTTTGAGATACAAGAAGGACATGGACTTTGAAGAGTTCAATATTACTATTTCGTATGAATTCTTCATCTCATTCTTTTGGTTAGAAAAGAGGTTGTTGAGCAATCTTATAAAGTATGTTATGCATTCTAATGAAGCGGTGGAGAATCATTGCTCACATTTCATAGGACACTCCTAGGGATCAAATCCTCCCCTTGAAGACAGGGCTATGGAGTTGTTGGGGCAGCGAGATGCTTGATGCGGGAAAGGGATAAGCCATATGGTCTTTATGTTAATTATCAAATGTTTCCCATTCAACATAGTTTCAGGTTCAATGATATAACTCAAAAATCACTAGCGGATGGTAGTGTTCAACATGCCATGCACGTAGTTTCAGTCATCGAAATAAGTAGTTTTCAGTTTATGGCTGTTGTTGAAGAATTTTCAATCAAGGAAGGGTTGTTTCCAACCCCTGGAACACTCACATGGCTGAGTTTGGCGAAGGATGTCATGTATGGCAGCTGCTGTACCAATATTTTATATGCTGCCAACAATAGTACCAGCCTCGTTTATACTTGTATGACAGTCATAAAAAATGTTTTTAATCACCTTGTGTGAAGGAGAACTCAAGGAGGATGTGCATCTACAAAAAGGCTTCACGATTCCGGGATGTAGAGTTGTTGTCATCCACATTTCCAGCCAACTCAACATTTTGTATGCAGCCATACAAGTAATCTCAATCATACACTTGAGTAATCTTCAGTTTGCTGTTGTTGAAGCACTTTCAGTCAGTATAGGGTTGATTCCAGCCCCTATATTATTGCCATTGATGACTATGAGTGAAGAATACCATCAAAAATTGGAAAATGGTTTGATATACATCGTTCCAAATGAAGAAACCAAAAGCACCGGAGGAAGATCCCAAGGGGCAACACGTGGTAAGATAACCCCTACACTTTCAGTTTTAAAACACCAGTCACTTCATAGAAATTTTCAGCTTCTAATTAATACACATGCTCTTAGAAGAAATCCTTCAATAAGGCAGTTATCTTGTTGAGAAGTGAGCAAAATGGCAGTTATCTTGCTGTCCAAAACATTATAACTCAGCATGTCATTGGTGGTGTGAATGTAAGTAGAAGGAGCTTTAACTTATGGGTTTTAAAACATGTTGTCACAAATATTTGTATTGTTGTTATCAGCATTTTCAATTTGCCAGATACTTTGTTTGCTGCCACACAAATAGGAACAGTCATGAAAGGGAATAATTTTCAGTCATTGGGAGAATTTCCAATCATGGGAAAGAGTATTTTCCAGTTGGTGACAACTAATGGAGATTTTTCAGTCCTTGTATGGCTACCCACAGCTTCTACATCAATCACATTACTGAATTTTGCATGGATTTGTCATATTTATATCATCTCTATATTGTTGGTCATAATATTTCAGTCATGAACAGCTGTACACTTGTGCAATTTGAGAGGGTTTCCTTGCATGGCAATGTTAGTGGAGGAACTCCACTATTGAAGACAATCTGCCCAACCATCCTAGTGCTGATTTGGATGGAATTCCAAGTGATTTGTGGTTGTTATAATTTGTGTCTGGCCTACATGTAAGTTGTGTTCTGTCATGCTTTGGAGGGATCAGTCCACGGTAACATTATGGGACCCACTGGAGCTCAAGGCTATAGTCATAAAGCAAGTGTATGGGATCCTTCATCACAAGAGAAGAGCAAATGGGTACCTCAGGAACACGGTATTGAGCACTTGCGGCAGCGTTTAGCCTTAAAAGAGTGTATAAAAATGTTATCATGCTTTGGGTAGAAGGCTTCATTAAGAGAGAGCATATAGATGTGAGTGATGGATGGAGTATACACCATGATAATTGTTGACGGAGGTTGTTCCACTTGATAACTATGGGATTTAGATGTTTTCGTTATCATAGTATGATGGTACTTGGGCATATGAGTTTATTTTGGCAAGAGCTCTTTCATTCGACAGATACAAGATCCAAATTATTGGAGCATCCAAACTTACAATTGTTAGAGGGCAAATAATTTTGGGATGGGAGGACTATAATATCCCCTTCTCAACGCTAGCTCTTTTTTAAGACCTTGGGCCCATTCCATCTCCCCTGGACTAAAAGGAATTGAACAAGGGAAGTTAATGTCATTATTTTAAGTTGTTTTTGTGAGATTTGCATTCTTTTTAAATAATTTTTTATGTATAGTCAGGACAGTTGAAAAAATGAGAAAAGCCAATTGAAAATAGAAGAAAAAGAAACTATTATGTGAGGTCGGTTTTCTTTAGAAGGTTCTAATTGGTTTTTGGCACCACCTGTAGCTATTTTAAGGGGTTGTTTGGCTTGGAGGAAGTTATGCATACTTTTGGATATTCTTTCTCTTGGAGTTGGAGCATGTTTGTTTTCTCTCTCTTCCATTGAGCACAAAAACCTATTGACAACGAAACCTTTCAATAGTGGGGTGCTTTGACGACAAAACCCCTCAAGCTTGCAACAAGGTGATCTCATAAAGAGTTGTATTAAGTTTTGAAGGCATTTCCAGCCCTCCCCTAGGATGGCGACTTGCCCTAAGGAGGTGTTTAGGGTTTTCTAAGGCACAACTTCAAATTCAGCCATCATTGTGTTCCTATATTTAGCAGCTGGAATCTACATTTGTACTTAGATTTGAGGCTTGGAATCCTTCACTTCCAACCATATTTGTAAGGGTGTTCAATGTTATTATATTTAATTAAATAAATTTCAATTGGCGTTTGAAGGCTCATTTCTTGGTTTAAATTTGTTTTAAAATATTTCTAAAGTTCCCTGCATGCTTTAGATTGTGTAAAAGATGCATTTTTTGATAGATGTTGCATTTTCCTTATTATAAAAAAATCATTGTTGTACCTTGTCATAATTTTCAGTTTGTTATCTCTTGGGGTTTGTGCAATTTTTCTTTTGTTTGTGTTGGAGCCCAGAAACGGGCATTACATAGATAGAGCATCTGCAGCAACATTTATATTCCCTTGATATATTTAACGTCAAAATCATATGCTTTTAATTTGCTCACCCATTTTTCTTGTCGATGGTTCAAGTCCCTTTGATCAAGAAAGAAGCTCAAGCTATTATGATCGGTTTTGACCACAAACCTACCACAAACTAAGTATCTGCCGGAATTTGGCCAAAGCATGCAATATGGCCAGCATTTGTTTATCATAGTTGGAAAGATTTCGCTCATGTTCCTTTAGTTTCCATCTCTCAAAAGTAACGGGATGCTTATTTTACATCAAAACAGCCCCTACTCCTTTGAACGCATCACATTCTAGCACAAAGGGAATAGAAAAGGTTGGATCAACAAGTACCGAGCATGAACTTATGACTTTCTTAAGCTTTTCAAATGATGTATGGGTTGATCCCGACCAGTTGAATGTTCCTTTCTTTGTTAAATCAATCAAGGGAGCAGAAATTTGTGAGAATCCCTTGAAAAATCTTCGGTAGTGGCTACAAAGTCCAATGAACCTTCTCAATGGTGTGATTGTGGTAGGAGGAGGCCAATCCAATATGGCTTAGACCTTTTGTTGATCCGGATGGACCTTGGGCATTGATGACATGTCCTAGATACAAAATTTCATCCCTTCCAAACTCGCACTTGGATTTCTTTACAAAGAGAGCTTGTTGTTTCAGAATTTCCAGCACCATATCCAAGTGTCTCAAGTGTTCTTCCCATGTTTTACTATACACCAAAATATCATCAAAGAACACTAGAACAAACTTCCTTAAATGCTTACCAAAAACATGGTTCATGCACGATTGGAAAGTAGTCGGGGCATTGGTTTAAACCCAAATGGCATGACAAGAAACTCTAAGTGCCCAAAATGACATCTAAAAGTTGTCTTGTGAATATCCTCTCTTACTCAGATTTGATGGTACCCAGACCTTAAATCAATCTTGGAGAAGAAAACCACTCCATGTAATTCATCAATCCTTGGAATTGGGTACCTATTCTTGATTGTCTTCTTGTTCAACAGCCAGTAGTCCACACACATCCTCAGGGTACCATCCTTTTTTTAACAAGTATTGTCAAAGAAGCAAAAGAGTTGAAACTAGGCCTAATGAGTCCCATTTCCAATTTCAATTTGTTCCTTGCAGACTCTTGGGTGGCCGTAAGGAGTCGTTATTACCAGTTTGGTACCCGGTTCTAACTCAATGACATGCTGAAATCCTCTATCCAGTGGTAGCCCATGAGGTAGGTCATTGAAGACTTTAGCATGCCTATCAATAATGGACTGAATATCCTCATGGTAAGATTGTTGAATTGCAAATGAAGAAGTAGATCTTACCAAGCAATGTGTTGCCCATGCGACCTGCCCCCTCTTGAAGGCTCTCTCCATGCTCTTAGTTGTCACAATTTCAGGAGCCCCGCTCTTCATACCTTGTACCACGGCCTCCTTGCCACCCACCTTGATTTTCAGCTTCATGCTTTGATAGTTTTGGACAAATTCACCCAATAAATGTAGCCATTGAACCCCTAGCACCAAATCGGTATCACCAATTCTGATGACATAGAAATCATCCTTTACTTCGTGCCTTCCCAAAGAGAGCATGAGTTGTGGTATCCTTTTAGTGCATGGGATGGAGAAGTCATCCGCTACCGTAACATTGAAACCCTTGAAATCTTCAGCCTTCAACTTCAATCTTGTCACCAAGCTCTCATCAATTAGTAGCCCCACTATCAATCAACATTGTAACCCTTTGTCCATGCAGGACTTCTTTCACCTAGAATGGGTGACATCTAGGAGTACCGGATAAAGTGGCAAGAATGTTGTCCATCTCCCTTTCTAGTTCTTGTTTTTGTGCCACCTCTTCATCTTCAATTTCTTCATCACAATCTAAAAATAATTCAATATAATGTGCTTGTCCCTTACCTTGGCAACGATGACTGGGTGTCCACCAATCTTTGCAAGTCAAGCACAAATTCCTCCTCAATTCATTCTGGAATCCTCCTTCGCTTGTTTGGTGCAGATCCTTTTGTATATTAGAGCCTTGGGAGACTGGCTTTTTTTGTTGATCCAAAGATGTTGCATTGGGTTGCACAAGAGGTGTTCTTTGTTGTTCACTCGCTGCTTTCCTCGCTTGCCCACTCCCCAATGTTGCTTTGGGCTGCAAATCTGTCATTAGGAGTGAACTTGCCAATTTTGGTGATTTTTTATTGCCTCTTGAAGAGACAAAGCATCAAATGCTCTTTATCAAACCCTTGAGGGGTTCAGCCAATCCCTCAACGAAGAAAACTATGATTCTTCTTTTAGATACACCGGGAATCATTACGGAAAGCCTCGGAAATTCAGCCACAGTCCTCCAACATGCTTTGTTGCTCGAATTGAGCTAGTACACAAAAATGAACCTCGGGATCAGTCCTATAAAACCTCCAATGATTCTTTCAAAAAATTCATAGGGATTGAAGAAAGATCGAGTTGGAATTGGACCAAGACCTAAACCACGAGCTACACAAGGAGACTTGCAGCATGTCTTGAGAAAGAAAGAGGAAAAGAATTTCAAAACAGTAATGGTGGAGCAAGAAGAACAACGAAAGCTGTTGGACATTGAGAAGGAGCAGCCCATGGAAGCCCTAGAAGCGCCTATCACTCCTCCAAAGATTGAGTCAATACCCTATGAGGTGGATTTTCAAGACAGCTTTGGGAAGATACTTGACACTGACAATAGTGTGAAGGCAAATCTATCAAAAGCTCCTACTTCTAAATCAGATAAAGGAGGTAAACACTTTGACTTCAGCCCAAGGTATGAAAAGGAAAGTCATGTTTCAGATTTTTTGTTTCATATTATGCCATTTCGGATTTGTTATCATCATGGTAAGCACTTTAAGAATGGAGAAACGGTGAAGAAAACAACTTGCAACATAGGGCATATAGATTATTTGATTCAAGTTCAAAATGGTGTGTGGATAATAGTATGGTATCAGACTGATATTTTGGAATCTAGAAAGGATAGAGTTTCTAATTCTAATATCTTTATTGCTCGATAAGTTCATCATCCTACGCATAGAAAGAAAACTCATGAAGAATCATACAAGATATGTTGTGATTCCTAACAAAGTGGTGAAGGACCAATGTTCACAATTCATAAGTTACTCCTTGGAGCAAAGTTCTAAGCTTGAAGACAAGGTTAAGGAGATTGTCACAGTTGTTGGGACAGCAAGTTGCTTGTTGTTGAAAGGAAAGTTCAAGAAGGGTGAGACTTCGGTAACATAGGATCTTTTGGTTATGTGTTATCAACTTAACATAGTGGGTGTGGATATGGGAATTGCCTCAAATTTTTAGAGTGTTGTACACCACATTTCCAGTTTCTTACATATACATTTTGTTGAGATAGAAGAAGATTTTGTCACGAGAAAGATGCTTATTCCACCTATAGTCAATGATGAGGGTTTTGCAACTGTTACAAGATGGTTTCCAGCCACCATAAGCCCGAGGTTGAGTAAGAAAGTACAATGTTACAGCCAGGGTATGAAGCTCTTTCTAATTTCATGTGTTGAAATGATAGTACTTTCCTTGGACAGAGGCATATTGGCAAGTTTGATGAAATTCTCTTGGTCTAAAATGATGTATGAAAGGGGTCGCTTGACGAGATCATTGAGTGCAAATATTCCAACACCCTTATGGCTGTTTGTGAGGGAATTAAGAGCAAAGGTGGATGATTTGCTACATCCCAAGGAAAACGAGAACATGATGTGGATAGCCATGCCCCTAACTTTCAGCTTGAAGGCAAAAATCATCACTACTTCCAGCCGCTATATTGCATCATTTACAACCATACAAGTGCTTTCAATCATAAAATTGAATGATTTTCCATTTGTTTCTGCCAATGAAGCATTTCCTGTCATTGTTTGGTTGTTTCCAACCTCTATGATGCTAACATTACTGATTTTTGCAAAGTATTTTCAGTATTACAGCTGCAACACTCTTTTCTATTTGTTGAGCCCCAGGGTTTCTAATTTTGGACTAATGCCATCCATCACATACAGCCATAGTACATATCCTTTATTCTTGCAGAAGATTGGGGATATCCTCAAATGTCAAGAAGAAAAGACCATCTGCCAACAAATCAGGAAGGAGCATAATGACAGTTGGTGGCAGATATTGTTTATTCCCCATCAAGATTGGAGGGGGGTGATCATGGACTTCATCACAAGCCTTCCCAAGGGTCAAAACAACAGTAGTACTATCATTCATGAGCTCATTTGGAACGGGGTAACTCCAAATATTTACACCAAGGATCATACACAGGATATGAAGGAAGCAAGTGGCGATAGGATCCTACTATCAAAGGGTAGAGGGAACACACTAGGGAAAGCAATGAGTCTGATTTTTTGTATGGCTTTCATTACCATTATCAGCGACCACATTACCTCATTTGCCCTCATACGAGTCGGTTTACAGGTGCCCTCAGTCAGGGGAAGGAGTTCATTTCATTTTGTGACTGCTAATATGATATTTTCAGTCCTTACATGGTTGTTCTCAACCACTACATTGCCCGCATTCTTGATCTTTTCAAGAAAGGTTTCAATTTCATACTTGTTGTACCTTTTTCATGTTGTTGGTCATAAAAATAACAGGTATAGGACTGTTCTTATCAGTTAAGAACAGCTGTGAGCTTGCACAAAATAAGGGAAAGTCTTTGATGGAAGAAGTTGGAGAAACAGTTCAACTAACAAAGATTTTCATGGCAGCTGCCAAGGTACCTAGTTGGATGAAAATTCAAGTAATTTGTGGCCGTTATAATTCAACTCCAGCTTCCACCATCTGATTTTTATGAGATATGGGGAAGAACAACTCGCCAAATCATGGGAGGAGCCATTGGGACCCAAAGATCTGGTATCCCAAAACCTTCTTTGCGTAGGAGGAGCCAAGTCGGACAACAGCAACACAATAACATGGGCATATGGCAACCTTCAGTCTTGCGAGTGTATGCAGGTGTTTCTTGATATCTACAATTTTTTGAGGATCAACTTGAGGAAGAATGACATTCATTATCCATTTGGTATATATCATACTATGTTCTTTGGAAAAAGCTATCCCATTTGACAAGTACCGGGTCTAGGCTCTATGAGCACTATAGAATGACTCATCACTTTGACATAGTGATACTTGCGCATATGAGCTGGCATTTGCTTGAGGGCAAGCAAATGTGGGATGCGCAGATTCTAATGTCCCCTTTTCTAGATTAAAATAATTAATAATATTATTTAAGTTGGGCTTGGTCATTTTTAATCTTTGGACAACTTAAAAATATTAATATTATTAAAATAAAATATAATTTTAAATACTTAAAGTAAAATTTATGATTTAACTAAGTCGGCCAAATGTAACTTTATATTATATTATAAGGCAACTTATGTTTTATTAATAAAAATAAAGTGAATTTTAAATAAAGTTGTAGACACCTGTAGTTTGATCAATGCACTATTATTCTTAATATTGCATTAACTATTCTTCCCCTTGCAAATTTACAACACTTCATCAATTAGATCTATCTAACTCCCCTCTTACGACACTCTATTGGTCGTATTTCCTCTTATAAACTAATTAAATAGGTTATAATAACCTCTTCTTGGCTAATATTGTCTTCTTTTCCACCTTTATTAGCTCTCTGGAGTATCAATCCACTTCATTGGATTGATTAAGTCTTTCAGAAGCCCTTCATAAACCTAATTTCTCTTTAAGTAAGATTAATTACCTTGTAAACATGGTTAGTTAGTCTTAACCATGGTCAATCTCTTCTAAACATAGTCAAATCACACTTTGACTTGCTAAAAGTGCTTTTTGGACTTTAGCATTTGTCCCACATGCACCCAAATCTCCCATTTTCCCAAAAGGAAAACTATAAATAGGGCTAGACCCCCTCCCTCATTTTCTAAGAATTCTCTCTTCTTCCTAGCACAGATTATAGTATTTTGTTTAGGCTTTAGATTGTATTTCATTTTCTTCCATTGAGCTAGTAGTATTTGCTTTTGTATTTTATAGCACAAATATGGAGTAAAAGGGAAGAACCATTGGCCTTGAAGCCATTAATGGGGAGATCTCTCTCTTAAAACACAAACTGAATGCTTAGATCCTCTTAGGTTCATTATCTCAAGCTTTCAAAGAATAGAGGTTAGTTTCATTTGCTTAGTTTGCTTGTTTCCTTCAAATTAATGTATGCAAAGAAAAAACCCTTGCTCATTTCTTATTAGATGGTCCATTGATCAACTTGTTCAAAGCCTTTGGGGTTTCTTTAGAGATTCTTACCCCAATTCCATGGCTTTCGCAACTTTTCATTGAACACAAAAGTAAGTCTGCCACCAAAATCGAAAGAAAGAGGAAAGAGAAGTTATAAGAGGATGAATGGGGTTCATTCGGGGCATCTATCATCTATCTATCATCTTGATTTTATGAAGTTGAGCACTTGTGCTTCTACTTTCAGCTATTGTGGACGGAAACCCTCATAGAATCCATCACTTGAGGACGAAACTGCTCATTGTGATCAGATTTGAGGACGAAAAACCCTCAATATCTTCTTGGTGGCTTCAGTCAGGGGTTACATTTGAGCATAATTTCAAATCATCATAGCTAGGGCACGATTTGCAACCATTTCTAGGGCTATCTACACCTCTTTGGATTTCAAATCAGTGTTTAGGGCATTAACAACAAGCGGAATTGGTTGGTTTCAGTTTGCAGCGTCTCCTTTTGGTCTCCTCTTATCATCTGGAGTGTCTTTTGTGAGAAAATTGTTGTAATCTTATGTGGGTTATTTTCATTTTTTATGGTGTGAAAATAAATAAAAATAAATTCAAACATTGGTTGGAAAAATTATTGTTCATCATCTACTTGTACCAAGAGGGTTTCTCAATGCTTTGGGCCTTCTAGGTATTTTTGTACTATGATTATTTGATAAATGAAGGAAGATTTCAGATTGTTGAATTTTTTGTCTTACGAGCTTGCATAAAAATCAGCACGCAGTTATATTTTAAATAAGGGTTTCAACTCAATTACAAAATTGTGCTAATCTACCCTAAAAAGGACATTACAAATTCACATGCAAACCATTCACTTCAATATCAATCATATGTAAACTACATAGAGTTAGTGTCTGATCTCTCGCCCACTACTCATCATGCTTTCCAAGCATACATTACATTTGTTATCATTTTGCAGCAAGCATTGTTAGAAGTTGCTAATCGGATTTTGTCATTCTATCGATGCATACTTAACATTTGTGTTCCAATCTCAATTTTGACGTAGTTGTTCATCGCCCATGTTCATGCTTACAGATGTGAGTTTTCCCATAGGGCCCATCTGCCCTCAAAGTCTCATGCAAATCATGCTTTATGTCGTGCATACTGGTAAACCTTGTTCATCATCCACTTACCATGCAATACATACATCTCTCCCCTTGCCATGACACGTTATAAAATGTATCAACTTCTTTGGTAATCAATAGTCAAATTTCATTTGTTAATTTTGTTTTTAGTACATGTGTCATAGTGTGGAGTTTGTTTATAGGTTGAGTGACAAGTTTATTAATTAGTGATTTTTTCAGTTGAAATTCTAATATGGCTAAAAAATTATGATTAGAATTTGATAAGCGTTTAGTTTATTAGCATTGTTCCATGGGGACATGCCCCCCCCAAAAAAATAGTGTTTTTGAAGATGAGGACAACACCGAAACTTGAGGAAACTAGGGAAACGACCTTCCTTTGTAACTCCACCGTCACCACTAGACAAGAGGCGTCCCTAGGACATCTTCCTCAAAGAGGGGATGTTTCTGACAAGTCTTCACCTGTCACAATCGGGGAAATCGGGATGTCCCCGAAACTTCTAGGAAACTTTCTCAAGTCTCTTGAATGTCCCAAAATCTTGTCTATACCGTGCATCAAAAATGTTGAAAATTAATTATTTAATTAAAAATAGTGTTTTTTTATGTTTGTACCCCAAATCCTAACGCAAATAGTTTATGGGCCCCACCCATACTTTAAGCACTCGAAAAAACTATAAATAAACCTCACACCCTCACTCCAAATCACTATCAAAGCTTTAAATCATTGAGCAAGGTTGGAAGAGCAAGTGCCAAACAAGAGTTAGAGCAAGCAAGGCTGCAAGAGAGAGTATTACCAACAGGGAGTGCAAAAACAAGAGGAAGAGCAGGTGCCAAGCAAACGCGAGATCAAGCAAGGCTGCAAAAGTGATAGTATTAGCAAGAGGGAGAGCAACAACAAGAGGAAGAGCATGTGTCAAGTCTTCATCGATCAACTGTTCAAGTTTCAATACATTCATCACGCCTTCTAGGTAAAAGCCATGGCCCTTGGCTCTTGCATCTTATTGATCACAGCACACTTACGTACAAGGAAAGTTCAACGACCCGATGGATGTACAGCCAAATGAGCTAGCATGGGTTGATGATGATGCGGGACAGGCAAGGTTGGTTGGCATTGGCTTGGAGGAGCTTGACCTCAAGGGCTCCAGCAATTCGAGTGATGGGGAGTTTGGCGTGAACGTTGGGGATGATTACTAATTAGAGGCATTGGGCCATTCGCCAATTGTACTTGAATTTTGAATGTAATCGTCATTTTGAATATATTTTGATATTTAGCATTTACATTGTTCAATGCAATGTGTTTAGCATTTCAAAGTTTAATTTGTTGTTCCTTGTACATTTTTTTATAACTCATTTTTCAAGTATTGTATAAATTTGTACCACCAGCCCTCTGTCATCCCAAAACCTAGGCCCTTGGTCTCCTCATCCCCGAGACTTGTTGCCTCATTTTGAGACTATGAAACTATGTTTATTAGGTGTCAAATTAAATCGATATGTGTGTGTGTTTTGTTTAGATTTATATTCGTTTTAGTCTAAACTTGTTTATGATTTTTGTGTTAAGTTTGGAATTCACATTTGTTCTCAAGTTTTGATAAACTAGTACATATATCTTATATACATTTATTTGAAAAATGTCAATAGATATCAATCTCTAGGCTTTTAATTTAGATTTTACACATACCATATTAAGTAATAATTCCATTACATTCTCTTCATATTTCTCATAGAATGTTGGTAAAGAATCAAGAGTTAAAAGAAGGGCCTCAAACTCTATGGTATGACTACGAGAGAAACTTTTGATGACAGTCAAATGGACGTAAAATTTATGGTCCCAACTACCTTGTGACAATCAAATGGACGTCAAATTTAATGTAGAATTTAAAACCTTACACTGTCACACCATCACATTTCACCCCTTGCTGTCATTGTAGAACAAGTATCAGCGTAATCAAATGTGTGTATGTTGTCAATTATCAAAAATTCAAACATTAAAGTCAAATTCCAATCTTGTAATGGGCACAATATGGAGTGAGCCCAACATCCAATTTGGAATGGGTACGTCAATCCCGTGGGGGGAAGGGTTCTATCCACGACATACAATTGAGCTTAAAGATCCATTTTACTAAGTGAGCAGGACTCTACTAGAGGACGGAGGACGAAGGCTGAACAGTGACCTCGTGTTTGCTACTAACTCAAGGGCCGCATATCACAATAGTGGAAAAACAACTTGCATCAAATCAAATGAAGCCAAGGGTGATTTCTAGTGGCAATGGTAGTCACTTTTGTTGTTCATTTCATGAGGAAGTGATCAAGAACATGGGCTGCAAACGCAACAATGAGGACCTAGTCCTCAAAGTTAATATTTTATTTTTGTGTGGCATGATGAAAATATATTGTTGTAAACAAATGTGTAAGAGAGCAATTGACTACTACACATCCTCTGTTGGGTAATTCTTAGTGATTTTCTAGTGAGTAGACGAACACTCACTGGAAGTGAAAGCGTAAACAATTGTGTTTTCTTGTGTAGGTTATCACTGGAAGTATGTGGTTCACTAGTGAGAAGCCCAACACTCACTAGTAGTGAAAGTGTGAACAGTGGTGTTTGTATATGTAACTGATCACAAGCAGCAGTTGGCATGAGTAGCATGAGTGCATACTAGAGTATGTTTTGACATATATTTTTGTTTCCAGTTTGTGTGGTGTGGATCCTATCCCTATGACCACACTAAGGGAGGAATGTTGGACATTCTATAGTTTAGTGTGTCATTTTAGAATATTAGAATATTGTGTATGAATGAGTTGTTAGAGACAACTCATCATTATAGATATGTTTAGTGGAGCGTTTGTAAGGATTGTTTTAGTTAGTGTTGATAAGACTTGAATCCTTATCTCAAGGAGGACATCAACCCATTATATATGTAATTATCATTATGAATAATATACTGATTTTATTTTGTGTAGCTCGAACCAAATTATTTCAGAATACTGTACATCTTGATGTAATTCATAGAGGAGACTCCATTTCTTATATTTTGTTTTTTGGGAGTTATCTACACTACAATGTCAATGAGTTATTCTTGTAAGGTGAATTGTGTGTGTAAGTGCTCCACCGGCACGTACAGGTAAAACTGAAACTTTGAAGTCAAAATGCATCTAGAAAATAGAAGAGAAATCCCTTATTGACAGCATACACTGTGTATACGTTTGACTTCCCCCCAAGGGCAATATCCTCTTCAAACTTAGAGGCAGTATTGCATAAAAAGCACTCAAAAATAAAGAACAACTTTTATTGAATATCCTTCAAATGAATGATAATTACAAGCCATATTCTATTGCATTTTTATATGTATTACCATGGTACCGGACTCCTGGTCATACCTTTTTAAAATATGATAATAAGTGTTTTAGTTTATAATATTGCCTCAACTATGATGAAAGAGTGCTGAATTGTCCATCTTCTGCTTTAACTGTCACTTCCAGCATCTTCGTAGACTCTAATGTATGAAAATTCTCTAAATTAGTCATTAGAAGAAACATGAAATGATTCTTCGAGCCCATAAAAAGCTCATTTACACAAGAGTATCATGATCAAAAGCATCCGAAAAATCATTTTGAGGGCATGATCTTTTACAATCATCACCAAATAGGAATTTGCTTAACTTAAATAGGAAAGGGAATAATACGCTTATAGTCTGTAAGAATGGATTCCAACAGTGACTAAATTAATCCACCAAATCTCTTGAAGAAAAAAGACATGAAAGAGTTTCTGCATAAGCCTTCCTTAGAACAGGACTTAAGCAGGCAGAATCATTTCACAGTAATTCATTGAAGTCTCTGAACATCATTCAGTTTCAATGCTTCTTCTCTGAATTTTAAAAGTTAGCACTTAGCATTCAAAACAAATTATTATAGGCAGAGTTAACAGTTGTAAGGAATACTGCAATAATGGGCAACTTTTCATCCCAATACAAGTGCACTGTTCATGAATACTCAGTGCATTGGACATGAATGAAATGCAACAATAAAAATTCGTCATAAACAGCAGTGACAAGGTACATTTCCTTAGCCAATAATCAATTCCATGATTAACTGATCTGGGTTTCTGCAGCACAAACAATTATCAGGAATTACAAATAAATGGTGACCTCCAAGTAAAAGAAATCACTTGGCCTTTTCTTTCAGTTGAATTTGTCTTTTTTAGCTCAAAGGGTATGATTGTAATGATTTTTAATTTTTATCCTCACTCTCAGCTTCAAAGGTTTTCTTGTAACAGCTGACTTGAAGGCTTCCACACTCACTCAATCTCAGTCCAATTTATAAAATAGAAGACTCTGATTGACACAAACTCGGAAAAAAAAAATATTGAATTGGGAGTTGTGCCAAGCTTGTAATGAGTCTAGATGAACTCATGCAAGGTTGAGTATAAGTGTAAAAGTCATTAGAAGCCGCTTACTCTTTTGAAGAATAAATTACTCCACCTCGATATTGGATATATGGAGTGTACTTCAATGTTTTCCTCTAAAGTTCTTCTGACGTTATTTGACAAAGGAATCAAAAGGGCCCAGGACTGTCTTGAATAAAAAAGAGATACTTGTGTTTCAATGAATAATGCAGATGTGTTGGCTAACTCTATTTAACGGTGAATTAAGTTTCTTGATTGTGAGTTGTTAAAGTAATGATTCCATTTGTTAGCACTCTCCTCTGCCAAGGTAATTGCTGATGAATGAATGGAAAAAATATCCAACCCGTTTTTCCAGTATCTGACAAAGAGGGTCGTTACACGTGGTTTCATCCATGTTTGATTTTAAGATCCCTCACTATCTCATCCCATTTTTCCATCTAACTTTTAGGATTCCTCTCTATATCTCAGCCCATTCGTCACTGTTTAATCCTTAGGATGCCTCCCTCACCCTTGTCTTCTCAATACATATCTGATTAAATTTGTGGGAGAACTCTGCAAGTGCTGACTTCTCAACCCAATTATGCAGTGTTCCCAGAAATGTTTTATGACAATTACATGATTTTAAATTCTTTAAATCCACTAGAGTGTGGTCACAAATAAGTCCTAGGACTTTATACTAAAATTAAAAAAGACTGTAAATACCCAATTGGAGATTGCAAAAGGATTAGCCTTGAATATAAACATGGTCTGCATATTAAAAAACCTTTCTGAAAGGAATGGTACCTTTTCCTTTGTAACTTTGTCTATAAATGGATAAATCATCTTCCATAGTGCCCAAAACAGGTATGGGACGTGAATCATAAATACCTTTCCAAGTCGCTCGGGATAAAAATCCTGTCACAGTAAAATTATCTTATAATATTAGAGAAAAATACTTATAAATTTTTCATTCAGCATTTATGTACAGTCACATGAAAGTATTGAACAAGGCATGTTTGTGAGAGTTCCAAACTGGATTTTGTATCCTACAATTTTTACCTTAGCTGTTATTTCTCCATAGAGTTAATATTTCTTCCACACTTTTCTCTGAATAAACTACAGTGCAATGAGGTCGAAAACCTCATACCAAAGCCCTTTACAAATAACAATGACAGAACAAACAGTTTCTCCCAACTAGTTGAATGAAACAATTATCTATTATCTTTTGTGTTGGAGCAGTTCAGTTAACTAATAAAATATTGGTCTCTTACAGCATCAAGGACCTCCAAGATCCACCCAAAACTTTGTAATCGCACATTTTCTTCTTAAAGCATGTAGTTGGGATGAAGGACAATTGATGCAGCTATGTGGAGAATTTTCTTCCTACAAAAACATGCAATTTAAAATTTTTGTTTCTATTTCAAACACGCTATTCAAGCACAGAAGAGAAAAGGGTGAATGGTGGAATGAAATACAGTAACAAAGAAATGCACATAACAATTTTGAAAGAAAAAAAAAGAGCAAAACACGACATTTAAGCACCTTCCACTTCTTTCTTGGATAAACCTTCAAAAACTGCTTGCAATTTGCAGAGGCTGTTATACCTGCCTTAAACAACACTAACATTGGTTGAAATCTACAAGTTCAAAAAGAATAACCTCAACAAAAAGCCAAAAAGAAAAATGACAATTCAGCATAGCCAAATACAGTTCAAGGCCCGAGCTTTGAAAGGGTTGTAGAAAATGACAACTGAAGTTTCATCATAGAATGCTCTGACTGAAATCATTATTGAAGAGAAAATTGTTCTGCTGCTACTGTCCTGCCAAGATTTGCAGGATTTCAAAACATTGGGCCTAAATATGAACACAAACACTGGTGTCATCTCTTATTGCCAAAAACCATTGGTAAAAGAAGCAAATGCAACAATTGGTGGAGCATGAGCATTGCCATGCCATTAGAGGAGAACATCAAAGAATCACTGAAACCATTAGAGATTATGGCACTGATTTGAAATAAATTTGAGTTCTAGTAATCATTAACGATGGATGTGAAAAAACAATAAAGGCAAAAAAAAAGGTCCAAAAACTGTTCCCTTCGGCTGTCCACCATCCACAGATTAAATCATATTAAATACATACGAGTTACTGCATTCAAGTATGTATTAACTAACAAGACTTGTAGCGTGAATCACAAGAATAGGATGCCTACCCATGAAAAGGAAGGTACTTTGGTTTCCCCCAACAGCTTTCTCCATGGTGCAAGCACATTTGGCTTATAGGAACTCAAAGTTTGCATTACATGAGAATGCTCCTGCCAACATCTGAAATGGTTTTATAGATGATTGTATACCTTCTGTTTTCCTAACACAGATGAAGAAGTAACAAGAATGCTGTGTGTTTTGACAATGGGGAGATTTCATTCTTTCAGGTCGACATGTGCCAAGGGGGGATAATCACAAAGTGTTCTTGAATTTCTAGAAAATCTATAGTTTTCTGCACTTTTGTTCAGCTTCGTATCGATGTGAAATTTTAGAGGGAAAAAAAGAAAAGAGATAAGCCAGAATTTATTTGCTCAAAATTTGAACTTTACTACTCCTCTGTCATGTTAATCTTTTACTTCCTTACTCCACATTCCTTACTCATTTCTTATCCTTGTTTCTTCATTTTCTTCCTAATCCACATTATATATCAATTCATAATATTGATGACATATTCAAAATTTTCATTTCTTTTTAAAATATGTCATGTGCTCTCTTTTCATCCCATATTGTAATATGAATCAGAGATTGAAGTACATTCTATTGAAAAGCATTTTGTGAGTACTAGTAGGGATTCGGCTCCAATGCAAGATGTTTAGAATTAACAAAAGAACTCTGTTTACCATTGTTCAATTAGCAAGACCCACAAATAAATTGTAATATGTGCATTAAATTGACGTGTATGTCAAAGCAGCATAGCCCTTGTCAAATTACAAGCAACCCATCATATCCTTCAAATGAGAAAAACAAAAATCTTCAAAGGCTTGAAGTCCACTTAGATACAATCATCAAAGTCGTATTAAGAATCCAAGATGGATGTTTATCCTTTTATCTAGGTGTTTATCCTATTATCTATATTGTTATAAACTTCATATTTCTATCAAATTAGACATTTACATACTTGTAATGTCCCCAATGGACATATTTCTAACCCCAAATGGAATAGCGACAAATACCAACCAAAATAGCAAGTTGTAGAAGATATACAACATTTTTATAATGCAGATCTGAATTATTACTGAAAAGTGCGACTTGCTCTAGGAGTGAAAACCCAAAAAATCTGAAGTAAAACAACTCAACTCTTACCCAAACAGATCAGCAATTTTTTATAAGGACAAAAACAAGAGAAAAATACCCAATTTTTGATCAATAATAGGCTAGAATTATTTTATAAAATCTGCAGATGACAGTCCTCAAACACAGCTGAATATACAATTTCTTTGGCCCAAAAATTATGCAAAATAGTTGATCTGTAATATCCCTTTCAAGGGATTGGACCAACAACCAAGGAAATCAAATAAAACATCAAATAACAAATCTGATTTCTATAACCGGCAGACTAATAAAAACCAGCGATCTGATTTCTCCAAACAGCAGTATAAAAATGCATGCAAAATACAAAATTCACTCCAATTAACCTTGCCACAATTTAGATATGTATTGTAGGCATTCAATGGAACAATAATCAATAAAAAATCTGAGTCAACACACAACTGGAAATTAATTACAACCAGCAAAGAGCAGCCACAACTAAAATATAAAATATGGGTCTAGAAACCCTCAAAATTCATGAGAATGTAGATTCCAGCCTTATTAAATATGGCAAATCAGAGGGTTTTACTTTAATTACAAAGCTCATGAACCATAACTTAGTAATTCTGCATCAAGTAAGCAGTTGTTTATGAAGTATTTTCAGAAGGGGGAAATAATGAAATTTGGGAAAGAAGAAAGGAAGATATGTAATTCAACCAATAGTTTACAGAGTTGGTCTCATACATAGATTAAATAAACAAGTAGATCTCACAATATTCATAAGTAAAGGAAAAAAACAACTTTTAATCTAAATCTCAAATAACACAGTTTATCTAAAGATCCACACAAAAGTAAGAAGAAAATGCACCGTGGACACAAATTTCTCCAAAAAACCACCTTTATTCAATTCCTTAGCTTTCACAGAGATGAAATCAAGGGCTACAACACAAAGTCTCAAACTCAAGAATGTTGATTAACAATTTTTGATCCTTTAACCCGTAGGATCTTCCTCTATTTATAGTGTATAGAAGGAAATTACAAATAGGAAACAATAACTGAACTCACACATATGGAAGCTATAAAGGAAACAATTGGCAATCTTTCCCCTGGAATTCCTCTCTAAGTGACATGCATATGAAGACTAGATCAAAGTTGTGCATATATGCCACCTATTCTCAATTAAAGGACCTTTTCAAATAACTTAAAGTAATGTCTTTTAACCAATTACATTAGTTTTACAATTTTGTCCGAAGAAAATAAGAAAGAAGAGAAGAAAGAGGAGAAGAAAGAAAATATCTCAATTGTAACACCTCACACTTTCCCTTTGTTCTGATATTGAATGTACTTGTCAAACATGTAATTCAATGTCTTCCCATCTATTTTAACAATAACTTCTTTCTCAGTCTTGAACTGCAACAATCCCCTGGAAAGAGTATCAATGCTTACCTTCACTTCCTCCAAACTAGGCCCAAATTCTTTGATGTCTGCATGAATTCTCACTAGTTTGCTAATTGAATCCAACATGAAAGGCATGATGGATTCGTCGATCTTCTTCTGAACAACTACAAGAAATTCCTTAAGAGAAGCAAGCAACTTGTTTGGAATGTCTCTCGTATAGTAAATAATGCCATCAACTTCCTCTTCTATAGTGAAAGAAATTATGTTCTCTGGTAGTGAATTTATCCTATCTTCTAGCAACTGTATTCTATTCAGTATAAGCTTGAAAATCTCCATGTGGAAATAAACTGCTATCTCCAACTGCTTACCCTTCTCTATCAAACCATCAAGTACAATTTGCTCTACAATTAATACATCCTCTGATAGTGAATTTATCTTAGCCAAGATATCCAGGTTACTCTCAGCAACTATATTCTCATCCACTATGCATGTCATTAGTTGCTTCAGCTGAGATAATTCCCTGTGCATATCCTCAAGGCTAGTTGATACTTCCTTGAACTGCTATGAAGCTTGGTGGATGATTTGTTCTTTCCATTCATTAATAGCTCTAACCTGATTACCTGCATCTTCAACCTCTTTAATCAAATGGTTGCTCACCTGATCTTGTAATAATATTGGCTGACAGGAAGGTTTGGCAACCTTAGTGATGATCTCACATAACTGAGAGATTTGCATCTGAATTTTTTATTTCTTTGTCTTCTCCCTGTCAATTTTGAGGAATAAAGCATCTATCAATGTCTGTGTATCCTGCTTTAATCCTTTTGTGGTGATTTGCTCCAATGGCACTTTGGTTATTGATATGTTTGCAGCTGTTAGCTCTCCCTTTTTCTTCCCCTCTGCTAGAACTGATACTTAAACAAACTTTTTCCTGACTCTTCAATAACCAATCCTTGAAGTCAATTTAGCAACTTTAGGTCTTCTACCCTTTCTGCCTAAGCTCATGAGTAGTTGCAAGTCTTCTTCCTCTAGGTTGATTTCTTCTCTAGCCTCTGGAACTGTTTGCAAAGCCAACCAAGATGTGAAATTACTCCCCGGGGAATGAGAAACCTTAGTGTGCACCACCATTTCTTGCTCAAGTTTTGTTGCATCTGAATTCACTGCGGTACTATGACTTCCTTATTCCATGCCATCTAAGGATAGCGCTTTTTCCGAATTCTACCATATGTGCCTTCAATTCCTCTATAGGAGGAGGAGGAAGGATAGAAATAGGTGGCAAGAGGAGTGTACACGAATGATGCAGCTTCAGATGGAATAACCATGACTTCCTGTGATGCTAGAACCGCTGAAGTGTTGAGTTGAAGCAGTGTTGAAGCTTCATTCTTGTGTTAACCATGACTTCTTGTTTGAACCGCTGAAGTGTGTGATTGGTGAAGTAGGAGAAGCTTCATCTAGACTAAGTGGCACTGATTCTCCCTTATCCGATGCCTTAGACTTTTTTTGCACCTTCAGATTCTCTGGCCTTTTGTTGTGCTCACCGTCATGCTTCCTTTTATTGAGGTCCCCTATAGTCAAATTTCCTATGATCTGGTTCATCAGGGCCTCATCCAAACAACAACCTCTTGTCAACAACCAATTGGAGGTGTTAACTAGGACTGCTGAAGATCTCTCCTCGATTGTATGGCTACCACCCATACTTGCTTGAAGAGTAGCTTTATCTCCTCCCATTTGATTATATGTGTCAAGTACCACATGCCCATCATCTTTAAGACTTACAGGTATCCTTGCCAAACCTAAGTCAGAAACCTATTGGCGTGATAATCTACTGAAGTCCCTTTTTCTGACTTCGTATTCACTCCTGCACTGCATCCAGAAATCCTCCAATGAGGGAACATGTGATTACTCCTTAGAGATTATCTTCCTTGCTAT
This sequence comes from Taxus chinensis, assembly GCA_019776745.2. NCBI lineage: Eukaryota > Viridiplantae > Streptophyta > Pinopsida > Cupressales > Taxaceae > Taxus > Taxus chinensis. The sequence continues at coordinate 270,895,872 of CM034146.1, read as the reverse complement.
TCCATAAGGATAAAAATTCATTCGAGATGGGAAGAACTCATACTCGTAGCAAAGAAACATTTCTGCTTCAACTCTTCTGGCTTTGTGGATGCTCTGACAACTATAATGGCCCACTATGACTGGGAAGTTGACCATAGTTCTATGTCGTTTTGATTGCAGGTTTTACAACTCTACCAACTGCCTGCATAATTCCATGATAATTAAATTATCATTTGGGTATCTTGGCAGCTTGACTGGCTCGCCGGAGAAGCCACTAACCCTGATACACGTGAAGTCAGCAAATTGTATAAATATGCAACCGTATGGAGAGACAACTTCCCAGGCTTCCATGCTCACTCTGTTGGCCTTCAAATCACTGTTTAGCTTGAAAATAAATTCATAGAAGAAGCCATCATTCACTGCCTTGTAATCTTTGTAGCACTCAAGAATCACCAGTTGTGGGTAGCATTCATAAATAGGATCCTTTACAAGAACCCCTCTTCTATCCAGTTTAGAGAATATCCCCTGTGAGGCTGCGACATACACAAGGTATGAAGTCATTTTGAAACTGAATGTCTGCCTCACGTTTCTGAGCTGCTCACTAATGTTGCTGCTGATGATTTCCGCCCAATCAACAATAGAATCAGCCCTGTTAATCTCAATTGTTCTGATGAAGGAGTACATCCATGAGTGGAAGTTATTTATAGTACCTTCCCCATTTATCCTACATAGCAACCAGGAAATGTCATCAACCTCCTACACTAGATTTGACCTTGGGAAGGTCCTTGGAAACTTTGATGGTGCCTTGGGATTCTTCATATACTTCTTATTCATTATGCCCACACAATCCACCTTGTCTTTTTCCCACCTATCAAAAGCCTCTTGCATGTTGATTGTAATCACTCTGGATGTGGAGGGAATTATGAAGCAATAGTTGATGAACTATGTATCGAGCCTAATCAATGTCTTTCTGGTTGCATCACCGATTGTCCTGGAAAAAGGATGGTAGAAATTTGCACATGCTAAAACAAATTTAGGCAATTGGGTCGTAGCCAGGAACACTGTAGCTTGAATAATCTTGTTGTCCCTTATGGCCCGTATAAGGAATGTCCTGTTGGTTGCTCTGGATTTGTTAATCAAATCCCTGATGGGCTCGGGCCCCATGTCTGTATCATGAATCCCAACAAGCCTGGACATTATGCATGGTTCAGCTGGATCAACTTTATCATCACCTTTCATCATACCTGAATCAACTCCTTTCTGAGATCTTCTTCTTTTATTTTTGCCAGAAGCCTTTGTAATTGTGAGAGCTAGATCCACCTATGCAGAAGCTACAATTGCTTCTGATTCTGAAGATATGTTCAATGTATCAGACATTGACCTCCGCTTCCTTCACCAATATGGGCACAAATGAAGTATTCCTGTAAATAATTCAGACACACATGAATCTAATAGCATGAATATCTAATTTCTTCACCCAAAACCTGATTATAAAGCAAATTGCCCTCAATTTGTAGCCTTTGCTTGCATGCCAAGCAAGCTAAAATATTATTTTATTCACCAGTGCACTCACATCAACATGCAGATAGCCTAATAAAAATCCTCTCCAACCCTAGGCGCCAAAACTGGATGCTTCCCGACAATTAAAAATATTTTTTAATGCTAACAACTTCTCCCTTTGGCACCAAACTTCTCCAAGGCAGCATGCTCCACACAAAATAATTAATTGCCTTTCACTTATGACATCCACTTCTTATATAGACAACTACATGCTAATTTTTCCAATTGCTTCTTATTTTTAGCAATTTTTAATAATAAGTTGTGCTTTTTCTCCTTGGGCGCCCAAGTTTGCCTAATTTTAGCTTGCTTTTAGCATGCTTTTCTTTGCAATTCTTTCTGCTATTTTTAGCAAACTCTTTTGTCTTATTTTTATCCTGCCCTTTTGCTTTGACTTTGTTCTTAATTTAGGCACCAACCTTTGCTAAAAATAATTAAAAGAAATCAGCTTTTAAGCATTAAGTTGTGCCAGAATGGGTCGCACTTTTTGGCTAATGCTTGAATGAAAAACATGAAGGCAAGGCAGCGTTAAATTACAACCTGCTAGGCAGCTCCTTGTTTTACGTTTTTCACTTAAGTGAAAACGCTAAACTCCATCCTGTCAGGCAGCTTCAAAAAGTGCGACTTGGTTGAGTGCATTAGCTCATGCTTGCGTGAAAAACATGAAGGAAGGACAGCGTTAAACTTCAACCTGCCAGGAAGCTCCTTTTTTACGTTTTTCACTTAAATGAAAACATTAAACTCCGTCCTACTGGGCAGCTCCAATTTTACGTTTTTTACTAAAGTGAATTGACTTATTTTTGCATGGTAATTCAAGAGGAAGGGCAGCTCTAAAAAATGCGACTGGCATGAAAAGATCATTCTTCCCAAAAATGTGACTAGCTTCCTTCTTTCTTTGTCAAAAACTGGCACTCCATGATTGACTTTTACCTTTGTCTGAGGCCATGGATGACTTCCAAAAACTCCAGACAGTTGAACTGGTTATGTAGGACGAACGAGCAGATCAAGGGGAATTACCAAATAAAACACGGAGAAAAACCAAAACACAGACAAAAAGAAATAAATAAAAACGAACAACCTGCCAAAAGTCACAGACAATTGCTCTAAAATAACTTGCCAATCTGTAAAAACTCATCCCTGCGCGAATGCTCCATGCAGAGATGAAAGTAATACTGGCGTGGAAATTCACGACGGGGTTTAACTTCAGCACAAACTATTTCAAAGAACTTTATTTATTTAATAAATAAACAAATAAAATGTTTTCAGACACAACCTGGCGAAGGGATAGAGAGAGTTTTAGCATGTGGGTATTCGTCGGAATTGGCTTATATGAATCCTTGTGACAGAACCATTATGTAACCATATTCCTGAGTTCTAGCCACGCCACGCAAACTACGGTTTCTTGACCTAAAAACGAAGAACATGGAGCTAAAGAAATTATCAGTGTCCCCATAATGGACAAAGCATGACTCCAAATGGATTACAGCATTAGATCATGACTTCCCTTTATAGCCCTCCTTCTAGCGCAATATGCTAAGAATAGATATGGCCATACAGATCTGAGATGTTCTATTCTTCATTGAAAATGCATTACTTGCCTAGAACCCAACCAAAGCTGCTTCAAAACTGAAGTAAAATCACTGTATTCTTCACCAAAACTGATCAGCTATTTCTCTTTAAGCAATAACTTAAGTAAAATACCAAATTTGGATCAAATAGGGCTGGAATTTTATTTATAGAAATCTGCAGAATGAGAATTACAGACTTACCTGGGAATAGACTTTCCTCGGCCCAAAACACATGCAAATCAGCTGGTCTTGGCTCCTAAAAATCTGATTATGGAACAACAAATCAAATTTGGCCCCAACAAGCCTTAGATCGCCCTAAAATGTCTCCAAGGTAGGTCACTCCACTGTAAGAAAGCTGGAAATGAAGAGCAGAAATCAGCAACAGACTCTTCCTTCAAAACTCTCGCTGACAAAACTGTAACTCTAACCTTCAACAACTGCTGGAAATCTGAAATAAAACCTTGAAAATCAGTAGAAACCCCTGAGTCGAGCTTCCTCTCAAAAGAAAGAAGAGTTTCCGTTCTTCTTCCTAAACTTAAAGAGGGATTTCGTCCTCTCAAGCAAAACTACAAAGGGTTTTCGTCCTTTGGAGTTTTTATGGAAATCATGCAAGCTTACACCACAAATCTGAAAATTATCATGAACAAAAAGAAATGTTTTCCCTTGCAAGTCGACTTGCTTTTATAACAATTTTCTGTCTTTTGCCACCCAAGACCGCCAATCACATTCCTTTTCCCTCATTTAATTTTTTCTATGGCCTTTTTCCTTTTCCTATATGGGTCACATTTTCCTTATGAAAAATAAAATAAAATAAAGTGACTTCTTTTTTTCTAATTTTATTTTGTCAGTTTTTCTTTTCTTTTTTAACTTTGTCATTAATAAATTAATATAAGTGCTTATAATAATATTCTATGATGCACTTTATGATTAATTCATTATGACAAGTTTCCATTTTATTTCTCAACAATTAATGGGCTAAGGGTCTTCAACCAGTTGCTTCCAAGAAAGGGGATATTACATACATGTACACAAATACATACAAAATAGCATGTAACTACATACAGGTGTATTTATTACATATGCGTGAATGCCACCAAACAAGGAAAGGAATGCGATACAAGGAAAGTCCGTCATTGTTTGCCCTTGAGGACACCCCACCCATACAGGCTCACTTGCGACACATAAACCTCCCATTGCAATCATATTCCATAGGTGCACGGTTAGTTCGTTATGATACAAGTTGCACTTTTGAGTAAGCATATAAAACACAAAATGCCACGCGGTTCATTTGCATGAAAAGATCACTATGATACAAAGATTTAACTACATACATAGATTGCACATGCAGAAGAAATGACTGCGATGGAAATTTATCTTTACGATTACTTTTGGAATGCTATGTGTGTAGACAATCCAATGTAACAATATAAATGCCTCAAATAAGCAAGGAACAATCCCCCACCACGTCATGGAGAAACAACATACAGTAGCGAAGTTGGGGAAAGATGTATGGATAACTTTCCCATAATGACTAATGCAAAAAAACTTGAAGTGCGCACATTTTTTGGAGCCCTTGTGCAGCCCATTACATTGATCTCCTACTTGTGGATATAGGAAAAGTTGGATAGTTGAAAACTATGGTTTAATAAGCCAGAAATTGTTACGCCTTAAATTATAACATGTATTGGGATATCTATGATCGACTTGTGGCAAATATAATCTCTTACCTTGTCATCGCATTTTTCTATGTTCGCATATTGTTAGTAGGGTTAGCCTATGGAGTAACCATAGCCTAAGAAGGGTATATATAGGTAGTAGTGGTTAGTGCTTGAGGATCAAATTATGTATTATGTTAGTATTGTAAGGTTATGGAGGTTGCCCCGTCAAAGTGGCCAAGTCATATATTTATAGTATTCTTCTTTGCTCTAAATAATATCGTGTCATTTTTTACTATTTTGCTCTTATAATTCCAAATTACTGCAACTATGTTATTTCTATGTTCTACAGTTTGATCAATTACTGAATCTATCTGAGTAATTCCATTACAAGTGCTATCAGAGCTTCGACTTGGGAAAGGTTTTCAACAAGACATTTTTTTAGGTTTAGCATAGTGTTTGTATTAGAGTCGAAAGATTGAAAAAAAATACTTGTAATCCGGAAGAAATTTAATTTTTCCCATCAATGCAATATTGTTGGAGTTACTCTTGAAAAAGAAAGTTTGGGCCCTCTTTGCACCCTTCGCAAAATAACAGCCGTTGGATTCATCATGGCATGATTATTGCAATGGTATTAGCCATTGGTAACACTATTATTTAGGATTTTCTTGCTCATTTGTGATAGAAGTCGTTGGATTCGTCTCTATAATATCCCCAAATGGACAAATTATGCCCCCAAACGGAACAGCTGCAAATCCGATCTATAATAGCAATTTATAGAAGGTACACTTAACAAAAATAATGCAGATCTGAATTTCTATAAGGAAATGTGACTTGCCTTAGAGATGATTGATACTCAAAACTGATTGAAAATCATCCAAATCTTTCACTAAACAATTCATAAATTATTCTAGATGCAAGAATACCAAAAATATAATTTTTCAAATTAAGAAGAAGAGCTGGAAAATTTATTTAGTAGAAAATCAACTTACAGATAATGATGGAAAAAATGTTTCCAAAGCCCACATCATATGCATACAAGTTGGAAATGAACTCTTAAAATATGGCAATGAAGATAGAGATGAGATCTGGATCAACCGTGCCCTAGAATATGTCAAACTCCACTCACAAGGGTGTAGATAACCCTAGATCTGGCTAGAATTTGAAGGTAGAAATTTTCCCCAACACTTGTGTCTTCAAACCCTAGTCAGAAATGCCTCAAATTTGCAATGGAAACCCCCTGTAATGGAGGATATTCACATAGAGGATGAAGAGTTTTCATTCTTCAATCTTGGCAAGAGAGGGTTTTCGTCCTCTAATGCAAATGCATCACAAAGTTTTCATCTTTCAATGAAAAAATGGAAGAGCAATCAGCTCAAACCAAAATCAGATATCAAAATAGCCAAAAAAAATGTCTCTCCCAAGAGTGGCGACCTCCTTTTATAATTGTAAATGGTACATGAGCCCAAACAAAGGCCTAATTAGTTAGCTTCATGTGGAGGAAAGTCACTTTTTATTATTTTTATTTCCCTTTGCTTTATTCCCCCATATGGGTCGCATTATCTCTTTAGAGAAAATAAAAATAAAGTGAACATTTATTTTTCTTTATTACTTTATCACTAATAAATAATTAAAGTGCTTATAATAAAAATCACTATGCACTAAAACTAATTTCTTAAGATTAGTTTCCCTTAATTTCTACCTCATTAGCCGTTAGGAAACAAAGAATAGGCCAAGGGTTTTCGACCTGTTATTTCAAGAAGGGGATATTACATAGTAATTATCAATTTTAAATTCTAAAGTATATAAGTTCATTTATAATTACATGCAAATTACACACTCCCAATCCATGGAAAGGTAGGAAATTGAGGTATTCAATGGATAAAACAAATTGCAAGTCATGTAGGCCAATTGAAAATAGACGAAATGAAAGAAAAACAACATACTAGCCAAAATAAATAGATCAAAAGAATTGCAGGTTGATCAACGCCAATGTGAAAGTTTGCGGATTGACACTCTCACCTCCATGTCCTCAATTCTTGCTGCTAAAATGCATTTAGAAATACATTTGCAGTTTCTAAGCATCTTTTTAGCCTTGAAGGTTTTTTTCTAGGTCAAATTTTTAAACTTTTAAATTAGACATGGCTAAAGTTGCCTCACTCAGTGTACCTGGTTGTATCTGATATAGCCCAATTACGAGTTTGTATCCGGATATGGCTGGTATGGTATTTAAAGTGTATTCAAGTTGTGCCGTACTTGTATCTGTATTCGACACATAGATATGCGCACCCTAGCAGTAGGGGTGGAGTATCCGACAATCTTGATTTAACTCTTTAGTTGTATTTAACGAGCATTAGTAGCCATACTAGATAATGATGATGAGTTGGGTATCATAAATGAGCTGCGATGCCATAAATGTTGTTGTACATTGGATTGTGACGTTTAAGGGTTCAATTGAGGTTACTTGTGTCCACTATGACAAAGATGGGTATGTCGAGGTTAATCACGCTCCTCGATGCTCGGTGTTGGAGTTTAGTTGACGTTACTCATTACTTCCAATGATTGATTGATTGATTAACAAGGTTTACTTGTGGTCACACATGCTCCCAATGTTAGAACTAAGGGTCCAAGTGAGTTGAGTATTTTGGGGTTCAATTGAGGGTTTAATTAAGGTTACTCATTCTTCCTGATGATATGTGACCATGTTGAATTTAGGTTATTCATGATGCCAATGTCAGTTGTGGGGTTTAGTTGAGGTTAATCATGTCTAAAACAATGGTAGCCTCAATTGTGGATCCTCATAGGCCATTGAATAGATATTGGAATGATTATCATATTGAATTAAAATTAGATTGTTATTTTGATATGTTTTGGGTTAGACAATGAGACAATGTTGGTTGGAGTCCCAACTTAGCGACGCTTTACAGCCATGAATGTCAAAGGGCATCTGTCTTTGGACATGGTTTGCTAGTGGTATTTACCTAGCCTGGACCTATCGGGTCTGGTACTGACTTTGGTGGTTTATGAGTTGATACTATTAAAGTCAAGAGCAGTCTTGTATTTTGTTTTTGTGTGCAGGCATCCCACTGGAGTGTAACCAGTTTTATTTTGAGAGTTGTAATTTGGAAGAGGCATCTTCAATTGGTTTATTGGCATCATAATGAGGTTTTTTAATCTCTTTATTTCCTAGTTGTTTGGTTTAATTATTTTTTAATCTTTTTTCTTTTCGTTTTAACTCTTTTTTGATCTCTTTATTTTTTTGTTTAATTCTTTATGTCTTCAATTTGGGGAAACACTGTCAAGTTCTTAATATTTATTATATAAAGGTGAAGTGGAGGCTTAGATGTGCTTTGATATGTGATTGTAGTTTAACATTGTATGCTCTGTCATCTGGTTTGTGAAGTATTATGAAATGGCCCACATGATTTTGCGGAGATTTTTGGTTATCTTTCTTTGGTCTAGGGGCTTTTATGTAAGCTTTTATCATCAGTTGTGATTTTGTGTATCTTTTTGAAATTTATTTAGCATTAGTGTAATATGTTGATTTCCTTTTTATTTTTAGCAATCCATACTAATTGGTGTATCATATATAGCTACTATAAGTTTTGTTTTTGATGATTGTGTCTTTACAATTTTTTTTATGGTATCTTTAGTAGATATTGAACAAGGTTTAGTCATAATACATATCATATTGAGGCAATGTTCCCATATAATTTGCATTGATTGAGGTGTTTGAGTCTCTCTCTTGGGGTTTTAGTTGTATAAGAGCGACACTTTTCCAAAAGCTATCTATATAGAGATATTCTTGTCAAGATTTGATTGATAGTGAAGGCGCAACACGACTCCAAACCTATAGGGTGTTGTCTCTGAACCTTGAACTTTTAGTAGGGATTAGCAAGTCAAAGGCTTGCTTATTTAGTTAATTGAGATGAAGTGAGCGTACTTTTGGTTTTTACTTTGAAGGTATATAAATTCTTCCTCTAATTGTGTTTGTGTTCAAGGTTCATTACATGATAAAAGAAAATAAATATGGTTCAATTTAATGTGGACCCTAGATAGGAGTCCTATTTAGGTATCTAGTCTAGATTTTACATGTATAAGCTTGTTATTGCACTTCACGGACGGTTAGATAGTACTTGAGAATGATGTTACTTCAAGAGAAGTTAAGAAAGGCAGGTTGCTCTACTTACAGATAAGGGAAGTGAACCAAAGCTGATTGAATCAATGATGTTTCAAATCTAAAGGTAATTTTTTGTGGGGCTTTTATTTCAAGAATAATATAACTAGCTAATAAGTGCTTTAAGAGATAATATCCAGAGAATATTTTCCTTTCACTCCTTGTGACGACAAAAATGTTACACAAAAAGTATTAAGAGCATATGCCATCATGTCTGCAATCAAGACTCTATGGTGCTGCAATTTTTGGGCTAGTAATAGAAAGAAATTGTCTAAAAACTGGTGATACTTCAAGAGTGTTGGGTCACCATAACGAGGATTGCACGTACTTGGAGGATGGAAATGAATAGCAATTTGCAACTGAATCACAATAGGTGCTGTTATAGCTCTATTAGTAAGACGTACAATATTATTTCCAACAATACCCATCCTGGTCACACAAGTGTTGTTTAAAAACCCAAGTAGATCCATGGATTCATGCAAAATTGGATCTGCTCTTGGGTGAATACATCACAACATCAAAGTACCACTAAGGAATCCAAGAGTCCTTAACTATGGAAAGGATTTGCATCACATATTTATCAAATCGAGACCTTCTCTTGATTTAATTGAATCATCTTGGGATATGGAAGGAATCAAATGGGAGCAACCTTTTTATCTATGAAAGTAATTCCCTTCCGATATATGGTAATCTGCTCAAAAGAACATGGGAATCTTGCACATGTCTATCCCAAACAAGAGGATTTAGCCCCCCCTGCACCCTCCGATTACCCGGAATCAAGAGTGGCCTACCCCAACAGTCTGACAAATCAACAAGCATCTTATTAGCAATTTCTCCGACGAGGGTATCAATCTCTAATTATTATTCCCACTCTTACGCTCAACAAATCCTTAGGTTGCATGGATACCTGCAAAAGAAAATCAACAATGACTTGTTTTTGGGTGGGCTCAAGGATAACATCGAACTTGATGTTTGCATGTTTAGTCCCTGTGGTCGGTGTTGAGAGTCCATTGTCTTTGCCCATAGAGCAGAAGAAAGAGAGAGATTTGGTCAAATGAAGGACATTCAACTATTGGCTAGGGAGCGTAATTCTATAGCTCCAATCATTCCCTCAACCTACTTGATTGACTCCAAATTGAAAAGAAAAGCTCAAAAAGGTTGTGTTTCAATTATGACAACAAATACAATCTGAAGGACATAAATGTGCCGAGAAGAAATTGTTCTACATTGAAGGTGCCAATGAAGAAGAAGAGAATTAGGAAGTCGTAGGCAAATATTGATGAAGAGACCAATGAAGAATCAAAAGACTCCCAACTAACTATTTTGTGTCATGAAATTTTAGGAATTAGCACCCCACAAACCCTAAAAATGGTGGGCTTTATGAAGAAACTGAGAGTGATAGTGTTAATTGACTTGGGGAGCATGCATAACTTTAATAACAATAAGTGGTGGCACACTTGAATTGTTTTGTTTATCCAACTCCAAAATTTCAGGTCATCATTGCAGATGGAGGCACAATCAGTTTTGTCAGGGAAATGCCATAGTATTAAGATCTTACATGGGAGATTATAGGTTAGACTCTCCTATGTTTTCCATTTCAATGGGAGGAACAAACATATTTCTGGGAGTCCAATGGCTCACAACCTTGGGAAAAGGTTGAGATGAATTTTTAGGAGTTGTTCATGCATATTCATTTAAAGGAAAAAAAACATTTGAACTTCGTGGGTTGCATGCAAAATCCCCATAAATGGCTAGTTCTCATCAGATGCAAAAGATTCTTAAGAAGGGAAGCAAATGGTTATGTAGCAACAATCCTTAGAAGCACTTCCAACAAAGATTTTTATGCCTCCAAAGTTAGAGTGGGTTCTTGATAACCACTTAGTCGTTTTCAGAGCAATGCCAAAAGGACTACTACCTAATAGGAATCATGATCATGCCATTCAACTGATACTAGGGAGTCAACCACCCAACATCCATCCTTAACATGTACCCATATGTCCAAAAGTGCGAGATTGAGAGGATGGTGCAGGAGATGTTGGAGGCAAGTATTATCCCACATAACCAAAGTGTGTATTCTTCTCTAGTTGTAATGGTGCATAAGAAGGATGAGACCTGATGAATGTTCCCAGATTACAAAGAACTCAACAAGTGCACCATCAAAGATAAACTTCCCATTTTGGTCATGATGATTTGCTTGACGATTTACATGGTGCTATTTATTTTACTAAATTTGATTATTCGCTTGGTTACCATCAAATCCATGGATTATAGATGAGGATATACATTCAGAAGCCCATGAGGGCCACTATGAGTTTTTGGTGATGCCTTTTGGTCTTCACAAATGCACCATCTACATTCCAGAGTTTGATGAATGTTGTTTTTTGCCCATTCTTGAGGAAGTTTGTCTCGATATATTTGATGACATTAATATGCAATAAGACATGGGAAGGACACTTATAACATGCGAATCAAGTGTTACTAACTTTAAAGCAACATCAACTTTACACCAAACCTTCTAAGTGTGCTTTTGGAGTGATAGAGGTGGAAGTACTTGGATCACATTGTTTCGCATGAAGGCTTAAAAGTTGACCATTCAAGTTTTGACTACCCCAAAATTTTCAAAGACCCTCATTGTGGAATGTGATACATTGAATTATGGAATGGTGTTGGTACACATTTAAGAAGGATGACCCATTGAGTTTGAGAGTTGCTAACTCAAAGGGAAGAATTTGTCAAAGCCCATCTATGAGGAGGAGATGATGGCTATTCTTCACACTATCAAACAATGGATGTCCATAACATCCGAAGAACAAAAGAATAGGTAACAAAAAATGTTGTGATATGACTTTGAAATCATCTATAATAAAGTTAAGGATAATATAGTTGCAAATGTACTCTTCAAAAAGGAAGAATCCACAAAGGCACTATTATGCACAATGTCCATATTACAAGTATATTGGGTGGATGAGACAAGATCCGAATGGGAGAATGACCTAAATAGACAAGTTCTTATGGATTCAGGTGTATCAAACAAGTTTGTGTGGAAAAGGAATGTTCTTTGGTACAAGAATGGGTCATATATGTGCATGAATTCAGCCCCTAAGCCAAAGATTCTTGCAGAGGTACATGTGTCTCTAGTATGGGACATTCAAGATTCTTGAAGACTTATCGACAGATCAAGCAAGATTTCTTTTGGGAAGGACTCAATGGGGAAGTCCATAAATTTTCAGTTGAATGTGTGGCGTGTCAGCAATACAAGGGTGAAACAATTACGACACCAAGTCTTTTGCAACCCCTATCTATACCAAGCCAAAGGTGGGAGAAGGTTTTCATGGATTTCATTACAAGGTTGCCCAAGTCAAAAGGGAAATATGTCATCATGGTGGTCTTGGATAGGATCACCAAATATGCCCATTTTTATGCCTTGGCATGCCAATTTGTAGCAAGCACAGTAGCATCTACTGTTATAGATACAATTCAGAAGTTACATTATAACCCCCAACATCATAGTAAGTGACCATGGTCTTATCTTACCAATAATTTTTGGACTGTTCATGTTCAAGTATTCAATTGGCGCATAGTTCGTCATATCATCCTTAATCAGACGGGCAAACAGAAGTGGTCAAAAAATGCCTAAAAGGCTATCTTTGTTGCTTTGCTTCGAATAAATAGGAAAGACGGGCTTAGTGGCTGCCACTAGCGGAACAGTGGTATATCATTTCCTTCCATACCTCATCCAAAATGTCTCCATTTCTGGCATTGTAAGGATGTCAACCACCATCCATCACCTCTTCCTTAAGGATAAAATCAAAGGTTTTAAGTTGAAAAAGATCACATTCAACACCAGCATGAGATATTAGCTAGTCTCAAGGAAAACTTGGCAATGGCACCAAATTGAATGAAACAGCGAGTTGATTAGAAACACATTGAAAAGCATTTTGAAGTTGGTGATTGGGTTTTTGTGCGGCTTCAACCATAGAAGAAAATGTCCTTGAAACAACAAAAGAAGGATGATAAGCTCTCCTAACTATTACTGTCCTTATCAAGTCTCGCAGAAAATTGGTAGAGTAGCATACAAGTTGGAGTTATCTGTGTCTGCATGAATTCATTTGGTATTTCATGTCTCTTGCTTGAAAAAGGTCATTGGACAGAGCTTATCATCCCAGACAAAGTTACCAAAGTTGGAAGAGGAAGGCACAATCATTATGGAACATGAGAAGATCCTTCAAACACACACTAAAAGGCTTTGAATGAGGGTGAATCAAGAGCATTTACTGTTTCATCAAAAGGAAGAATTTTGCCAGAGAAGATGTAACATGGGAGGATGTAGCATTCTTGCAGAAGCACCCAAAGTTTGTCAATGTTGAAGACAACATCAATTTTAAGGGAAGGGGCATGCTATGCCCTTAACATATAACATACATTTGGATATGTATGGCTGAATTGTGGCTAGCATAATCTCTTGTCATATCACATTTCTCTGTCATCGCATATTGTTAGCAAGGTAGGCCTATGGAGTAACCATAGCCTAAGTAGTGTATATATATGCAGTAGTGCTTAGTACTTGAGGATTATATTGCATATTCTACTCATATTGTAAGGTTGTGGAAATCGCCCCCTCAAAGTGGCTCAATCATATACTTTCCAGAGTTACCTAAGTCTCATGGATGAGGGTACAGGGGGACAAAGGAACAAGGGTACATGGGGACGAAGGGACACGGTTTCTAGGACAGCAAAAAAATTCAAATTTTGGGGATGGCAGCAAGACGGCTAGTAAAATAGTATATAAAAAACTAATACTTCAATTTTTTTATTTTATTCAATGTAATTTAGGGGTTTAAACTGTATTTAATGTTTTTAGGGTACTTTCAAGATAAGTATTCAATACTTTTGGTAAAAATAACATCTTTTTTAAAGTGAAAGCATCCGGATAAAAAAATTAGAAAAAAAAAGTGGGATGTCCCCTCTAAGTCCTTGAAACATTCTGGACATTTGAGATGTCACCAAAATATAGGGGACATGTCCCAACATAACATTGAATTATTATTTGAATTTTCTTCTCTAGCCTGGATCATATTGTGTGGATTTGTTCTATTATGCTCTTATAATTTTAAATTATTGCTATTGTTCTATTACTAAAATATTTTCAAATACATCTACAATCAACCCTAGTTGCTTCGCTTGATGAGAGAGCACAACAATAGAAAGGAGCTTGTGTGATCAGGAGTCGCACAATTCACCACAAACATCATCACATTGAAGTGCATCACAATATCACTATTGCCTCTTATGCAAATATATGTGAGCACTTGGTGGTTGGAGTCTCCATATTCTTAGTTCTAGGAAGGCAGGTTGTGAAGATAGTATTTAATGATGTGCTTACAAAGAGCATAGCCAAGACCCTTAAGGTTATTTTAAACTTAAAGATTACGAACTTACAAAGTAATAAAATCTATTTCTTTTTTAAGTTTGTCAAACTAATAAATTTGGATCCATAGAAGTTAGATTTCAGAATTGCCATTTATTTATTTTTATTTTTTGTTTGATTTTCTCTAAATTTTAATTTTCAAAGATCATACTATTTTGTTTTAGGTCATGGAACCTTTGGTCAAGGTTCTACTCTTGGTAGATGGTGAATAAAACCAAATATGTTATCTGTATGAGGCCATGGACAAGTCCAAAGAAGCCATAGTGCATCATTATAAGAAAAGTAAAAGAAAATATGAACCCATTCGGTGTATAATTGATCAGAGATGGAATAATAAACTACACCAACACATACATGTAGTGGCCTGCTACTTTAGCCCCAAATTTTTCTTCTTTGTTTCCTTTAAGGTTGTTGAGGAGGTTATAAATAGCCTCAACACATGCATAGAGAGGATGACACCCAATGAAACCCTTATAGACACAATTCTTGATCAGATATTGGTTTACTAGGGTGCAAAGGGAAGGCTCTTTTCTTTCACTCTACACATTCAAAGGAGAATGACCAGCCGGTAAAAAAATTAAGCCTTGTGATTTTAGTCTTGTAGATGTAGGACTTCTATAAGAAAAAACCAATTCTAATTTACTTACAAAGTTATAAATGTGATATTTGCAAATTTTTGGTGGAAAGATTATGATGCGGAAACATCAAATCTTCCAAGGCTAGCCATCGATATTTTGTGCCAACCTTGTATCCTTTCTGTTTGTGAACACAATTGGACTGTGTTTGAGGGCATTCATATGAAAAAATCTGTCTTTTTGTGCAATACAATCTTTGTCTTTGCGCCAAATAGGTGGAGGGTAAGAAGACTCATGATGCGATTGAATTAGATGACATCAATCCATACTCATACTTGATCACTAACGATGGGGATCCCTTCTTTTCTGAGGATATCACATATTTTGGGAGGGAAGTAGTGGCAACAAAGGCACAAGTGCAAGTGGATGCATTGGGAGGGGTTGGGTAGGAATCAAGATGATGAAATGTTTGAGGATGATTTTGCTTTTAAGGAGGAATCTTTACCTTCCTCTTCGAAGTGCAGACAATGACTACAAAGAGCTGAAAGGCACAAATTTGTAAAAGATTTTATGGATATGTAATTTCTATGATGATGATCAATCATCATATGAAATTATGATGCGTTGATCAGCATTGTACTCTTGTTTGGTCTAAAAATTATAGAAAATATTTCAATGCATTCTCTACATTCAGTTCTTATGCTTTATAACAGTATTTTCCATGTCATGTAAGTTTATTTTTATGAATTTATATATTTTTTTAATTTTCTGAGTTTTAACAGTCCCAACTCCAAGCCAAAATTTTGGCCTACCGAGTCCGAGTTTTAAAACTATGATCTGTATATCTAGATACTGTAGCCCTAATACACAAATGTAACTTTGTCTTTATCTTTTCCAATTTGTCTAGGACTTGAGCCATTTTGGGTGCACCACCTCTACTTTTGATTTTTCATTGTTTTTGTGTTAGTTACTCCTTCAGCTCTTGGATTGTTTTTTAAATTCCAACTTGCCATTGTAGTTTGATGTACTTTCATGTCCCATTTACCAGTTTTGGTAATCTGTGGACATTAATATAATTTATTTATTTCCCAAACGGGTTAAAAATATAATATAAGTGACAAATCAAGGGCCCACATTTGACCTATTGCAAAGAAAGCTCACCTGCAACATTTCAATTGATATAAGGGAACCACGGATATCTGAATTCCTGTAACCCCACCCCTCAAGATCCGCTATAATTATAAACTTTTCTTGTCCTCTTGGCATGCTGCACATATTGAATAAGCATTATATGATTATTCCAAAGACATTTATTTCCTGCTCATAGAAACGCATATTTAAAACATTTAACTTTGCACCTAGCATAACAAAAAACTCCTTAAATAGAAAGCCTCTGAATTGCACTCTCTTCCAAAACTTACCTGCCACATATTTTGTCAAAACCATAGACAACAAGTCCTGCAGAGAGAGATGAAAATACGGTTAATATTGCAAAGTCAAACTATCATGTAAAATCTAATGTATGCCAAAGATCTTGAATTCAGAAAATCTATCATTTGTTGAAAATAAGATTCATGTTTATGAATGCCACATACGTTTGAACTCCTCTAGGTCCCTGTCAAAAGGGTAATGCCTTGCAGCAAGAATGACTCCAATTGGACGCCCCTGTTTGTCTAGACCTTGTATAAAGATCTTTTTCTTCTCAAGCTCATTAGATACCTGTGACTCTGGAATATAGCCAAGGGGTACAAATGCCCGCCTCCATTTTAAGTATTTTAGGAAAAATTGAGTTGCTTTTTCCACTTTGTAATCTCGTGCATGCAAAAAACGCAAGAGTGTAGCATCATCTATGGACTTGTTCAACAAAACTTTAACCATGTAAGTTACTTTTACTAAAAAAATATTAACATTTATAATCTGATTGATTTGTATCATTTGAAATCTGTTCCTAAAGAACTGATAAGTTTGAATATACTTTTATTGTTAAGTATTATTTGACACAACAAGCTAATCATGCAGCCAAGGGACAACACATACCTATCCAAATTGGCATACCAGAGCCAAAAGATAACAGTTATAAATTTTTGGTAGCATCATTTATCATGCCTACCACTAAAAATATACCCCATAACTTTCAATCAGAACCCAGCTTTACTGACATCTCATATCATCTAATGCAAGTTTGCAGTTACAAAGTAATTTTTGAAGCATCAGGATTTTTAAAAAGATATTGGAAGGAAATTTGCAAATGGCTCCATACACCATGTTAGTCTTTAGATACATGTCAAACTCTACCAAGCCTCAAAATCATTAATACCGCATGCCTGGACAGGCTCAAAAAACTCAAAACCCTTTACATTTTCTATCAATAGCTCATATTTAAATCTCAATTATCCCCGAATGATCATCCCTTAGTTTTCATTGGTATTAGGATTTAGATTGAAGAAGCACTTGAGGTTTAGATTGAAGAGAGTTGACAAATGAGAGGATAGATTCTTGAAGGCCATTGCCAAGATGGGAGGCAAGCCGAGGTTGGACACCATAATTACTCCAGAAGTTTATGTCCTGAAGGAATCTCATTGATTGGGTCACTAAGTTGGAGAAGTATTTTGACTATAAGTGTATGGACGACCCAAGAAAGTGAAATTTTCTTGCACAAAGTTGAACAGACATGCATCCTTGTGGTGGGATCATGTACAGCTGGAAAGAGTAAAAAAAATCAAGTCTCGATCTAGGATGGTAGCAAAGTTGAAGGGTAAGTTTTTACCTTTTGGTTATTAGCTGACTTTGTTAAAAAACAATTGCAAATTTGAGGCAAAAGGATATGAGTGTAAAGTATTACATGGAGGAGTTTAACAAGCTCACCATTCGGGCTAGTCGTGTTGAAGTTGATGAAGATCAGATGTCAAGGTATGTGATTGGTCTTTGTATTTCCTTACCAAACGAGTTCGGAATGATAAGATTGTGTTTGTTGGAAAAAGTGTATCAATATGCTTTGAAAGCTGAAGAGAAGTTGTCTAGGCAACAGCGAAATACAGCAAGAGGTAGAGGAAGAGTTCAAACAAACACCAGAAGAGGACACCATACTCATTAAGGAGAAGCCAGTAATTCTCACAATAATAGTTATGCACCTAGAAGTAGAGGATATCCTTCAAGAGGAAGAGGATACTCCAGTAGCAAGGAAGAGGCATAGTATTTGTGGGTACATGCATTAGGTGTGGAAATGTTGGGCATTGAGATTTTGACTGCCGACAAGCACAACAAAACAGCAGTAGAAGAAACAAGGCTAGCAATCATGTTGCACAAGCACTTGAAGAAAGCATTGCATCACCCAATCACTTATAGGAACAGGAACATGGAGAAGCTCTTGTGATGAAGTTAATGTTGTTAAAACCAATTAAGGAGGAGAATGACCCAATACAAATAAAAATTTGTTTTTGAATTGTATGCAAATTCGGAAGTAAGTGTTGTAAGGTTATTGTTGATAGTCATAGCATAGACAATTTCGTGTCTAATGAGATGGTAGAGAAGCTTGGGCTGAAGAGGATCACACATCCAAACCCATATAAGGTGTCTTTGTTGTGAGGAGGACATCAAATCTTGGTAAGTGAGCAAAATTTGGTGAATTTTCAGATTGGGTCATATAGAGATGAAGTTTTGTGTGACATTATGCCCATGGACGTATGTCATGTATTACTGAGAAGGTTGTAATGTCCCCTTTTCCAAGCTAGTTCGATTTGAAGACTTTGAGCCCATTCCACTTCCCGTGGGCAAGAAGGAAATGAGCAAGGGGAGTAATTGTCATGTTTTCCAATTATTTTCCTGGGCATTGCATTCATCTTTAGTAGTTTTCTTTATATAGTCAGGTCAGCTGGGTTAAGGAGAAAAGACAAATTAAAAATAGAAGAGAAAGGATCCATTATGAAGTCGATCCTATTTGGGGGCATTCTAATTGGTTTTGGCTCCACATCAAGGTATAAGAAGGGGTCCCTTGGCTCATTTGGGCATCATCATCTTGTTTACTAATCACTTTGCATGGTTTTTGGGTTGAATGATCAACTACTTCCACTTGAGGACAAAAACTTTTTTGTTTGCCAACAAGTGAGGATGAAAACCGTCCTTGTTTGATTGATGAACGAAAACGTTTCAATCCATTTAGGACTCTCCATCCTGGGATTTCCAAAGAGCTTCAAGAAGATTGATTTTGTAGATTTTCAGCTAGGGTTTGGTTCTTTAGCGATTTTCAGGTCCTCTCCTAGGGTAACGACCCACCTTGCGGAGAAGCTTAGGGGGTTTTAGGGCACGGCAACATCCAACTCAGCCATCATTGTGTTTCTCATATTTTTAGCAGCCGGAATCTACATTTGGACTTCATTTTTATGCTTGGAATCCTTTATTTCCAGCCACTTTGTAAGGGTGTTCACTGCTGTTATTTTATTTAATTAAATAAATTCCAACTAGGGTTTGAAGGCTTATTTCTTAGTTGATAATTGTTCTAATATAATTCTAAGTTCCCTACATGCTTTGGATGGGGTGAACGATTCATTTTTGAAGAGATATTGCATTTTTCTTGCTGCTCTTATAAAAATAAGACTATTGTACCTTGCTGTCATAATTTTCAGTTGGCTGCCATAATTTTCAGTTTACTTTCTATTGGGGTTTGTGCAATTTTCTTTTGTTTTTAGTTAGAGCCTGGAAATGATGGTTTTGTTTATTAAAAATGTTGTTAGTAAAAAGCAAGGATGGAAATGATGGTTTTGATTATTAAAACTGTTGTTAGTAGAAAGCAAGGCAAAAGTGTGTGAATCATAACCCTTTTCTATTTGTCCCCCTGTCGTCATTCGCAACATGATGCAGAAGTAATTGGGTTCACAAGCAATCCCGCATCAACCAAAACCAATTAGGTGTAGTAATAAGAAGTGTTCACAAATTTTGATGATTGAAAGACTCAAGTCAATGTGTTCACACACATAACCACGTAGTGTTCCACTTTTTGGAAGCCTCTAAAGTATTGTGCGGTTACAGATGTCGTGCACACATCCTTTGTTTCCTGTGAATTCTTGCGAACATATGCATAAAGTCCGTGAGTGTAGAAATCCTGCCATTTGTGAGATTGCACGCACTCCTTAAGTCCACAAGGCCCCGTGAAGTCACACGACACTTCAGTTTTCTACGAATTGTTTCAAAACACCTATGATTGTTTGCGAACTAGGTTTTTGCAAAGTCCTACGAGTTGTACGTAAATTTTTTGTCTACATGGCTACGCGTCTGTGAAGTTCGTGTGAACTGCTGCAAGGTTCAATGAAATCCTATGCAGTTCCATAATGACTATTTCATGCAGTAATGAAGTTCACTACAGCATGTAATGAATGTAAGGAGTTGTTTGTTGGCCAACTTTTGCAAAGTGCCTCACCCATACAAATACAGGGCATTTTATATCCGCCGAACACCCAAATGATGCCATGTGTCCATGCAAGGCTAGGTGATAACACCCATGACCATCTAAGCAATGTAATTAGCAACAAAGTGAAGGGTCGTGAAGGGGAGCTGTCACGTTTCACGCATTGAAGCGGAAGCATTTCTCCTATGATAATCTTTCTTGGTGGACGTCTTGAAAATTCAGGGAGTTCCTTTCAAGAGGGGTTAGCTAGAGAGCTCAAGGCAGCTAGAAGAAAAGTTGGGAAAGCTTGGGAGTTGGTTAGCTCACAGTAGGAAGTCAATACAATTCTTCCTGAGAGGTGATTCGGGGTCACTTGCAGGTAGAGACTTGTTACAAGCATCGCCACATCTACATACAAGTAGTTAGGCTTGACCCACATCAAGCAAAAATATTGTATCTTTGTGTAGTTTGAGTCTATAATTAAACAAAAGTTGAAGTGTCTACATATTCTATAAAACCCTCATTGAAATCAATAAAGATAAAGTTTCGCGATGTGTTATCACTATGTGAATATGTGTCATTGAGCCCATTTCAAGTGTGGGAGCTTTGTTGCATTGTATAATGCTACTGTTCACTCTGCACCCCAACCAACTACATCATTTGGTATCAAAGCAAGTTGTACCTTGCGAGTGAGTTGAAGAACCCAATTTTCCATGTTTGTGTGTGGGTAGAAAACAATGAAGGCATCTTCCAACAAGGAGAGTGTTGGGTAGGTGTTGTTGTTGTTACTAAGAGAGTAAGAATTGGAAATGGCACATGAATCTATACTTTCTTGAAGAGCACCGAGAGTTGTAAACTTGGCAGGGATGTAGAGAGGAATCCAAGCCTAGTTGGAGACTATGGAAATTGCACAATGTAGAGGAGTCGTTACAGACATGAGTGAAAATCAAGAAGAAGAAGCACGTGAGGTCCACGTGGAAAAGTTGGTTGATGAACTAGAAAATAGGTTTATGAATACTATTGCTAAGATGGGAGGCAAGCCAAGGATGGACATTCCTAATTCAGCAAAAAGTTGTGTCCTAAAGAACTCATTGATTGGAGCATTGAGTTGTCTCCTTTTGATTATCATTCAAGTTTATTCAAAAAATTGCAGGACAAAGAGTTGTACAGGCTCATAATTAGAGCTAGTCATGTTGAAGATGATGAAGAGAAGATCTCAAGGTATGTGAATGGTCTTTGTATTTCCATACAAGATGAGTTTGAAATGATAAGATTGGGTTTGCTAGAAACAGCATTTCAATATGCTCTGAAAGCAAAAAAGTTGTCTTGCACGCAAAAAAAACACATCAAGAGGAAAAAGGAGGTTCTCATGAGGCAGAGGACAAGAAAATGTTGGAAGAGGAAAGCATGTTCATGAAGAAGAAGCGAGTACTACTCAGAGTCCTAGTCATGCCCCAAGAGGCAGAGGATATTTTTCTAGGGGAAGAGGATACTCTGATAGAGGAAGAGGAGAATGATTCATGGGTACATGCTTTAAGTGTAGAAAAACTGGGAATAGCATAGTTACCTAAGACTCCGGGACGGCGGGGACTTAGGGAAGGGGTTTCCGGGACGGCAATTTTTTTTTGAAAATTTCGAGACGGCGGGGGGGACGGCAAGGGGACGGCTAATAAAAATATATATATTTTATTTATTTTACAAATATAACATGAATAAAGAATAATTCAATAACCTAATGATTAATACAAGAAAGTTTGAAGATTGTAACCAATAACCACTAATGATTAATCCAATTATTCATCACATAAGCCAAGGCCCAAAATGCTATAGCTATATATATTATATTCAATGTTCAAAACTTCAACATGACAATAAAAGACTAAATAGTAAATAGTAAAGCTGAAAATTTAAAACAAGTCTTAGTCTTGCTCTTCAATAATCAACATGAGAAGAGTATAACTACACCCACATTACATATGCTATGAAATATTATGTCATGTCTCATAACCAAAATGACATTACATAACCAAAATGACAACTACAAGTGACAAGTACAACTCAAAAATCACTATCAGAGCCCTCCGAAGGAACTGTTTGCAAACCGCTCCTCCTCACTAGGAGTATATGTATCAATGTCATCTGCATCTGCAAAGGAGATATCAACCAGTCCTCGCTGCTCATGATCTTCATCAACCTGCCTTGCATCCTCAGAATCCACATCCCACCGAAATGCTGGGCTCTCCTTGTACGTAGGCGTCTTGCGATCCATGAGACGCAAGGCACTATGTACAGCAACAAGTTTCTCTGCTCTCTTAGAAGTAAGTTTGTTCCTCTTAAGAGAGTGGATCCACCCATATGTTGACCAATTCCTCTCAGAAGCAAAGGAACTAGAAACCTGAGAAAGAAGACGAATAGCAAGTGTACGTAGCAATCCTGCATGTCCATACAATCGCCACCAACTAACTGGACTCTCATGTGCCAATGTGGTCCTGTCTATCTTTGATGATTTTTTGTAGCCATCCAGATAAGCAAACTTGAGCCAATCATTTCTGACTCGTGAAGCATCCTCTGCATTATACATTTTTTTTTAGGGCTTTCAAGAAACCCTTCCTCACCTCCTCATCATCTACTGGGAGAACTCTGCCAGGCCTCTCAACATACCACTTCGGATTTAGTGCATATGCAACCATGTGTAAAGGAGTGTTCAACTTCTCCCATCTCCGCTCAATGATAGACTGAATATGCTAATGGTAGAACTCCAAGGTGGGGTCCCTTGCTCGAACACCAGCCTTCATCTGGCCAAGCATACTATCAATACATTCGTATATCTCACCAAGGCTAGGGCTCTCAGAATCCCCATATTTTATCACACTGAAAACTGGAGATATTATGGATGTGATATACCTCACATCTATCCAAAATGTTTCATTCACCACAATTGATTTCACCTTCTTCCCCTGCTCTGTCTTCAACCCATCCCACCTAGACCACTCTGATGTCATGACAATGCACTGTAATGATTCCTGCAACTCAACCAATGGTCTTTGTATTTCCATACAAGATGAGTTTGAAATGATAAGATTGGGTTTGCTAGAAACAGCATTTCAATATGCTCTGAAAGCAAAAAAGTTGTCTTGCACGCAAAAAAACACATCAAGAGGAAAAAGGAGGTTCTCATGAGGCAGAGTACAAGAAAATGTTGGAAGAGGAAAGCATGTTCATGAAGAAGAAGCAAGTACTACTCAGAGTCCTAGTCATGCCCCAAGAGGCAGGGGATATCCTTCTAGGGGAAGAGGATACTCTGATAGAGGAAGAGGAGAATGATTCATGGGTACATGCTTTAAGTGTAGAAAAACTGGGAATAGAGTATTTGATTTCCCAAAAGTGCGCAGAACAGCAGTAGAAGGAATGGGCTATCAATCACATTTCACAAGCGGATGAGGTGAGTGTCCCATCACCCAACCACACAGAGGAACCAAAACATGGAGAAGATTTCATGATGAAGAGTGTTGTTAAATCCAGCCGAAGAAGAGAATGAACCATTGCAAAGGAAGAATTTGTTCAGAACCATATGCAAATTTGGAGGTAAGTGTTGTAAAGTTATTGATCATTGTGGCAGCACCGATAATTTTGTGTCAAATGAGACAGTAGAGATGCTTGGTTTGAAGAGGACTCCACACCCCAACTCATATAAAGTGTCTTGGTTGCTGAAGAGATATCAGATTTTGATGAATAGGCAATGTTTTGTTAGATTTCAGGTTGGGTTGTATAAAAATGAAGTTTTGTGTGATGTTATGCCCATGGATGTATGGCATGTATTGTTGGGAAGGCCTTGGCAATTTGATAGAAAAGTCATACATGATGGTAGGATGAATATCTACACCCTTGTGAATGATGGAAGGAAGTATACTTCGAGTCCATTGAAGGACAAAAGAGAAAAGGCGGACAGCAGTCCAACGGCATTGTTGCTTTTAGGAAAGAAATTTCTGAAAGAGGCAAAAAAAGAGAAATTGTGTTTTGCTTTCAATCCCAAGTCAAAACAGATTGGGACGGTAGCCGACATGGATGAAATTTCACATAAAATAAAGGATTTATCGTGTGAATATGAGGAGATCATTTCCAATGATCTGCCAAATGGTTTACTTCCTGAGAAGCATTAACCGTCACATGGATATGATTCATAGATCTAGTTTTTCAAATAAGGCGGGATATAGGTTAACAGCTATGGAGAATAAGTGAAAAGATAGGTATAGGACCTGTTAAAGAAAGGGATGATAAGAGAAATCTTAAGCCCATGCACAGTTATGCCAGTGTTAGCACCCAAGAAAGGTGGAAAATGTATAGACTCTAGAGCTATCAACAAGATAACAATCAAGTACAATTTTCCATTGCCATAGATGCATGCCTTGATGGATTGTTTGAGCAGAGCAAGATACTTAGTGAAGATTGATCTGAAGAGTGGATATCGACAGATCAAAATAAGAGAAGGTGATGAGTGGAATACTTCGTTCAAAACAAAGGATGGTTTGTATGAGTGGCTCTTCGTTGTGCCATTCAGATTGACAAATGCACCCAGTATATTCATGGGACTCGTGAATTAAGTGTTGAAACCATTCCTTGCTAGGTTTGTCATTGTATATTTGGATGACGTTTTGATCTTTAGTAAGACAAGGGAAGAGCACTTGATGACCTGAGACAAGTGTTGCAGAAATTGAGAGAAGAGTTGTTGGTCAACTTGAAGAAATACAACTTTATGAAGGAAGAGTTAGTTTACTTGGGATTTGCAAATTCCCGTGATGGATTGCAAATGGATGCAAAGAAGGTAAGAGCCATTATTGAGTGGGCATTACCCAAAAGCATGTTTGAAGCAAGAAGCTCCCACAGGTAAGCAATTTTTTACAGGAAGATCTTCAAAAACTTCAATGGGATATGTACACCTATCATAGAAACAATGTGACGAGATAGGAAAGTGTTTATCGAGACAAGAGAGCCGAAGTACAGCTTCCAAAGTTTGAAGAGGAAGGTGACTGAACAGCTAATGTTGGCATTGCATGATTTTAACAAGGTATTACAAGCTGATTGTGTGCTAATGGAGTGGCATTAGAAGCAGTTTTGAGTCGAGAAGCTAAGTGAATTGCTTACTTTAGTGAGAACCAGAATGAAGCAAAGCAGAGATATTCAATTAATGATCAATAGTTTTATGCCAGAGTGCAAGATCTCAAGAAGTGGAGGCATTATTGTTTGCCAAGGAGTCTGAATTGTACGCAAACCATCAAGCACCACAGTTCAACATTAATAAAGATAAGTTGAATCAAAAACATATAAATTCTGTAAATTTAATCATTTGTGTTAAATAATAGAAGTGGGAAGTCGAATAGAATTGTACATGGATTAAGGAGATGGTGTCTCTAGGTGAATAAGATGCAAGTGGAAGTAGTTAGATTTGTTCCATGCAGGGGCCGTATGAGGAGAAAGAAGATTTCAGAGATGCATGGACTGCATGCAAGAAATTATTGAGTATGGATATAACCCCATGATTGGAGTATTTCCTGCAAGAGGATTGTCATTCCAAGGACGACAATTGTGTATATCTCGAGGGTCTATGAGGGAGAATTTGAACAAAGAAAAGTATGTCGGGGGATTAGTTGGTCACTTAGCATTTATAAAACATTGGCGCAATTCAGTGAGAATCATTATTGGCCTAAGATGCATAAGGCTGTGAGATAATTTGTGCAAGGATGTAGAATTTTCCATTTGGCAAAAGGTAAAAGTCAGAATGCTAGGTTGTATCAATCACTTCCTATTCTAGAGAGATCGTGGGAACACATCACCATTGCCTTTGTTTTAGGATTTCCTAGAATGCAAAAAGGCCATGACTCTAATTATGTTATTAAGAATAGATTCTCCAAAGTGGCTCATTGTGTTGCATGCAAGAAGAATAATGATGCTACACACATAGCTAATTTGTTTTTAAGTAAAGCTGTCAAGTTGCATGAATTTCCTAAGAGCATAGTATCTGATCAAGATATAACATTTTGGGCATTTTTGGAGAATGTTGTGCAACATAAATAACACCAAGTTGCAATTCAGTTCAGCATACCATCCCCAAACCAAAGGTCAAACTAAGGTAGAATACAAAAGTCTTGGTAATCTGTTGTGATGTTAGGTAAGAAGAAAGCTAGGACGATGGGATTCAGTCTTGGTGTAGGCTTAATTTTCTTAAAACAATTTAGTAAACAAAAGCATAGGAATGACACCATTCCAAGTTGTGTATGGGTGTAGCCCAAGAGAGGTTACTCAACTTTGAGACATCAGTGATGTCTGCGGAAAGAGTGTTGTGGCAGGAGATTTCATTGATTGTATGTAAGGCATGCATCAACACGTGAAGAGGCAATTGGAAGAGAACACTAAAATGCTGATCTCAAAAGAAGAGCTGGAATTTCAAGTGGGGCATGGTTTTAGGTCATTTGTGGAAAGAATGGTTCCTAAGAAAAACATATGATAAGATGAAGCGGAAGACTTTTAAACCATGTGAGGTTTTGAGAAATTTAACAAAAAATGACTATGAGATAGAGCTACCCTCACATATTTTCAATGTAGCATTTGTGTACCCTTCCCATTAAGGACAAGAAGTGATGAGAATGCAAGTTCAGATTATTCAAGTATGGATTGTACACTACAGCTACATAAAAGGGTGAGATAAGAGATTGAAACTGTGATCGATTCCAAGATCGTTAAGAAGAACAAAGGGGAGTAGTACCTCAAAAGTATACAGGATATTTTCAGAGAGATTAAAGTATAAAAAACAACACGAATGATATTCAATGTTTCCAATATATACAATGTACAATATATAGGCTATTATATAGCCAAGGAGGTAGCAAAACAACCTCCTAACAAATAGGAACAAATACCCCGGAATAGTCACGAGTAACATAATAACAAAGTATATTGTTATAACTATATAACAATTACGTGAGCACTAAAATAATTTCCTAACATTCCCCCCCTTAGTGCGAACATGGGGAAAACCTATCTTTGTACTTGCACCTGCTTTCATGATTAGATGATTTTTACTGCAAGATGATCACAAACCCATTGTATGGTTTTCAAACGGTTAACCATGAACCGAAAATGGTGATTTTTAATTGGAGTACCACAAACCAAAAATGAAGGTTTTCAAGTGGTTTACCTACAACCACATCATGATGTGCCAAGTACTATTATCAACCCTCATCACATTTCACCTCAGGGAATAACATAGGAAAATATGTTGAAGTCTGATACTCATACACATATAGAAAAAACTAACATAATTGAAATGGAACATTGGGTCTTGTTCCCCCCTCAATGTGAAATTTCCATTTATTGAACCAGGAACACTGCAAACTGAAGCACACTGAAAAGTACATACTCACACTATATATATGCCACCACATCTGTTATGTGGCCTCGTCGTTGGTGACTGACGAGAGGACGCTGCTTGTCCTCCATCCTTTTGTGCTTCCATCCTCCAGTGTCATGCTGCTAGCTCAAATGGATTTGATCATGCAACATAATTACAACTCGGACATCGGGTTACACTGAAAATGCATCCATAAGGCAATTTTTTTTATTTTTACAACTTTTGACAACTCTCAAAATTGTGACACTAAATGACCTTGACAACATGACATTTACAACATACTTTATTGACATAAAAATGAATCGCCATGGACCACTTTGACAAACTCAAATTAGATGACACTAATATTGACGACTATGAATCTTTTGATATAGACTCGACACGACTATTTAATTATTTGAACAATAGACCACTTTATGCCTTATGAGAAAATTGCATTTCTAAATAATAAAGAAACATATAATAACTTAACGATTGAAAAATGATTAAAAAAAATATATGAAACTTTCTAAAAAGGACTCAAGTGCAGGTGTGGGTTCCTATTTGAACACTTAAAATGACCATAACAAACTATAGACACTTCAAAGAAATACTAAACCTAAATATAACTTATACGATCAAACAAATACACCTATTTGTTGAAACCATGGGCCAGTTTGGAAGGTTTCAATGGTCCTGTGACGTCTTTGCTCATGAATGAAGACCGACCATATACAATTTTTTATAGTTAAGCAATCTACCTGTTGTTGGCTAAATTTTCTACATAGCATCAAACCTAGGCAGTCATGAGATAAATCTCCCTCATTTAACCAGTGAGGCTCCGGTGTCAGATTTGTCAATAAAAGTATGCTAATATCTAAATGGGATTTTACTTTAACTACTCAGTTCATGAACCATAACTGAATAGTTCTGCAGTAAGTAAGTCGTTGTTTAAAGAAAAGAAAAGTTATAGAAGAAGGTAATTACATAAACACATAGAAGAAATGGGGAAGATGTGCATCCCAATCAGTAGATGGTAGAGCTGATTGTATGCACATAGAAGAATCCAATAGATATAAACACAGAATTCTAAAACAAAGGCACCTCTAGATCTAGATCTAAAATAACACAAAGTTTATTAAGAGATCTAAGATTAAAAGCAAGAAACACAGTACATCGTGACACAAAGTTCTCCGAAAACCTACTCCTTTGTATTCCTTTGCTCCAAGTGGCTCTCAGGGGTTCAGCACAAAGTCTAGAACACAAGATTGTTGCTTACAAATTCTGATCACTAACCCGAAGGTTCTTCCTCTACTTATAGAATGTAGAGGGGCAATTACAAGTCGGAAACTTTTAGTTGAACTGACACATGTGGAATTCGGAAAAGAAACAACTGGCAATCTCCCTCCTAGAATTCCTCTTTGCATGATATGTATGATTTGCAACTGAAAATAGAACCTTCTATTTTACATGCCTGTCACCTATCTCCAAGTAGTTGACTTCTTCAAGTAATGGCTTTTAAACCAATCGCTTTAAGTTGTATAATTTAATTGATTGCTTAATTACTTTGTCGGAGGAAAGAAGAAGGAAGAGGAAAGTTGCAGTCTTGTCCTTTTTCATGTATGCATGCAGCTGATTCAAACTGGATATGGAAGCAGCTAGATCTGGAAGCGACTGGAATTGGAAGCGGCTAGAAGCAGCTGGATCTGGAAGCGGCTGGAATTTGAAACAACTGGATTTTTCCTTCGCCTTGTATTCTTTTTTATCCTTGAAGCTTTTGTAGTTCTTCTCCAGTACATGCATCAATGCAATGTTTGTTGTAGACAACTCATCATCCTTATTTGTAATTGCATATGAGCAATTAAAAATTCTGGAAAGCACTCCGAGTGAATGCAAATTCAATGAAGGCTTCAACTGGAAGATTGGGAGCACATGCACAAGATCTTGGAAGGAATTTTCCACGCACTAACTTCTTCACTTGGGCTGCATTAGAAACAAGAGGATGAAGCCTTTGTGCCAAAAGCCTTTTGCAATTATGAGATCTGAATCTGGATCTGCATATGAAGATATATTTAATGTATCAGCATCTGACTTCTGGAATATGATCTGCACCAGTACATATTCCTGTAAATAATTGGCAAGTATGGGTTGTGGATGGAAATGCTGTAGCTCGAATCATTCCACTCTGCTTTTAAAGCCTGCTGCACGCATGAGTTGAAGTTTTTCCTACACACATGAATGCCAAAGTCTTTCCTTCTCTGGATCTGTCTATCAATTCACCAAGAGGTTGCGATACCTAGATCCAGTGTCTCTGATATCTACAAATTTAGAAGTGATGCATGAACCCGTTGTGCTTTCTTTTTCATCTTTCTTCGCCATGGAAAATTTGTCTATCTTTGTCTAAACAATTCTTTTTCTTCTTATTCCAGGGTGGAATTCTTCAAAATGGTGCAGATCTAATAATCTCTTCAGATTCAGAGGAAATATTTAATGTATTGCTACATTGATTAAAGCTCCTTTTCTTTTGTAAATTACCTGTAATAATAAGCCATGTTCTTTCTCTCAAATGGCGCACCGAAGTTTGCATGAATAGTGAATTTTAATTGTAAAAATCTACATTTTCAAGCCTGCTGCCCCAAAAATTGATGTTTCTCTTTGCACATAAAGTTGCATGAATTTTTCTAACAACACCTGAGCACCTGTAACACTTATGCAAACAATTATGCAATACAAAATCAACCTCCTTCAATGCATGCGCCAAATTATGCCAAGCTTTTAGCACTGTTTTGGCCTTGAGGGTGAGCTAAAAATCCTTCTTCAAATAATGGGCACACTTTTCCTCTAGGTAGCTGCAAAAATCTTTACCTGTGAATTAAGTAATTCACCCATATGGCAACCCATGCTTATATAACCCTTAGGCATTCTATAATTAATTCCTTGCCACTTCCTATTCCTGGCAATTAATTAATTAAAAATGCATGCTTCATCTTTAAAAATAGCATGTTTATGAGACTTGCCATCCATTAAATTAAATTTAATGAATTTAATTCTTACACTTTTCCATTTCACTCTAAGCTTCACAGTGGTGCTTTGACCATAGCCACTCAAAATAGGAAAATTTAATCAATTAATACTTTAAAAAGTATTAAAATTCCCACATGCCTGCCACCACCAAAAGGGGTTGCCATTAAATAAATTAATTCCTAAAATTTAATTTTAGAGATTCTATTTTGCTTAAATTCTTTTGTCCGCTTTAGCCTTGTTGACTTTTTCCACAAGCTGGGTGCCATGGATTAGGTGAATAAATAACTTAAGGCAAATAAACAGGTTAATGCATTATTATTCACCTAAGGTGGATCGCACTTTTTGGAATAATAGAATTCTATTTTTTAAAAACACATGGCAATGGGAATTTTTACCCTACAAGGCAACCCCGAAAATCCCATGATTACTTAAGTAATTTGACTTTCCCAATGGGATTATTTACCCTGCAGAGGCAGGAACAATAAAATCCCATGATTCAATTAAGCAACTTTTCTTTTATTTCACCATGGGAATTTTTTACCCTAATAAGGTAATTAAATAAATTCCCGCCTGCCTGCTGCCTCTAATTTTCCCACTGATAAAAGTGAGTTTTAACTATCATGGGAAAAAGTACCCTGCTAGGCAGATACAAAATTTTTGCCTGCTTGCTGCTTCTACTTTTCGTAATGGAGACTTACAATCCTTTGTTTTCCAAAAATGCGCCCAACCCCGCAGGGACTTTTTAGTGCACAACTTTGCTTTTTCCCAGTGAACCAGAGTCTCCAGATGGTGAAATCTTCTGGGACACAACGTGCGTATATGATCCCATAGAGCCAATACCAAGAATCAGGCCAAAGGAACAAAGGAATTGATCTAGAGAAATTTCACAGAAAGCAAACACAAAAACACAAAAAGCACGAAAAAAAATGTCAAAAGTCACAAATAAAGCCCAGAACTTATTCCTTGTTAAAATCCTTCTGGTACAAGGGAATAATGATATTTAGGATCAGAACAAAGTTAAATTCCGGAGCGCAAATCTGCCTCAAACAGGGCTCAAGATAATTAAATAAAAATTTCCTGCAGACAAATCCCGATGACAGAATATAACAATTTTGGGCATCTGGGTATTTGGCGAAAACAGGACTAATATGGCTCTTTGGGAATATCTTGACGCAATACAAGACGACTTTCATGGCAATCCCTCAAAAACACAAAACCGACCCATTATTTTATAAGTACCGAAGTTTTTTCGAATAGGGTAGTCGCAGATTTCAGGCCCCATGAAATCTGGGTGACACCAGGACTGTGCATTTTGAAGCCAAGTGGACCATTAGCTAAATGATGGGAAGTCACATCCAGGTATTGAAGAAAAATATGTTTCTACCTCTAATTCGACCGTGCCATCAGATGGGTGGGCCCCACTATTTGTTGGTCGGGATATAGAGCTTGAGGGAAAACGACATGAATCTTTGTTGCATAGGAGAACCTTTCGCCTCAATCTCTTCATATCTCTATATGCGGAGCTTTTGTATAGAAGTTCTCTTGTTAGTTATCACATTATGAATGTGGTAAATTATTTATTGTAGACAATGTGGTGCATTACAAGAACAAGTTACTTTTAGGTTTCATCCCTACTCGGTGAATCAGAGCTGAGTTTGTCCGCCAATGACCAATTCTGACCTACACCCACCTCACCTACGATCGCCCACACCACCCAGCTCACCCTGGAGATTCTGACAACTTCCTCATTCCACTTGCGAGATGATTTTTTCAACTTTGATCAGAAGTTATCTTCCCATAAGTAGTAAAGCATCTTTTCAATCGACTTCATTAGATAGCCAACTCCTGGGGAAAATAGCAGAATTCGGAAAGCATGAAGATGGGAAGTGCGCAAATGAATAGAGTAATGAGTGGCAACCAACCCGTGATAACACTTTCCTTTCCAAGAAAGCAAGCACCTAATGAAAAGGAGGAACCTCCCTTCAAGCGATCATGGAAAATGAAAAGAACATCCCCACTATGGAAAACAAATGTTAGAGGAGGAGGTTAAGATACTTCGATTTGTTGGCTAGATTTTGTGCACAGTTCAAAACCTAGACAGTCATGAGATAAATCTCCCTCATTTACCAGTGAAAGAAAAAGTGTAAGATTTTGTCAGTTATATGTCCTAATATTCTATTTGTTGGTATTACTTTAACTATGTAGCTCATGAACCATAGCTAGACAATTTTGCAACAAGTAAGTAGCTGTAAGAGAAAGGAAATATTTGCAGAAGAGGAAAACAATAGGAAACAAGAAGAAAAGAGAGAATATGTGTAGCCCAATTAATATTTTACAGAGTTGATCACATGCACATAGATGAAACAAATAGATCTTAAAATACAAAATTTGAAGCAAAGGAAAGTTTCAGATCTAGATCTAGAGACAACACAAAGTTTGTGCATAGATCTAAAAACAAATAAGAAACGAATGCACCGTTGACACAAAGTTCTCCGGAAATCTGTCTCTTCTCTATTCCTCTGCTTGCAGAAAGCTATCAAGGGTTTCAGCTCAAAGTCTGGAACACAAGAATGTTGATTACAAATTTCGATCCTTTAACCCGTAGGTTCTTCCTCTATTTATAGTGTATAAAGGGAAATTACAAATAGGAAGCTTTAAATGAATTCCCACATGCAGAAGCTATGAAAAGGGAAACAACTGGCAATCTTCCTCCTGGAATTCCTCTTTGCATGACATGCATGATTTATAATTGAAAAATAGAACCTTCTATTTTGCATGTCTGCCACCTATTTCCAAGTAATTGACTTCTTCAAGTAACGGATTTTAAACCAATCACTTAAGTTTTATAATTTAATTGATTGCTCAATTACTTTGTTGGAGAAAATAAAAGAAAGAGGAAAAGAAATAAGAAGAAATTTGCAACCCTCTAGTCTTGTTCTTCTTCCATATTCTGCATCTGTTGACTCTTTTGCCGTTGATGCACCAAACTAGATGAAGCTATACTTGTAGGTATTGCCTTTGACCTGTCTTCCCTTTTATCCTTGAAGCTTTTGCAATTCTTCTTCAGTACATGCACCAATGCAATGTTTGCCGTAAATAATTCAGACAAAACTCATCATCTTTTATTTAAAATTGCATATGAGCAATTTTAAATTCTGGAAAGCACTCTAGGTGAATGCAAACACAAGTAAATTCAATGAAGGCTTCAACTGGAAGATTGGGAGCACATGCACAAGATTTGAAAGGAATTCTCTATGCACTGACTTCTACATGGGCTACGTTAGAAACAAGAGGATGAATTTTTGCCAGAAGCCTTTGCAATCATGAGATTTGGATCTGTCAATTAAATCGGTGATAGGTTCAGGGCCTATGTCTGTATCATTGACTTCAGCAAATCTGAAAGCTATGCATGATTCGGCTGATCCTTTTCTTTCATCATGCTTCATCATGGCTGGAACAATCTTTGTCTGAGCTCTTTTTCTTTTAATTATGTCAGAATCCCTTGCAATTGGATCAATTTGTGCAGATCTGACAACTTCTTTTGATTTGGAAGATATATTCAATGTACCTGACATTGATTTGAGCACCTGTGATGAATACCTACAATTTATTCAGACAAAGATGGAGTCCATGGCATGAATACTTGATTTTTATCACCAAAATCTGCATATAAAGTCTGCTGCCCTAAAATTTGAGGTTTTGCTTGCATGCAAAGCAAGCAAAAATATTATTTAATTCACCTGGGCACATATACCAACATGCAGATAATGCTCATAATGACCAAAATTAGGTTATTCCAACCCTAGGCGCCAAAACTGGAAGCTTTATCGGCAGTGGAAAATAAACTTTTAATGCAAAATCCTCCTTCTTTTGCATCAAAACCTGTCTGGGCTGCAATCCTCATCAAAAAGAATTAATTATTTCATTATTATGGCAGCCCATGCTTATATAATCCTCAACATACTATTTTTAATAATTGCTCTTCCTATTTCTAGCAATTTAATTAATAAACAATCATGTTTATTCACCCAAATTGGGCACCCAATTATGCATGTTGCTGGTTGCTTTTAAATAAATTATTTTATTTATTTTTAGCATGCATCCTTGACTTCTCCTTAGCTCTTCCACTTGCATTGACTTTCCTTCTATTTATGGCGCCAAAATTGGGTGAATAAACCATTAATAAATATTATTAAATGCATTGTTATTCACCCAAGGTGGGTTGCATTTTTTAGCAAGGGTAATTTCCAAAAATAGGAAGTCAACTTTGATGGGAATTTCTACCCTGCACTGCAGCTCCAAAAATCCCCTCTTTCACTTAAGTTGATTTGACTTTCATCATGAAAATTTTTACCCTGTAAGGCAAGTAAGAAATTCCCGTTGGTGCTTTAAGTGATTTTATCTTTTATAATGGGAATTTTTACCCTGCAAGGCAGGTAAGAAATTCCCACCTGCCTGTCACCTCTAATATTCCCATTGCAACTTAAGTGACTTTGACTTCATGGGAAAAAGTATCCTGCAAGGCAGGCAAGAAATTCCCGCCTGCCTGCCACTGTCAAAATACCCACTAAAAAGTTCCCATGTGCAGCTTAAATCTGACCTTTTGATAAAGTGCGACTTCATGGGAAAAAGTGGGAAAAGCGACTTGCAGACAGGCAGTGCTTTAGGATTTTTCTTTAATTTTTGTGCCTTCCTGCCGCCTCTAATTTTCCCATCGCAGCTTAAGTGACTTTGACTTCATGGGAAAAAGTACCCTGAAGGCAAGTAAGAAATTCCCGCCTTCCGGCAACTACCAAAAATCCCATTGCAACTTACACTCTCTAATTCCAGAAAATGTGACTTGCCTGAGAGAGGCTTTTTGTGCATGACTTCATCTTTTTTGGTCAGAAGTTTGCATTTTGAGGCTGATTCCTTTTGGTGTTGCATCAGTAGAACTTCAACCCAGAGGAATTAAACAGAAAGACAACGGGGAAAACAAAGAAACTGGAGAAAAAAGCAAAAGATATAAATAAAAACGAAAAACGTTGCCAGAAGTCACAGACAAAGCTCTGAATTCATACCTGGTGAAAACCCTATTGAGATGTGTGAATACTGGCATGCAAAAATTCAACAGGATTCAACTGCAACACAATTACTTCAAACGGGGTATTATTTATTTAATAAATAATTAAATAAAAATTTCCTGCAGATAAAAGTTGGCGGAGGAATAAAATGAGTTTCGGCATCTGGGTATTTGTCGAAATTGGCTCATATGACTCATTAGGAATATCTTAACGTAATGCAAACATCTTCTGACAATAAAAGCACGAAAAGACCCGTTATTTTAAAAGAACGAAATTTTTTTTAAATTAGTCCCAAATTTCAAGGTGAAATCTAGGGACACCATGATTAAACAAAACTTCGTTAACAATTGTCTATTCAATGCAAACTGCAACGTCAGGATGAAAGAAGAGTTCCAATTGAGAGGAAGTTAAGCCTCAACAAGTTGTGTCACCACAAAATTCAAGTCTGCAGATTCATCAAAAGCTGAGGAATACAGTCTAACAATTGCAACAAATGCTTCTCTCAAAAAAAAAGTTCATAGCTTGGGCAAATCAATACACATTAAGACTGCCCTTCATCAATTCACCCTTCCATAGAAGCCTACTCTAATAACAAATCAAGAGTATACAGGATATTTTTAGAGAGATTATAGTATAAAAAACAACACGAATGATATTCAATGTTTCCAATAAATACAATGTACAATAGATAGGCTATTATATAGCCAAGGAGGTAGCAAAACAACCTCCTAACAAATAGGAACGAATACCCCGGAATAGTCACGAGTAACATAATAACAAAGTATATTGTTATAACTATATAACAATTACGTGAGCACTAAAATAACTTCCTAACAGTACCAAGGGTACTTGGTAAAGTGGAAGGGCAGAGAAGTTGAAGACGCATAATGGATGAGTGCATCTGATGTTGCCAAACATGGAAGGTCCGTTGAAGAGCTCACGGAAAAACAATAAGGTGTAGTAATAATAAGTGTTTACAAGTTTTGATAGTTGAAAGACTCAAGTTTGTGTGTTCATGTACGCAACTGCACAATGTTGGACTTTTTGAAACTTTGTGAAGTCTTGCACAAACAAAGAATTCATGCGTTCATCCTTTAATTCCTATGAAATTCTAAAAATTCTTGTGAACATATGCGCAATGTCCTTGAGTGTAGAAATCCTAAGAAACTATACGATTGCACTTCATCTGCGAGATCCTACAAATTCCTTGCGTACAAGAGGTTTCATGAAGTCACATGACTACAACTGTTGCAAAACACATACAATTGTCTACAAACTAGGTTTCTGCGAAATCCTGGGAGTTGGACGCAAACTGTTATCTACAAAGCTACATGCTTCACCATCCAAGTACGTGTCAATTTACATCCACCAAACACCTAAACAATGCCATGTATCCGCACAACACCAGATGATAATGCCTATAACCATCTAAGCAATGTAGCTGACAAGAAGGTGAAGGTTTGTAGAAGGGAGCATCCACAACTCATGCATGGAAGAAAAAGCATAGTAATACGAAGCATTTGCATCTTTTGATGGTTGAAAGACTTAGAATTTGTGTGTTCATGTACACAATTGCACAATGTTACACTTTTTGGAACCCTATGAAGTCTTGCACAGTCAAATAATTCATGCACCCATCCTTTATTTCCTATGAAATTCCATAAATTCTTGCAAACTTATGCACAACATCCCTGAGTGTAGAAATCTTAGGAAACCCTAGGATTGCACTTCATTTGCAAGGTCGTCCACGCCTTCAATACACCAAGTTTCATGAAGTCACATGACACTTCAGTTGTCTAAGAACCATTGCAAAACACCTACAATTGTCTGCCAATTGGGTTTCTACGAAGTCTACAAGTTGGACGCAAATTGTTATCTACAGAGCTACATGCCTCACCATCCAAGTACGCATCAATTTACATCCACCAAACACCCAAACAATGTTGTGTATCCACACAAATCCAAACAATAACGCCTCTGACAAAATTTATCTATCTTGGCTCCATTTGTTCATGAAGCTGCTTGAAATTTGATTTTCTGAGATTTTCACATTTTTTCATTCTTAAGATGTATTTGGATATTGTGTAGTATTTTTGAAATTCCAACATTTCGAGTCACAAAACCGGACTCGGCATCAGAGAGAGATGAAAGAGAATGGTGAGGAATGCTTGAAAATTGTTGTATCAATCTTGATCAACAACTTTTTAGGCCTTTTAAGGATACGACAAAGCTTTAGGGTCCTCATATCATGAAAGAGCTTTTAGGTCGTCAGATCAAACTTGATTAACAACCTTATGGGCATTCAAAGGTTAGACAAGGCTTGGGCAATATATGTGATCAAAACCTATGTTGCCAACAAACGTCCCCACCCCCCTTATCCAGCCTGAAACGTATCTGGTACATAAACATCCCGCAACGCTGGGGACGTTTCCGGAAAC
This sequence comes from Taxus chinensis, assembly GCA_019776745.2. Taxonomy (NCBI): domain Eukaryota; kingdom Viridiplantae; phylum Streptophyta; class Pinopsida; order Cupressales; family Taxaceae; genus Taxus; species Taxus chinensis. Next base: position 270,857,644 of record CM034146.1, on the reverse strand, counting down.
GTTTCTAGGAAGTTTCTAGCGTTTTCGGAATGTTTCGCGGATTATATATTATAAGGAAGAGTTTATTCCAGTTTACTGTTGTGTTACTCCACTTAATATTTTCAAATCTAGCCTATATTTCTGCTCAGAGAATTTTCCAAACCCAGGAATAAGTTACAGTATGCTCAGTTGTAACGTCTTGTAACATTAAAACTATACTAACAAGGAGGCACATTAAACAAGCCTAAAGATAGTTTGGGTCAGAGTAGTAATCCAAAGAAATTAGGAAGAATCTAGCAGAAACCAAGAAATGCCAAGCTAGAAAGCAAGTTTTGACTCAGTATATTACTGCTCCTTAGAATAGAATTTTCCATTGGAATCCTCAATCAAATGAATATAATGAAGCAGGTTACAACAATAATTTTTGAAACATGGATGCATGACAGATGATTATGAAGAAAATCTAGATGATGTATTCTAGAATCTAGATTATAATCATGAATAAATGAAACATTGAAATTGTAACCACGTTGAATGATGAATCTTTAGAACTTCAATGAATACAAAATATTTTGAGTGCTTTATCTCTTATGGTCCATCGACTAAAATTTTGAAAATGAGTACTATGCACATATATATATATTTAAAAAATGTGCAGACGTTTCCGTAACGTTTCGTACCCAAGGTTTTTTTTGAAAATTGGTGTTTCCACATTTCGGACCCGTACCTGTTTCCTGGCAACATAGGTCAAAACTACATAAGAACTGTCGGATCAACTTTTGATCAACAGTCAGGGTCTTCTAAAGTTAAGGGTGAAAGGGTAACGTGTGTAATCAAATCAGTGGCAAATTCTATAACAAATGGATGGCACATATCCTTTCAAAGCTTTTATGCGGGCTATTAAGTGCGGATGTCTTACGCGCTCGAAATGACTTATGAGCACTCTGATCAGGATCAATGGTGGATAAAGCAATGCATGGATTAAAGCCAGCCAAGGATTTAAAATTATTTTAAAGTAACAAAAAACCTTGTGAACTGTTGATCAAGTCTTGATATGATTTGGAATGCATTTCAAGGAGTTAAATCCAATCAAAGGCTACAATGACTTAAGGCTATCAAAACAGCTTGTTAGCCATTGGTTGCCAGTTAGATCAATGGCGGAGATGAAGGTGATGCCAAGAGATGAAAGCATGCCAAAATGAACATAAAGATGACACGTGTCATCTTTCGTGAGCCTGCAAAGGCTTCTGAACTTAACTATGGACATGTAATAACGTTCAGAAGTTCAAACGCCTTACATTTGTATCATGAAGGGTTGGTTCTTGTGATGCATTTTAGTAAAATAAATAGATGAAAGAAAGAAGACATAAGGGATCTAATCCAGAAAAAGAAAAGAAATCTAGCTAGTTTAGAAAGTAATGATAGGGATGAGTCAGATAAAGTTAGAGAAAGAGTGTATGATTTGACGAGGGCCTGAGCAAGACAAGTTTGGACTGTACTCGAGTTTAAATAGAAGTAGAAGTTTGTGTAATGTCCCTCTTTCTCAAATAGTTCGAGTGAAGACCTTTGGCCCATTTTTGTCTACCCGACAGCCAAAGGGTGATTTTCAGTGTGACTAAGTTTTATTTATTTTATTTGTATTGTGCAAATATTAAAAAATAAAATTATAATGCACATACAATAAAATAATAAAGCTTAATAAATTAATAAAGTTGGGCAAAGTCAAAAGCAATTTAAAAATAAATGTGAAATCTAGGAAAATTGCGACTTGCCCCTTGTAATGGAAAAATAGATGTGTGACTAAAAATTCCTAGGACAAGTCAACTTGGTCTAGGAATGAGCATGTAATTTCATTGGCTGGTTTGGAGGTTGGTTGTTGGACCTTTTCCTTTAAAAGTGAAGTCGACTTGCCTCTTCCATCATCCAAAAATATTTTATGACATTTTCTCTTGCATTGAGCTTTTAGCTTTTGCATTAAAAATTCCAAGGACAAAAAACCCTTGTGAATTAAATCTCTTGTGGACGAAAACCCCAAGAGTTGAAAAGGATTTTCACTCAGGATTGCAGCAGTGTTTTCGAAGTATTTTGGAGAGTAAAATTGCAGCAGTTTTCATTCTATTGGATCGACTTGTCTTGGGGCTGTTTGAGCATTATTTTGGAGGTATTTTCATCTGAAATTTATTGGCTAAATTCTCCATAGTTTAATGAATAAAAGCGGCTGAGTTTCAGAATTTTTCATAAGGGTTTTCGAGGGTTTTTTCCTTTTTTTATAATCAGATTTCAGGTCTGATTCCTGAGTTTTCTAAGCACCCAAAAATTCTGATTTTTATTGGAATGTGTTCCTAAAAATATTGGCAACAATCTAAAACCAAGAAATAATTTTTTGAGGCCTTTGTGCAAGTTTTTCCATCAAAACCCTAGTCGACCTGCCCTAGAATTAATCTGTTTTGCCCTAGGGTTATCGCCATAATTTCTCCTGGGTTATTCCAAGGGTTTGGGAGTAAAAGAAAATTATTGTATACTGATTTGAGTGTGTTTGCGCATAAGCCCTAGTCAATTTGGCTGAAATCAACCCAGTTTGCCCTAGCAATTTGCCCTAGTTGCCAAAAATAATATTTTGCTATTGTGTTGAGTGAGAAAATTTATATTTGTGCCAAAGATTCTATTGGGGATCTTTCAGTTTGAGTGTTTTTTTGTATCCATTTCTGCAAATTCATGAAATTGAAGGTTGTTTTGTGAACTAAATTTTGCTTCCATTTGTGACTGCACTCTGAATTGGCTGTGTCGTCAATAGTTGTTCGATTGACTCTCAACCACGCCGCCAATACATTGCAATGGTATGTTGTTCATTTAGTTGTTCATTTAGTGTTATAATGGTTCTTAGTCATATCAAGGTAGACGAGAAAGTGCTGATGGTTGAAGAAAACAAGTAGACAACACTCTCAAGGATTATTGTTTAAGCAGCTAACTCCATCCACTATAGAAATTGAAAATGAGAGAGCAGCATTTTAGCATCATAAATTGTGATTTCAACTGCTTTTAGGCCACATAAGTACTTAAAGTTTAAACATCCAGATCACTAGAAGGGATGCATATAAGCCTAGAAACCATTATAAGTATAACTTCCAAGTGAATGCTAATTTGTTTCTTGCCATGAACCCAGCGTACCTGTACTTCAATTGTTGTCAGAAATTATCAACAATTGAAAACTTTGTGAACAGGTGCACAGTAGCAAGTAGAAACAGAAGAAATATATGTTTCAAGTTTGTATAAAGAAACAGAACCTCAGAAACAGACCTGTAAGCATGTTTTTTAATGGTACGTTTCTGACTGACCATAAAGATTGGAAGGTAACTTGTAATGCCATTTTATCAGTAAATGGAGAAGTGCAGGTGTGCTTTTTCTCTGCTGATCAAATTAATGTCAACCATTCATGCAATTTTAATCAAACTTTACTGTTGCTTTTAAGGTGATTAAAGGAAAAGGAACTTTAAGACACCAATTTCTGCAGGCATGCTCAGACTAGACATAAAAACTTAAATTTTCTTCTTTGTTTTACTAGGGTAAACTGGCATGTTAATGATCTGGGAGCAGATAGGACAAACCTAACATCTATTTTGCTAGGGGAAACCCTTTTGCCAGGCACACAGAGGTGAGACTATTGGCCCTCTATCATTTGCAGGTATGGAGTGATTCCTCCTGTGATTTAAAGTGCTCCCTGGGTCATCAGGATCACTTGCGAGTGATTGGTGCATAACCACCCACAAGCAAAATGTGATGGCAGATCAAAAGTGTCTAGTGGCCTGGGTTGTTACCTCGACAAGTGAAAGAAACAAATGGATGCGTTTGAGCCTTAAGCTTCCCCAGCTCAAAATAAAAAAGAAGCATGCCACCTTCTCATAAACCTAAGAATTGCTATCATGGTAAGATCCTTCTCTTTAGCTGAGAAGCCAGCCACCTCATCTTTGGATCCAGGAAGCATTGAAAGCTAAGTCTTCTGCCACATTTACCAAGCCTCTGCCTTAAAACATATACCATTTAAAATTGGGGCATGCACATCAGGTTTTGAATTTGGGTTATTGTCCACAGCCAACATGCATAACTATGTCCTTTGACACACTTTATATGCAGATATTATGATTCACATTATGCAGATCTGGCACTCAAACTTGAAATCAGAAATGCCATCTTATAGCAAGAAACAAAACTGGCATGGCCATAAAATTGACAGAGGTGATAAACATTCATTCTAGTGTTCTAGTGTATTTATCTACATCCACATTTTCACCGTCAAGCTTCTAACACATCTCTATCTCATAGGATTCACAAAAATATAGCTCTGGATTTGCAGTGCGATTTGATGAAATGCTTTAAGTCAAACATGATGAACAGTATAATATATGGCAAGAATGATTTCTTTCCAATGTTATTGAAAATTCATACACATAGAGACATGCTGAGGCGAGGGGAACCTGTTTAACTAGAGAGTGCCACCATACAATTGTGGATTATGTTGCATGTTTTTATTGCTATTAATCAAGCAAATCATTAATAATCTTTACTCTTTATAACCAATGTATTCAACTTTACACAAACAGCCACATAGTTCTGCCAGAAAAAATAATATATAACAATATTGAATGCAAGAAATCTGCATCCACAAATACCCACATCTAAATTCTGCTATATAGCAATACTGTAGGTATAAAATCTGCATACACAAATACCCACATTCAAATTCTGCCACAAATAACAATACTTAGTTCATAAAATCTGCCTTCACAAATAACCACGTTCAAATTCTGCCACAAATAGCAATACGTAGTTCATAAAATCTGCCTACACAAATACCCACGTTCAAATGTGCTAGTATTGGCAAATACTGAATGGATAAAATATCATGCACAAATACTCGCATTCAAATTCTGCTACAAAAAGCAATACTTAATGCATAAAATCTACTGTGCAAATAATCATATTCAAATTCTGCTAGAAATGGCACTTCTGAATGCATAAAATGTGCATACACAAATACCCAAATTCAAAATCTTCTAGTAATTAATGCATAAAACTGCATACACAAATACCGAGATTCAAATTCTGCTACAAATAGCTATACAGAATGTAGAAAATCTACATATGCATTTAAGCACATTCAAATTCTGCTACAGAGGGCAAAACTCTGCATATACAAATACCCACATTCAAATTCTGCTCGAAATGGCAATACTGCATGCCCAAAGAACGCCCAATTGGAAATCATCCTTTAAAAAATATTATATACCAATCCTCAATGCATAAAATGCGTCTAACATACCTTCGCAGATGAGTCCTGGGCTTCAACAGTTGTTCTCATCAAATTCAACCGTGTGTCCTCTTTTGAAATCTCATTCTGAGAACCAGTTGAATCCATTGGGAGCTTTGATGTTCCCCAACAAAACAGAAACCAAGTTTCTTTTTATCTATGGCATGGCAATGATAGAATACGATCTTTTCTTTCAATTTTTATTAACGCTCTGCAACATATGATATATGAATTAGGAAAGGCGCACCTAAAATATTAATTGTGCGCATTTGCTTAATAAAAAAGAATGGGGATCCTATGACGCTGCTGATGCGTACAGCAGGTTCATTTATTTCGCAACCTGGAAGCCTGAACGGTGAAGATGATCAAAGCAGTTGCATTTTTTAAAAATGGCATTCAATGCAATGACAGTTGTTTCGACAGTTATTGCATTTTGCAGGCAAGAATCTAAATACTCATCCTTTTGTGCTCCGTGTGCCCCCTTGCGAATCATGGTATATTCAAAGGAGGGAAAGGTCATCAACCACTCAAAGAAATTGGTCCTTGTACGGAAAGATTAAATCTAATTGAGATGGTTTTACTTGAAAAACATCAGCAAACCTGAATCCATAACAATAAGGGTTCTAGACGTTTTAATTATTTGACAAATTAATTAATTATATTAATTATGGGGAAAAAATCATGAGTTCAATAATTTTAGTGAGATTTTTATTCATGTTTTAAGTTATCTCAAGATTAAATTTAAGTATAAATTGGAAGACCGCGTTCACTTTTCCTTCCCTACTAACATGTACTAATGGTATTGTGTGTTAAGTGGGTCTCCTTCTCTTGTGATTATTACCAACAAAAATATTTGCACAAGACGAGTAAAAATTGTGTTAAGTGGTTCTCCTTCTCTTGTGATTATTACCAACAAAAATATTTGAACAAGACGAGTAAAAATTGTGTTAGGTGGTTCTCCTTCTCTTGTGATTATCACCAACAAAAATATTTGGAATAAAAATTTCACAAATTTTAATAAACTAAGTGAATTACTCGTAAAAGTCTTCAACTTAACATAAAATAATTAGTGTTTACAAAGTAATTTTGCACTAATAAATATACTAAAATAACCATATAATATTATTATCCAATCTAAGAATATTCGGCTTAGTAAATTAAATTTAATTGTGTCATAGAATAGTCTATAAGTATAAGATAATTGAGCCGATGGGGTGGGAGTGGTGCGGTCAAGTCACATGGTTGTGTGCTTGCCCACCCATGTTCAAATCCCCCCGAGGCACGATCCTCCTCGAAGGTGGTTTCGCCGCTAGAGGCGGCATCTCTACTCATACTAACACTAGTGGTTACTCCTCGCTGCTAACATTGGTGGCTCATCCTCGCTGCTGACGCTAGTGGCTCTTCCTCTCGTTCGTGGTTGCTCCTCTTGTTGTTGACATTGGTGGCTCCTCCTCTCGCTTCTCCTCTTGTTGTTGACGTTGGTGGCTGCTCCGCTCACTGTTGATGCTCCTCTCGCTGCTATCGTGGTTGCTCCTCTCATTGCTGACACTGGTGGCTGCTCCACTTGCTGCTGACACTGGTCGTTGCTCCGCTTGTTGCTGACATTGGTGGTTGTTCCTCTCGCTTCAATCACTAATAGTTGTCCCACTCATTGCGGTCGTTTTCGTTGGCCGCTACATCTTCACTATGGTTTCATGGTTGCTTCAATTAGGTTCCTAATAGTGGTCCCCTTCATTGTAACCAGGCTGTGGATCCTCTCAAAAAAATCCTCAATTGTACAAGGATGTGGGTGCTTTTAACACCCTCAATTCACCCTCAATTCCGAAAAAAAAGTATAAGATAATTGAAATAATTGATAGAGTTAGGTTTCATAGTGATACACATTTAATCACAAATTTGAATATAGTCATCTAAAAAAAGTCAATGGATAACATAATGAGCCATCAAGGTAGGCAAACATGGAGATCCAGTTTCAAGAGGTTGAAATGCCTCCAAAACACACCCTCGATTTTATAAAACTGAAGAAAAATCAAAATAGTTTCCTTCTCATTCTTGAATCCACATTAATATGTTACAACATTGCAAGTTGCTTTTTATTTCCACTATCTCTAAGAAAAACCCTAAAACACCAAAAAACCCTAAAACACCAAAAAAACCCTAAAAAATAAAACACCTCGTATGGGCCCCAAATTTTACATGTCAGATATGCCTTCATAAATGAACGCTCATGCCAAATTTTGGCTTATTCCATAAAGCGGAGTAAAAGATATTAAAACTCTAAATTCTAGACAATCGTGAAAAAAAAGCTTATGAGTCAATTTTAGAACACTAGATGAAGGAATTGGCCCCAAAAAATATGCCTAATTGGTATTCACTCTTCATAAGTAAGGTGGTCATGTTATAGTACTAATCAATATCTAGTTCCCTAAAAAATTTCAATATGATCCAACGGTCAGATCAAAAGTTATGGTCTCCAAAAGTTATGCTCCCACATCAGAAGCTTGACCAGAATTATAACACTCCTTTAGTGGCATGGCCAACACCTTAGCAAGTAATTGTTAAATACTACAAAACTAAATTGGAAAACATGTCTATTTTCTCTTAGACTATGATATTGTGCTCACTTTTCCAAAATTCATTAAGATTCGATAAGAAAGAACTCTTCTTCTTTAGAACCCTAAGCATCCTGCAACACCTTGTAAACCCATAAAAACTAGACTGAGTTCACGGAGGCTTGTAGTATCCCTCCATTATTATCAAGCCCTTAGGATTTTGAACAATTTGGTAGTCAACACACAAACTATAATTTTTTTCAACAAGTCTGATGTAATCCAAGTTTCCTAACCCTCGTTTTTTCAATAGATGCAATAAGTAAAATGTTGGTTCTCTAACTACTTAAAATTCTAATTCTAACATGAGGATGCTTCTCTATTAAATGAAATACTTATTTTATAACTTTGTCATTTTTTATTCATGTGTACTTCATTATCCTAAATGTTATGCACCTATGTTATATAGACTTCTTGAATTCAAAGTAAGACCTTATCAGTACATGTCGACACACAATGAGTTGGAAAATCCAACAATGAAGGTCCACAAACCTTGAGGCACCCAAATTAAGGTTGAAAAATGCCCACAAAAAAGGGTACTATAACCGTAGTGGTATATGTATGTTAGCTAATATGGTCAATAAAATTACCCTTTCTCTCTCTTCAATATAGATTAGGATATAGCTTGAAGATCATGTTAAGACCAACACACAGGCCAAAGATAAAGCCTAGAGTTGTAATAGTTGTGGATTTAGAAGAGAGCAATCCACACTCATATTGAAGGTCTAGGGATCCAAAGCAGATATATATAAGATACAGGGATGGGGTCTCATTAGGATCATACGAGTTGTAAGAGTTACAATAATAAACAAGAGTTGATTCTAAACTATATGTTGTAATGCCATTAGCCAGTAAGAATTTGTTGTAAAGAGACCAAAAATGTAATAAACAAATTTATGCTACACTATCCAAGTCTAATACATGATATATCAACATAATCAATTAGTCGGCATAAAAGACACAGTTTAGGGTTAAAGATACCATTGACAACATTGTCAATGCATTAATTCCCATTTTGGGTTAATAACATCTTATGAAAAAATGTTGTGGGTGGATCACAAGAGGGATAGGTAGAAGACCTAAGGTGACTAAATTTGGGAACTCCAAATACTAAGTTAGACCTCATCAGTGTAACTCATATCCTTATTTCTACTAGTAACTCAATGCTTCAACGATGAGCTCCGAGTATAAATTCCACTATACCCCAAGATCCATTAACCTTTAAGGGGAAATTCGTGATTTCCAATAGAGCAAACTATATGATAATCTCTGTGAGAAATGACAACAATGACACTTATAAATGGGGGAACATTTTCTAAGTTCACATTTTGAATCAGTTGACAAATATGGTAGATGTAATTGGTCAAAAATAGGTGTTTATCAAACTATATCAACCATGTTTGATATAGTTGGCCATAAACAATCAATAAAAGGTGAGGCGTAGAAGAGAGAAGATACAATGAAGCAACACACTTGGAGGAGGTATGGAGGCAATCTAAAGATGATCTAAAGGTGTTATATGAAGGCAATAATAAGATGGTAGTATTAAGGATATGAAACAGTCATTAAGTGCTAATAAGAAGCTTATGCCATGTTAGGGAAAGTGTTATGATGATATCTCATGAGGTTCTGTGAACTAGCCGAAACCATTCTCCCGGTTCACCTTTCAAGGCACACACTCAAATGGATTAACACGCCAACAACCTACAAATATAAATCATTAGTAAGTAAAAAATAAAGTGTATGCATATGCTTCAACTGAAGATCATAGAGTGTCACAATGGTGCAATGTGAGACAATCGTTGAGAAAGAAACATAGTACACAAAAATCAAAGAGAGTAACTATAAATGAAGTAATAAAATAGAACTCAATTAAATGAAATATACTTACCTAAAATTACTTCATGTGAAGTTGGATGTATTTCAAATCTCATATCTTAACCATGGAGGGTGTATTGTTGCTTAGGAACCCAAATGATAATAGACTGAAGAAACAACATTTAATGATAACTTAGTAAAATAAGTAAGCAAACACAATGTAAAGAGAACTTTAACGAGTGTAACGAAATTACTTAGATAGATTTGAATATTAGCAATAATAGAACACCAAAACAGAGAGACAATATCACAATATGTAAGTATAACGACTTAGCCACTTCAAGGGGGAAACCTATGAACCATACAATAAGAGTCAAGTGTTCAATATGATGATCATTTACTTGTTACTACCTCAACTATATACCCTACTTTTTCTATGTAATACACCTAGGCCAACCTAACAAGCATATGAAATCACAAATAAATGTGATATGACATGTAAATAGATTATGTTAACCACAAGTCAGATATACATATTTAATATATGACTTAATATTAAGGATGTAGCATGTCGCTCCTCTGTAAAGAAACATTATCCTCAATGTTGACCATTTATAGATGTTTCTTCAAACAAGTGTAGACCTCAATGTTGATGACCGATGGGTATCGGTACAAAAAATATTCCTCCTCTTGTGTTGTCATTGAATTGTCTTGATTTTTCCACTTGATTGGATACTCAATAATTACTCTCATATTCACCTTCTTAGTGCACATTTGAAAAAATTTCTCATGTTCCAAAATTATTGGGACTTCTTTATTGATTACAAGTAATTTTGTCTTGGCTAAAATATTTTTTGTACAATAACATTCTCAAAAGTTGGACTATTATTCAAAAGTGGAAAACTACCTTAAGGACTAGAGGATATCTTTTACTAGTGATTGTTGTGTTCTTTGAACACTTAAACCTTTGGCTAGATATTCCCAATTGAGATGGTGGATCATGGTGGTTAGAAATCAAAATATATTTTAGATAAAATGGTTCTCTTTAATGACTTGTCTAATGGCATATCCTCCATAACAACTGAATAATTTTCCACCCTTTCCTGAAAATCTACTGATTTATTTTTGTCACTAAAACTAATTGTGTTATGGTCCCCTTAATTAGCTGCATTTTATGGGAGCTCACCTTTTGAGGTGACTTTACATGCAACCCTTTTAACTCAAACATATTGCCATTTGAACAAAAACACATGAATAAATCCTAGATGTTGATTTCAATTGTGCCCAAGGTTGTGAGCCATTGGAATCTCAAAATAATATATGCCCAACCATGGGAATAGAAAACATACGGAAATCAATCTTTTAGTCTCCCATTTTAAGTTTCATATCATGGCATTTCCTTGAACAATTGGTTATTCCCCTGTCTATAATCATGCCTTAAAATTCTGGAGCTGGGAAAATAAAACAATTCAAACATTCTACTAACTCTTTAATGATAAATTATGTAAACTATACGAGTAAATCAATATTGTTACCTTATGTTCCTTTAGAATACACCTTACCTTGATGGTTTGTGGGGAGATAACACATGACATTACATGGAAAGAAATAATCAATTGAGAATCTCCAAACCCTAGTTTGTTCACCACCATTTTAATTCTTCATCTTTGACTAAATCATTAATGGCCTCAATGCAGAATAACTTCTTTTCAGCACATATATGTCCTTTATTATATTTTATATCACAATTGAAACATAAACATTTTTCTCATTTCTCTTCAGTTTGTTAAATAGTCAATTCGGTAGGCTGAGGTAGCAATTGTGTTGGAACTCTACTCTCTTTTCCAATAATGAAATTCCTTTGTTTGATCATCTCTCTTTCATCCACCCAACAAACAACTATTATGGATTATGATATCGATCCTAGATTAAGCAGATAAACATCAAGTTGAATGTTATCCTTGAGACCATCCAAGAATAGATCATTTAGATGATCCTATGAGATGCCCTCCACACATAAGGCTATATTTTGGAACTATTGGATATAATCCTTAACTTTCCCTATTTGACACAACTTTTCTACCTGACAAGAATAGTTCTTTGTAACATTGTTACGATAGTGCGGGTGGAGCTCATATGTGAAAATTGACCATGTAATAGGGAGACCCCTATTTTAATTATTCACGCCCATCCATCTATAATAATTGAATTGATTTGGTTCTAGATACAAGGATGTCAATACCACCTTTTTTCCACTTGATTTAGTGCACGTAAAAAAAACTCCATTTGGTTTATCTAAGTCATTAGGTTTGTACCATCAAATTTCTTCATCTCCACTTTTGGCTTCATGTTTCTACTCCCCACATTAGAACAAGATGAGTGATGCAAGTATGTTAAATTAGAGATATGGTTAATGGGGATCCCTAACTGACCTAATTGGGATTTGATGACACGTGTTTGCAAACTATAAATGGTTGTTATGATTTTTGATTTCATTATTTTTAAGTTGGCATTGAGAGACTCTTTTGTCACTACTATTGATTTAATATTGCGCAAATTGTACTCAATTTAATTGATGTTATGATCTATTAAGGAAAACCTTAGGTTTCAGGATACACCAAGTCCTCCTTCCAAATCCATATCCTGAGTATTCTTTCTTAGAGTGGTATTACCCTTGCTTTTTCCTCTAGTTTGAGGTCTTTTCATGGCCTTTTTGGATTCACGGTTCGGGTTTAGGGTTTGGGCTTAGGGTAGGGATTTTGGGTTTTATATTTCAAATAAGTTTCATCTAAATAAACAAAAACCCACGGAAAAAAACCCTACTAGTTTTTTTCAAGCTTTTAAAATATGTGATTAACTTAGAAAATTTATGAAAAATTGTGGCCTATGAAGCAAATGTATGAAACAAACTAAAATTGTGATAAATTCTGTAAAACAAATTAAAAAATCCTAAAATTTAGAGAGAAGGTTACTTGATTTATGTACGAGTTAATTAAAAATTTAGCGGAAAAATTCATAACCATTTGTGAGATATGGCTAAAACCTCAAAATTAAGGTTTTGACTTAATTTTGACCCAAATCGAAGATCTAATACAACTTACAATGTAATTACTTAGATATATCTAAATATCATAACCAATAGAACACCAAATAATACCAAACTAGAGAGAGAAGATCACAATATGCAAGTAGAATGACTTAGCCACTTCAATGGGGCAACCTCCAAACCATACAATAAGACTCAAGTGCTCAATATGATGATAATATCTACTAGTTACTACCTCCTATATACCCTGCTTATGTAATCTAGCTAGGGTGACCTGCTAAGTATATGTGTTAGAAAACTAAGGATAAATGATGCTTAAATAAATTAAATTAATTAAATATATAAGTATTTAATATGCCTAGGATTGTAGCTCAGGTGTGCAAGTATAAGTAAATAACTTAAAAAACAAATACATATATTAAAATTACTATTGACACAAGAATTAGAGTGGGGAAACTCGTAGGTTAAAACCTCGTTATGAAAAAGTCACTTTCCTTGTAATATTAATCACTTGAGAAATTACATAGTTTAACCCAACACCTTCACTTCCTCCTTAGGTCCCACCAACTTGATATGTTTTTTAGAAACTCGATAATGTTTGGATACAATATATTTTATCAACTCTTACAATCTTGTAATGAGATAACCCTATAAATAGGGTGAGTGATTCAGTTGCACCCGAGTGCACCGTTTCACTCCAGTTAATTAAATCAAAGGATTTAATTAATAATATCCACATAATACGAAAAGGGGACCCTACCAAACTTGTGTAATATAAGATTTATAATTAATTTTATTTAAACATTATATATGTAATAATGTTTTGGCCCACCAAAGGTGATACCTCTTAAAATTAACATCCCAACACTCCTTAATGTTAGGTGGGGAAACATTCCAAATTATTTTTTTTATAGATAAAGGATTTATAATCCATAAATCATCTACAATGATTTACGCTAGCATGCAAACAAGGGAAATCAAATAGAAATAGCCCAACAAATTTCTCAGGACGACTGAAGGAGTGTAGGATGAAGACCTGGAAGGAATTCACAAGCATCGAATAGTTACACTTCACCAAAGTGTAGGAGTTGCGAGATTAAAGCAAGCAAGCTTTGTAAAGCAATGTGCATGCATATGAGAGCTCAAGATTCGAAAAGTGGAGTGGAATGGAAGCCTTAGCTTAGCTTGTATTGGCTTGACATAGATCAAAAGAGATGGTGTACATATAGGGGAGTGAATGTGTAACTCCCATGTAAGAGAATATTCCTCCATAATGGAGAAGAGGAGTTACTTTCCCAAATGGGAATGTAACTCCTATGACACAACTTACACATATGACAGATTCTGTAAGAGAATCTGTCATAACTAAGATGACACCTAGACCCATGTCCACCTAAGTGAGATGACTCACCTGGTGAGGTGGCAATACACCTAATAAAGTGAATAAATATACCACCTACACCAACACCCCCCCTTCATCGTAACTTAGGATGAGGCGGCAAGTCAGAAACAAGAAATGGGTCCCGGCACAAAGCCTGATGAGGCACCCATGTACAAGAAGAAGTCCCAAGTAGTGAAGGAAAACCCAGTGGGAAAAACATCCACCACAAGAGAACAAAACACTCTCTAATCTAAGAAAGATGCCAAATATGGGTCCCAGCCATAGATGAGCCTGAAAAGGTACCCATGTACAAAGAGGCAACCTCTCGGAAAGAAGAAGAAGAGAGAAGAAGAGGGAGACGAGAGGAATGCAGAAGATGCCATGGATGGATCTGAACTCTGCAACTGTAGGAAGTCTCCCAGAAGAATGTCGATGACGAGATCCTCTGCCTCTGGACTGAAGAAGAGCCACCCACACCAAACTGTGTGCCTGCCCTTAGGAAGGACAGAAATGACCTGCTGGAAGTCTGCCCACTCCACAAAGGAAACTGAAGGCAGCAACATGAAGAACTCTGAGTCTGGTGCACTGAAGTGTGACATAGGTCTAGTGAGTGAGTGCCAAGGAACCGAAGGTAATGCCACGTGCATAGAACTATCAGAGTGAAGAGGAACACCCGTAGAAAGGATGTCCAAGTGATGTGAAGGGAACAAAACATCCTCCACAACAGAAAAGGGATCCACATTTGAGGGTGGATCAATGAAGGTCTCCAGAAAAGTGGAAGTGGTATGATTCCCGGAAGGGGCACTCCCAACAATAGAGATGATGAACTCCTCTGAAACACCTGTAGATGGATGTGGAACCTGTAGTGCATCACAAGTAGACTCTGCAAAAAGAAGACTAAGGTCAGGCAGATACTCGTCCCAATGAGGGGGCTCGACAAACAGAAGAGCGATGTCAGATAGGTATGAATCATCCAATGAAGGTAGAGGAGTGAAGTGGGCCTCGCACACTGGAAGTGGAAAGGAGGCTGGTGTAATGACGGTGTGAGACTGAGTATGAGACTGCTCGATATCTGATGAGATGTGGGGGGTGACAACAATGTCTGGAATAGTGAGAGAAAGAGGAGAAGAGTCCTCTGTAGTACTCTCGACATCAGAACTAGATGCACAATCCTCGTCATCAGAAGTAGAACCAAGCAAGCCTGTGTCAGTGGAACTGTCATCACATGAAGAAGAGGAGACAACTGAATCAGTAACAGCAACAACGGTGGCAGTATGTGAAGGGTCTCCATAGAGGGACTGAAGAATGCTCCAGACACGGTGAGGTGGATCTGAGTTTGCCACGTGAAACCAGAGAGAACGAGAGACATGCATCATCATGTGACCAAAGACATGGTCACAAGTGTCGAGGAAGTCCTCTAGATGACGATGATCAGTGGGTGCAGGAACTGGCCCAAGCAAGAAGGGTAAAAGACCCTCGTGGGCGAAGTAACATTCCATGGAAGCACGCCAAGCTGAATAGGTCTCTCTCCCAGTTAGAAGTGGCGGAGGCTGTAAGGTGATCCTATGATGCTCACGTCTAGAAAGAGCACTCTCCATGATGAAAAAATGCAAGATGCACAAAAGAAAGATGTCGGACTCGGCCGATAATGCGTCTGCGTGTGTAGGCCCAAGAGTACAAGCAACCCCCCAGAATGTGGCACTTTATAAAAGTAGTGCATTTACAAAATTGGAAATGCCATCATGTAGTGTGTGAAAAATCATGCAACTTTGACCAAGGAAGCGCTAAAAAACGAGCAGCGAGTCAAAAGTTATCGCATTAAAACAATTCCCGCAACTGATGGAAAAATGCACTAGATACTGTAAACACATTAAAAAAATGCCTGAAATGGGTGCAAAGGGTGTCATGTGACTACTCATTGGAAACGGCATCAAATTTTAGCAAGGGTTTGTTTTTCTTGCGAGGGGGGATTAGCCTCCTGCCAACCCCGGACCTCGCCCTCCGTCTTCAATGCGCGAATGAAGGACATAATACAAGCAAAAATAGAAGCCCTAAAACTTATTACAATGCCATGAATAATGTTTTTATCCTCAAAACATCAAAAAAAGGGATTGTTTTAACCTACAAACAATGTCTAAAAGGGACGAGGATGGAGGGGCCCATGTTTGAGTGTTGACCAAGCTGTGTGAGTGACCAATGCACCGAGTAGAGTTAACTGCCCACGTTGTATGGTAATGTTGATGCCACGTAGAGTTGCATGTCTGTAGCATGGAAAGAAGGCAATGTAACTGCCAAACGATGAAGATCCTCTGCAGGCTTGAGTAGAGAGTAGGTTGGAAATTCCGTAATGCCAGGGAAGGGCTCGTGATGGCCGGACGGGGCAGAGCCGGCGGTGGAGCAGCAGCATGGAACGGATTCAATGCCCCAACCCAAGCAACAGGAAGACCAGAAAGGAAACGATGCAGACCCAATCCAATGCCAGTGTAGACACGTTCACTCAACAGCCGAGGTATCCAATGAGTAACTCCGAATCAGGATCAAGGATACCAAACAAACGGAAAAAGCAACAAAATGCATGGGAAAAACCAATCCAAAGCAAAGAGGAACTATTGAGCTGTGTAGGGATTTGCAGCAAGGCAAGCGCTGCTAGAAAACCCGTGGAAAGATGAAAACCAGATTCCACGTAGGTTGAAATGCCAAGGTCTGGCAGAGGTGAGACGTCCAAACTCGTTGAGTAGAGTGACCGCAAAATGGAAACAGCTGTGGCACAGAGCACGGAGCTTTGAACATGAAACCAGCGTGCACGCCAACATGAGCATGAGCAACCAAACACGAGCACAACAGGAGAGTTTGAGTCAACAAACTGTTAGAGCAGCAGCCTAACTGGCAAGAGCCTTCAAACCTATAATATGCTGAAACATGAACATAGCAAAATGCCTCCAAAGCATGCATGCAAGGCCATTGAACACTTGAAGAGCACAAACACCCGAAAAATACACCCACAGAATCTCAAAATATGCAAGTAGAGCACATGCAAAAGTGAGAGCTTGCACAAGCAACTACACGATGGAGTAATGATGGTGAGCAACGCGATTCTGGTCCCCACGCTCTGATACCATGAAGGAGTGTAGGACGAAGACCTGGAAGGAATTCACAAGCATCGAATAGTTGCACTTCACCAAAGTGTAGGAGTTGCGAGATTAAAGCAAGCAAGCTTTGTAAAGCAATGTGCATGCATATGAGAGCTCAAGATTCGAAAAGTGGAGTGGAATGGAAGCCTTAGCTTAGCTTGTATTGGCTTGACATAGATCAAAAGAGATGGTGTACATATAGGGGAGTGAATGTGTAACTCCCATGTAAGAGAATATTCCTCCATAATGGAGAAGAGGAGTTACTTTCCCAAATGGGAATGTAACTCCTATGACGCAACTTACACATATGACAGATTCTGTAAGAGAATCTGTCATAACTAAGATGACACCTAGACCCATGTCCACCTAAGTGAGATGACTCACCTCGTGAGGTGGAAATACACCTAATAAAGTGAATAAATATACCACCTACACCAACAGGGTGGCATTTACATGCACACTCCCCCTTAATGGAAACCTTGAAAGGCTTAACAATACACGAAACTTGTAAAACTTTACAACACACTGTGGTTTCATGAAAATATCTGCAACTTGATCTTTAGTATGGCAGAACTCGATATCAATATCATCATTTATGACTTTCTCTTGAATGAAATGAATATGAATTTTTATATGCTTTGTTCTTTGATGTTCAACCAGATTGTTTGCAAGAGCAATGCAACTATAGTTCTCACATAAGAGAATACTCATTTGACGCCCATGGAGTTCATGCAACATTCTTTTAAGCCACATGGCTTCTTTTGTTGCTTTTGTAACACTTCTATACTCAAATTCAGTAGAAGAGATAAAAATTGCCGATTATTTTTTGGTACTCCAAGACATGACACATGTACCAAACTTGAAAACATATGTAGTTGTATATTTTCTATCCATAATATCACTAGCATGGTCAGAATCATAATGGCCAAATAAGTTTGCATTATTACTAGAAGAATAATACAAGCCACAATTAATTTTTCCTTTAACATATTTTAAAATTCTTGTAGTCATTTTCCAATGATCCTCATAAGGATCCTGCATAAATCTAGAAACAACTCTTACTACATATGAAATATCAGGTCTAGTAATAGTCAAATAAATCAAACTACCAACTAGTTGTCCATACAAAGTAGGGTTACATTTTGCACATGCAAGTTTAGGTTTGAGTTTCACACCAACTTCAATGAGAATGACAACATGATTATAATCAATCGCGTTGAATCATTTAAGCACATTATTAGCATATTGTGATTGAGATGCAATGATAAAGTTTTGATTGTGAAAAATAACCATCCCTAAAAAATGTTTTAAAAGACCTAAATCAAACATTTCAAAACATTGTTTTAATTTAGCTTTAATTTTCAAAATTAAACTATGATCATTGTTATTGATTAATAGATCATCCATGTATAAAATAATAATAATAATGTTATCATTTTCAATATTCACAAATAAATCGTTATAAAAAAACAATTACTGAAACCAAGTTCCTGAAAGAAGCTATTTATTTTAGCATACCAAGCTCTAGGAGCTTGTTTAAGACCATACAAAGATTTTTTTAAGTCTGTAAACATACAATTCTTTGCCAACTTCTAGAAAACCTTTAGGTTGATTCATGTATATTTCTTATTTCAAATCACTATTTAGAAATACATTTTTCACATCCATTTGGTGAATCTCTCAACCATATTAGGAAGTTAATGTTAGGAAAATTAAAACCATACTCATTTTGGCTACTAGAGCAAGGGTTTCAACATAGTCAATATTAGGTTTTTGAGTAAACTCGGGAACTACTAATTTTGTTTTAAATTTATTGATTTCTCTTGTAGATTCATATTTAATTTTATACAAGAACCTAGATCCTACAATGGTTCTTTTGGAAGGAAGGTGACTAATTCCTAAGTGTTATTATTGATAAGAGCATTGTATTTAACTTTCATAACCTCTAACCGTCTTTTATCTTGACTAGCCTTCTCAAAATATTGGGGTTTAACCTCATATACGATCATAAAGGAATGATAAGTATGTTGACTATGAGTCATCTTTTTAAGATTATCAAGATGATAATTTTTAATCAGGTTATGAGCCCATTTAGGTATTTTAGTTTGGAACTCATTTTGTAATGGATCCCCCTCAACCTCTACATTCATAATGCCTAAGGATGGATTTTCATCCTCTAGGAATTTTGTTTCTTCAGAAGAAGAAACAAAGGGAGGTTTAGAAGAAGCTTCACAAAATGGTTTTTCTAATAAATAAACATTCATATTTTCTACAATCTCATGTTTAAATGGATCTCAAAGTCTTATTAATCCTTTAATTTTAGCTCCGTAACCAACCAAAATACAGGAGTGGTAGGTAGGATCAAAATTATTTCTTCTAACTTTAGGAATGAAGATAGAAGCACGACTACCGAATATTTTTAAGTGTGATATGTCAAGTTTTTTTGTCCATACTACAAAAGGTGTAGTTTGATACAAGATTTTAGTAGGATCCCTATTTAGAATGTAGACTACAACATTCATCACTTCTACCCCTAGATACTTAGGCACATTTGACACATGAATCATAGTCCTATATATTTCTATGATGGTCATATTTTTCCTTTTTGTGATGTCATTTTGTTGTGGGGAATAGGGAGTAGTTTAGCTTTCATCGAATCCCACACGACATATAGAATTTATAAAAAAAATTACTAACGTATTCACCTCTATTATCAATGCTAATTCGTTTAATTTTCAAGTTAGATGCATTTCAACTAAGATTTTAAATTCTTGGAATCTGGGAAGACATCAGATTTTTTATTAATATAGTATGAACATGTCAACCTAGAAAATTCATCAATAAACCTTACAATAAACAAGGCTCCACTAAGAGAGGGTACTTCGAGTAGACCTCTAGCATCACCGTGAATTAACTCTAATGATTGAGAGAAATTCAGATGATGATGTTTGTGAAATGGTTCAATGTGCTTATTACCACGTAAGCAAGTTTCATGATCAAATTTCATCTTAAGAAGACCTACTACTAGGTTTAAATGAGACATTTCATACATTCTTCTAATATTTACATGTCTTATTCTTTCATGCCAAAGTTGAAGATTATTTTTAGAAGAAGAAAAATAAAATGCTTCATAAATAAATCCATCAAAGATATGTAAACCATTTTTATAAACATCTGAAGCAATAACATTACTAAATTATTTTTAATATATCATTTATCTTGTAATAAAACAACTTCACAACTTTATTTAATTAACTATGATCAAGATAAAAGGTTCTTTTTAAATTCAGGGACAAACAAAAAAAAAATTATTATACCATTATCCAATTTTACATTCCCACAACTTTGAGATTGAATGATAGAATTGTCTCCTAAATATATATGTTTTCCCAACAGTCTACCACATCCAAGAGGATGTCACATAAGCAAGTCACGTATAGTCTGAAGGAACCACTTTCTAGGATCCATTCATTATCATTTGATGCTAAAAGCGTAGTGTAAAGAGTAATTGTTTTGTCAGTATTATTTGATTGGTTTTGGTTTGGATTTTGGTTTCGATTCTATTTTTATTGTTAAATTTCTTTGTTTAGAATTTTTGAAAAACTTGTTTGATTTCACATGACAATTTGTTCCTTTATGATCAAATTTACCACAATTGTTATGCATATAATTAAACTTCACTTTGAATTTTTCATTATTCCTATTACTATTAGGATTAGTTTTTAATTTTGATTTGAAGTTTGGTTTTTGATTTGAATTATTGTTGTTTTATTTGAAATGGTTTTCTATTCTGTGAGAACAATGCCTGAGAGGCATTCTTTTTTGAATCAAAGTTAGTCATTACCCATTTTTCCTAAATTAGGAGAGAGGACAGGGTGTCAAGCTCAGGTAAGTCAATCTCATTTTAATATTTTGAGTTCAAAATTGAGATATAGTTCCTAAACTTCTCATGTGTGTTGATTAGAATTATGAAGTACAATAGTTTGTCTTGGAACAGTTGGCAGTCACATCTATCTAATTGGACTTTGATGTTTTTAATTTTGGCTAAATAATTAACAACTTTTTCATCTCCCTTCATGGTAGTTATGAATAGTTCCATGATGAGTTTTATGAGCTTTGAGAGGCGACTACCCTCATACATCGTCCCAATTTATCTATAGGCATCAACAAGAGAGAACATGTGTCCTACATGCAGTAAGAACTCATATTTTATACTTTGCAACAAGATCGACATGGCTTCCTTACATCTCTAGGTGAAGGGACTTACATTTTATGGGTTTGTTTGTCTCTCGATGGGTTTCTTCTCCATATCGGTGACAAGGTCCCACAGTTTTCTTGCTATAAAAACGGCCTTAAGTATGACTCGACATATGCTATATTTTGACCCATTGAGTATTTGTGATTTATCCATTGAAAATTGGTTGTTCCGATCATTTTTCAACGATAAACACTTACTATAAAAAATAATGCAAGTTACAAAAAATTAGTTTTTTGACAAAATAAGAAACCTTAATTTTTAAAAGAAAAAAGAAAAAATTAATCTACCAAAATAAATATTGTACTATTTTCCACAAAATAATATAAGAACATTTTTGAAATAAAATGAGAATTACGTTTTTTTAATAATTTCAACCACAGTGTTCTTTTTGAAAAAAAAAATTGAATAAAAATTTATGTCATTTAAAAAAAGGGTTCTTTGTATAGAAAAATATTTTTTCACAATGAGAACAAGAGGGGGTGGGAGTCAAACTCCGCACTTTTATCCTCTTACTAAGATTTCAAGAATATTTTAGCGAACCACTAGAGCTACTTAGCTCTATGGTTTAGATAACTAGTTCTTTAAATTTTAACTTCTAATTTTTTATTTTAACAATAAATAAATAAACAAACAAAATAATGACAAAAGGTTCTATTTATAACTTGAATACAAACAAATATTTTAAATTAAACAATCCCTAAGTTTAAAACATTTAGGGTTTTGATTATATAAATTAATGAAAAAAAAATGATTAGGGTTTTGCAGGTATCAAACCACATTGACAAGGCCGAAGGAGATCTATAAATCTTCAGACAGACCTCAAAAGCAAGGTAAGCAGTTGTGAAGCCAAGGGATATTAGTGTCGTGAGGCCAATGATGGAGCCAAACATGAGTCCAATGATAGAGATGGCCGATAAGATAAAGCCATCTATGAAGAGGACATTAAGGCTAGGAAAATGGGATAGACTGTGAGGCCTAAGGACATAGATTGGGCCAGTGTGGCCGAGCAATTCTAGCCGTAATGGTAATGGTAGAAAACGAAAAATTTAGAGCCATCCTTGGGGCCACATAAAACCAGGCCATGAAACCCTGTGGAAAAGAAGCCATCACATTGGCCAAGAGGAAGGAAATACAATAGATTAAAAAAATTGTCTTGAAACACTGAATATGTAGATAATTATGGTTTTGCACATATAATTTTGCTTGAAGATTTTGTATTATTAAGAATTTATATATCTTATTATGGGATTTAATTTTCAAACCCATAATATAAAAAAACATATTATGTACCAGGTTCAAGGTTAGTTTGTTTTTACTACAATTTTAACGTAATCTTTTTAAATTAAATTTTTGCACGTGAACACCTTCATATAATCTTGATTGTTTTTGTAATGCTCTATTGGATCCTAATTTCCCTTGAATATCTTCAAAGATTCTTTGTAATCTACACACAAATATCAACACTGCTATGAAACCATGTTAGCAAATCGAGGATAAATAACAAGCTGTATAAATTAAATTAATTAAATATCTAAGTATTTAATATGCCTAGGATTATAGTTTAGGTGTGGAAGCCTAAGTAAATAACTTTAAAATAAATACAGAAAGTAAAATTACAATTGATACAATATTTAGAGTGGGGAAACCCATAGGTAAAACCCCCACTATGAATAAAATACTTTCCTTGTAATATTAACCGCTTGAGAAATTGCAGAGTTTAACCCAACACCTTCACTTCTTCCTCTCAATAATGTTTAAATATAATATATTTACTCAACTCTTATACTCTCATAATGAGATCACCCTATAAATAGGGTGGGTGATTCGGTTGCACCTGAGTGCACCATTTCACTCTAATTAATTAAATTAAAGGATTTGATTTCTAACATCCACATAACATGGAAAGGGGACCCAACTAAAGTTATGTAATGTAAGTTTTATAATGAATGTTATTTAAACATTATGGATGTAATAATGTGGTGGCTTACCAAAGGTGACCCCACTTCATATCAATTTCCCAACAATATGAAAGTGTAAATAAACGTGATATGCCATGTTAAAAAGTTATATTACTCATAGGTCAACTATACATATCTGATATATGACCTAGGATTAAAGGCGTAACACAATGTTCAAGAAGTAAATTCGTACCACTCATGCAATTTATTGGATGACCTTTTTTGCAATCTTGATGAGATTTATAAAAATGGTTAGGTATCCCCACCACAATATTTTTTGAAGCATTTTCAGAGGAATTTGACCTATTTACATGTCAATTTGGACTTGTTTGTGTCCTCTTGTCTTGCCTACAATTTTTTTTCACTTATCATATGCATCAATTCTTCACCATCACTTCATGAGAGACATCCATTACTATTACCATCTTCACCGAATTCAACATTGAAGGGGGGTGGGTGTGCAATGCTTCATTGGGTGCATACTACCCAACTCATTTGAGATCAACATTTCCTTTGAGAGAGCCTCATACATAGCATCGATTCCTAGTTTGCCTTGGCGACTATGACATATCAACACCCATGTATTCTAGCAAGATGGCTTCATGCCCATATGGACATTAGTCATCACCTTGTATTTTTTTGATATTTGTGCATAGGTAACTCATCAGGCTTACTTTTCAAGACGTATTTTTTAGGATTTTCGTATTCTTTTTTTTATTGTTGAATTTCCTAAGTGTATTTTAAGGGGGTGTTGGTGCAACAAACTATTTATACCTAAGTAGTTAAGTTAACTTAGGTAATTAGCTTAAGTTTTTTTACTATGTGCACATGTCTAGGCTTAGTTAAGCATTACCGAGGCACTCGCATGTGCCACCACCATTAGTGGAACCAATAAGAAAAGGGGAGGTAGCTCTAAATAATTTTTTTGATTCATTCTCGAGGCAATATATTTTTGTCTCTTTGCATATTAAATTTTCATCTTGTTGTGATACATACTATAAGATCTATAGTCATGTGGGCATCTACCAATATATTAATAAAAAGGGGGTAATTATAGAGCCTCACACAAGAGAGTTATAAGGTTATAGATACATAGATCTAGAAGATGGTAATCCACTCTCTATTTAAAGGTGTGAGGTTACTAAGCCTAGGTCTAGGATAGGGGTTGAGTCTTACTAGTTTATTGATTATAAATGGATTGTAGAGATTGTAAAAAACATGAATATTTCTAAATGAGGATTGTAAACATAGGTTGTAGATATAAATAGGCTATAATTCCCAAAGGGTATATTGTAAGGAAAGGTATGATGTATAATAATGTATACTATTAAGATCATGATACTTAATTATAACATGTATACATGCTCAATCAAATCTCAAATAAAAAAGGAAAAGAGAGGTTAAATATACTTATATTTATTTAGAAACCATTAGCGCATTAACTTCCCCCAAGGTTATCAAAACCTTATAAGATAGGTTATGTGGGGGACTAAAAGATGGATAGGAAGAATAACTAAGTAGATCACAATCGGGAATTCCAAAAAATTTATGTACCTCATTGGTAAATCTTTTACTCTTGAGTTTCCTAGAACCAGTGTTCCAAGGGCAGACCTCTAAAAGATAAGTAAGACTAAATTCTTAACTTTTAAGACATGTTGGCGAAATAATTTGTCACAAGGTAAAATTAAAGGCTTTCACCAATGCTCTGGGACTATGCCCCTATGCTTATCACCAAATCACTGCACCCCCCTAATTTCCCAAAATTTGAGTGTGCTAAGGAAAGCAGTGTGACTAGGTAACATGTAATTTATTCAAGGTGTGGGAACTTGCAGTTGAACCAATTCTCCAGGAAATATTAGTTCATGTTCCTAAACTTGTGCAATAGCTAACTCTAATGGAAATAAATCTAACAACTACCTCTAACCTATTACTTCTAAGGGCCTAGGGAGAGAGAAATAACATGAAATAAAATAAAACTAACTACATGAGGTGATGCACCAAAAGTTGATGTAGGGAATCTCTTAAATGTGTGGAAATGGTGGAAAATGAAGTACAAATAGGGTGAAACAATAACCGCGGTCAACAAAAACATCAAATCAACATCTCCATGAAAGAATAAAAATAATGAAGCCTACAAGAAAATAAGAATTGGCACAATATAGCTTCAAATAAATTAAGAGGTAAGTAGAAACAACATATACAAGAAAAGGGAAGGAAACACCCACAATACTCAACTCCACTACTTCACTAATATATATAGTTCACTTAATCAGAAGAGAAAGGCAAGGATCATCATGCAAGATGTCCAGAATGAATTCTTGTGACACACTATCTTGTTCCTAGACAAATTTTGGCATAGTTTTGGTAAGTTGAGAATGCCCCTTTGCAAATGAAGAGGCATTACACTTTATAGAGGAAATTGGAGAGGAGAGAGAAAATGAAGTTCTTGGATGCTTGCATTCCACACCTACCAAGAGAAAATTTTAATTAAAACATCATGAGGCCCTTGCACAACCCATTCTTCTTGTACTATAGCTTATGAGACAATAAAATGCCTCATATGCTCCATTAATGGTGGTAGCTAGCTGTATAGTGACTTGAAGTGAAGCATAAGTAATGTAGTTTTTAACCCATTTTCTATCATTGAAACTGAAATCTGAAGTATTTTTCACATCAAGAGGATCTAATACCCTTTCAGAAAGTCTGAGAACATGTGAAACAGAGCTCCCAACTGAAAGTTATGGCATTTTGAAGTTTGTAGATCAGTGGGAAAAACAAGGGCCATTAATAATGCTTCCCCTTACCTTCGGTGATCCGATCCCTTACTACTGCCTTTTCATCACACTTCTACAATTATGTTACTTTTCTTATGTTTTAGATATATAAAATAATTTGTATTTATGTGTTTACTTTACTTTTCATTTTCCTTTCTTGTGGTGATCTGAAAGTGCTTTACTTCAGCTTGCTCTTCTAGTTCCGTGTTTATCCCACATTACTTTACTTCTCTTAATTTAAGAGAAGTACAACATTTTTACATTCCTACTTACTAAAATTTGCATTAGCTTTCATTATGGTGAACAAGGGTTTCTTTACTGCCCTAGGTATTACTTCAGTCTGGCTCATCGCTTGGCTCCATGCATAATTCTTGTGTAGTTCTCTAGGTGGCTCTTGGTTCTATGGGTCAGATTTCAACTCCCTCAAGCTCACCCATGGCTTGGTACCACACTTGTTTAGGGATTGGTCAAATGGTTCATGCATAGATCTAGAATCCCCAATCAATGCATTGCATTGCTTCATAACTCGCTTATTTCCATTTCAAAGCATCAAAATCCAACCACTTTACTTGTCTTGGCAGCCCACCAATGCAAGTCTTCACCTTCCTATTCACTACTTAACTACTAACTTAGCATTCATCCCGTCGATCCTATTAAATGTTTATAACTTAATGGATCACTAGAAATGCAAGACTTGCACTCCAATTCACCACCTCATTGACTAAATTGGTGCCCCTTTATATTGAATTGATTTACTTATACATGCAAGCAAGATCCTTTGTAAAGACTTAATCTTTTTCCTTCCATTTGTCCACCATGAACTGAGTTAACTCGGTGTTTATCTATTCAATGTGTAAATTTATATTTGCTTTGATTTTCTTAGCCATTACAAAAAAAAAACACTTTTCAATTTTCCACTATTAACTATGTTCACCAACCTATTCATTTCGGTGATTGTATTGGCTTTTACTCACCTCTCACATCACCCAAAGTGAAGACTTTGCTTCCTCATTTTCCACTTCACACTATTGACCCCCTCAATTGGTCAACTCAGCCTTATGCATTACTTCGGCCCATCAAAATTGCCATGTTAACCTTAACAAGCTCATCATTCATGCCACTATGTCAAGTACCAGAGATCTCGGCCCATTCATTTTAGCTTGCCAACATTATAACTGACTCGTGCTTTCTCTCTATGAGCTCTCCCTCAAACTTAAATCCTTTCCAAATTTCTTTTTCATAGCTCCCTTACGAGCTCACTCCACCGCCAATGTTACTTTATGTCAGGTGGGTTCCATTGCCCAACAATGCTACCATTTGGCTGAGCCCAGGGAGCTCAACTTGATCCCCTCTATTCTGCACAACCACCTCCATGTCGTTAGGGCCTCCGCATGGAATCACCCGTTGTTTTCACCACCATGGCTGACTGCGCATGATGAACACTTCACAGGGCTTGGACCTAACTTCTATTTCTGTGTGAACCCACCATCTAACTCAGATGAATGTCGAGTTCCTTATTTTTCACACTACACACTCATCTTAACACTTCTGGACCCAAAACTGAGCTATACACTGAATATCTCACTTCCACATGTCATGTCCAACCTATACACCTTGTGAGATCCATGAGGAGCTCGCCCTTTGACTCACCCATAATACCATGGCTCCGCAAGATAATTTTTCAAGACCTCTAACTAGCTCGCTGTGGCCACTCCACCGTGTAACTTAACCAAATGACAAAGTAGCTCGGTGAGCTACTAAATGAGTTATTCTTTAGCTCAATAGACCCCCATGACTCCTTTTGATAATTTTTTGCATTGCTGGAATTTTTAATGAATTTTATTTTTGGACTAGGAGGCTAGGGAAGTATAAGGGAGTGCTCGAAAACTTATTTTTCAAATTTTCACCATTTTTCCCATTTCAGCCAAATGTGGGTCCACCTGACCCCCAATCCTTCCATTTTTCAAGTTGATTTATGGGTTAAAAACTTAAAAGAGGAAAAAATCCTCTTATTCCCGAAAACACTGAGATTCTCCCATTCAATACTTGGGTCTAATCACTTCGGTCTAGTCACCCTCATTTTCCATTTTTCCGGGGGTAAAATGGACAACAATTTGGTGGCTCACGAGGCCATCTTCCTGCTAGATGCAGTCGACCAGCTACCTGAATGCATCCATTGGGCATGTAGTTTCTTGCATCAACCCTGAACTAGTCCGAAATTGAAAAACTTGCACCCTAGAGCCTACTTGAAACATTTATGACCTAAGATGAACCACTGTTGATTAATTTTCCCAATTTTGTAATAAAATCTTAAAATTGGTTTTGTGAGAGTGGAAATTTGTATTAAAACTCAAATTCCACCTTCCCTCTCAACTATGATCCATTAGGCTTGAATGACGAACACCTATAATTTCCTGCAACATCTAATCCTTCCAATCATGAAGCACATTGGAGCCAATGATTGCTTGGCAAGTATGGCACACTTTAGAGTTTGTAATAAAACACCTCCTAGTTTGGACATCATTGAAACTATATTAAGTTCTGATTTTTCTTTTTTCTTTCTGAATGGATGTTTAGAGCACCATTGGAAATGAAACAATGGGGTACAAGTAAAGCATTGAAACCTTTTGTCTACTTTACAACACCCTGCATTTCTATAAAATTGATTTCCTGAATTGTAAGAGGTATGATAAGCTTAGTTGCTGATCTAAAGGAGCATAAGAATGAACACATTTAAATCAGCTCCTTGATCTGATTTTAGTTGCTCTTCATTTTACTAACTTTGAAGATAGTAATTGTTTCCTATGAGCTCGAGTTTCTTACTGCAATATTCTTTATTCAAAAGCATGCTGAATTGTGCAAAAGGACACTAAAGAAATAGAACATGTGCCCAAGGAACTTAGGTAAATGAAAAATACTCTAACAACAGAGACAATGTGCAGAAGCACTTGGAGGAATGAAAATTCTAAACTAATATACAAGGGTGAGATGTTACTCCTCTAGTAGTAGTGCTTGAGGTAGATTCCATTGAATAGAATCTAACAATTATTCACCATCCAACTTAGCCAGTTGGAAAAAATTACTACTCTTGCATTTTGTGATCATGTAGGGACCACTCCATATTGCATCAAAATTGGAATGTTTTCTTGAATTTTCCCAATCAACATCCCACTTCAGCACCAAGTCTCCCTCTTGGAAATCTCTTTCTTTAGCCTTGTTGTCAAATCTCTTCTTGATTAGTGCTTGATCATTCTCCATGGTTTTCATTGCATGCTCTCTTAGTTCTTCCGAATCCATGATTTTTGCGTACCTGACCTTCCATAGGTTCAAACTCATCTAGCTCTAGCTGCTTGAGAAGTTCCAATGTTGGCAACTCGAGTGATATAGGTATCCTTTCCTCTCTTCCATAGAATATCTTGTATGGAAAGTTGTTTGTTGACCTTTTCATGTAATTCTATCAGTCCACAAGGCTAATTTGAGCTTGGTATGCCATGTCCCACTAAATTTCATCTAGACTCCTTCTAATAATTCTCAAAGCAAGTTCTTGTTCATGGACTACTTTCCCATTACCTTGGGGGTAGTAGTTAGATGAAGTGCTGAGATATATTCCATTCCTAATAGCCCACTCAATTATCTTTGTGCTAATAAATGCCAGAGCATTATCTGATATGATAGTGATAGGTACACCAAACCTTGTTACTATCCCCTCATAGAATTCCAGTATGCTAGACTCATTTTCCTCCTTGAGTGCTACTTCTTTGGTCCACTTGGTGAAGTAATCCGTTGCTGTTAGAATCTACTTGTGGCCTTGGCTTGAGTTTGGATTGATGAATCCCAATGAATTCCAACCCCCATTGCATGAATGGTTTATCAACAGAGATTGGATGCAATGGAAATGCTGCTAGCTTCTCCTTACCTGTGAAGAATGCACACTTCTTGCACTTTTTAATCCATGTATAGTTGTCACTAAACAATGTAGGCCAATAGTAACCAAATTTCATGATCCTGAGATCTGTTACTCATGGAGAAAAGTGACCTCCATACTTCTCCATCATGGAATTCCCATGTAACACTATATCAATCTGATTTGTTAGGAAACACCTTAGAAGAACTCCATTCATGTCCTTTCTTGAACAATATTCCATAATTAGATCATACGGAATGGATTGGAGTCTAAAATATCTCCTCTTTGCTTTACTTAAATATCGAGGGCATAGACCCATTTAAAGATAATGCATCATATCTTGGGTCCAACATGATGTAGGCACATCATCAGACTAATTTTTCCTGACCATCTCGCAACACCAAAAAAACTTCTTCTTCATTACTTATCTCATCACATTGACTGGAAGCTAGCTGCTTCACATAATCCTTTTCCATGGACCAGCTTAGTTACTATTGATTTATATGTCATACTCCATCACACGAGTGATCCATCTGGCCTTTTTTCATTCAAATCCTTTTTAGGAGGAAGTCCTTGACCCCAACATGAGACACTAACAACTAAATTTATTGTTTGAGACCAAGTGTCTGAAATTCTTCAAGCTCCTTATGAACAATGAGGACATGTTTCTCGATGAAGGATTACCTCACTTCATAGTCTTCTAAACTTTGAATGAAGAAATCTATGGGCTTATTCTACCTTCCTTATTTAGCTACACTAAGATAGTTTAGATTGTTGTATCTGAACCCCGAAAGGCATATAAAATGAATTCCTTGGAGAAATATGGGTTGATGAGATTCGAAGCTCGAGATATAGCCTATTTGATACCTTCAAAACTCTCTTTTCCCTCTATTGTCCACTTGAACACAAGGTTCTTCTTCAACATCATTGTTAATGGCTTAACAAGAGTGGAAAAATCTGGCACAAACCTTCTAAAGAAATTGATTCTCCCCAAGAAGCTTTGGAGAGCCTTCTTGTGACTTGGCAATGGTAGTGCATGGATAGCTTCAACCCTTTCTAGATCAATAGTTATCCCCTTCTTAGAAACTATGTGGCCTAAGAGTTGCCTTTGTGAGATGTGAATATAGACTTCTTCGGATTTAAAGACACTCCAAATCTCCTACATCTTTGGAACACTTTTCTAAGATGGAAGAGGTGGTTAGATGTGTTCTTGGAGTATATTATGATATCATCAAGGTAGACAAGAAATATCTTGTTTATTATCCCTTGAACACCATATCCATTATTCTTTGGAAATTAGCTCAAGCATTTGACAATCCAAATGACATTTTCTTGTAAGCATATGTTCTCCCACTTGGTGGTGAAAGTTGTTTTGTACTGATCATCCTTCTTTCACCATAATTTGATTATAACCTAAGTAGCCATCTAAGAATAAAATATTTCTGAACTGGCTATTACTTGCAAGATCTGCTCCATAGAAGGGAGTGGATAATGATCTTTGAGAGAAGCTTTGTTCAAATCTCAAAATCTACACACAACCTAATTTCTCTATTTCTTTTCCTATACTGACACAAGATTAACAACCCAACTTGAGTGCTTGATCAAAAAGATAATATTTGCCTCAATGAGCTTATTCAATTCCTTCTTCATGAGAGGCTCAATGTGAGGATTGACTGGTCTTTGTTTCTATTTAATAGGTTTAGCTTCCAGATCTAGTTCAATAGTATGTTGTGCCAAATTTGGATTGAATCCTCTCAAGTCCTCGTAGCTCCAAGAAAAGACATTTGGGAATTATTGGCAAAGCTGTATGAAATCATATTTCTCTTGATCAATACTTACTTTTCCAATTTGGATCACCTTTCCTTCACCAAATGAAATGGACTGTGAATCTTCACCCTTGACTTGAATGTTGGCTTTCTATTTCTGGAACTATTCATTAGGATTGAAGATTGAATCTAAGTGTTACTAAGCCCTTTGGAATCTTTTTAGTTCTTAGTTGAACTACTTGATCACCATACTGCTTCTCTAACTTGTCCTTGGTTCCTTACAGAAAGAATTCAACTTCTTCTTGAAGAAAATTTATGATCTATTGATAACTTTCAAATAATTTGTCAACTTGTATTTTTATCTGGAACAATTGGCCTTACAATCAATCTGATATGAGGCTGATTTTGATCTCTCTTGATACTGTCAACAACATCAAATGCTACTCCAACTACTGAAAGTCTATCTATAGCCTCATTCTTCTTCCTTGGTATGGCCTCAATGTTGAAAGCTTCAAAGTATTCAATGAGATCCCATACCATGTTCTTATATCCCTTTAAGAGATCATTCTTAACAACATTCAACCCTCTTACTTGGTTTACAATCAACTCGTTATCTCCAAAGACTTGCAAGTTCTTAATGCCTCTCTTTCTTGCCCAATGCAATCCATGGACCAATGCTTCATACTCAACTATGTTATTTGAGCAAGAAAATTGAAAATGGAAAGCTGAGTAATATTTTATACCTTGAGGTGATACAAAACATTGCACCCCCCTCCAACACCTTGCCTACTCCTTGAACCATCGAAGAATAACTTGTCATACTTCATTGTCATCCTTATGATTTGATTTGGTGATGCTAGGGAGAGGTGGATTCTCTTCATACATGCAATAGATTCCTATCTCAACTTCTTCCATCTCTTTGTATGGATCAAAAGCATGCCTTTTATTTGCCCATTCATCAAGAGTCAAAGTATGGAATGTTTCCAACCTTGGTATATACTTCCTAATTGTTTGGACAATATTCTTGATCAAAAGCTAAGACAATTTGTGTTCATTGGGCTTGGTACATGAGGCTCAATATTAAATTTTGCAATTGGTTCTGATCTGATTGTAGCTTTAGCTCCATACCTTATTCTGAAGAGCATGTGTGGTCATTCTGCTGACAGGTATATGCTAATTTTAGCTGTGAAGTTCCTTGAAAATCACAATGCAAAGAGTGGTGGCAAGTCAATAATTGATACATCTTGTAAGACTATAACATTAGGGCATGTAAGTAGTGTAAGGCTTAATCCCTTGATTAATCCAACTATTCCCACTATTGTTCCATCCAATTTCATTTCTCCTTTTGACATTGGTTCATACTTTAGACCCAACTAATCAGTTATTTTCTTTGGCATTACTGAGCTACTTGATCCTGAATCAATCATGTGGTTGTGTACAAGATTGTTTCCAATGATCAGAGATATATAGAATGGAAGAGGCTTCATGTTTTTACCTTGTTGACCTCCATTAAACTCCTTCTTGTGGAGCTGCATTAATGATCACCTTCTCTTGATCTTTGGATGGATCATTTGAGACAAACCAATTTGCCATGGTTGTTTGCAACAAGTCTCATTGGCCTAGAATTGCCAATGACTCCCACATGGAAATTATGAAAATGGTATTCTTCATTTGATCAATAATGTTGAATTCAAATGGAATTTATTTCTATTACCCCTTACTTGGCATAAAATTATCTTGCACATGAGCTACTGCAATTGGTGCCTGAGCTGGCCTAGAAGGAGGTCTTGCCTGATTTTAAATGTTAGGGGCTGCACTTGGATTGCTAACACCCTGAAGAGTGATAGAAGGCTGGGAATTACTTGCATTAGATGACTTCCCATTCCTTTATGTTCCTCTTATTTGACCTCATATTAGCTTCCACTTCTTGGAGAGGAGAGTGATTGATCCCACATAAGTCCTCTTCTTTCTAATTGGCTAGTGCATTTTCATTTGGAGATGCCTCTTATGCACTTGGATGTTACTAATTTTCTTCTTCACTTTCTTCTTTGAGGAACACTGATTGTTTTCACCATCAACACTTGATTCAGTGCACCATTGAAGTATGTTGCTTGATTGTGTGGTTGATTACAAGGAAAAAACCACTCATACTCTTGTGCCATATTGTTCTAGACCAGAACCAAAGCTCTAGATGATGAAGCTACATTAGGATTATAAGGCTGGAATGGCCTAGAAGCAAGCATCTTCCCTTCATTATGATTAGTAACATGAGAAGGATGTTTGTTTGGCTGATATGGGGGCCTATTTGACTTATACTGAGGCTGATATGGTGAGAATTTTTGAGATTTTTTCTTCTTGATAGTCACCACCTCATTCCCTAAATCTTGTTGCCCCTTCAACACTTCTTGTAACTTATTCACGACCTCCTGGAGATCCTTAAAAAATTTAGATGAAGTGGAGGCTTCACTATAACTTTGATTTCTACGAGTTGGAATAGGGGCCAACTCAAGTGTTTGACTGGTTGTAGGGTTCCCCCATTTCTGATAGATAGAGGCATAGGTGGCCTAGGCACAATTTTTCCTGCATGAATTAAGAAATTCTCTTCTCTAATAGCTACGACATAAGATTCTGAGGAAATGTATTTCCTCACATAGACTTGTATCATTACTGTTATGTCAAAATTTAGAGATTTCTAGAAATAAATAAATACACCTTCAGCAGTCGGTCTGACATAAATCAGAATCCTTGTCCCATGTTCTTTAGACTCTAAAGTTGAAATGAGCCATCTAATCATTTGGATCTCTCTTTACTGTGGTCAATTATTCCAATAAAGATATATTGTCTCCCTTTTCTCTGAACTATCCATAAAGAGTTGTGCACAATTGATCCCAATTTTAAATTGTCCCTAATCATAAGCTTCTGAACCACTGCAAAGCTTTTCCTTTGAAATAAGAAGCTAATAGTTTCATTGCCACATCCATCTCAACAATTTTGTGTATGGCGTAGACATTTGCAATGTCTTGAATGTGATCAATTGGTGTTGTGTGATTCTCTCCATTTAAGAATGAAATTTTCTTTAAAGCTGCCACCAGAATTGGATTTTGTGCATTGAGGGCAAGTGGACTACTGCCCATGAAATTTTCAAAGGGATTTT
Organism: Taxus chinensis; assembly: GCA_019776745.2. Lineage (NCBI taxonomy): Eukaryota > Viridiplantae > Streptophyta > Pinopsida > Cupressales > Taxaceae > Taxus > Taxus chinensis. The sequence continues at coordinate 270,822,561 of CM034146.1, read as the reverse complement.
CTGGTCCTTGTGGTGGTTGTATACGTGCCATCTTGATTGGTCTAAGAACCCTGGTTGAATGTATAAAAGGCCTACCAAGTGGAGGTGTAGAAAAGGCTTTGTTTGGTGGATATGGAGACATTTGAACTCTTCTCCCTCTTCTTCCTCTTCCTGGAGAGAGCTACAAGTATTCAAAAACACCTTCTTCACTTGTTCTTGATTGTGTTTGAATTCTTCTCATAGACTGAGACACTTACTACTGAAACCAATAGATCTTATTGCTTGGAGTCACTAGATGTGTTGTAGATTTTGCATCTTGGAATACTTGAGTTTTAAACTCATGTCATCTTGAAGTAAGTCTCTCACTTGGAGTAATCTTCTTTACTTGAAGTAATAGAACAAATTGCAGTAGAACTCACTTCTTCTTGTTTCTCTTTTCGGTATTTTCAACCTAATTTACTTCACTTGCTTGTGGTGATTAGAGACCTGAATACTTTAGCTTCTTCCTCTCTTATCGTTATTTTGAACTTTCTTTACTTAAGTCTTTTGACTTGGAGTAATGCAACAACTTGAAGTAGTGAAACTTGAAGGTGAAACTACTTAAGTCTTCTTACTTGAGTAAAGTAAAGTCTTTTCTTTTTAAAAAATTAAAGTAAGTCTTTCCTTTTGACTTGACTTAAAGTAATGCAACTTACAGAGGGAACTACTTAAGACTTCCACTTTGAAGTAATTGACTTACTTTTCCACACAACTTGAAGTAAAGAATTTCAATTTGAAGTAATGCACAACTTGAAATAAATTACTTCTCTTTCTTTCTTTTCAATGTTTGAGGATGCAATTACTTCAGTAAATTAAAGTGAAATCACTGATTACTCCTTTCTTTCTCCTTTGTTGCAGAACTTCCAAAACTACAACTTCTTGCCAAGAACACATCAAATCAGCGAAAATGGATATCTTTGACTTCCTTGGGTCCCTTCAGGAGTGCTAGAACTATTTTCACCAAATCACAACACCCTCTGATTGCTTAGCATGTGAGTGTGTTAAGGAAAGCAATGTGACTGGGTAACATGGAATTGCTTCAAGGTATGGGGCCTTGCAGTTGAAGCAATTCTCCATATAAGGTTGGTTCCTCTTCCTAAATTAATACAACTACCTCTAATGGAAAAAAATATAACAAATACCTCTAACCTATGACTTCCAAGCGACTAGGGAGAGATTATAACTACCGGAGGTGATGCACCAAAATGGGATGTAGGGAATATTTTGAATGTGTGGAAATGATAGAAAATGGAGTGCAAAGAGGGTGTAACAATAACCGCAGTCAACAGAAACATAAAACCAACGTCTCCATCAAAGCACAATAATAATGAAACCTGTAAGACAATAAAATTTGTCAGAATACAACTGAAGTAAAATGAAGAGGTAAGTGGAAACAATAGACACAAGCAAAGGGAAAGACATATCCAAAATACTCAAATTTACTACTTCATTGATATACACAGTTCACTTAATTACAAGAGAAAGGCTAGGATCATCATGCAAGATGTCCAAAATGAAGGCTTGCAACACATTAGCTTGTTCCTAGAAAAAATTTGTCAAAGTTTGGGTAAGTTGAGAATCCCCCCTTTAAATGAAAGGGGCTTTCCAATTTATAGAAGAAAATTTAGAGGAGAGAGAAAATGGAAGTTCTCATATGCATGCATTCCCACCTATAAAGTTCAAATTTTAATTAAAGCATCATGAGGCACCTACACATCTCATCTTGCTTGTATTGTATCTTGTTAGATAAGAAATTGGTCTCCATGCTCCATTAATGGTGGTAGCTGGTTGTACAATGCCTGTGAGTGCAATAGAAGAAACATTGTTTTAGACTAATTTCCATCACAAAATATGAAATATGGATATTTTATTTGTAAAGGACTCTAATACCTTTCCAAAAAGTCCAAGTTTGCATGAAACAGAGCTCCCAACTAAAAGTGATGATATTTTGAAGTTTGCAGTTTAGTGGGAGAACCAGGGGCCATTACTGCTACTTCTCCTTACTTGTGGTGATACGACCCTCTCTTACCACCTTTACCATTAGTCTTCTCAATATACTTTACTTTCCTTATTTAAGGGAAGTAAAGTAGTTTTTATTTACACGTTTCATTTCATTTTCATTTTCTTGTCCTGTAGTGACCTAAAAGTGCTTTACTTCACCTTACTCTTCTAGTTCTGCGGTGATTCCACATTACTTTACTTATCTTAATTTTAGAGAAGTAAAGTAGTCTCACCTCACCGCATAACTCTCTTTAAATTTATCCTTTAATGTGGGAAACTTGAGGTGTATTACTTGTCTATTTGAGTGGCGAGTTCATTAGAGAACTCGCTACATAGCTCGCCCTTTAACTCGTATTGTAGCTTTATGTTGTCTCAGTTGGTGACTCATTGATTGACTCATTTCATGTAACTCGGGAAATGGCTCGGTGTGTGCACAAGTGCCAACTTTCATTTTATTAAAAGTCTTCCACTCCCCACTCAATACATTGCATTGCTTCACGAATCACCTCCTTCCCTCTCAAAGCATTGAACTCCAACTCTAAAATGGAGATTCCATTTGCTTGTGCTCTCTTTAGCCATTGCAAAGTAAAGGCTTTTCAATTTTCCACTTAAACCTATCAACTAGGCATGTGTTCCTTCCTAATGTGTCAAATCACCTTACTCCTACTTGTTAGTGGGATCCTTTGGTGACGCAAAGTCACTACCCCCAAATTCACCGTAATGAACTACATCGTTGGGCCCGTCCAAAGCTTTGATTTGCATTTACTTTACTTTGCTTCGATGTTTGATCACTGCTATGAGTACTCTACATTCTTTTGTGATTGATCGGCCCTAGCTCGGCCAAGCCATTTCACTATCTAGCCTCTATGAACTCCATTCATCTCGATGCCATAGTCAACTCCATTGCCGAGCTCATTGTGAACTCCTCGGCTTCAACTCACCTAAGTTCCTTATCTGTGTGAGCCCTTTGTCTCTCGCTTAGCTCGCATAAGCCAGCTATCTCTTGTTGTGAGCTCCATTCTCACCAAGATCGACTCACCTGACTCGATATACACCTTGATGCCAAACAAATTTGCTCGGTCCTAAGCTTGTCGTCAATGCATCAAGGCCCTACTTAGCTTTTCTGTCCATTCCCTCTGCGACTCAGAATCTTCTTCTAACTCGACCATCTCATTAGAATTTTTGTCATGGCTCTATGAGCCCCCGACTCCCAAGAACGACTTCCTCGACCCCTTATCCGGCCATGAGCTCCTCGGTCTAACTCAGATGCCTCCGCTCAGCCTTCATTCATTTGCTTAGCTCGCTGGTCGTGCTTCCCAACTCACACTAGATTGGGGTCCCTTCATGTTGATTGTGAGTTCGCAGGAACTTCATGGTCTTCGTAGATAACTCGGCCCATATTGGTGGCCTGACTTGTCTTTTATTTTCCTTGGTAGAGTTTCATTATGCCTTGGCTTGTCGAGCCATCTCTGGGCCAATCCTGGCCTTTCCTTTATCAGCAACCACCTCGCTATGGATCCAACTTACCTCGTCTTTCCTAAACAATTAGCTCACAGCTCACCATTTCATTCACGCTCATTGAGCTACCATTCATTTGTACCCAACGCTTCTGGTTCATGGCCTTTTTCCATTGGTGAGCCTAGGTCATGTTACCCAATGCAACCTCAACTTCATCTTTAGGGGCTTATCCAGTGCCTAGGTCATGTTACCCCCAGTTGTCCATTTTTCATGGGGAAGGAAAAATGGATAACAATATGTACACTACTATGGCCATTATGGCCAGCCTCTCGACCCGGGATCACACAAGAATACTACACTAAACCTGTGTGTATTGTAATGCCCCATTCATCGTTGCTCCTTTGCTTCTGCGATGACCGTGCTTCTTAGAGTTGAACGTTGTTGCATTTCCTTTGAAACGTTAGTGTTTCGCCTTGTCGAGTTTAACTGTTGGTTGCTAGTAATAATGATAATAATAATAATAATGACATTATGATTGTATTATCGATCAACGATTGTATTTTGTTATTATTTTCTTTATGTCGATTGTTATCGACATCATCCTTTGATATCTTTAAAACTATCCTTTTAAATTGGTTGTCGCTTCCACTGATCGAGCCTCGTTGCGCAAACAAGGAAGAGCATGATTGTGGTGGCACCTTTGAAGGTGGGGACTATGTTTTATTTTTTTATGTTGAGGGACCTGTGATAATTTCTAAAATTAATGTTTTTATACCAACCTTGTTACTCCTGGCAAGCGGCCTGTCCCCAAAGTGTGGGGCTCCAAAAATAAAATAAAATAAAATTTATGCTATGGTTAGCTGGCGGATAGGTGACATTTCTTGTCACTTCTTAAATGAACTTGTAATTTCCTGTTTGGCATGAGACAGTGGGGGACTGTATTTTATTATTTTTGGTAGGGGTCTTGTTTGGTAGTGGTTAAAGCGCCTTTTCTCCCTGGTTGGTGGTAGACAACATTGAGTTGGATGGTTGGCTCATTAATTTGCTGCCATGACTCCCAGTCGCTGTATTTTGAAAAATGGCCAGGCTTAGATGGACGAGCTTGAGCAGGAAAGTTCCTCTGAGACAAGTAAAGCCGAGACCCCTGACCTCAGAAAGAATTTGAAGAGCCCGTGATCCAGCATAATGCCAAAGGCATTGGATGATGCAATGGGTCAGCGTGGACTGAGCTAAGTGTGAGCTCGCGTTGGAGAGTAGAGAGTTGTAGGGCGGAGTCTCTGCCGTGGCTTTGTTTAGCCTATCCAATGATCTCAAATTGTTACACTTCGTGCCCATAGGATCTAGTGTGTAGTAGAAAAACCAAAGCGCTTTAACTCAACAAGATGAGCAAGGCCAAATCAATTAGAAGGCAAAATTATTCCACTTCGACGTTGAAGGAAGTGGTCAAGTTTGTAAATTCTTCTGAATGGTTTGCAGCCTCCTGCTCCCTTCCTCCCTGCTCGTGAAGTTCAGAGAAAATATTATAGTGGGGCACAGTAATGGGTTTGATACGGTGGCTAGATGAAGCTGCAAGTTAAAGAAAATGGTTTTCACCTGTGTGTGCTGCTCCTGAGTTCGGGTGCACGTGGTTTTTTGTTGTTTCTGGATGCATTTGGGGGAGAAGGGAGCGTTGTCTTCTTTTGCTGGCCGCGCATAGCTACCAACTAGTGAGGTAGGCGTGTTTCCTCCACTTTCATTGGGTGCTGCGAGGGTGTTCTTGCCGGGGATCCACAGCAACATCCTGCGACAATAATTAGCCAGGCAGCAGGCATGTTGCAGTATAGTCGAAGCCTTTGCGAGCGCTTCCAACAAGCAGGTTGTCCAACTATGTTGTTATCTGTGCAGTATCAATGCATCCTCAGATTCGGGTCTCTCCTTCAAGATATTTTTATCAAATCGACTATGTGACAGTGAGAGTGTTACCAGGAGACCTGATGAAATTCATTTGCAAAGATTCTCTATTGAGACCTTACTTGTTTTATGATGTAACTCATGGAAGAGAATCTCATAGGTGTGGATCTGTTTCATATCAGAATATTCATGAAGCACAATTTTCTTTGCAAGTATGAACTTATTAGGAGATCGATGAAGGATAGAGGAATTAAAAAGAAACTTGGATGTAGTTGGATTAAAGGCAATAAAATGGTGCATGCTTTTTGTGTAGGTGACAAATCACACCCGCAGGCACAGGAGATCTATGCAATGTTGGAGAAAATGTCTTGGGAGATGAAGGTAGCAGGATATTTTTCAAATTCAGAACATGTACTGAGTGAATGAGAAAGTAAAAGTATTCCTCTGCTCAGTTTTGTTCCTGTTTCCTGCAGCGAACCCTCTTCCTTTCATTATCTTCTCCTCTACGACTTGGGTGATGGATGCCTCTTCTCCTCCCATGTTCCAGCTTCCATTGGCTTCCTCTTCAGTCTGGCATGTTTTTTTGGGTGTTGGATTTCGGGAGGGCGTCCAAAGCAATGGAAGAGACAGGAGGACGATGTTGAATCTGGAGAAAAAGGAAAGATATTTCTACACTTTTCTACTGTTATTATATTTAAAATTATTGCGAAATCGAACCACTTTTTCCTTGCATTGATTTGTCAGTTGGATGTCATGACGGGAGATTTCCCCTTTCTGTTTGTTTTCTTCTTGTTTAAGCTTTTATCGTTGTCAGTATGTTGGTCGAAAGGATGCGTGTGCCCTCTCCTCTAGGTGTTATGTTTCTCTTGCTCGAGTGATAGACCTTCGTCTGTTTGTTTATGTATTTATTATTCTTTGCGATTGAGTTACAAGTTATTATGTTGATCAAACTAGTATTTTCGTTATCATGGAAGTAAGTTTACGATAACTATGAAGCCCATCCCTAGCACCCAAGTTGTCTTTTGACGTTTTTTGTTAGCTCCTTCTCAAGTCCCTTTGATAACCTTTTGGCATCGAGAAAGAAAGGTTGTAGGAGTAGTGTGATCAATGCTTGGGGCTAGCCAGCTTGAGTTTCGGTATTAAACTTTTAGAATGAAAAGGTTTATGTGCAATGTGTTTTCCAGATCACATGTTTAGACTCTTATATTATCTTTCATCTTGTTTTTAGGCTTTTAAGGCCATCCTTAAGAAGTACCTTGACCATCCCTATCAACTTGAACCATAACTAGCTTTTCAGATCAACTAAGCTTGAGGTTTCATTGTGAGAATCCAGTACCTCGTTGACACTAGAATAGTTTGGTCTAATCCCCCTCTCAGAATTATTGTTGATGGCGCTCTTCTATTTTTCCTGACTTGCATTATTTCTCCTTTGTAATGTTAACGCTATTAATTAATATTGGTCGGTTTTTATGCACGTAATTACCTTAATATTTTGTGATGGAAATTTCCTTAAATGTGATCAATCTTCGAAAAAAAAAACTCATCTTTCATTTGATAGTCTTATGGATTCATAGCGGAAGGTTTTGTTTTGATAATGTCACTTAGAAATTATGTTTGTATCTATGTATGACGGTTGACTGTGTTACCAAGGGTTGCCTTAAAATATTGTTGTTTGGGAAATAGGTAATTTATTTTAAATTAACCAAACATTAGAATTGTTGTGGAGGTTTGCAAATCTTTAGTGTTATAAAATTTGTTGATGACATTATTGTATACTGTTGTTTGATGGGACTCCCTTCTTCTCTCGCGTGTTTGCTGCTAGCCTGTAAGACATTGGCCCTTCTTGAATGATTGGAAAATCTTTGTAGTTAATGGTCAAAACTAATCTACTTTTCCTTTGCTTTGAAACTTATGTTGTGTGTATACTCTATTTGATTTCCAGTTTGAAACTCAATTATACATGGCTTTTTGTGTTAATTTTTGAAACCCGTGGTTCCCCTTTCTTGGGCCGATCAACTCTTGTTCTTTTAGAAATATATTATTTTAGCCTATGCGTTGGTACCTTTGATAAATTTCTAGATGGTTGGTATATATATCAAATCTCAATCTTGTAATTATTGTTTAATTAATCACTTGATGGGAATTCTGTTTTTGCTAGATTGTTTATTTCTCCTTATAGGGCCAAGGGCCATTCTCATACGATTGCTATACTTTCGTTGCTTTTACTCCTAACTGAAGTACAAGGTCTTCTCCTTCTTTGATTGGCATGATGGAGACTTTATTATAACTTGATGTGTTGATAAGTGTTTAGAGGTTTGACCCATTTCTTGTAATAAAGTGCTTCCTTTTTGTGGTATTGTTAGATAATAGTTATGGTGGTTTTGTGTAGCCTTATCTTGCTCAGTTCTCGTGAACTGACTCTTGTGGAAAAATTTGTTGCAGATGGATTTTGTGAGTAGATGAGGGATAGACTGGTAGATTTTTACATCAACCTCAGTGAGAAGTTCTTTTGCATGAATCCTTTTTATATTGTTCAACTATTGATAACATCTAGTGGAAAATTTAGAAAAGGATCAATGTCTTAGTGTATTGTATCGTGGATTATGTCGTCTTAACTTTGGAACCTTGAATTGTCTGTCTATCTTGGAAAATAAAAGAAAGTTGGATTACCGCTTGTTGAGTGACCTTAATGGATTATCGGTATTTTAAGAGTTGATGTAACCTTATTTCATTTTTGTAAATGAATATTGTTAAACTTTATCCCTGCGATTAAATGTTGAGTTAAATCTTTCTAAGACTTAGTCATAGTGTGTTATAAGTAAAATAAAATGGGTTGTTTAATACTTATAGAAGTTAAACTAAAATTTATATTGCAAATAGATTAGTGTAGAGGTGACCAACTAGAGAGCACGTAATTCCATAAGTGATAAAGATGAAACTATCCTTTGTTAAGTAACATTATATAACTTGATATTTCTTGCTACACTAATGAACACTATCCCTTTCATGGAGAAATTCTTAAATGAACTTAAGGGAAATCTATGGTTAGATCTGGAAGATAATAAGATTTAATAAGCAGGAGAAAACAATTTAGAAACCACACAATCTATCTCTTAGCCATTGGAAGGTAAATTGTTTTATTTTTATAAAACTCATTTTAGTAAAGCCTAAGTAAAATCTTTAATAATTCTGGTTAAGTTTTCAAGTTTCAATTATATCTTGGTAATAGCTAATGAGGCCTTGAAGATGATTTCAACTCAACCTTCTCCCTCAAACCTTTTTCCAAGGTGCCTTGTCTTTCTTCTCTTAAGTATGTTGAACGCAAACCCATGTTGTCATGTGGGCATGAACAAGTTCTAGTAGCGTAAGTGTAAATAGATGGCCCTATGGAATTAAAATTACTCCTTTCTCTAAATAAATGAATTAAGCAAATAAATGTCATAATAGAGAAGATTTAAGGATGATTACTCAGTGTCAAAAGAATAAACGTAGCTTGGTAAGATGAATTGTATGAATCATATCTTGAGCCTCCTTGAAAACGTAAGCTAAGAATTGCAAGATGTCTTTTTAAGATAAATAACCCTCAAAAATATCTCATTGTGGTTGGCCCTATTTGTTAGAGTGTTATGTGGTTGGACTTCTATGTTGTCTTGTAAAAAAAAAAGAGTGTATTATCCTTTTGGGTGTGAACGTTTCCGTGCTGACCTTGTGGTCATCCCCGTAACAAGTGGTTCCTAGAGTTGGTTGTAACTTTGTGACGACATGTTGTGTCGTGTTACGTGTCGAAGCAAGTCAAAAAAAAAATTATCCTGTCTTTTACTGTGTTATTCGTGTGTGTGATTTTTGGGTCGTTTCATGTATAAAAGAGGTGGAGGAAATGTGAATGAGGAGTGAGATGTGGGGAGAAAGTAAAAAGGTGAATTTACATATAATAAATATCATGAGGACGAGTTCTCCATTTTTGAAATAAAACCATGAGTATTTCTAAGTTAACTAATGAGTTGTTTGGATCCACGAATACTGAATAAGTAAGTTTGCACATACAATCCAGTCATAGAATGGTCTTAACTGCATTACATTCATCAAAATATTGTATGCTTTCCTTGGTAAATGTAGGATAAAAAAGCTCTATTGGAGTGATTTAGTATGTAGATGTCTTATGGCCATAAAAAATAAGATTAAAGGAGATAGACATAATTTAAAGTTTTCCATCTCTTATAGCTGGAATGAGAATATGCAGGCTCGACGAGTACCTAGTGAAGGCCCATAAACCTTATCAATCTGGTACCATAATATCTAACCCTTTTCCTATGGGAAAGTGAGAAGGTGGACATAGCTAGCATTTCCAAACATGAGGCAACTGTTGAATTTTGTACACTCCCACATGAAAGGTCAACTCAACAGTGCATATGTTTCTCAGATTTGATGAAATCATAAAATGGTTTAGACGACGTTGGAAATAACCTTCTTGAAAAGTGACACATGTTTTTATCCAACAAAGGAATGGACAATTTTTGAAAGTCACAGAGAGGATAAAAACTCCAACTCTAGATCATGTTATAGAGGATGAAGTTCCTCATAGATGTATCCATTCCATTTGTAATCCACGTTAGAACTATGCAACAGGAATGAACCCTACAATGATAAGGCTCCAGTGATGTGAGGAACTCTTGAGGGAAACATGTATCAAACTCTAACCCCTCTAAAGCTGTGAAACAAGCCTGCAAGTCTTAAAGCATGGAATTAAGGCAGTCATTAGCAAGCATGTCAGGTACATCAAATGAGCATCAACTAAGGTACATTTGATTTTAATGGACCATCCACGATTAAGTGAATTATTTAAGTGTATTGATTTAAACAAGTTAATTTATTATCCATTCAAATGAAGGACAGTACAAAATACCTTAAAGGAATACATCTTATTACCATCAAAAATGAAATGTTCACTTGATTCAACTTTCCCGTATAATGCAAGTCATGATGATCCCTCACCTGGGACAAGCCGTGGGATGTAACTTATATGTAAGTGGAAAATAAAAGACACCATCTGACTTCCAAAATGGGTAAGAAAATGGAGAGAGGGATGAAACCCAATTTCATTAACTTGATTGAGTTAAACACTCTTGTGCTTCTTGTATTGCTTCATCCTCATATCTAGTTCTCTGGAACCAAAAGTTCATATGGGACATACAAGGATATATTGTTAGAGATTCCACGTTCCTTCCTATAGTCATAATTTAGTGTAGGTTACCCTACATGATTTATTAGGATAATTCTTGAGGCACTTGTTGAGTTACTTGAAAATAGGTGTAGCAGTTGTGTGAGCTCAGTCCAGACCATTTAATTATTGTGTTGAGTAAGCTTCACACATTTATGTGGAGTTCTTAACTTACTATTGCCATATTTGAAAGTTTTACTACTTGGTATCAGTTAATATAGGTAGTTCTTCAAATCAAATGATTTAGGTTATATTTGCAATTCCATATTCCTAGTATGTACACCATGGTAGATACTTAATAAATAATATCAAGTCAGTGATCTTGTAATGTGTTGAGCACTGGAATGGATTACGATTGTAGAAGTTTCCATATATGGTTTTTAAGCTCTTCTACTATGAAAATATAATGTGAGATGTTCTATCACCGTGTGAATATCACAACTTCAAACATAATCTATCTTGGGCTGGAAAGTTCGTGTGGCTATCAGAGCTATAGAATGATGTAGACATCCATATGGGGGAAGTTAAACACTCTTGCATGCAACGAGTTATTCATTTTCAATCTGGAGTCAGATTTTTGATGCAAAATAGAGTGTGGCATTGGATTTGGAAGGTGCCAAAATTTTAGAATCGATTGTAAAACTCGACCATGTTTTGAGACAGTCAATTCTAGGATGCAGCTAGAGTACCCTTTGAGTGCATTGTGTTATGAATGTGGATATAAGCGTCTAGATTCTAGATGCACTTTAATAGATGCCCTTTAATTTTTTTTTAATTTTTGGATGTAGTCTTTTATTCAGTGTTTATGCAGATCTGTGAGAGCATGGGTGAGGTGTATTCTTTTATCCATTGAATATGAGGAGCGTGCACCTTCATATGGGGATGCATTATTTTACCCTACGGATATTTCTATTTTGGAGTGGAGTATTTTATCCACTAAAGATATATTTGCACCTTCTGGGTGCAACCTTTTTTGAGTGTAATTTCACCTCAAAAGGACTCATTTTGTGCATGGAAATGAGAAAAGTGCACCATCTAGATGCAATGATTTACCGTCTAGACATGACACATAGGTTTTGGGTGCACAAGCCTTTTTTATCCTTTTAAGTTGCACTTAACATGTATGCATGTGGATGAAAGTATTTTAGCCAATGAGGGCTTTGCCACACTTTTGGAGTAAAACGTGTCACCTCATAAAAAAAAGACCAGCAGGTAAAATATGGGGTTTAATAGAAAACACTTTGAGGGGGCTCATAACTTTTGATCTACCACAACTTGGATTACAGGTGATCATAAGATTCAAAATTCATTGTATTTTTTCAAGATCTACATATTGGTGACATTTTTTAGTACACATATGACAAATGTAAATAGGAATGACGGTGCACTCCTATGAGGTTCTATTGCACCTGCAAATTCAATCCATAAAGTGTCAATGGGATTTGGGAGGGTGCACCCAAGCGATCACTTGTGGATGCCAAGCATCATTTGAACTTCGACACTATCCTAAACTTTTAAGTGTTGCATCCTCACCGCTATGAGTGTCAACATTCATATCTCTCTTGTTTTTTGAGATATTAAATGGATCTATATTCATCGACACTTTCCAATGGCATCCAATGACACTATCTTATTATGGGGGAGCTGAAAATGCGTTGGTCCAAGCCCAGTTTTAGTTTTACCTTCAATGTTTTTCTAGAGTTGTGCGCCGATTTTGAGTTGACTGGATAGAAGATTTATCGATGGTACCAAGACTACTCAACTTATGGGACAGTATGAAGAGAATTTAAAAATACCCTCATGTGATATTGTTTTAGTCTCCTGGGTCTTCACAAGGCTCATGAAACTTTTTATCTTGGATTATGCCTTGTAGATCATGGCACTCCTCTTTATGTTGGATCTAACAAACAATCCTTCCACATTGTTAGTGTTCCCAGAATTGTTCTGCTGATCGTTGACATCACCTATTTGTAGTAGGCTCTATCATCAAATCCATGTTCCTGGTGATTTTGAGCTACCAAAACTTCGACGAGGCACTCCATTGACAGTCTCTGGTGAATCCCAATGTCAGTTGCTTCTTTGAGTTATATGCATTTCCCAGTGTCTTGCCTATTTAGACCCGATAGTCCGTACCACTTCTTCCTAGCATTGTACCAGTTTTTGGAGCCGACCTTCTGAGGTTATCTTGCAATAGGATTTTTCTCTCTCACACACATTTTTGATGATTTGAATCTTCCCTGTAATCCTCTGAAGGATTTTCACCAGTGGCAAAAAGACCAAAAATAGCTCTTTTGAAGCCTTTAGGAGCATTGTTCTTTCTTAGACCTCAACAACTTGAAGAACCAAGATAGATAAACTTATCTGAACCTGAACCAAACTTGAAAATCATGTTATCAAGTTCCTCTTGACCAAAATGAGGGTGACATGGTTGAGATGTTGCCCAGAGGAAAGGTTGACATTGACCGGGAAAGGGGATTTCAAGTGTGGGTTTGGTTGTCTTGATCAAAATTTTAAAACATTTCCATGCTAGACATTTAACATGAAAACAAGACATTCAAGAGATACTTGGTGAGGGAAAGGAGACTAAATTTGATAATGGATTCATGATAAATTCTCTCAAATACCACCTATAACTAGGGAACATTTTTTAGCTGTTACAACTCCATATAGCTGACAACATCAACCATGGTCGATGTCATCGGCTATGAAGAATAAAATAAAAAAATGACCGTGGTTGATGTTTTCAAATCTCGGTAATAGTAGATCATGGGGCCCTAAAAGGAAGGGTTGTGAGATTGAAGAAGGAAAAAAAACTAATAAAATGTGATTTCATGTAGGTATAAGGGAGTTGTAAGTGGATATGCATGTGGTCATAAGAGGATAGTAAGGTAATGTTGTAGGAGGTTGTAAATGGATGGATGAAAGATGTAAAGAATAGGGTAGGGTGGGATATTTAGGGTAACATTAATTTCACATCAATCTTCTTTCAAAAAAACCACCACTAACCAACCCACCTTACTATCAATGATACTTTAATTGATATCAACCAAGGGAGGTTAATGCGCCAATGGTACGTGTAAATAGAAAAGTCAATAAGAGTGAAAATAATGTGCATACATATGCCCCATCTAAATATCATCACGTGTCACAAAAAGTTCACATGAGATGGTTTTAGGAAAATAAAATGAAACTCCGAAATTAAAATAAATGGGTAATATAAGTGATTAAAAAATAAACATAAATGAAACATATTAACCTCATAATTACTTTCCCATAAGTGTGGTCACATAATGAATTTTCATAATTTAGAAAGAGATTTTGAGTGAACCTAAGTAATACAAATTTGAAAAAGAAACACTAGAATATAAATAAGAAAAAGTAAGTAAACCCCTAAGGGGAGTTCATGGAAGGATGATAGGACTGTGCCAAATGACAAGGCTATGATGGGTCCTAATATCCAAAGGGAGATAATAAAGTGGGTAGTAAGATAGGAGGAATATGTGTAAAAGAAATGTAATGTGCCTTAACAGGAGGAATCTAGTATAATAAGGTTGGAAGTAGTAAAAATGATGATAGAATGCATGAATACAAACTAGGGAGGTTAAGATTGTGACCCAAAAAATAGGTGATTTTAGAAAATTTCCAAAAAATCTCCACAATAAGTTGTTAGATTTGTTTTGATGTCAAATTCCTGGCACTTCTTCCATAATTCTAATTGGAGTTGTGGTCACAAATATATCTCATTTTTTACAAAATTTAGGCATAAATAATAAAAAGTTCAAAATTTTGTTTAAAACCTATAAATAGTGGGTCGAACCTTCATTTTTCACATTTTGAATAGAGATTATAAGATTTTAGGGCTTTTGGTTATCCAATTTTTATAAAAGCATAGTCCATGACAAGGATGCAAGGAGACACTTTAGATGGACGAGGATGAGGATGTGGAGGAAGCATTGAGGTGAATCCATTGATATGTGTTTTTTTTTAATTAGGAAAGGGTAGGTAGGTTAAAAATACAAAAATATGTCCCAAGGAAATTTTGAGTAGAAAAATATTCTACAATAGGTTTCAAAATGAATCTGTCGATAAGCTCTTGGTGGTTTTTATAGTATTTTGCATTAAGTGGCCATTAGGGTAGTTTGTAGAATTTTAAAATCCAAAAAGGGTGTGTGACCCTCTACAAAACACCATCAGCCATGTTGATCTAAAAAATCATAAGAGATTTGATGTCATCTATTTTCCCCATGTTAGTCGATGCAATTTTGTAAGATGGTTGAAGTTGTTTAGGGGGGTAGTAGTTTCATACATGACTAATGCCATCTGGGCTAGATGGTTGATGTGGTAGAAAATATGATATTATCAGTTATAAGGTTAATGTAGTTATGCTACGTGGATGATGGTATATGAGTGGAAGGATTTTTCTTCATTTTTGAAGCTTTAATAATTTTAACAACTTTTTCTCTAAGGAAAATGGGTGAATGTTGTTTGGTTGTTTTATGGGTTTAAACATGGTTCTAGCTTTATCGGATAGTAGATGTTGTATGGTGACCTGAATTTTAAAGGGATTATTAGACTACCACATAGCATAGTTTGTTTCTTTTAGATCTAAAGGGTTTATGTATATGTGTTACATCTTATACTATAGATATTCATGTTTTTTAGTTTTTTGGAGATAATATCATACACATTCAAGTGGAGTGTCAGTAGAGATATCATCAAGATCATCTTCACCTTAACATATTTGCATGTTATTCTAGGTCTATCAATGAATTTTTATGATATGTTTGAGACATATGTGGAGTGGAGAGGGTTATCACATTGGGATATGGAGAATATTTGTATCATCTGCAGTCTATGATAGTTAGACTAAATATAATATATAGTTCATTCATTTTGGATATTTTGAAGGTGATTATAGGAATGGTTGTGATATAGATTTTATTTCATGAACATGATGGAAAGGTATCCCTTTTTCTATCATTATATTGCGAGATGCACTAGATCATGACATGATGTATAGTTGGAGTACACATATATGGGTTTGGTTAGCACATGATTTGTATCATATTTGTGTTAGGCAATAACTAGCTATTGGGCACCACTCTCAACCTAAATATTTGAGAGATTCCTAATCTATAATCTTGCATGGACCTAACTCCAAATAGAAATAGACGCACCTAAATTTTTACAGTGGTTTAGAGGACCTACCATTAAGGTCATGGTTGGATATTTTAGGTTGTAGATAGTACATGAATAACAAATACTATGGATACCATATTTGGATGTTATGAATAAGTTTCTATCTTGGCCATATATAATGGTGGCATATGGTATTATGGAGATTACATGACATTATATTTGGTGCTTTGAGCTCCACTTAGTAGATATGTTACTCGATATGTTTGGATTTCCTCAACCCATAATGACACCAAAGTTACCACTGTACTAGCCTCGACATGTTAAAGAACTAAGAGGAAGTGCTTATAGAGGAAGAGCCTTTTGTCCCTTTATTGAGACTACAAATGAAATGTCAAAGAGATGGTAGTATAGTTACATGTAGAAGTTAAAAAGATCAGTCTAGAGTAAGATGCCCCAACTCAAGTGGGTTCCCCATTTGTATTAGATCCCAAAATATTCCAACATTTGAATTAGTAGCAATAGTTGAGGATGTTAAGAACAAATAATTATCTATTATAGAATTTTAGATTTAGGACATCCTAAGGAGAGATATTGATAGAGTAGTATGGTATGAATATAGGTGACCACTAATGGTATTAGTGTAAAGAGATATATGGAAATGACTAGTGGTTGTGATGTTGTGAGATGACAAAGACAATTTCATTTTAAGAGACATGGTAGATGAGGTAGCCATCAATAACCAAATATGATATCATGGTATAAATATATGTTAATATGTTTTATAGTTGTTTCCTTTACTAGAATAGAGATGTGTGCAAGGAAGTAGGTGAGCTTATGTTAGATTATAAAGGTTATAATGTGTGATTTTTACATAAGATGTATGATGTACCATTTTTCTTAGAAACATGATATATATAGGGATATGATAGTATTTGGATTCATTGTGTACATGGCTTATGTTGTATTCATAAAATCGGAGGATATTTCACATCGAGTTTCCCCAACACTAATCCTATAGATTCCTAACAATTTCCTTCATTAATTAGCTTGCAAATTACTTTTTAATTTGCATAATATACTCATTAAATGTCATTTTTAATTAATGGAAAGTGTTTTATACTCAAAGGAATATTAAACAAATAATGATAGTGAAATATAATTAGAGAGATAAAATATTACCATAGAGAAACTCAAGTTGAGAAAAATTCAACAAGAGTGAAGCCATATTTCCTCATCTCATTGTTTCATTCTTCAAGTAAAATTTTAATAGCTTTTCGATCACTCCATGATCATACTAATATGTTGAAACACTCATACAAGCTCTATAACTCATTCACTCATTGTTTCCTTTCACGCTTAAATTTACAAAACCACATATAGTCAAGAAGAACATTTTTTAGGAACCTTTTCCTCCATATATGTCCTGACAAAGGCCCTCTCCATACATGTGTATAAAAAAATTTATACAAAAGGAGCTCAAATTAGAATCTAAAAATACTTATAAGTTTAAGAGACATTGTCTATAGTCGTTACCCTTGCAAAAACTTTCTCATGTCCCAAAAAAATGACTTCCCATAGAGAGGTCGTTGCGAAAACCACTGAAACGGTTGCAAAAACCATCAAGGTAGTAATGAACACCACTAAAGTGGTTATGAAACCACTAGTTATAGTTACAAAACCATAGTTATGGTTGTCAAACCTCCAATGATAGTTGGAAAACCACCACTTTTGTTTATCCTATAGTTTTGTCACTATAGATAGTCCTCTACCTTATGGAAGCCTTGCATACAAACTCAAAATTGGGTGCCAGTTTTTTGTGAACTTGCATAAATTTTTGAGAAAACAAAAAATATGCAATTAATTTTTAGTATTTTGATATTCATATTTTTTAAACCATTTTCACTAAAACCATTTCATTTGAGGTCATCAGGGTTTGCAACTCCTCTTGAACCATGTTTATTGGTTACATATAAACAAATATTAATACAAGAGGTGTTTAAATGATTTGAAGTTGCGGTATTATAATAGTTAATTATTTATCTCAAGTGGTTAATATTACTGATTGAAATTTTTAATCACACGCTTTCACCATATGATACTTTGGTCCCAAAAGCTTAAGAATCATATGGTGAGGAATTTTATTCCCCACTTCTTAGACCTCGTTAGTAACTTGGAGGTGTATATGTTTGAATGAAGTTTCCATATGTTTGAAATTTTGGGTCCACCTTTTCATTCCCCTTATGGGGTTCATTTCCTTCCTTCCATGCCTGAGGACAACCTTGTAGGAACTGCATCTCTTTCCTTATTAGTAGATAATTATGGGTATCCTTTACATTCTTGATTATCTTTCAAAAGGAGAAAAGAAACCTTCCCACTAGTATTATGAAATTGGGTTACCTTAAGTGACACTTACCAAGGAGATTTATATTTTTCTTCATACAATTTTATGATGTATTTTTTTCCATCCTTAACTAAATGATATTGGTTCAAGCTCCTTCTAAAAAATAACATCTCTAACATATGATTAACGTTTATAAAAAAACTATACCATAAATGTAAATAGGTGCAACTGTTTTCCCAAACAAGCATCTGCACTTATTTGAACAACGCAATCAAAATTTCTAGACTTAGGAATCACCATAAAAGAATTCCATCCAGCATAACAAAGAATCTCAATGTTTTTTCGAAGTCAAGAATTGTAGTGTTTCTTTGGGTTTACAAAACTCAATGTTCCGCAGAGATGAAAATATCAATGTTTCGTGATAGTGAAGGAACATAGTATTCCAGTGGACTTGGGAAAAATCTTTGTGTTTCACATATTTTGTAAAATCCACACAACAAAATTAAAGTCCACAGAGAAAACTCCACAAAAATGAAAAAGGGTCGTGTGGTACTGCAAATTAAGGAGAGAGAGAAAGTTAAAGCACAACAAAGGTTGAAAATCCACAAAATAAAGGAAGTTAGAAACTTAGATTTTGTGGAAATCAGAAACTCAGTGTTCAACATGAGTCAAGAACTTAAGTTATGTGGGTTTTTATGACGTTAGTGTCTGCAGTGTTGGTACATCCATGAACATAGGGAAAAAGCTATGCGGCATTGCAGCGAGAGCGAGAAGCCGTTGGAACAAAGGAAAAGTCGTGGAATGAAGGAAATATGTGTGGACAAGGGAAAAGGCTATGTGGTATACGGAGAGTGAGGTAATCCATGAACCGAAAGAAAGCCTTGAAATAAAGGAACAGACATGGAAGAAGGAAAATTAACACAACCAAAGTGTTATTGTGAAGGATTCAGACAATGTGGAGAAGGCAACAAGAGGAAAATTAAGCAAGTCTTTGCGGAGAAGACTCACAAGTACAAGAAGAAGACGCAAAGGGTAAAAGTATGATTGTGGATCAGGAAAAAAATTAAAACAATTTCATGGACATTCATAATTAAGTTGAAATACGGTAGAAGGCAGAGAGAAGATAAAAAATCATTGACAGCCACGAATGAAATGATCTACAGAAAATCTTTATACACGAATGAATAATAGATAAGTCGAATTGGGCCCAAACTTGAATTCAAATACAACTTAGGATTTGGTAAAGTCAAGGTGGAGATCAAGTTGGGATTAAAGAGGCTTCAAGATTTGTAAGGGGAAAAGGTGAGGAGATTTGACACTTGGGTAAGAGAGATGACAACAAGGCTATTGAAGATTGTTTCACTAGTTTGAGTCTTAATGACTCCTACAACAATAACATCACCCACACACACCCCATGAATCTCTTCTGCCAATTAAATACAGTGAACATATGAACTCGTGCATAATTTTCTTTTCCTCTCTAAATTTTTCTTCTCTCTGATATATATACTTGATATATTCATTTAACTGGAGACCATTCGGGCTAGTTTTAGTTTGTGAGCCCTACTATTTTTTTACTCTTTTTCACCTTTTGGATTCATAAAGGAGCATTTTTCTCTTCGATTGCTTACTGTGTACGGTTTATATTTATGAAAATAGGGATATTATTCATGAAAAAGGGTTATATCTTTATTTTAAGTTCTATTTCCTTACCCTATGTATGGATCCATATTTGTAAGGTCATAGTCATGGTCAAAAACTTCTTTGTAGGATGCAAAAATTGAGTTTCACCATTTGAGACCTTATAAAGACATTTGGTCACATATGTGTTTTTATTCTTAAATTTAATCCTCTTTATGAAACATTGTGGCTATTACATTCAATTGGGGTTCGTGTATGGTGTGTTGGTTTCCTTAATTGTCTTCTCTATGCTCATACAAGTAGAGGTCCTCAAACATTCTGGTGAATCACATTGTTTTCAACTTTTTGTTTCATCCTTGTGCTTAGTTCCTACCCCATTCCTTGTTATAATAATAAATTAGAGTTAGTTTTTAGGTATTACACTAGGGGAATTGGCCATCTCTAGAGACTCACTCCAACTTTAGGTCACCCATAGCGTAGGAGTGTTTCAATTTTTCATTTGGAAGGGGAGTTATCACACTACTTCCCAAAGGGTGCATTCCTTCGTGACAACAGTTTCTAGCACGTCCAGTGGTACACAACAAGAGGATTTGCTAAAGATTTTATGTTGTTCTTGGTGAGTTTCAATGTTTATACACATTTATCTAGCATTTGGTGAATCTAAAAGGATGACAAGGATCCCTGTTTTAAACTAGTTCCTTAGCTTTCATGCCAAAAATCACAAGCACATCATCTTCTAAAGGTAAGAGAATTGTCTATAGCGTTTACCCTTGCAAAACTTTCTCATGTCCAAAAAAATGACTTCCCATAGAGAGGTCGTTGCGAAAACCACTGAAAACGGTTGCAAAAAACCATCAAGGTAGTATATGAACACCACTAACTAAAGTGGTTATGAAACCACTAGTTATAGTTACAAAACCATAGTTATGGTTGTCAAACCTCCACTGATAGTTGGAAAACCACACTTTTGTTTATCCTATAGTTTTGTCACTATAGATAGTCCTCTACCTTATGGAAGCCTTGCATACAAACTCAAAATTGGGTGCCAGTTTTTTGTGAACTTGCATAAATTTTTGAGAAAACAAAAAATATGCAATTAATTTTTTATTATTTTGAAATATTCATATTTTTTAACCATTTTCACTAAAACCTATCTTATTTGAGGTCTCATGGTTTTGCAACTTCCTCTTGAACCATGTTTATTGGTTACATATAACAAATATTAATAACAAGAGTGTTTAATGATTTGAAGTTGCGTTATTATAATAGTTAATTATTTATCTCAAGTGGTTAATATTACTGATTGAAATTTTTAATCACGCTTCCCCAATATGATACTTTTGGTCCCAAAAAGCTTAAGAAATCATATGGTGAGGAATTTTATTTCCCCACTTCTTAGACCTCGTTAGTACTTGGAGGTGTATATGTTGAATGAAGTTTCCATATGTTTGAAATTTTGGGTCCACCTTTTCATTCCCCTTATGGGGTTCATTTCCTTCCTTCCATGCCTGAGGACAACCTTGTAGGAACTGCATCTCTTTCCTTATTAGTAGAATAATTATGGGTATCCTTACATTCTTGATTATCTTTCAAAATGAGAAAAGAAACCTTCCCACTAGTATTATGAAATTGGTTACCTTAAGTGACACTTACCAAGGAGATATTATATTTTTCTTCATACAATTTTATGATGTATTTTTTTCCATCCTTAACTAAATGATATTGGTTCAAGCTCCTTCTAAAAATAACATCTCTAACATATATATAACTGTTATAAAAAAACTATACCATAAATGTAAATAGGTGCAACTGTTTTCCAAACAAGCATCTGCACTTATTTGAACAACGCAATCAAAATTCTAGACTTAGGAATCACCATAAAAGAATTCCACAGAACAAAGAAATCTCAATGTTTTTTCGAAGTCAAGAATTGTAGTGTTTCTTGGGTTTACAAAACTCAATGTTCCGCAGAGATGAAAATATCAATGTTTCGTGATAGTGAAGGAACATAGTATTCCATGGACTTGGAAAATCTTTGTGTTTCACATATTTTGTAAAATCCACACAACAAAATTAAAGTCCACAGAGAAAACTCCACAAAAAATGAAAAAAGGGTCGTGTGGTACTGCAAAGTAGGAGAGAGAAAGTTAAAGCACAACAAAGGTTGAAATCCACAAAATAAAGGAAGTTAGAACTTAGATTTTTGTGGAAATCAGAAACTCAGTGTTCAACATGAGTCAGAACTTAATGTTCTGTGGGTTTTTATGAAGTTAGTGTTCTGCAGAGTTGGTAAATCCATGGAACAAGGGAAAAAAGCTATGCGGCATTGCAGAGAGCGAGTAAAGCCGTGGAACAAAGGAAAAGTCGTGGAATGAAGGAAATATGTTGTGGAACAAAGGGAAAAGGCTATGTGGTATTACGGAGAGTGAGTAAATCCATGAAACGAAGGAAAAGCCTTGAAATAAAGGAAAAGCCATGGAATGAAGGAAAATTAACACAACAAAGTGTTATGTGAAGGATTCAGACACTGTGGAGAAGGCAACAAGAGGAAAATTAAAGCAAAGTCTTTGCGGAGAAGACTCACAGTACAAGAAGAAGACGCAAAAGGTAAAAGTATGATTGTGGATCAGGAAAATAAATTAAACAATTCTATGGATCATTCATAATAAGTTGAAATACGTAGAAGGCAGAGAGAAGATAACAAATCATTTGAAATCCACGAATGAAATGATCTACAGGAAACTCTTTATAACACGAATGGAATAATAAGATAAGTCGAATTGGGCCCAAACTTGAATTCAAAATACAATTCTAGGATTTGGTCAAGTCCAAGGTGGAGATCAAGTTGGATTAAAGAGGAATTCAAGCATGTAAGGGAAAGGTGAAGGAGATTTGAAACTTATGTTAAGAGAGGATGCAACAAGGCCTATTGAAGATGTTTCAACTAGTTTGAGTTCTTTAATGACCTCCTACACCATATAACCTCCTATACCATGCAATCTCTTATGCCATTCTACATGAAAATAATGAACTCGTGCATAATTTTCTTTTCCTCTCTACATTTTTCTTCTCTCTGATATATATACTGGATATTATTCATTTAAATGGAGACCTCTGGCTAGTTTTGGTTGAGCCCTACTATTTTTTTACTCGTTTCACCTTTTGGATTAATAAAGGAGCCATTTTTATCTTCTGACTACTTGTGTATTGTGTATATTTATGAAATAGTTGATATTATCTCATGATAAAAGTGTTTATATTTGATTTTACAGTTCTATTTCCTTACCCTTATATAGGGATACATTAATTTTCAGGTCATAGTCTTTGTTTCCATAAAGTTCATGCATGATTCAATAGTGGAGTTTCATAATTTGATCCCTTATAAATCCATTTACTTCCTCTTTTTTGTGTTGTCATAAAATTTAAGCCTCTCTATGAAAACATTATGTAGAAGTACGTCAAATTGTGAGTTATGTATGGTGTGTTAGTACCCTTAATCATCTTGTGTATGCTCAGGAATGTAGAGGTCCTCAAAAATTTTGATGTATCACCTTGTTTTTAAATTTTTGTTTCAACCTTGTGCTTATTTTAGATATTACACTAGGTAAGGCAACCCTCTCTAGAGAATCACTCTAGCTTTAGGTCACCCACAACCTAGGAGAGTTTAAATTTTTTCAATTGGAAACAGAATCATCGCACTACTCCCCAAAGGGTGCATTCCTTCATGAAAAAAATTTATGGCATGCTCGATGGGAGAGAATACAAGAGTATTTTCTATATATTTGATGTTGTTCTTGGTTAGTTTCAATTTTTAGACACATTTATCCAACATTTGGTGATTCCAAATAGATAACAAGGATCCTTTCTTTAGACTAGTTTCTAATCTTTCATGCCAAAAATGACATCTAGATAATATTTTAAAGGTAAGAATTCTATTTTTCTTGAGTTACCTTCATTTTCAGTCAAAAGGATAAGGTTTTATAGACCTTCCCCATACAAAAAAATTCTTCTTGGTGTTAGTTCCCCTCAATACACTCCTATTATAATTCCATATCTACATATGGAAGTCCCTAGAACCCTAGTTTTTATTCCTTTCAGTGGTGGCAACCCAATGAAGCTTGCCTAGCATAATGATAACCTATGTCTACCCTTGACAATGTTCCATATTTCACTAGAGATAACAAAATTACCCCTATAGAGAACATTAAGGATGTGGTCAACATATGTTCTATTCATCATGTCACTCAAGAAAATGTTGTAGTCAAATTTCTCACTACTCCTTTTAAAGGAAAATTCTCGTAGTGGTATAGGGGATTAAGGGTAAACTCCATATACACTTGGGATCAAATTGGAGAAGCATTGTGTAGAGAGTTTGAAGATAGATCAGATCACTTGTCATTAGTGGATCAATTGACCTCTATCAAAAGAGTACCACATAATTATATGTCTGATTTCAATGTTAGATTCTAGAGATCATGGGACAAGATCCCGCAATTAGTAAGGCCTACTCCTGAATATAATTTTATGTATTATCAAATATCATTGAATAATGATAATTGAATGATGATTCAATCTATGGGTGGAATTACACTTCCTGATGCACATGAAGTAACCATTAAGGTTGAGAATAGTCTCATACAAGATGGAAAAATTGAACCAAACCCCCTATGACCATATTCTCATAAATTTAGCCCTCTACGACACTTCAAATACCTATAATAACATCTATTCCAGTGCCAAATAGTTAACTCAAGTAAGCGAAATCAACACTATCCCTAGAAAACCTAATCACTTACAGGTTGTTAAAATCCTTTTACAAAGATTTAAGAATGAAATAAATACTCTTTAGAGACAACAAAATTATAATTACATACCTTACTATCCACCCTACCAGCCTATGAAGCCATCATTTCAAGCTAATCTTCAAGGCCAAGGCCAAGTCAGTAATGCTAAGATTTATCAATCATGTAACCCCAATGCTACTAGCACATTTTTGGCAATATTTCCTATCCAAAACAAAATAATACATGACCATAAGTGGTGTTTCCCTGGTAAGCAACCCCACAACAAAACCTCTTATCCAAATTATGTCCTCAATCAAGCACTAATGGTAAAAAATGCTTCAATTTTCCAAAGTACATTAGTTGAATAACCATCACAACAAGAGGATTCTCAATAGTTATTACAGAATGATGTTACACTTTTCAATTGGCAAGGGGAATATTTTTGTGAAGTGAATTAGTTGCAAGGTAAAAATCATGCTTCTACCTCTATGATAGTCAATACATGGTCAAAGAAGAGAGACGTAGAATTGGAACAATAAACTTATAAAGGTCATATTTAGTCTTATCTAATCTCTCAAGGTGTTTTTGGTCTTGTTTCAGCTCCTAAGGTGCAATAATTTCATAAGAATCAGACCATAAGAGCTCGAGAACAACCCAAATCTCTTACCTTATCAACATTAACACAAGAAGGTACCATTACAGGTATATTATAACAAAATTTTATTACTTTCCCATATAATATTCTTAAGCATATGAGGTAAACCAAGTGAAAATTTCAATGTGGGTGTATTTTTCTATTCCTAGGAAGAAAGATCTTGCACAAGCTGCCTTGTTCAACCTTATAGCCTTTTAAATAAGTCATCCAAAACTAAAATTTATTTTTACCAATATACCTAAGCCAAAATAAGACCAATCAAGTAAAAGTATAAAACCCCATCATTTCTATGTGTCATTGATCATTGGCAACCATTTAGTCCACAAATTCATGCTAGATTCATGAGCGATTAGTTTAGTCATGCCTAAATAGGTAGTTAAAAATCTTGGTCTAGAATATGAACCACTTTCTAAAGGAGTTGTATTGTTTTAAAAAGACACCCATAAATATTTTTGGTGTCATCAAAGGATTAAGCCTCACTTTACATGCATGTCAAATTTCTCAATTCCTTAAGACAATTTCATAATTGACCTCCCTCCATACTTTTCTTTATGCCTATCGAGTGATTTCACAACAAAGATTAGGGGCCATTTTTCATTAGATTGGTCTCGCATGTTATTTAGAACAAGGTATGACACTAAAGTCACCATAAGGTGTGAGCATATTTCAAATAACCATATAGAACCTTATGTGCCAAGTGTCATCAATGTCAATTTCATAATCATTATTGAAGAAGACCAACTAATCGATAAGGAGCCAAATACTATTCTTGAAGGAATAACTAATTTATTGCTTGATGAATGGTGAACTGAGATTCATGATTTTGATCCTTATGAGAACATTGAAGAGACTGATCTGTGTACTTGTTATTTTCATAAATAATAATATTTAATTCCTAACCTTGTGAATATAAATGAGTGAGATGATGGTGTTTGGAAAATGTGGTTTGATGGATCTAGGAATAGAAATGGGGTCGGAGGTGGTATCATTCTAATGTCTCCAATGAAATAAAAATACTATTATTCCCTTATGTTTTATTTCAACTATACAAAAAATGTAGTTGAGTATGAAACCCTTCTACATTACCTCCAATGGGCTATAAGGAAAGGAATGAAATAATTACAAGTATTTGCTGACAAGGAATTACTTGTAAATCATAGAAGAGGGGAAAATATCACAAAAAATAACTTGTTGAAGATCTATAAGACTAGATTATGTGATCTTATCGAGGAATTTGAAGCTTATAACGTGTAATCAATTTTTAGGGAGGAGAAAAAACATTTTGATACACTAGCTATCATTGGTGCACAAATTGATATACCTAGTGGCATCAAAAAGGAAAAATTACAACAACATATTATGGTGGTTATAAGGCTAGATGTACCTAATAATAAAAAAAATTGGAAGGTGTTCAAAAATAAACAACAAATAGTTAATTTTCTATAAGAAAAATTTCAGTTCTCAATTAAAATTTGGGACAAATTATAGTAACAATATGAATAGAAAATCATCCAATTGAGGTCAAACAAGATACCTCAATGTTTGGTTATTTTTGAGTCCATCTTCAATAATGATGATATAATTAGAGGAGAGAAATTAAATATGGTGATTATGTATGAAGACTATGAGAATACCGTCATTGGTAAGGACCAACTCCTCAAACTTGTCAAGGTATGTAATCTAGAATAAAACATGGATTTTTTCATCTTTGTCAAGATTTTGATGATGTTTTTGCATGGGGATATGATGATCTTAAAGGTTTTAATTCAAAATTAGCACAACACACTATAGATTTGGATCCAAATGCTAAGCATGTTAGGAAAAAGTAAAGGCATGTAAATTGAAAGATAAATCCTCTCATAAAGCAATAATTGAATAAGTTGATAGAGGATAACAAAATATTTCCTATCAAGCACTCATCTAAGGTTACAAATTCGGTCCCTGTGAGGAAAAATAATGGAGAGATAAGGTTATGTGTTCTATAAAGATCTAAATAAAGATTCATTGAAGGCACATTACCCATTACCTTCCATGGAAAAAATCTTATAAATGGTGAGATGTTCAAAGCATTTTTCATTTCTTGATGGTTATTCTATCTACAATCAGACAATGGTACAAGAAGAGGACCGGTTTAAGGTAAGATTCACTAAAAAATGGGGAACTTATGCATTCAAGTATATTCCTTTTAGTTTTTCTAATACATGAGATAATTTTCAGATAGCCATGGATATGTAATTTCAGGGGCTAATCAATAACATTGTGCTTGTTTATCTTGATGATATTACAATATTTTCCAAGCAAGACGATGATTATTTTTCTCATCTTAGGAAAGTGTTTGAAAGGTGTATACAATATGGAGTCTCACTCAACCGAAAGAAATTCATAATTTTAGTTCATAAAGGTAAAATTTTAGGCCATATTGTCTTAAAAAAGGGGCTCACTATTGATCCTGAAAGAGTAAGTGTTATTCTAGCATTATCCTTGCCAAATAAAAAAAAACAGTGCAAAGTTTCCTTAGAAGAATTAATTTTGCTAAGACATTTATTCCTGATTTTTCTAACCTTGTGAATCCACTAACCTCTATGTTAAAGAATAATATGATTTTCAGCTAGAACAAAGAGGGAAAGAATTATTTTGAAGCAATTAAGAAAGCTATATCATAAGATCCTACCCTCACAAATCTTAATTTTACTAAATACTTCTCTCTATATGCCTTTAGAGATATTGATAATAATTTCTATGTTAGTGCAATAAAAGAATGAAGGTATGGAACAAACAATATCATTCTTTAGTCAAGGATTGGAAGGTTATGATGTAAGATACTCCTTTGTAGAGAAATAAGTCCTTTTTGTTGTAAGGATTCTCCAGAAGTTCAGGAACTTGATTTCTAACTATAAATTTCATTTAATGGTCTCACACCCAAGTATTAAATGATTCCTCTTAAGAAAGGACTTAAATAAGAAGAGGGTAGGTTAGGTCACAAAATTGATGGATTATGATGTGGATATCAAGGTCATGATGTTGATCAGAGAAATAGGTTTATGTGAGAAACTACCTTCAGATTTACATAATGATAAGAATGACGTCCTAGTACTTCAAGATGGCCAACAATCAGATGTAACTTCACTACCTATTGGCTAGACTCATGACAAGGTCACTTTGCTTCAAATGGGTGAATTCCCTCAAGGTTTGGAAAAATCTAAAAGGAGGTATTTTAGACTATAATTTGTTCATTATGTTCTGGTGGATGTAATATTGTTTAGAAAAGATATCAATTATGTTCTCTTAAGATGTATTGAGACCAATAAAATTGATAATATTTTAGAATAGTTCCATGATGGGATATCACATGGAAAATTTTCTCCCATAACTACATCTTTGAAGATAATGAGGACATGATTCTATTGGTCTAACATGTTTAGGGATGCCTATGCATGGGTTAAGAAGTGTAAGAAAGTTGATTTTTTTACAGGTAAGAAAAAACTAGTAGCCTTCCCTCTCCAACCCACATATGTAGAGAAACCTTTTATGAAATGGGGCTTGGATTTCATAAGGATGATTAACACACCTTCTAGTGAATTCTATAAGTGGGTTCTTACAACTAATGATTACTTTACAAGGTGGATAAAAGCAGTGGCTCTCAAGGAAACAAATGACACTTTAGTTTTGGACTTCTATGAAGGTATAGTCACTACGTTTGGAGTTCGTGATTCAATCAATTCTGATAATGTAGAGGATTTTATTGGTACTAGGATAAGTGAATGGGAATTCAAGCTCGGTATCCATTTTTCCACATCCTCTAACTACTACCCTTAAGGGAATGAATTAGATGAATCCACTAATAATAATATTATTAGGATTATCAAAATAACCATGGAATAGAACCAAAGATCATGGCATACATATATAAAGAATACCTTATGGGATGTCAAAATATATCCTAAAATTTCTATTGGTAATTCACCTTATATGCTTATCTATGGCAGGGAGTTGAGGTTTCTTATATCCCTTAAATTACCAGATCTAGAGTTCATTCACTAGTTGAAAATGATGAAATAAAATGTAATGGAAATAAAATTTGTAAAATTAATAGAGTTGGAAGAGCTTAGAAACCAAACAATGCATATAATGGAGCTTTATCAATCCCGAGTAAATAGATCATTTGACAAGATGATAATTTCAATAAAATTCAGGGAAGGAGACATTGTTCTCAAGTGGGATGAGGCAAGGACCAATCCTGTAAGGAATTCCAAGTTTGAATCTACGTGGAATGGACCATATATGATTTTTGGTTGCAAGAAAAGTGATGCCTTTCAACTCTCCAAGATGATTAGTGAGGAGCTATATGCCTCAATTAATGGGATATACCTCAAGATTTGTTATTGAGGTCCTGATTCATTCTTATATATAGCAGATATTTTTATTATTTTCCTACAAGTGCTTATCACACATTGTTGCTTTAGTTTCATTTCTTTGTGTATCTTGGGCATGTTGCTGATGTTGTATTTTCCCGTAAGTGATTTAGCACATTTTTTGTTTTCTTGAGAAGGCATTTTGGTGTTTAAATTTGTTTCAAGATCTTGTAACAAAGTGTGTACTTTCAGATTAGATTGGTAGGACTCCACGCATAATGGATATGCCAGGATACTGAACCTTACATCTAGCAGGCATGCACCCCCTAAAATTTTCCAAATTATTGTCTAAATAAGCACCCACACTTATTTGAACAAATTAACCCAAATTTAAGACTTAGGTGGCTCCAGAAAAGAAGTCCGCAAAACAAGGAATCCTCGATGTTCCACAAAAGTCAAGAATTATAGTGTTCTGTAGGTTTTCCAAACTTAGTGTTCCACGAAAACTAAAATCTCATTGTTCTGCAACAATGAAGAAATGTAGTGTTTCATGGACTTAGAAAATCTATGTTTCGTGGAGTTTGTCAAATCCATGCAACAAAAGTAAAGTCCGCAGAGAAAATCCATGAAACATGAAAAAAGTGTCACGCGACACCGCAAAATAGGAGAAAGAAAGTTAAAGCATGACAAAGGTTAAAATTCACAAAAAAAGGAAGTCAAAACTTAGTGTTCCATCAGTTTTTGGAACCTAGTGTTCTATGGAGTTGGTAAAGTTGTGAAATAAAGGAACATAGTCACGGGGAAATATGTCAGGGAATAAAGGAAAAAGGCTATGTAGCATTGTGGAGAGTGAGTAAAGTTGTGGAAGGAGGAAAAACTAAAAAACAAAGGAAAATATGTGGAATGAAGGAAATATGTCATGGAACAAAGGACAAACACGATGTAGCATTGCAGAGAGTGAGTAAAGCTGTGGAATAAAGGAAAAGTTTTGGAACAAAAAAAATATGTTGAGGAACAAAGGAAAAACACAATACGACATTGCAAAGAGTGAATAAAGAAGCAAAACAAAGGAAAATCCATGGAACAAAGGAAAATCCACAAAATAAAGAAAAAATGCTAAATGAAGGAAATCCACACAAAAAAGGAAAAGTGCTAGAACAAAGAAAAAACTGGGGAACATAGGAAAATCCGTAGAATAAAGGAAATCTGTAAAATGAAGGAAAAGTTGTGGAATAAAGGAAAAGATGCATAACGAAGAAAATCCATGTAACAAAGAATTATGCAAAAGATTCAAACACCATGGAAAAGCTGGCATGAGGAAAAATAAAGTAGAGTCTTTGAGTAGAAGACCCATGGTATACGAAGAGGTGACGAAAAGTAAAAGTATGATTGAGGATCAGGAAAATAAAGAAAACAAGTTCACGGATCATTTATAAGATGTTGAAAGCCGTGGAAGACAATGGAAGTCAAAGTAAGGCTGCAAATCAGAATAAGAACATTAGAAGACACATAAGATAAAGAAAAGATAGCGGATCATCTGAAACCCATGGAACAAGGAAAGGATCTATGGTAATCTCTGTGGAACATGAAAGGAATAGTCAAATAGTTCGACCTGAGCCTAGACTTGAAGTTAAACTCTAATTCTATGATTTTGGTCAATTCTAGAGTGGAGATCAAGTTGGAGTTAGGAGAAAGTCAAGTATGTACTTGGGAAAGATGAAGAAAAGTTGAATCTTATGATAAGAGAACATGTGACAAGGCCTATTAAAGATATTTTGACTAGTCTGAGTTCTCCAACGACCTCTACACCATACAATATCCTATGCCATTCTACATGAAAACAATGAACTCATGCATGATTTCCTTTTCCTCTCTACAGTTTTCTTCTCTCTGACACACACACACACACACACACACACACACACACACACACACACACACACACACACACACACACACACACACACACACTAGAGATTACTCATTTAAATGGAAACCTTTGGATGGTTGTAGTTGAGCCATATTGGTTTTGTTCTTGTTACACATTTTGGATTAATAAAAGAACCATTTTTACCTCTTCAGTACTTGTGTATTGTGTAGAATTATGAAATAGTTGATTTTATCTCATGATAGAAGTGTTTATCCTTGATTTTATAGTCTTATTTCCTTACCCTTATGTAGGGATACTTTCATTTATAGGTCATAGTTTGTGTTTCCATAAATTTTATGTAGGATTCAATAGTGGAGTTTCTCCATTTGAGCCCTTATAAAGCCGTTTAATGCCCCTTGTCCGTGTTTTCATAATTTTAAGCCTCTCTACGAAACAATTATGCACATTTACATTAAATTGTGAGTTGTGTATGGTGTGTTGGTTTCCTTAATCCTCTTGTGTATGCTCATACAAGTATAGGTCCTCAAACATTCTTGTGCCTTACCTTATTTTCAACTTTCTGTTTCAACATTTTACTTAGCTCCCACCCCTTTCCTTGTTACAATAGTAGAGTAGAGTTATTTTTTAGGTGTTACACTAGGGGAACCATCCCTCTCTAGAGACTCACTCTAGGTCACCCATAACCTATGAGTGTTTCAATTTTATCAGTTGGAAGGTGATTCATCACACCACTTCCCAAAGGGTGCATTCCTTTGTGATAATAACATCTACCACAACTTTTGGATTAGGTCTTAATGGGTTGGTAAATTAGGTTGGTTATTTCTGTAGACACCCATAAATACGCCCAAGCAATTTAAATACTTAAATTGTGCTAATTGTCTATCTTCTGGCAAATTGATGACATATTGTCAATAACGCTCATTTTCCCTCATATCATCATTAATTAATTACACTAAGCTAATTAATTAAGTCGCCTATCCAACAAATACCCTAATTAATGACCTTGCGTTAATTAATCACCCCTTCTACCTAGACTAATTAATTATTATTAATTAATTAGCCTTCCCTTCCATTTAAATAATAAATCAATATTTAATAGATTTAATCCCCTTCTAATAGCCTAAATCATACTAATATTCCTCTCATTAGTTTCTATAAGCTTACATCTACCTATTAGTTAATCACCTTTGATTAATTAAAACATCCCCCAACTCCCATGACTTGCTAAGCATAAATTAAACCCTTCTAAAGTAAGGTTACCTTTTTTAAAGCAACCTTATCCATTCCTAATCATTTTTTTACCTTTATCCCACATTCAAAGGGATGAAGTGTTTCCTTTATCCGTTGGGCTATATAAGGAGCCCTCCTTCTACCTTTATACCCACACCTAAATTTCTTAAGAGAGCAAATGCAAAGCATATAGCAAAGAGACTAAGAGCTTGCATTTTGTCCTCTTGAGAGGTCACCATTGTTAAGAGCTAAGCTTCCTATTCTTGCATTCTTTAAAGATCAAACAAGCAATTTTTGATTGCCATTGGAGCTAAATAGGTCCATGCATTTTGTTGGTAATCTAGGAGAGTAGAGATGTTAAAATAACATGCATAGTTTTAATCTCATGTTTTTCAAAGTTATAATGTTAGTTTAGATCTTGCTTAGTTCTCTATCTTGATGGTGTTTATGCTTTGTTTTAGCTAAATTGTAGAACTATTTTAGGTAGTATTTCTTGTTCCATTTGATTTAGCATCAAACAAAGTACACATGCACATATTTGGCATGCTCGGTGGGACACTTAGTCCCATGGCATTTTAGTTTAAGTTTCATTATTTTGGCTAATTTTTGATATGCACACGTAGTAATTAATGTCCATTTTCTTGGAATTTTTGCTAATGTGATACATGTAACTTCATGTTCATAGCCATCATTTTAATGGGTTATTGCCATTCTTAAGCTAACTTGTCAAAATTTGAGATATTTTGAGTTTTCTTGTGTTTT
Source organism: Taxus chinensis (assembly GCA_019776745.2). NCBI lineage: Eukaryota > Viridiplantae > Streptophyta > Pinopsida > Cupressales > Taxaceae > Taxus > Taxus chinensis. The sequence goes on along the minus strand of CM034146.1, from coordinate 270,789,181 downwards.
TTTCCGTATTTTGGTTACAGGTCTAGCGCAGGCACATTTTTAGGAGCGCATGCATGTTTTTTGTAGCGCAGGCATCTCTCGGGTGGTGCAAGTGCACTATCAAAACCTAGTTCTCTGTTTATCGATCCTGGCGCATACGCACTAACCCCGGCGGACACACCCTAACCAACGCGCAAATGCACTAACCTGGGTGCAGACGTCGGTTCATATTGTACCTTCACTACATTTCAAAACCTGTCAAATCGGTGCGTGCATCGTAACTAGAGCACACATGTTGTTTTAGTGGCACAAACACATTTTTGGTGGTGCAGACATTTTTTCAGACTCTGGGGCTGTTTTACAAAGCGGTGGCGCACACGCTTTTCCGGTCATGCAAGCATTTTATCTGATTTTCCACCTATTTTTATCGAAGGTAGCGCATACACTCTTTTCATGGTGCACACATCTTTTTGGTGGCACACACGCTTTTTGGGTGGTGCAGGTGTCTTTGTAAGGGGGGCGCACATGCATAAAAGGGGGTGTAGGTATATCTATTTAATCCAGTTTTGGTTACAACTTTTTAGTGCTCCTTGTTTTGATCATAACTTTTGACTCGTTAACCCATTTTCAGAGTTTGAATAAGCGTTGGAAAGATAACAAAGTGTACTTTGCAAGGGAAATTAAAAAATTTAGATACATTTGGTATACTATTTTCTATCACAAAACTCCCAAAATGCCTCGGAGACCTCAAAAAATGCAAATTACTAAAAACTGTTAAAAAAGTGCAAAAATTGGAATTCTAGAATTTTTCGATTTTCTTGGTTTTCTAACTCTTGCAAGGTTATAAAAAGTGTTTTATAGGTTTCCTTTGCATTAGGTTTCTTTATACTAACTTAATAAAAACATTTGCATCTTTATTTGTGAAGATTTGAAACGTGTATGCTCTTCCCTCATGCCTTTCTGGGTGATCTTGGGAATAAGAAACGTTTCACCACTTTCTTCATATTTGCAAAATGGTTTAATTAGCATTCAAAGTTGGTTAAAAGGAACTTATTTTCACATTATACTTAGGATTTTTCCATTTATTACAAATTTGAGTGAGATACCTTGTTGTGTATGCTCTTTCCTTGCGTCTTAGGACGATCTGGGAAATCAAAAACAACATCTTATCTCCTTTATATGACGTTTTGGAAAATTACTAACCTTGGTATGTAGGACCAAAATCGCTTCTCATAGAAAGAAGGAATAAAAAAAAGTCAAAAACTACTAATACAGTTGTTATACAGGTTGTCAAAATGGTGTTCAAGCAAACCACACCTAATTAAACAAGATAAAAAGAACAACAAATTCAAAATAGTGTATTGTAGGTTTCGGAAAAGGGTACGTCCCTCTCCGCTCAACTGGAACATAACCCCTTTGGCATAAACGCCTTAAGCTACAACAATGGGGGTGGTTCCAGGAACCCCAAAGTAGTCCACGCAAGAGGAACCTTGTGGATGAAACGGGAAGTGATCCACACTGCCTACTTGACTAGTGATTCCTTTGTGAGATAGAGTTACAAGTTATCCCTATGCGACCCTTTTGAGTACATGATGGATGCATTTACTACCCACTGTGCTTGAAAGGGGCAAAGCCGAGATACTCCCAAACTAGTCAGTGTGACTTTTTGGGTAAATCGCCCCGCTCATGAACAACTTTGTAACACCTAGGACGAGAGAACCACCTAGGAAAATATACTTTGGCCAGGAGCCCATTTTGACCATTTTAAAACAGTGTTGAGTTGTGAGCCATCTTTTCATCACGAAACATGCGACGCGTTACTTTAGCTTAGTTTTTCTCTTGCCTTAAGGCAAGGAGAAACTCTGACAAAGTGAAGCTAGAATTTTTTTTCATCCCCATTTTTGGTTTGCTTCCTTCATGATCTTTTGACACTTTGTTGATCAAAAGAAGAGTGACTACCTTTGGGTTAACAATCAATTGCTTTTGCCACTTTTTTGTCCGTTTACGCCTATCCATGTTTGCAGCTGGGTAAGTTAAACATCTAAAGTGTGCGGAGGCGTATATATATCATTGGTAGCCTTTGTGATCTTGATACCCATGTCAGGATCATCATCATAGTTTGGATTGATTCATCATTTGATCTCCCTTTGACGTGTTACCTTATTTGCATTGTCTCAACACAATTAAGATACTTATGTCGTGTTTTTCATAAACGTGATATAAGTATCCACATTGTGGTGTTACGCTGCACACATTTTAACACATCCTTAGTATACTTTGACTTAGTTTGATTTCAAACATTGTCCCAAATATTGAAGGGTGTCGCTTACTTTGTTTGCGTCGTTTTGATACCACTTTGACACTAATATCTCACTTCTCTGTGAAGCTTGATAGACGTGTCCAATTAGTGTGGTTATGTAGCTTACATTTCTAAACCTCGCCCTTTAACATTTAGGCCTTGTTGGTTGTTAAACTTGTCGTGGTATCCTTTGATTGGGAGTCACATCTACCCTTTGTTAATATTTACGCCTTGTTCATTTCGAGCTTGACGTAAATATTGACATTGTGTTGATCATATTTACACACACATTTGTATAGGGTTTATTTCCTTATTGATTGGATTTGTGTTTCACACTCGCATGATTGTTCCTTGTGATTATTCATTCAAAAACTTATTTTCTAGGACAATCCCTTTTTATCTCATCGATATTACGTCATCACGATGTCTATTTTCCTTAGACCTTCTTCAGAAAATCATGCACGCATCTCCATACTTACATAATGTTTAGGTGGTTGTCCTTATGTTACCCAAATCGACATGTCACTTCCTTCCCTTTGAAGGAATTCCATCACACTATCTAGATCTAGACATTTGCACTTAAAACAACACCAAAAATGACTGACTATCGCGTGATTCCCCATACTTACAAAATATAGAACCTAGGTTTAGTAATTCAAATCAAAAAATTCTCATTGCAACTAAACCTCGTTTGGTTCTTCGTGCTAGACAGCCCATACAGGTAACTCGTTCCCCACCTTCATCTCATAGTCGGTGGTATGATTAGAATGCTTCTGATCCAAATTATTATTTGAGTTCCCCCCACTCTTCTTCTAATTCTAATCCAAACATTTCCTCTTCTTCTGAGGATTCCAATCCAAATATTTCCTCCGACTCTTCTGAGGATTCAGATCCAAACTACTATTTGGATTCATCTAATTCGACTCCTAAGTCATCTAATGCAACTCCTATGTCATGGTCCTCCCTATCTTCGTAGGAACCTCTTCATCATACATTTAATATGACTCTTATGTCGCAGTCCTCCCTTTCTTCACAAAACCCCTTTTATCAGTCACCTTAATGATGTCTTTTTCCTTTAAAGATATGTGCGACTCCAAGTCCCTCCAATCAAACATCTAATACAATTCTCGAATCGCAGTCCTCTCTTTCTTTGCAGGACCCTTGTTATTATTCATCTGATGTGATTCTTAAATCACGGTCCTCCCCTTCTTCACAGGACCTTCCTCATCAATTACCCACAATAAATCTTCCTTCTTTGAAGATTCGTATGACTCAAAGTCCTTCGATTCAAACGTCTAAATCGACCCATGTGTCACAATCTACAGACTTTAGACTTAATCCTACTAGTTTACAGACGATATACCATCGTATAGGTAGGTCCACACCACCTTCTTCTACTCCTGAGACATCTAGCTACACATCTTCTTCCATCAATCCTCATCAAATATCTTCTAAGTCTTCCACACCAACTGGATCTCTTTTTTCCAATCAACCCCTGGTGGTTGATCAACAACTCATACCGATTGATCTCTTTCAGAATGAAGAAACAATCAGGGCATTTATAGGGGCATATGAAGATATTCCTTTAGCATATTACGAGAAAGGATTCTCTTTAGAATTTGATGAGTCTGCATATTGCGAGGAAAAGGTTGATTCCTTTTATCAAGAAACGGAGGAAGAGCCTCAGGTCATGCAACTTGACCCTCCTCTTATTCTTCCATCTTTACATTCTTCATTATGTGATGAAACTCCTTGGTCTTTCACTGATCCATGGCCTATATTCTCATCACCCAATAACTCTTTGTCTATCATAATTCCTCAATCACAATCTCTTATGGGGTCAACACCAAGTAGCCCTTCATCTACATCTAGGTATGGGTCACCTTCTAGTATCCCTACCTCTGCTATTTGTGGGACATTTTCGAGTAGTCCACTATCTTCTATTCTTGGGGCATGCCCAACTAGCCCCTTGTCTTCTAGGTATGGATCACCCCTGGGTAGTCCATCATATTCTATTCTTGGGCCACATCCTAGTAGCCCTTCATCTTCTATTTATTTGTCACGTCCTAGTATCCCTTCTTCTTCTATTCTTGGGCCACATCCTAGTAGCCCTTCACCTTCTATCTATGGGTCACATCCTAGTAGCCCTTCTTCTTCTATTCTTGGGCCACATCCTAGTAGCTCTTTATCTTCTATCTATGGCTCACCTCCCAGTGGCCCATCTTCTTCAATCCTCAGACCATATCCTTTTCATTCATCACATTATTCTTCTACCAAAGACAGTGGCAAGCCCATGGTCATTTCTCGCATCAGTTCTAAATGTCCACGTTCACTTTCTTCTCCTTCTCGGGATCAGACAAGTCATGCATTAGCTTACAAGAAACCCAAACAGTTTCTTAATCAAGCTCAGATCAAAACTGCAAAGAGCTCTATAGCTCCCAACAAATCAAACACTCTCAAAATTCTAAAACAAGCGTGATTCAAGAATGCACATCAACGTAACCATCAAGTATGGCGTAAAGTGCATAAACCTCTGGATAGGGAACTTAAGCTCCCGCATACAAAATCCAAGTTTCAGGATAAATCACAGTCCTTTGTTGAGTGTGAACTCACCACTATCATTGAGATCGGGAAAAACATGACTCTTGATAAACAAACATACCTAGTCTCCCTTATTAAGGAAGTCACAAACATTGTTGTTGGATCTTACCACACATAGTGACTTTGTTAGTCCCAACCTCTTAAAACTGTCAAAAATCTAAAAATAAAAAACAATTCAAAAAAAAAAACATTGAGAAAACACAACAAAAATCAAAGGTACAAAGATCAAACATTGCAATCAGGTGTTGCATACACATGGATGTTTCTTTCTTCCCTTCCTTACTATTCTTCTGTAAGTCTTCCTACCATTTTTATCCCATCGGTGATATTTTGGTTAACTTATTCACACACATTTTGTGACATTTATCTCTATGGTATCTGTTTGACCCTAGTCTTTTATCACCTTGGTAACTTAAAGAACGAATGAGCTCTTAGAGATCCTATCACATTCAACATCTAATAAACTTGTTGTGAAGAAGTTTTGGACATATTTGTTGACACTAGCCAATGTCGTCATCATAAGCACTTCCACCTCCTTCCATCAAAACATCAGTGGTTCTTAACCCCTTGTCAAACAAGAGAGTTGAAATAAGTTTTTAGAAATCAAAAGAATTAAAATCAATCAAAAATCAAAAGCTAAAAGTTACAAAGAAAAAGCAAATTGATATATTACTCTCTCTTCAGTATTTCCAATAATCTCTATCGGGGCTATGGACACCTGACTGGCAGTAGAGAAATGTTATGATTAGAATCAAATACATCTCCGTCGGGGCTATGGATGCATGACTGACAACAAAGCAATGTACGGCTATCCTTTCACCATCCATTCACAAAATCACCTTTCACAATAAATCATTTCTACACATTGGCTAGGGTCTCTTCACTTGTTGTCTATTAAATCTTCACTTCAAGAGGTAATAAAATCCACGTGCACACACTGGATCTTTATGAGTAGGCAGGATTAGTATGTTACCAAGTGTCTCGTTTTGGATCTTGTTCAGACTCTTACTCTAGTCCATATATTGTCTTACGATTTTTTCCTTTAGTTAATCACTTCTTCATCATGAGGCTTCTAAGCTACATTTATATCGTTCACATCATTCTTCTACTTCATTCAGAACATCCATGTGTATAATATTACTTGTTTTCCATGTTTGCGGACATGTTTGTCACCTTTCACAAAAACAATCTTCTCCTTCCTTTCTATCATGTGCTTTTAGGCCAATTTACACTGGGGGGAACCTTGCTTCTTCCCAACACTTCATTGGTTTACGTTCATCATCATCATGTTGAAACTATCCATAATGGCCTTGGGTCCTGCTTCTACCTGTGAAGACTTTGCCTTTGAATACTCACACCTAATCGCTGGGGCATTTTTGCATCTTCACCTTTCTCACATGCACGTGGCCTTATGCCCTTGTACATCCCATCTAGTGCTGGGGGCATCCATGCTTCCTCGTCTTCCTATACATAGTTTCAGAAAACTTTCAAAATCAACAAAAACATTCAAATATGTTAGAAAAACCATAAAAAACATTCAAATATGTTAGAAAAATCATCAAAAACATTCAAATATGTTTCAGAAAACTTCTAAAAATTGAAAATCATCCTACAAAATGTCACTCTCCTATTCTCATTGTTGTGTGGCCACACTTCTCAACTCTCTCTTTCACTTCCTTATGGAGACGTCTTGTTTCAAAGAGACCAAATCGCCTTTCCAACTAGCACTTTTTGCTCTTGTAATGGGAACATATATACACATTGGTCACCAAACCACACACTATGGAACATTAAACTAATTTGATACAAATCTAATCTATAAATTATGTGGATATTCCGCACCAAGTTTGAACAACATGAATTCTCTAAATTCCTAACACTTTCCTTCATTAATTAACTTGTTCTTTGCTTGTTAATTTGCATAAAACAATCATTAAATGTTCTTTTGAATGAATATAAAGTGATGTATAATCAGAGCAACATTAAAAAATAAAGAGAGAAAAATATAATTAGAGAGACACGAGATTAGCTTGAAGAAACTCAAGTTGAGAAAACTCTAGCAAGAGTGAAGCCATAATTTCTCATCTCACTATCTCATGATTCAAGTATAAGTTTAATACCTTCTCAAGGCGTCCTTGAACATAATACTATATTCAAAGACTCATACAAGATTTTCAACTCACTCACTAAGTATTTGCTTTCACACTCTAATTTTGAAAACCTCATACAATCAAGAAGAACCTTTGATACGAACCTTTACTTCCATCTATATCCTTATAAAGACATTATCCATAAATAATATAAAAATATAACACCAAATAGAGATTTAATTAGAATCCCAAATGACTCAGAAGTTGATGATACATCATTTGCAACCATAACTCTACCAAAAACCTTCTCATGTTCCAAAACTACCACTTTCTCCAGGAGCCAATTGCAAAAACTGTCATAACGGTTATTAAGGGTAGTTACAAAACCACAAATGAAAATCATAAAAACATTGAGGAACAGTTATGAAATTTTTATTAAAACTTAAAAAACAACCACTATGACTTGACCGACAATTTTTCACCATAAAAATATCTCTACCTTCCAGAGGCCATAATAAGCTTTTCATATGAATTCAAATTTGGGTGTTTTTTAAATTGGATCTTTTTTTGAGAGGAACACAAATATGAAATCAATTGTTTATTTGGATGAAATATTCATAGTGTTTATCCTTTGTGCCTAATCCTATCTTATTTAAGGTCTCATAGTTTCACAATTTCTACTTGAACATCGTTTAATGATTACATCTAATAAAGAACAATAAAAAGAGTGTTTGAGTGATTCAAAGTTACATCATCACAATAGTAAATTAGTTAGCTCATATGTCTAACATTATTAATGCAAAATTCAGATCATGTTCATTTTATTAAACGATTATTTTATCTATAGTTGTATGTTGATATATTTTTCCACACATGTGATGACATACATATATGTCTAAAAATGGAAAAAAAAAAAAGATAAAATAGGAGGTACAATTAACATATAACAAAATATTTAAAAATACATAAATTGTAAGATGTTTTAACTAGATCAAAATGATATTTAATAGAATGAAAGAGAAATTAAAGAAGTTAAAATAAATGTAAAAGATAATAAGACACGTAATAAAATCTAAGAAAGTAAGTGAAGAAAACACAAGGTGTGACAAAGGATAATAAAACACCTAATAAAATCTAAGAATGCAATCAAAGAAATCAAAAGGTGTGGAAATCATTCTAAGACACCTAATAAAATCTAAGAAAGTAATAAAAAATAAAAATATGTGGCGATAAGGATTCTAAGACATGTGATAAAATATAAGAAAGGAGTCAAAGAAATTATAAGGCATGGAAAATTATCATTTAAAACATAATAAAATATAAGAAAGGAATCAAAGAAATCACAAGGTGTGGAAATAATTGTAGTAAACCTAATAAAATCTAAGAAAGTAATCAAAGAAATTAAAATATGTGACGATGAGGTAGATATACCTAATAAAATATAAGAAAAGAATCAAATAAATTAAAAGATATGGAAAAAAGGTTTTAATAAACATCAAATGTAATCTATTAAATGTGCAAAGAAACCATGATATGTGACAAACAAGGAAGCACCAAAATGAATAGGATTATAATCATCAGTTTTTTTTCTTGAGAGATAAAACACTACCATATAATGTCACAATTATGGTAAATGAAGATGGTATGGATGAAAAGTATATGTTTGTGAGGAATGCCTAAAGGTCTTACAATCATACTCACAAATCCATGACAAGGGTGTCGAGGTTTAAAAAAGGTAGTAGTTTACAAGAAGATAATATAATGTAAAATGGTATAGAGAGTCATGGTCAATTATAGGCAATATCCATCAAGGTGAGTAAAGGGAGTAAACATGAAAAATAAAATAATAAGGTGTCGTAGTGGTAACATAATATCCTTAGCAAATATGACACACTCTAATAAAAAAATTATGACTAATTGTTTTCATCATCTAGCTGAGAGGAACCTACATATGCATGTTTGACATAAACTAGTGAAGTATAATGATATATCCCATGTTAACTAAAAGATAATATGATGGTAAATGGTGTATCTTTTCCATCAGAGACATGTTATGATGGTAAATTATGCATCGTTCCTTCCCAATAGGTTTTCCCCATTCCTTTAGACCTCACTTAAGGAGCTATAAGCCTACTATGCAGATTAGTTGCTCCACTTCCAGATTTTCCATTCATATGATATTAATGTTCACAATTTCCTTTTATATTATATTAAAATTTCAAAGTCATTTTTCACCCAAATTCATTTTTTTCTTATGTTTCTTTGGCTTGTTTTCATCTTCTCTTTGAGGCATTTTTTCCTTTCTAATTTTTCATGTCTCCTTTCTAACAATGTTCTCAAGTTTGCTTCACTTATTCGTTTATCTTTGTTAAAGCTATTCTTATATTTTTCTAATGTTTCCTTTTATAATGATTTTCTATTTCCCCTATTTCTTGTTTTGTCCCATCCCAAGAGTATGCAATAAATGATAAATGATGATAACACATTTAGTTAAGTAACATATTTGTAATCCAAAAGTTCACAAACACTAATATAAGTTGTGAGTGATTTTGGATCAACATTTTATAATCATTCATTTATTTAATTATTATTTTCTTTTTGGATGTTCATATATATTTTTAGTATTTTTAATAAGATGTAACAACTATTACATGTCATATAAAAATTCTTTTGTCATTATCTTGGTAAGTGGTGATCACAGAAAAATTAATGTATTATTTTTCATGCCAGAGTTCAAACTCCATGTTTCTATTATATGCTTATATATAGATTCCTTTCTTCACCAATATCCATCTATGCTACTGATAATATGGTCGCAAGGGATGTAATTTTTGTTTTCTGTAGGTTAGAAGTTCATGATTGTGGTTTTAAAGTAAGCTAGGGGCACATCTCATATTAATATGGGGGGAACATTATGAGATATATAGGGCAAATCCTTTCTCAAATGCAGAATATTCTTACATTTTTATTGTTCCTTATATTACTATGCTTTCACTTGATATGTTTTGTTATGTCTTTTATGTGTATTTTCTATGGTTTATATACCTTATATGTTTGACGTGTTTTCAAGTACCTAATGTGTTCACTTGTGCTTGGTGTATTTTCATGTGTCTAATGTGTCTTGAACTAACACTTATTTTTTATTATAGATACTTAATTTTGGTAAATTATCACTTAATATTGCCAGTATTGGCACAATCCTTAAATCGTGACTTGGGCACACATTCTAAGCTCAATTGCATATCTTTAGTCATATGCATGACTTGCTTTCGTCATTTCCACCACTAATTTCCTCACATATTCTCTTCCATTATTCCATAATAATGCATCACCTCTAAGTTTCATGCCTAGAAGTTTCCAACACCTCACTCCCTACATTATGAGACTAGCAAACAAGGACCAAACTATCATATGGTTTGGTTCAAATATGGTAGTTTCGTCCCTAGCCACCTAACAATCAATTTTACAATTTGAGATATATCTATGGGTCATAATTTTCTCATGGGTCGGTCTTAATACAAAATTATACCAACGAACCCCTATATAAGCAAGTATAATGGTCTCATTTACATGCCTAAACACACTCTTGTTTATTTTGGGTTAAATCACTTGGTGAGTTCCTGTATATTGATCTTTCCCAAACCTTCCCTCACATTATGTTTTCAAATTTCTCACATTATTGCATTTATATTCAAATATAACTTTGATTTATCTATTTCATGACCTAAATTTGATTTTCACATTTTCCCTTTATGTCATGTTTGGTCCTCCTTTTTGGGCCTTTGTTTAGGGTTTTTATAGGCCAAAGCACATTTTAAGGCATATCTACAAACTAAGGACTATATATTTAAATAAATTGGACCATTTTCTTCATTTTGAAAAATTAAACAAAAAAGCTCTTTTTGTTTTTCATAAATTTTAACACTATTTTCGAAATTCCAAATTAGGTATTTTCCTTAATAAGAACATAACAGACAAAAGAAAAAATTATTTGAAAATCCCTTGGAGGTCTTTTTCCATTACATTGAGGTACTTACAAACCTATTTTTGTTTCATAATATTTATCATCTATTTTTAACAATATCCATTTTGCTAATTTTATAAATATTATTTTTTTCTAAAAATCACTTTTGGGCCTACTTATTTGTTAAACATTGGGATTAATTGTATTCATCTTCAAGCCTCGTATTATTGGCCCTATTCTCTATGGTCTATTAAATTTCAACCTTCCATTTTCTACCCTTTTTTTGAAACATTGGTATTTACTCTCCTTTGTGCTTTCATGGCTTATGCTACAATTACCAAAATCTCCTTACTTGAGCTACTTCATGACACCCCATGTTATAAATATTTTATCCATGGGGTACTACAACAAATAATACTTCCTTCTGAAGTGAAACCATAGTATGTGGCATCCATCATCCATACTCTATGCTTACCAAAAGAAAGCACATACTCCACAAAGAATCATGGCAATGCCATCTCTTCTAAGGAAGCCCTAGAATTTATTCACACATTATGAAGTTCTTTTCAAATACACATTAAATCTATAAGTATTGAGATAAAATCACTCAAGGATAGGAGTTCATATCTAAGGAATCCAACACATGCTGATCTCAACCATATCTCTACACACAATATTGAATTTCAATAAGGGTCATCTCATACATGTTTTAAGCATCATGATCAATCTATATATACTAGTAAAGACAAGCAATATAATAATAATGATATGTAAGAGATATACGATAATTCTATTCACGTGAAAGTATTACATAGAGGCAACATTTTTCAATTTTCAAGCAATCAATCTTGCTTACTAATGCAATCACATCGAAAAGCACCTCTTCGATTCAACAAGATCATTGATAGGCGTAATGATATTGTATATGCTTTATTAAGGAATTTCTTACTCAATGTATTGCCTAATGATTTTAATCCTCTTCATAGGCTTGACAAGGTTAGAGGAAAACCATTTTATAGTTATCATGGAATCAATGGACATTGTGATAGTAATTGTTATGCTTTACAAAAGAATACAAAAATAGCTTGAGCTTAAGGGTCTTATTTCTTTCAACAAGTGTTATACTTTGTCTCCTCCTCTAACACATTACTCTAAAAGAGTGAGTTCTCCCATGATACCACTTTAGGGGAGCCACTGGTTCCTTGGCCTCCTTCAAGTGATGTTCCTTAAAGAGGATTATCTCCTGCACGATCATCTAAATCTCTAAAATATATAATGGTGCCTAAAGCTAGTACATATATGTTGCATGAACATAATATAATAATAAATAATTTGAATGTGCCTATATTGCAAGATAAAATAGTAAATAATTCATCATAACACAAACAAACAACTAACATTTTCATTTCACATGAATACTTGAGTGACAATACAGAGAAGGATTTCAAGTTCACTCTTGATTTACCATTACTAGTCAATTGCAAGCAGTAAAGATAATATGATAACTAATAGGCATGATAGTGACGTTGAGTAAAAATATGTATCAAATAATCATTTATAGAAGTTAAAAATTAATCCCATTAATGATGACAATTCTATGTTTATCTATATGGGTCCTAAAACATATCAAATCAAATTTATTAAGGTTGAAGTTATATTAGGCTCTCTCAATAAGTGTATAGAAATAATAAAAAAGAAATCCCAATGTAGGACATATGACATAACATTTCCAAGAAAGAGTTTCAAAATAAGGAAGCACTAAAAAATCCTCCACCGAAAGACGACCCTATTTCAATAAAAGTGTCACTAATTTATCGTCATCTAGTTGAAAAACATCAAGTTGCACAAAGAGACACATTTTACATGCAACTAGCTAGTAAGCCTCTTTGAGAAAAATTCTACATCTCAAAATGACACATTGTAATATTTTCACATAATGTACTACGCTATTTCTTAAATCTTCTGGAAATAATGAGAAAACCTTATGTCCCACTTCTTGATCTATTTGCATATCTCTCATACATATTGTATTTGCTTGTTATATTGGAGACAACTATCTTATCTATGCCTTTCTTGGTTCTTCAGAGTATATTGTATCATACTTGAACACTTGCTCGAGTATAGCCTCATATCTATCCCTTTCCCTACTAAGGTTGATATAAAAAATCCTCAATCAATCTCAAGAGAACTTCAAATCAATGGATTTTCCTCATAAATTCAAGGCAAATCGATTTTATCTATAACCTACACACAAAATGATTCACCCTATTCCTAGTATGCATAATGTAAATATGAGGTCTAAGCCTCCCACACCTACAATTTTCTCTCCTCACTGATTTGATAGTATTGTAGGGTAGCACTTGCTCTTCACAAATACTGTAAATATGCAAAAACATTCAAATAATATTCTAAACACAAAAATAGTCAAATGTTAACACAATACAAAATCATGACCTACATATGACTTGACTTGTTAGTTTTCATATAGTTTGATAAATAACAAATTCTATATGCTTTTTTAAAGAACACGTGTTTCATGAGTTATCTGAGCATGATGCAGAACATACACAAGAATCGACAATGCTTAGGTGTTAGATCTATCCCCTTACCCGCTTACCAGTCAACATGTGGGGGCATCTCTTACACTTTTATGTGCTATTGTTTCATTGCATAGTTTTATTTCACATTCTCATTTTCTATATTGTGTTATATGTTATTTATTTTGACCAATGCAACTAATACGTGCTCCATGTAAAGCTAATATATCTTGATCTATGTGCCTCTGGGCTATTATCTACTATCGTATTCACTTGCTTCTTGTATGTTTATTTTCATGTGTGAATTTTAAGCCTTGTTGCATGTGTGTATGTGCAATACATTTGTGTCACTTGTTTGGAGCCTTTGGTTCCTTTTCTCATGTGTGTTCGTGTGCGAAAATATTATGTCTCTTATTTTCATCTCTTCATATTCACCATGAGTAACATATGTGACATTTCTTATTATAATTGTATGCTTATATTCTTGTATACTTGGTTGATTATATGATTTTATGTTTGTTTGATAGTATGATTTGTTTGTTATCATTTTGTGTCATTGTTTCTACCATGCACTCCTTTCGCATGCACATGATTTTTATGGTGGCCATCTACAACAACCTTAAATGTGATCCAATGTTGACTGTATGCTACACCCAATATGGACACGCATAATTTATTTTGATTTGATATATCTATTGTACATATCACTCTCTTCAAAAGAATGGGTATCTAGGTCATCACATGTAAATATATGTAATTTAGGAACATAGATATAATACAAGAATCAGGACCAAAAGAAATAGAATATAGAAACAGAAAGAATATAAAAAATATAGATTATGATATAAATTTACATAGGTACCAAATCGTCCGATGTGGGCCAAAACTATCAAATGTTATTGTCTAAGATGGATAATTTTGTCTAGGAAGGCTCTTAGTAGTAAACTCAAATTTTATTAGAACATACATAATTTTACAAGTTATTTTATACAAATTCAGAGACAATTAACAAAATCTAGGGTATAACTTTATTAGATTTCGAAACAAAATGTATGGGGGCATGAGCACTATATTCCCTTTTGAATTTGCACATCTTGATAATTTTAACCCTATATAGTATGGGTGCATGGGTCTCCCCCTTTTATATTTAGCATTGCATACTTAATACACATGGGACATCACACAATGAGGGCATGAGCATACTTCATTCCCTTTCAAATTTGTATTATTTTACACATTTGGGTCATAAATCCATCTATGAAGATGTGGTTTAAGGGTAGAAGATTTTTGGGGTGACTAAAAGTCCCTACAACACTTTTATTCACTCCTTTTGGGAGGTTATTGGGATAATTAGACATCTTGTGATGTCATTTTACTTTTTAGAAGATTCTTTGGGGCATCTAGAAATCCATGTGACACCCTTATTTGGTGTAGGGTAAAGTGACACCCAATTCCATTACAGATCTAGTATCTCAATAAAAAAAAATTGATTGATCACCCCAACCCCTAGAATCTCAATTCCAATCCATATTTGTAATAATTCATCAAGGAGTTTCTCCTTTGACAAGACAAATAACTATAATCCTTCCTTACTTTGTTAACTTTTCAATTTTGTAGTTTACAATTTTAATTTATGAGTTTCAAGTACATTTTCATATCTGAGTATAAGTTCAATTAGTTTTACGGATAAAACACTAAAACATCTAAATATCTTGTGTTATTTATATAGACAACATATTGATGTTAGTTATGAAGCCTTTTAGATCTAGAAAGAGGGACGGAGGGAAAATGTTGAGCTATGGAAGATGTTGAAGAAGACGATGAACATGCTATGGATCAAAGGAAGGACAATATTGGAAACAATAGAGACAATAACATCAAAGCTTTTTGGCCCTACGATAGCCAAGATGGGATTGATGACTTCGATAGCTTCCACCCTAGATTGGTCAGAATAATTTACAATGGAATATAATACAAAGTGGAAACCAAAATATTTGACCAAAAATCTAATTATTAAACATGATATGGGAGGACATTTGACGTATGGGTTAAAGGGCAATATTAGGGATCAATATTTTATTTTAAGAGATTTTGAAAAGAATACAGAATTTTTTTTTTAATTAATTTTTTTTTTCTCGGAGCTATGAACCGGGGGGTTAAGGGGACCCCACCCATACAATATTTTTTGATCTTATAACAAGGTGGCAAAACACATGACATTATAAACTACCATCATGGAAACAAAACTCTAAAAAAGACAATATTATGTACCGAAAGTGATAGACTACTATAAACATACTAATCAAATATAACTATAACTTCAAATTTGACATGGGCAATTGAAGCTGTTGGATTCTTCTCACTGACTTCATCCGCCACTTAATCTTTTGATTTCCTCTTGCAAAATCCAGCCCTACACTCTACATCTCCTGTCTTGGCAACTTTTAACAAGAAAGCATAAGTCAATTTACTCTTTGCCAAAAGATTAGACTGAATGGGAGGAGCCGAACCAAAAGGGGAAGACAGAGCATCCAGGTCTAGGGGATTAACATTCATTGGACCTGAATCTTTTGACCTACAAATATTGTGGACAATAATTGCAAAATGCAGAAGGACTGCGTTCCTCCTTTTTAGCTCTATCAAATGATCCCTTAGGTCTAAGTCGTTCTCCCCCTCAACAAAATCCATGATGACATTGACAACTGCTCCATCTAGCCCCATTGCATGCTTTGGGATGATGAAATGGTAGGAAATCAACACCTCTTCCTTGTTTCTTCCTATCGCGATAAAATTGGTGACAAAGGTCGCAAATATCTCGATATTGACTTTGCGTCTTCCACACCCCTGTAAATAATTCACCCAAATTATTCACTCAAAAACATTGAAGACAAAGCCTGAGCCTATCTGAAACACCTTTTTGAGGCCAGCAAATGAAATGGGGCCATAAAAATCCATTTATCTACTTTCCCCCTATAGCATAGAACCAAAGTAACTGCCATGAAAAAAATTCTGAAAACATAAACTTGCGAAGTGTTACGAGCAAAGAGATGAGGCTATGTTGGAATGAAAAGAACCGATCCCCCACACCTAAAATAAATCTCACACAAGTGCAATTGGGAGTGCCCCATAATGATTATGGAGGGACTCCTTATTAATAATCGCCACCAAAGCCTACCATTTATTTACATCATTAGAAGATATGTGGTCATCCGCTTGTATCACTCCAGCATTGGAAAACAGGTCAGCAACCATGTTGGCCTCTCTAAAGATATGGAAAACATGCTACTCTTCCAACTTATCTAACCAAAAAATTATATTAGAAATAAGATCATCTAAATCCCAATGTGAAGATTTGTCATTCTTAATTGCTTGGATTAAAACTTGGGAATCACTTTTGATGAAAAGGTGAGAACTTCCATTTTCCACAACTAACTTTACACTAAAGAGAAGGGCTTGAGCTTCGATGATATTGCAAATCCCATATTGTAGGTGTATCGAACTGGAAAAAATTAATTGCCCTTTCTCATTACGAACCAAACACCCTGCCCCCGATAGACCTGGATTTCCTTTGGAAGCGTCATCGAAATTAAGTTTTCATAACCCTGGGGGTGGAGACCATTTAATTGTGCTATGAAGTAGACGCTTCTCCCATTTTGACTTACTTGCTTTTAGATTAGATCATGGTGCTGGAAGATTGATGAGCAACCATGCTTTCCTCATGGCAGCATCCTTGCTGGAGAAGTTTGATAGATTGTTGCAATGGAAACTAATGAATTATGAGATGGAAGATTCCAATATTGAGAGAATGGACTGAAGATTCAAATAAACTTCTCTGAAAAAGGCACAAATTTCTCTCCCACCAAACATGCCAAATGAGAAGCAAAGGGCTACATGACCAGATGGAACTGTTGACAATTATCATTGCAAATGAATCACAAAAGTTGTGGGAAATCTTAGAGATTTAGGACTTTGCCCCTAAGATGACATCCAAATTTTATAGAAGCATGCTCTTCTCTGCTCTGGGTTGAAATAAAGGTTAGAGAGAGAATAAAACAGTAAATAAATCCTAACTAAGGCGATGCACAAAGACATTACTAAAATATCATAGAGACTAATATTGAAATAACTACTACATTATTCGAAGAGCATCAAGCATGATCAACTACTCTGAATATATCTCAAATTATCAAAGTCCGAATGAAACATAAACATGAACAAATGAATAGATTTTTGTAAAAGATCTAAGGGCGTGTAGCACGATAGATATTTAAACATTCATCTAAAACTGAATAAAAGTAACATGAAGAAACAAAAGACATAGAATATTGTGAACTTGCAAGTGCACAGAACAAGAACTCTTATATATATAGAAAAACAATACATAACGCCAAACTAGCACAAATTAGAATGTTTCTTTACAACAAAGCATTGCTAAGGCCAATTAACACTATAGCCTGAACCTAAATTCTCCTGCAGAGCTCTATAACCTCTTTTCTATCTTCTTTGTTCGTCTAAGTATATCTCTGTTCGGCCCAAGAACATTCCTGTATAGACCCCGTGGCTCTTGCTTCAATTTGTCTCCATTAAGATTTCTACCGCATATATTTAGTTCTTACCTACGATATCTTCAAATTTTGGAACATATCTCAACTACATGCTTTGGGACCTGAGATCGCATTCAATCTGCCAGACCTCAAGCCCTTTGCTTCTTTGATTGGTCCTGTTGATGGTGGTGGAGTCTTTACTTGACACGTGGATACTTCACTCGTATCCAGGGCCTTTCCTTTTCTCTCTCCTCTTAAACCTGTGCCTGGATGACACGTGGAGGCATGTGTGCTCTTCCGCTTTATCTTTGACTTTTTCAACCCACCTGGGGCGGCTTAACCATGCTTTAGCCACTTGGAGGATCCCCTTTTCTCGAAGACTCTCGATGCTTTGTGCCTTCTCCAAAGTGCACTGAAGAGACACGTGGATATCCTCTGCACTCGGTTCCGTACTTAGGTAAAAACAATCTTGACAAAACAAAATAAAGTCAAAAGGAACAAGGGGTCGAGGTGACAAAAGGGTAGAACTGGAGGGGTCCCGCAATAATGTAGAAATCCTTCTACATGAACCCAAAGGGAGACCCTTTCCTAATGCAAGACATGAGTGGAGAACTTCCTTAATTGTTGTATCAGGAACCCAGGCTAAGCCAAGCATCTGGCATAGCCAGGACCAACACTAGTAAATGAAAGGACACTGGAGCAACAAATGATCTATATGCTCTTCAACCTAATCGCATAAAGGACATCTTGATGGTCCTTGGTAACCCCACCTCCTACGCTTAGCCTGCGTGAAAATTTTTCCCTTGTACACTAGCCATGAGAAAGCGCCAGCTTTGGGAAGGCAGTTGGAGTCCCAGCAACCTTACCATGAGGGGACGCCTCTACCCTCTTGCTGAATAAGCATATCATAGCTCGCCTTTACTGAATATTGCCAAGATTTGGTTCCCAGCCAAATGAGGCAAACTGGTTTGTCTGAAAATCCTGCTCTTCTCTCCTTAAGAATAATTTGATACAATAGAATTGATGCCTATGGGATATTCAGAGAGTCTAATGTTTTTGATGAAAGAGAGGGGGAACCATCCACATTTTGCATGCCATAATATACTACCCAATCAACCCATGCAACCTTCATTGTGAGCTTTACTTGATCTAGACGTGGTAAATTTTGAAGGGTAGGGTAGCCATTCCAAGAATCCTTGTAGAACTAGGCAGAAGTCCCATTCCCAATTTTCCAAGAGGATAGCATGGAGAAAACATGACTGCTAGAACAGATAAAGTTCCACATGTGAGATCCTTTAGGAAGCTCTTGGTTTGTTAATATGCTTACAGGAGATCCATTGCCAAGGTATTTTTGAATTAATTTTTTGTTGAGAAGATGAGATGGATTTGAAATAAGATTACAAATAACCTTGGCTCCGAGTGCAATGTTGTGAATCCCCAGATCTCTAACTCCTATGCCACCCTTTTCCTTTGGGAGTTTGACTTCTTCCCATTTAAATAGGTGAAACTTTCTTTCATCTCCAATTCCTCGCCAAAGAAATGATCTCAAAATTTTCTCCACTTTTTGTAGGAAATTTTTGGGAATCTTCATTACTGTGAGCATGTAAATAGGGAGGGCACTTAACACTAAATTGATGAGTTGAACCCTACCTACAAAAGAGATCCATTTTCCTTTCCAAACGAGAAACCTTTTTTCAAAATATGATAATAGATCATTCCAAAGAGAAGAATGCCCAGCCCCAGTGAAGAGAGGAATACCCAAATATTTTTGCAGAAGGGAACTAACTGAAAAACCCAAGATGTTTTTAATCCACCTTTGGACACGAGGATAAACATTGAAGAAAAAGATAAGATATTTAGAAGAACTGATACCCTGACTAGCAACATCTGAGTAGGATCAAGAATTTGACCAAACTTTCTAGCCTTTGTTACAGAAGCTTCTCCAAAAAGGAAGGTGTCATCTACAAACTGTTGGTGGGACACTAGGTCCACTCCATCAGCTAATCTAATACCTTTCAAATCTCCTTCACCAATGCATTTTGAAATCAACTTGCTGAGAGAATCCACTTCTAAGATGAAGAGGAAAGAAGAGAGGGGGTCACCCTGACGAATACCCCTATTACTAGGGAAACTACCTTCAACTGAACCATTAACCAATACTGATAAACGAGGAGAGGAGATGCAATTGAATATCCAGTTACAAAATCATTGACTGAATCCCAATTTCAACATGATTTTTATGAGGAAACGCCAATTTAGTCTGTCATAAGCTTTACTAAAGTCTAACTTGAGGAGCATACTCGATCGAAGGCTCATTATCAAGGAATGCATTAATTCATGGGACAGAAGAATGCCATTGAAAACAGACCTCCCATGAAGAAATCCACTTTGCTTTGGAGAGATGAGCAAGGCAAGGAGGGGGCAAAGGTGGAGAAAAATGAATTTGGAGATGATTTTATATGAGGTATTGCATAAAGAAATGAGTCTGAAGTCATCCAAAACTTCCTCTTGGTATTTCTTGGGATAGATGAAAATATAAGTATGATTTAGAGCTCCTAAAACTTTACCTGAAGCTCAAGATTCCTCTGCTACTACCCAGACATTTGAACCAATGATACACCAAAATTCTTGGAAGAAAGCAGCATGGAAATCACCCTTCCACTTTTTCAACATAAAGACCTTGCCAACCTTTCCACTTTGTGGACAAATCACCCCCCAAATCTAATGAATAGAGCTTTGTTTCCTAGATTAGACAAATATCTACTTCTTGTTCAAAGATCTAGCACTTGACCAAGCACTATTTGTTAGGGGCGTTGAGGCCCCTAACATTCCTGGATAAGATCTTCATTGGATATTTGGGAGGGACAGGCCCTCCCTACTTATCTTTGAGAAGAAATTACTGATTTGATTTTTCTTACCTTCAGCGATATCCTTATTCATCTTGGATTCATTGCTTGGCCTTCTCACAGAGGCTGAGTGAAACATTGGGGACCTTAAGAATGTTGGGAGTTACTGCCAAGGAACAAACGACATCCGAAGCTACCTCTCGATAATCTCCAAAACCATCTGCTATCTGAAATTTAACAAGGAAGGATTAGATTCCAGGATCACCTCCTTTTCCTCCACCCATTTTTCCAACTCTACGCTAGAAGAGCCATGCCCGACATCCACTCTGAACTTCAAACTCTTAACAAGTTTATTTGATTCAGTTGCAACCATGGGGGTGTCCCTAAGGAGAGACCTCAGGGAGAGTGAGTAGGGTTGATCAATATTAGGAATTGATGTGGCCTCTATAGAAGGGTCGACCTATGCCGGAGGAGGATTAGAAGAAACTTGATTGCCATTGATGGAATCCTTGGTCTTGATCAGGACATTTTCTTTTGAAATCCATCTGGAGCCAAAATTTTCTGAGGGTGTCGAACAGTCTTTCAAAAGATGACTTGATTGTTTTCATTACAAGCATTTCAAAGAGATTCATTCATATCCGATGTCTCAATTCGAAGTGCTAGAGGGGCTCTGTATTGAGATTGAATCCAGTAAGAGCTTCGAGTGGTCAAAAGCAATGCTAACCCTAGAAAAAGTGGTTAAGTTACCTTCTAGAGTTCGAGGGTCGATTTGAAGGACTTTCCCTAGGCTACATCAAATTTTGGAGAGGATCTTCAGATTCTAATAATCGATAGGCAAGGCATACAACCTAACCCAAACTTGATGGTCCTCCACCTTCACTTTCTGTGGATCGAAATGAGGGGCCCAAGGCCGAAGGAGAAGACCCCATTTGAGAAGGAGGTTTTCTTTCCTCTTAAGGGATTCCGACCGCTGAGCATCACTGTGAAATAAAACTAGCAATTGCATGTGCACAATGCAATGTGAATGTCGAACGGTATATGTTATTTGATTTAGAGGGAAGTTATTACTTTTGTAGTTGATATTCATAAGAGGTGTGATTGATTTTGTAAGATTAGGAATATAGATGAAGCATTACATTTAAAGGTTTTATCTCTTCATTTCAAATTTGTTACAAATTCATACATATGCATTTGCAAATCTTATATCATGAGCAATAAAGAAGATGTCTTATTATTTGATGTAAATTTCAGCAGTTTTGAGTGCATAGTAGTAAAACAATAAACAATTGTAAAGTAGAACAAAATTATTTAAAATCTTGTACAAGTAGCATACATTCATTTTAATATTTGATCGAGTCTTGGGGAAAATTCTAGAGCTAAAATTCTACAGTTAGCAAACATCTAACACATTCAAACATTTTCTGTAGCACTAAATTCCTCTCTAAAGTTTCAGGAAAGAGTATACAACCAAGACAAAAAGGCAAGGTTCTTACTAAAAAGAAAATTCATAAATGTAAAGAAGATGACAACTCTAACACAATATTAGGTATAAGTCTTGTGGTAATCAAGGCCAAGATATACATACATATATTCTACTTTCATTCAGGAAGTAACTTTGGAAAAAATTGTGGCAATCAAGGCCAAGGTGGAGATAGAGATATTCTATTTTGATTAAGGGAGTAAGTCTGGAACAACAATGCCGATAATTACTGAAAAAATATACACATTCAAAAAAGTTAGAACACTAAATTCATCTCCTTGCTTAAGATTTTACAAGAAGCGTACAACTAATCCTACAATAATGCATGTACTAAATGAACATGAACATGCACATAGAGACACGTTAAAGTTGTTTCAAAGATTTTGAAACACCAAGGTTGTTATTCAAAAACAAATTCATAAATGCAAAGACTAGAACAAATATAAGCCCTTAACTGTTAAAAAAACAAAACAACAAAACCCTGCAATCTGCAACAAGGAAAGATGAAGAGATTAGAATGTCAAATAACTCTTCCTTGTAGATCCAATTCCTTGAAGGCATAACATCCACACATTTTAAAGATATTTAAATGTAATTTCCATTGGAAAAACATAACACGAGAAGATTTTTCAAAAATAAGTTTGCATCCACTCAACAAATTTAAAATCCTGAAGCCTGAATAGGCAAAAATATTATCCTAATTGAAATAAAAAAAGAAATTCAGAAATTCAAGACTAAAATTAAAGAGGACACACATGAAAATTACAGATAGTGCATCCCGAGTTCGATTCTCCGCTACTCTCGTCTGTGCAGACTTAAACAGGTGGATTTGTAGGTAAAGTATTACAGATTGACAATTTCCAGACCTAATGGTGAAAAATAGAGGGGGAGGAGGGTTCGAATCCCACATAGAAACCCTCACACCACATATGTATACTTGTTTAATAAATCACAATGAACAATGGATTTGAAGGTTTCTAGAGGAATCACCCTAAGACAACGCATTTAAAGGAAAAGAAAGCTTGAAAAAATATCTCAAATTATCTTATTAACATGGTTTATTCTCCCATGATAGAAAACCATGACCATGTAAATACCTCTTAATTTTGAAACCCTAGTTCAAAAATCACAAATATAACATGTAACTATTGTTGTGGACAAATAGAAGGCCAATCCTCCTTGGATATCATCCATATACTAATTTCACATCAAAGGTGATGCGAATGAATTCAGTCTCCTTCTCACTACACACCCTGGAGAGTGCCCAAGCAGGAAAAAAGCACCATCCCAATGTTGTAAATGTCACTCTTTTCAGTAATCGCACATTTGGAGAGCTACTCATGAGAAAGGAATTTTGACGTGCCTCTCATGGTGGTCATCACACGACTGTCTTTTCTTCTCATCAGAGTCACCATTATGAAATCAGAGACTTGTATTCCTTGTGGAGATACGCCAGACCCCATGCAGTGCCCAATATGATGTTGAATCTGATGGGTCTCATCAGTTGTTTTTCCCTTTCGTTGTTGAAAAACCACTGATGTAGAAATCCATTGGCCACATGTTTGTACATGAGGATCTTTTGACATTTCTGTGAGCATAATCCAAGTAATTGAACCATATTCCAGTGGTGGATTAACCCCAAAATTGCCACCTCCGAAAAAAATTCTTGTTTTCCCTGTCGTGCTATCTCCAATCTCTTGATGGCCACCTTCATCCCATCCACCAGAATGTCCTCGTATATCGTTCTAAATCCACTTGAGCCTAAAACCTTAATAAAACTTTTGGTCATTGTCTCGATTTATTTGAGTGAGAAATTCTTAGCGGTCAAATCTGTCAAACTTGACATCAAATGGTTATTTGAAATATTAGGATAATTCTACACCTATGGGTTTGGATCATTTTTATTATCAAATAAGCCACTTTTGAAAGAATAAGAACAAATTAAACTCACAATATCTGCAAACATAGTTAATGCAACCTAAATGGTTGCCTTTTTCTGATGAGATTTACAAAAGCAGGAAAAACACATGATCCCAAAGTTGTAAATGTCACTCTTTTCAATAATTGCACATTCGAAGAGCCACTCAGGAGCAAGGTATTTCAAGGTGCCTCTCATGGTGGTCATTACACACATGTTTTTTTTATTCATCAGAGTCACCATTTTGAAATCAAAGACTTGCATTCCTCGTGGAGACATGCCAGACCCCATGCAGTGCCCAATGTGATGTTGAATCTGATGGGCCTCGTCAGTTGTTTTTCCCTTTATTTTTTGAAAAGGCACTGATCTAGAGATCCATTGGCCACATGTTTGTACATGAGGATATTTTGACATTTCTATGAGTAGAATCCGAGCAATTGAACCAGATTCTAGTGGTGAATTAACCCTAGAATTGCCACCTCCGAAAATAATTCTTTTTTTCCCTGTCACGTGATCTCCAATATCTTAACACCCACCTTCATCCTATCCACCAGATGGTCCTTGTATATTGTTCCAAATCCACCCGACCCCAAAATCTTACTAAAAATCTTGGTCATTGTCTTGATTTCTTTGAGTGAGAAATTCTTGTCGGTCATATCTTACAAAGTTGACATCAAATGGTTATTTGAACTATCTAGGTAATTCTACACCTATGGGTTTGGATCATTTTTATTATCAAAGAAGCCACTTTTGAAATAATAAGAACAAATTAAACTCACAACAACTGCATACATAGTTAATGCAACCCAAATGGCCACCTTTTTTCTGATGATATTTACAAAAGTAGGAAAAAAGCACCATCCCAAAGTTGTAAACCTCACTCTTTTCAGTAATCGCACATTCAAAGAGCCACATAGGAGCAATGTATTTCGAACTGCCTCTCATGGTGGTCATCACACGACTATCTTTTATGCTCATCAGAGTCACCATTCTGAAATAAAAGAGCTGCATTTCTCGTGGAGATACGCCATACCCCATGTAGTGCCCAATATGATGTTGAATCTGATGGGCCTCGTTAGTTGTTTTTTCCTTTCTTAATTGAAAATCCACTGATCCAATGATCCATTGGCAACATGTTAGTACTCAATGATCTTTTGACATTTCTACAAGAAGAATCCGAGCAATTGAACCAGATTCTAGTGGTGGATTAACCCCAGAATTGCCACCTCTGAAAATAATTCTTTTTTTCCTTGTCACATGATCTCCAATCTCTTGATGACCACCTTCATCCCGTCCACTAGAAGGTCCTTATATACCATTCTGAATCAACCCAACCCCAAAACCTTACTAAAACTCTTGGTCATTGTCTCAATTTCTTTGAGTGAGAAATTCTTGGTGATAAAATCTGAAAAACTTGACATCAAATGGTTATTTGAACTATCTGGGTAATTCTACACCTATGGGTTTGGATCATTTTTATTATTAAAGAAGCTACTTTTGAAAGAATAAGAACAAACTAAACTCACAACAACAAACACAGTTAATGCAACCCAAATGGATGCCTTTTTCTGATGAGATTTACAATTCGTGATGACTAAATCCTTGTTGCATAGTTTTATAAACACAAAGGAGTTCTCATTATTTGTGCGTGAAAGTGTTCCGACTTGAGATGAAACGACATAGCAAGATTTGGAATCTGCCAAATAGAAGGATGTTGTCAAAATTAATTTCATTGGAAAAATGTCCAAACGACTGTCAATTTTAAAATATTCACTGAAACGACTGGAAGGTCCTTTCCCATAGGGGGAACGCCTTCGACATAAAAAATTGTGAATTTGAACTCTTAATAGACATGAAGAAGAGGAAGAGAAGAGACGTGTATTATAATTTTGTTGGAGTTATATTTTTTTTAATTTAAAAAAAAATACAAATGTAGAAAAATAAATCTATTTGTCATAAAATTTTATATAAATCTAAAAAAATAAACTTATAAATATTGATTTCTTTCTTTCTAATCAAGTGGAGGGGTTAAAAGTTTTATAACCCTCGGCCCACTTAAAACCACATGCAAGATACACTTTATTTGATTAAATTGTAAGCTCTTCTTCTCCCACTCACGACTTCCAATCATATATTTTATTTTCCACTTGCAATAGGATAAAATGATACGCCCCTCCTCCTTCAAAGTCATTTCCACTCCATACTGAAAATGTTTTAATATAGAAATCAAATTAAACTTCACAAAAATAAAAGAACACATCTTTTAATGGAACCTCATGGGAGTTTACTGGTTTGAAGAGAGCCTTTTCACACCCAAACGAACAATAGTTTAAAGCCTGGCTCTTCATTGAAATATCATTGAAGAAAAAACGGTTTCCACATCGGGACAAACATAATGGTTCGGATAATCTATAGGTAATTTTGTTAAGCTAATATATAACTTCTGTGATCATATACACATCTTCATAATATGAAATAAGCCATTAATCAATCTACATTTCAATGGAAATTAATGGGTGTGAAATCCATGGGCAAAGAAGACCGCTTTATAAATTCAATACAGTCTGCAATGGCCTCTGCCTAGAAAGAATTCAATCTCCCATAGAAATTCCTTGAGTAGACACAGAAGGATTTGATCCGTTGCAACCCAACAATGACTTGGATTTGTTGGTGTAGGTGTTTTTTTTATCACTTTATTTAATTTTTTGCAACCTAATAATGACTTGATTGTAGTTTTCCTGGTGGAAACCATGCAGAGTCACAGACAGATGGTTAATCACCTTCTTCATTTTCTTCCACATACAGAAAACACTAAGCCTAGGGCGAGACCCATCTATCCTTGCACCTCAATCTCATTACCCCATGACTCCTGTATATCCTGGGGCAAGAGGCATCCTCGATTCATTCTCACCATTTCCTGTTGCGTGCCGGGTCTATTGTTCAAATCCTCGAATCAGATAAATGGTATTTTTTAGTTAAGAACAAAATACACAGATTTGTTTGTAGTTAAAAGTGGAATGATCCATTCTGATTGTAGAAGGTCGTCACAAGATGCAAAAAAAATTAGTTAGAGGTAAGAAGGAATGAATATAATTCTTGACAAATCAATATTACGAGATGTAAATAGAAACCTGAGCCATATTTTGAAACTCTACTTCTGAACTTGTTCGAGATGAAGCAAAATAAATTTGTGGAGACTTCGATCTTACTTCCAACAATGCTGAAGAAATGCACGTATTTAAAGGCTATTTCATTCAAAATTTAAAAAAACAAAACTTTAAAATAGTAAATCTGCTACAACATGTAAAATTAGAAAAACAAAATCGTTGAAAATATCAAAAAGCAAAATTGTTAAAAATAGCAAAACCGTCATTTAAGCCGTCAAATTTGACAC
Source organism: Taxus chinensis (assembly GCA_019776745.2). NCBI lineage: Eukaryota > Viridiplantae > Streptophyta > Pinopsida > Cupressales > Taxaceae > Taxus > Taxus chinensis. The sequence continues at coordinate 270,761,529 of CM034146.1, read as the reverse complement.
AGTCCCATGAATGTCCGCAAAGCCTTTTTCCATAGGGATAACGCCTTCGGCGCAATAAGGAAGAAGCCCTTGGCTAAAATATGGATTCTCAACCCTTGCCCCCATTTTTCCTCGCACCAATAAGAGATTTCTCCTGTGGATAGCCACCTTCCTGAAAATTTGGCAATGAGAGGCCTATTGGTGAAAAGCCGAATTTGTCCCGTTCTACCTATCCCTCACACATGTTCAGGGATTGTGTATTTAATAAAAAATAGTCAAATATTACATTAATAAATGCTTTGGCCCAGTGGTGGGCCTACAGTATACTGTTTTGGAGGTCGGGAGTTCGAATCCGTCTATCTCCAGTGAGAGATTGGCTACGCCAATTTGCCCATCCAATCCATCCCCCTCATCAATTGCCACGTTTTCACTATACGCAAAATGATCCAAAGAAAGAAAATATCCATCGCTAACATGAATTCTCAGAGAATAATGCTGAGAGTAAGATTCTTGATTTGAGGAGGTAGCAAATAGAGATGGAAACTGCCTAGGGTTTCGGTTTGAAGAGAGCCTGACATTATTACCGTCAGGAAAGAAAGAGTTGGCTTGATTACGGAATTGCAGAGGAATAAGGGCTTCCGAAAATGAAGAAGACTGTGACTGATCAAATTTCTGATGAGGAGGAATCTCCAGGAAGGAATTTGAAATTCTGCGGAGGGTGATTAGGAAAAGATACTCCCTATCACCCTGTCTCTGTCCAGATGGACTTGTTGCGCCAGCCAACCGAAATGGAATTGGCACCTGACAAAGTACGGCGATTAAAGCGATCACCATGGGAGACCATGTTCAGAAGTCCTTCCGGATGGTAACGAACCTCGCGGCTAACTGCTACATCTTTTGCCCCTTGCTCCGCCATCCTAAAAAATGTTCCGTTTCAATATAGAATTCATATTTGATTCTATCTTTATCATTGATTTTTTCGAAGAAAAGAAGAAAAAAATAGAAGACAAGGATGGATCTTTGTGATAAGCCCTAAAGATAAAATATTCTTTGCATATGGTTGGCCCTATAAATAATTCGGCAATTAATGTTGAGGGAAATGCTTTGAAATTTTTTCCTTTGTAGCATGTCAAAAGGGTGGGGATTTCTCGATATTTTGTCAAAGAGGAATGTAACAGTCTGGAATCTTTGGGGATCTTAGGAAAACTCCATGCAACGTCTTAAAAAAATGAAGGTAGCTTGAATCTTGGATTCACAGAGATTGGAAAGGTTTTCACATATATAACATTAAATATATGGTTGAAGGATGGTTTGTAGTAAATTTTTAGTGCTCAGAGGATAAATATCGATACCTTTTTCAAAATTAGTCCTATGAGGGGAAAAACATCCATGATGAAACTTGGCAATCAAATTTCATAAATTTTGAAGTGTCTGGTGTAGTGGATGTTTATTAGATCATACTGTAATCATTACCATTGGAGTATTGGAAGTAAGAGATACTTAAATATATTGACCTGGTTTTTTAGGATGGTATCTGAAATCAATCCAAGATCTCTAAGCATTGGTGTTACTTTTGTGAGGATGTATATTAAATTAGAAGAAAATGGACGGTTCCCGTAAGTCATAATTTCAAATGTAAATGGGAAAGAGCTTGTTCAGCTAAAGGACTTGGTTAAGACGTGTAATCTTTGAAAGGTGAAAGAATTCACACCAGTATTAAGAGACAAAAAAAAAACCTCCCTTACTCCATCTTTTTATTCAAAAAAGGTAGCCATGGGGAGGTCATTTGGAACAAAAATAATTTTACAAAGAAAGAGATTGACATGTACAGAAGTGTAAAATTAATTGAAGGCTACATAAGTGAAACCCTTAAAATTTCCCCAAATTCTTGGAACCTCGGTGGATGAGATTGAATCTCGGCCCACATAGGGTCTTGATGTGAATTTGGAAGCTATAGAACCCATGATCTTGGAATTCATATCTCCTCTAGTTAGATCCTCTTGTAATAAACAATCCTATGGTTATTTGGATTATAATTCTAAGTTGGGAGGGAATTTTGAATAGATATTGGATGAGAAAGAGGTTTTTGTCCTGCAGATCATTTCTAAAACGGTTTCAAAACAGGATCATAACAAACAAGATGATTTTTTGTGTTTTGAAACCACAAAAAAAAATTGGTGTGTGAAAAGTATTTCTCATTTATCTGTATCCCAAACCAAGGTGATAAAAAGTGATATATATATATTTATTCTCCCAAGGGTAAGAAGAGGGGGATCAAATCAATGGTGAAAAAAATGGTCGATGATTCTTTGGGGGCCATTAAGATAGGGTGTCAAAACATGGTTCTAGAAATGTTTTCTACCATCAAGATGAAACTATTAATATGATATGAACCTGTGTCTAACTGCATTATAGCTCCCCTGGGATATATATTTCTCTATTATTTTTTAGAGTTATGCTCAAGACAATTTAAGCTTTGCGCGTATGTGAGAAGTTTGAATCAATTGTCAATATTAGGCCTCTTGATGATGGATACTGTTGGAAAGAATGAGGCAATGGTGAGATGAATTATATACAATATTTTACATGAGAGAATGGTATGCCATGAAGATTATTTAAATGATACTAGAATTATAGTTCAAACATTAGGTTATGAGAGGGGTTAAGTTGCAGCTTTTTTATTGATAGTAGTTTTGTAGTTGTAAAGCATATTGTGTGTCCCATAATAAAATGGGAAAGAAGAAAAGTGATTTGATAATGCATAATTATTTGAGAGATGACTTGACAATATTTGAAATATTTCACAAATTCAGGGGTGTTATTTTCTTTGAGTTGCTAAATGGGTTTGATGTGGCGGTAGTGATAAGAGGGATAATAATGGAGGTGAAAGAGTTTTCTTTGTCTAAGGTGATGGGGCTACCTCAAATAGAGGAAAGGTAGTTTAAGGTAAAAGCAAGAATTGATAAAGGATTGCAGGATTTTCTATTGCCATGGGAAAGAGTTGTAGAGACAAATTAGGGAATTGTGAGACTTATCTTCAATGGTTTTGGTATCAAGTTTCTACCTTGATAATTAGATATTTGACCGGTAAATGGTGAGTTTCTTATGTGTTTAGATATAATATTAGGTTATTATCTCATTTATGACATGGAAGGTGCATTAATGTTCCTTTATTAATACTTCAACTACTAGATAAAATGGGTACAAAAGTACAAAAGAGAAACTTGTTGTCTTTAGCACATCATAGGTTAATAATGCTTCTTGTAGCGGAAGAGTTAGTAAAGTTGCAGATGTGATGGGATGAATTGTGTTATGCTTCTGTGAAGAATCCTATAGGTCACTAGTATGGAATTTCATATTGGGATCAAATCTTAGCAAAAAAAATCTTTGGAACCTACGAGAGAGGTGTCACTAGCTTTGACAAGTTGTGAACATCAAGTGTTACATAAAAATGCCGAGATAATAGGTTATCAATCAATATAGGTGATGAAATATGATGGTGTTGGTGAATAGAGGATCTTGCATATATCTTTGGAGGCTACATTGGAAATAATTTAGTGGTAGAAATGGATAATTATAAAATTAAATACAAAAAAGGAAAAATTCCAAAGGAAAGAAGAAAAGGTGGTATGAGAAGTAGTTTATGGACGATGGAGCAATTTTTTTGGTGTGGTCGGTTCTCTAGTGAATGAATTTGTTAAGAATAAACTATCTCTCTAGAAACATGTAACAATATTGTTGGAGAGTTGGTCTAGGTTTATGTTGATTTGATTGTTCCATGATTTTTTTGCTCCCTTCAAAATAGATGGAATTTTTTATGATGTAGTACTAGACCAATGTTATGACAATGCTTCTCCCCATGATATATTCTTGGGATAGGGCTTCGTTTCTCCCAAATTTATTCAAAAGAATGATTTCTTTTTGTGTTGAATGTGGCAATTATTTATAGATAATGGGAATTTTAACTCTGTAGCATAATTAGGGAGTATTGTTTTTTCTTTTTCATTATGAGTGAATTTACACTCTTATCTTTATTTGTACAAAACATCGTGTTGATTAATGAAAGGGTGAGGGATCGACTAATCCTATTTTTAACTGATAAAATAAATTATGGACATTGAATAGATTTAATGTTGGAGGTTTCACTATGGAGGTTGCATCACCACTCAAGTGAATCAAGTGCCTTGAGCGAAGAAAAAGTGTGTTTGCATACTCATGTGTTTTTTAATTTAAGAAAAAAAAATTCATTCTGTAACTTAAGGGGGGAGGGGGGCAATGTAGACACCTAAATTTGGTAATTTATCACTTGATAATGTTAGTATTGGCTTAACTTGTAAATCATGTCTTTGTTTTGATCTCAATTTCTTATCCTTAGACCTATATATGACTTCCTTTCTTCATTTGTACTACTTTTCTCAAATATTTGCTTGCATCATTCCACAATAGTTTATCACCTCGTAGTGCCATGCCCAAAAGTTTCGAGGACTTCACTCCTTGCCCATAGGAGACCACCAAATAGGGTCCAAAATGTCCAATTGTTTGGTCCAAAACTAGTAGTTTCCTCCCCAACCACCCAACAACTAATTTCTCAAATTGATATCTTTCTATGGGTCGATACTTCTCTCATGGATTTCCCTTAATGCAAAGTTAAACCTATGAACCCCTATATAATCAAGTTTAATCCACTCATTTACACACCTTAACACACTCTTTTTTTATTCTAGGTTAAATTGTTTGTGTGCTTGACATTATTCCTAATACTTCATATGCTTCTCTATGTCTCTAAGACACGTTATGAGTCTTAAGGTGTTTTTTATTCATTTTATGTGCTTGTTATGCCTCTATATTGTGTTTTATGTTATTTATGTGTAGGTTCCAAATGACTACTTTTTATCTTGTCATATATTTGACATGACTTTGACCATTATCAATGTTTCTTCAATGTGTTTGATTTTCCTTACGTGACTTCACTATCTAACATGTCTTCTACATTCTTGTTGTGACTCTAATGTATAAAGTGTTCACTTCTTACTTGATCGTGTAGTTGTCACGTCTAATATCACCATTATCTTAATTATGTACTTAGTGTGTTTTATGTTCCCCATGATTCATATCATCCAAACTACCGATATTACTTTCTGAAGTTTCCACGAATCCTATCATGCATCCATTAAGGACAACAAATTGTACTCATGTTTCACATTGATATATTTTATGTTGATGATCTTACATTACTTATATTTTGAGTGCATATGGGGCAATATGATTCTTTAAATTATATTGATTATATCTTGCACCCACATGGGTACCATTATTCTTTGTGCTATATTATCTTATGTCCATATGGGAGATATTATTCATAACATACATTCTTCCATGGTTATATTTTTCTATGTTATACTTCATTTATTTCATAACAGACATAGTGCATATAATCCATCTCTTTCGAGATGTATGCTTCATGTGTTCATCTCAATTCCCAAAAGAGTGGCATATATACCACTCATAATATTCATATACATGTTATTGGGGCATGTGTGTTGCTACATCAAATTTTTGATAGCTTAAACTTTATTTAGGCCTTCATGTATAGGATGTACTTAGATTGTTTAGTTACTTGGGTAAGGGGATGCATATATGATATCTTTCAAATTTATTTTAGGTAATAGCTAGAATTTTATATTACTAAATATTGTGCTCATGATTCCCTTTGAGACTCTAGATATGTACAAGACCCGAATCTCATATAGCATATAACTCCATGTTATTTCTCACTAAAATACGATATAGTATTTCAAGTTATTTAGACTATAATATATTATTATTATCAATACTCACCCATGGATGTATATAAAAAAGAAAGAATATTTAATAGATTCCTATGTGTATTAGATTTTGCTTCCAGAGCTCTAGGCAGACAAAAATATATATCCATACCATGTCTTGTTTTATAATTTGTTATGTATGCAAACAAAGACACACACTTCAAAGCGGGACAAAATTAAACACCTAATAATGCTCCTCGGGAATTTATTATTTGTTAGATTACATGATTTTAACATGTTTATGTAGTTGGTTAATTATTGATATTAACATATTTATTATTGACTTTTTTTAAAAAAAATTGATGGCCCCCTTGCCTTCTCTTAGCACCTTCCAAATGTTTGAGGGGTTTTTATCTCTCCTCTCTTTTTCCCCTCACCTCAATATTTATGTCCAAATTATTCAAACACACCTAGATTTTTAAGATCGTACTTCTGGACTTGTTCATACATAGTCGCTTCCACCTCTTGTATATATGTGATCATTATCTCAAATTTTGTTACTTTTTAATACATTATAATTATATAAGGTTGGGCATCAAGAGGGTCCTAATTCAAATTCTATTTGTCTATAAATACACATGCATTATAATTCATTCAAAATCTAAAAATCTAACGAAATTTAGAGAAGTCATTGTTCATAAAAATATATTAAGCACCTACAAACATTCTAGACGAAATCAAGCAATTATTAGACCATTCATTGAATAACACAAGTTTATGTGTATACACACACCACAACATTAGTTTGCATGCTATTGAATCTTTTGTAGTCATTGAGGTATATTGTTTTTTATATTTTTATTTCCTAATAGCATGGAAATACCAAGATGGTTTTACTATTATTTTGTTTACCACATTGCCAAAAATAAATTATGTTTTACTTAAGGGTTTAGGAATCAATGCCCAATCAAGATAAGAAAAAGACTTTATTTTTTACAAATGAATAAAGTGAAGGCGCAAAAAATTGAGTGAGATTTTTGAAGATCATAACTAGGTGATCATCAATATTTTTTAGACATGTCTGCCATTTTTTAGAGCACTCAAACACTCCATACATTATCATGAGAATACAAATGATTCCAAAAAAAAATTGGCTCAGGTTCTCATTAGTGAATATATATTTTTAGAGTCATATCCTTGCAATTGTCATTGTAAAATAAACTCATATGCACCCAAATGTTTCTATACCATGAGAAGGAATGTGGTGATGAAGTTTTCACTCTAGCCAAAATGAAGGTGGCTTCAAACTAAAAAAAGATGGAATAGATAATAATAGAATATTATATTTTTGGGCATCATTGGACAAATGGTCTCACTAAGAGCATGCTCCCATGGAAGGGGGGCTCCATAAATATCTCAGCAGGTGCTGCTGAGAAAATTTAGGAACATTTTAGCAGTGTTAAGGTCCCATGAATTTTTATTAGTTTCCTCAACAATACCCACTAAGATATTATAGGATCCCATTGGATTTTTATGGTTATTTGTAGGAAAATAAAATCATATTTCTCTCTAAAATCACCAAAAATAATGGCGGGAATGCATATTAGACTCTATCAGCCCTAAACTACAGGAGGAAACTCCTAACCCCCCCCTCTCCAGCCACCTCTTAAGTTTAGGGGGCTAAAAAAGTGAAGCTCCTATTTTTTAGGCCTAGATTCTATTATTTCCCGTAGCCGACTTTAAAAATAAGCATGGGACCTTCTGTTGCAAGAAATTAGGAGCCCAAGCCCCTTCATGGGACCATGCCCTAAGTGGTGGGACTTACCTCTCACGACATTATTTTGGGAAAGGAAAGTAAGTATAATAAGGTCTCTCCAAAAACAAGTAAACAATTTTCAAAAGCATTTCCATTTGGATGGATATTTGGTTGTGAATTTCCTTCTCTTACAATACTTCAACTTAATATTTTCGGTGGGGGTGTGGGTGTGGGTGCATGTGCAGGTGTGGTCCATGATTCTTATTTGTATAAATTGTTAAATAAGGATTAGTTTTTTATATTTTTCTATTTGTTTTATTTTGTAGCTTAATTGGTTGTGATGGATAATTAATTGATTTATTTTAGTTTAGTGTCCTGAGATATCCCTTGACTTAAGGGGTATATATTTGTCTTGATTTAGTTGTAAATGGTCTATTTTCTTTTCTGGGATCAAAATTTTAAGAAATTTTTATATTTATTAAATGAAGGTTTTAGCATATTTCCTATCAATTGGATGTAACAATTAAAATCTTCAATTTTTTTTTAATGTATCAATTACCATGTAATAAGGAATATTAATTTGGTGTTAAAACATTATAGAAATAATTTTTGCTCAAATAATTAATTAGATAAATATAATAATGGAATAAAATCTTGAAGAAAACTATGTTTATATTAAGTTTCTTCATTTTAGAACATGTGCAGTAACAATATGTAAAGTGGAAAGTAGTTTCGTTTAATAATACATTAAATTGACCATGTCTAATTATAATTAAGCTTTATTTATATGTGATATTATAAATCAAATCTAATTATAATGATAAATATATTTTAGGAAATAATTAGAATAATTAAAATATTTGCGGGATTAGAAAATTAGGGTCTTATAATGCTATATAGTTTTTCACAAATTAAGAGGTAATTGTTAGAAAGAAAGCTCAAATAATGAGGCAAACCAAACTGAAAAATATTACGAAAAATGGAGCACCTTGGCCATAACATAACACTCTTTAAGTGGTATAACTAGAACCATATTAATACAATTCTAACAAATGTTAGAAATTACTAAACTAATAAAACAAACTTGATCCTTTGTTCATTGTCTCTAAAAACTGAACTTGCTTCTTTAAAATTCACTGCAAGAAATGAATATGCTTCCTTGAAATGCTAATTCAACCAACACCATACAAAATAATGAAAAATGGGGTGAATTCAGGACCCTGTCTCAATCATACTCCTTTTAGGAAACAAATCTTGAAAATAACATATAATATAGTTCAACGGTAGAGTGTAAGTATCTCAACTATTATTCTTTTAATAAACGTAACACATAATCAATATTTGATGTTTTTCTTAATATTTGTCATAAAATATTTTTTAAAAAAAACTTTTAACTTTCCTATTAATAAATTAAAACCATTTTTTTTAATAATGTTTGAAACATCACAACCTTACTCTAGAAGATTCCATATGCTTAGTTGGAATTAATTGGTCTTATAAAGAGATTAAAGTTGAGAAACTCGCACGATATATATAGGAAAACTCGTAGATGCACCCTTTTGCTAATTTTTTGAATGGAGTGGAAAACTAAACAAGAGCCGCAAAGCGGCCAGTTCCTGCCTTTAAATTGTAATTGTAGATTGTAATAATCGAAGATGTAAAGATGAGCGGATTGTAATAGGCAAGAATGTGGTTTGTCTAAAACACCAAGGAAAACTTTGTAGAGTCCAAACATAACTAAGCATGTGCCTACACATCCTTTAAATATAATTGTCTCTGAAAATAACATGTTGCTTTATGTGCTCCTATTAGGAAACATGAAGAGAAGCACATACAGTGTACAATAAGCAAATTTGTTTGAAAATGACACCAAAAATTACTATGATGCCTTCTTTCATGTTGTGTCAAGTTCAGTAGATAGGTATACATTTCCAACTAGTTAGGTACAAAACTTAAGCCATATTCACATTATGTAGTAGTGTCATTCCTTGTTCACTGCAGTGTTTTAAGTCTATGTTGTTGGATTGGATTTAAGTAAATGCCTTGTCCAAACATGTACTGAAGATATCGAAGCAAGTACAAATACAATTTTCGCAAAACTTTCTACAGAAAATTTAGTTTACTAGAACTGATGGCAAAATAGTGTTATCAAACCATTTGGTGTATGTGGGAGTTAAGGGAAGAAACAAATGAATGGTGTCAAGAACAAACAACATTACCAAATCTAGTTTATGGAGTGGCACTAAATAGTATTGGGTGGACATTGGTTGTTGGTTAGGAGAGAATGGTAATATATGATGGAGAGGGAAGGGTAGTAAGGACTATGGCGTATTATGAGATTCATCCAAAAGATTTGCAATGGCTCTCTACACATAACTCATTGGAATATATGTGCACATTTGAGTGGAACAATGTATGGTGGCCGTAACGCAAACCATTCTTATAGATATTTTTTGTGCAAATTCTTAGACAATAGATTTTGGAATGGTTGTATAATTTGTAACACAACAGATTTTACAGCAAAATATGAGATGCACATCTAAAAGCCACCTCAAAGTGAACAAAGAAGAAGCAAAGAATTGACTATCTCACAATATATGGCCAAAATCTTCGATGATAAGAGATATTTGTGTCCCAATACTTGAACCACAATGTCATAAAGAAACCAATACTTCATTGATTTCTTCGAATGAAAGCCTTGCTTTTCATTGTCTTTTTATCTCTTGAACCACATTTGACCTTTGACCAAGAGATAACATATATTTCAAAAGCAATCCTTGCATAAGAAGTTCTTGCATTTTGACCAAAAGAAAGTGATATATGTCATAAAGTTTGACAAGGTCAATTAAACTGGCATGCTAAAGATATTCTCTCATATTAAGTTTCAATACATTCTAGCAAATTGGCAAGAAGAGGGCAGGGCCAAGAATGGTTTTGCTTATATGTGTAAATATATAAAATGGAAAATCATTTCTACACTTTTCTATATTTCATACTTTTCCAGTGTCGTTTGTTTAGAAGATCCATAAATCTAATTCGGCCCATCTTGATTTCTATGTATAGAGAGAGAAAAAGAACAAGAACACATCAGTGTTGCAGTCGAGTAATACAATTTAAACTACTGCAAAAGTTGTCTTTGTAACACCTAAAAAGGAAATAGTATGATACCAAAACAAGTAAAAATGATAATTTAAGCCAACTAAAAACATTAAACTGCATGAAAATAGCTTCAAGTTTGTTCCCCTATTTAGTAATTTTTTATAGTGATTGCATGCTTAAGAAGAATAAGAAACTAGTGAAACTAAGAAGTTTGCAGAAAGCATTTCAGCCAGTCCTACAGATCTACACTGAATGCAACAATGATAGACAATCAATTGTTTATAAATTATTAGTCACCACACTTTCTAAAGATAGCCCCAAGAAATTAGCTTCAGACATAAATTGATGAATGCATAATCTTACATAGTAAGAAGGCTACACACCATTCTGAAAGCAAATCAAATTTCCTGGTCAAGATGCAACTGTATAACTAATGTTGACTTGATGTCCCTTTGATATCTTTTTTTGGTTGTCTACTTGATATAAGAAGGGATGTATACTGTAGATTTCTAAAAGGACGGGATGACATGAATACCTAAAGGAAAACCCCAAAGATTTGAAGGGGAGCTCATGTTCCGAGTGAGCCGATCCGAACCAGTTATGTCCAATGTTTGAAGATCCTCCATACACTCCATCTCAACTGGCAAGCTCTCTATGTTATTACAATTCTTCAGTGCCATATGTCTGAGCTTAGGCATTACCCCTTTTCAATTTTCAAGGACCTTATCTTCAATCCGGCCAGTGAAAATGACCACAATGTAGGAAATCATGCACCGACTCTTCCAAAATTAGAAGGAAACTCCAATCAACGACTCACAACGTATAATTTCAAGAACCTGCAACAGTGGAAAATGGCTCCTGGGATCCGTTGAATTTCATTGATGTACATAGAAATCTTGGTGGTAGGTGTTTCTTAAAACATGGAATCTGAATACTTCCCATTTTTCTTGCACTAACAAAGCTTTGATTTCCAGAACACGTTGAACATTGGTGGTGATTAATGTCTATTGTTGTTAGTGTACAACTATGTGCAAAACCACAAGGTCTATGAACTGTTTGACAAAATGATTTGAAGTAATATATTTTACAAAACTCAAGCAACACAAATTCAGTGACTCTCACTAGTGATAGGTTCTACATTTTGTAGGAGTATGGAGATCTCAAAAACAACTTGAATGAGGATCAGAAATTCAATTTCTAAATGGGTACGCATATTTATGAAGATATAACAAAAAGTACGTTTTTTGTTTAGATCTTTACATTGGTAATGATTTTGTTAAAATGTACATGTTGAATGTGGCTATCTAGGGCATGCATGCAAAATGTTTGACAAAATGCCTGATGAGAAACAACTTCATGGAATGTAATGATTTCTGGATATGTAAATGAAGTGCTCGACCTGTTTAGACAAATGCTTGAATAGAATGTGCTTGTCATGGAATTGCAAAGACGTGTACGAGTGTTCCACTTCCAAGTTTGCAAAACGTATCTATAGAAATCAAGCTTGGAAAACTTGTACCAAAGGTGAGAGGTACTTTATGTTATTCCTGTTAACATTTAGTACTTCTGTTGTTTAAACCAATCCAGAGTTTATCTTCATTTATTTATTTGGAATCATTTTTTATGATGCCATCTCTTCATTTCCACAATCCCCCTGAATTCAAACTTCAAATTAGTTGCTCTTCAACTGTTTTACAAATTTCCTTAATCGATTGAGAGATCATTTTCGTGTCGTTAGTACCAAGCGTTCCCATACTTTGCACCCAACTAACAAACCCAATTTCAGGAAAAAAAAGTGCAGATAAGGCCATGTCATTAGGTAGAGCACGGATCAGATGCCTCCCACATTAGAGGAGCATTTTTATCATATAGAATTCCCTGCCATCTTACACGGTGTATATTTTCTCCCCTAAAAAATGGAGCAACTGCTAGTGATAAAGGATCTGTGATCTTGATTAAGAATAGTCGTCCATACCAAATTTATTTAGATGTGTGTGATAGGCAGAACTCACCTTCTGTATATAATGTTGTCACATTGTAATTGGTGATAGTTGGGATTGTCAAGCATTCAATCAAATTAGTTTTAATGTAAGTTATCTACATTCAAATAGATGAATTGACAGATTGACAAGGGTTAATAAATGCCAGGCCACTTGGCCATTTATAATTTTTTGGCTTTAAAAAAAAAAGAAAACCCTGTAGCTCAATAAGGGATGAAAATTGTCAAATCACCCTTTCCAACCAATCAAATTTCCAATAAATTTATTTATGTGAAATTATATTTATGTAATTATGTCAATTCAAAATTTATACATTAGAAAACTTGACATGGGCAGAAAAATTCTTGTTTATGATTGGTTCACAGTAACATTATTAATTGGATGACATGAAATGTATATTATCTTGGCAGAAACTAATAATTTTCTACTCCCTATCAATATTAGATTCAAGATTTGCAGTCATACCCCCACTTCATAAAATGTAGTCAAGATTTGTAGTCATAATTCACTTAATGAAATTTAAGTTTGATTAATAAAAACCTCATTTAATTTTGTCGCCACAAGGAAATATAAGCTTTTTATTATGGCTTAATTTATTTTAACGAAGAACATTCAAGTTTAGATAGTAAAACATGATTAGAGTGTGGTTTTTATGTTATTGTAATTCTGTAAAACTGAATTGTTAAGTTTTGTATTAGTAATGAATTTTAAGTTTAAAATTTCACAATTATTTATATAATTTTACTGTTTTCATTATAAAATTTTGTGATTATTATCTCTTCTAATTTTTAGATTTTTTTTAATGAGTAGTGCGCACTCATTGGGCACTAGATTATATAGATTGTTGGCATCTCAGCTCATGCTTCAAAGGAAGCATATAATAGATTTACAATTACGAGTAAGCATACAACTAAACTGTTGATCACATTTAGCTTAAGCAACTACAAGTAAGGGGCATCCATGTCGTCAAAGTCACCCAAGGCACGATCCTAGCCTCAACCATTTAACTCTTCATGTCGGGTATCTCCAAGCCTTGTGCTAAGCAAGACTTAATCCTTGGTGGTCTCATTGAAAGCCTAACAACATCACCAATAGATCAAAGGTCCTTCGATCTAATTTGTAGATTTGAAATATGATTGTCAATTTTTTAATTGAATCACATTAATATATTAATTAATAGTCAATATAAATGATTTAATTTACCCATGTTTGTTTTGAACTATCATATATAGATTTTTTTATTTAGATTTATTACATTGAGAGGTGTTCCTACAGTTCCATGTTTGTTTTGAACTATCAAATATAGATTTATTACACTGAGAGGTGTTGCTATAGTGGACATAAAAAGTGTAATGGTGAGTGTTGTTCGAAAAAAACTCTTTATTCACCGACTAATGTTTGATGGTTAAAATAATATATCTAATATTATAATATCAACTCATGTTTAATACATAAAATCATGTTTAATATATAAAATTAAATATATAATTATATATTTATACATAGAAATGTAATTTATTTTAAAAGTGTGGAAGATTATTAATGCAGTAACTATATTAATTATTTTTTATATATTATTTATTGCAAATATTAATAGCAATCGCATGTGTACAATGCCATGTGAACGTCAAACAATATATGCTATTAGATTTAGAAAGATAGTTATTACTTTTGTAATTGATGTTGATAAGGGGTGTGATTGACAATATTGATTTTCTATTGAAGCCAAAACAAATGTTGCAAAATACATTAGAAGGTATGTTAGATAATAGTTTGGTGTGTAATAATTGAATACAAATGCAAGTGAGACATGTAAGTTTGCTAATACTCACTCACAAGAATGTAGTGAATGTGAAGTGTCGTTGTCAAAATAGATTGAAAGAACGACTAAGTGCTTTAACATATTATCTCTCCATGAAACTAAAATGAGAAAGAATATGCAATTATATATAAACAAATTTGAAATGGTTATGGTACATTCCAAATTTCTTTATTACCTCAACGAGTTTGAGAGCATCATTGTTAGATCTATTTTGTGCATATCCTACAATCATAACATTCCATGAGACCACATCTCTTTGAGGCATTTTGCAATAAAAAAATGGTATATATTATTTTTGTTATAGGGATAGTTTTTAATTTTGTAGTTGTCTTTGTTTAAACTATGGGTGATTGATTTTGTATGTGTAGAAATATAGATGAGTCACTTCATTTAAAAATTAGAAACATGAGGTCTAACCCTTAAAACTATTCAAAATGCAAAAAAGTGATATAATGTACAAAGCTTTGGATGGAAACAACTATAAATTTCATTGTTCTTTCTCAGCATTTTAAAATTGTAGGTATTTGTGTGCACATGAAGACATTAAAAATATGTTGTTGTTGGTTAACATAAAGAAACGGGCAACAATAAAAAGGAAAAATTGAACATGTATGTTGAAAAGCGTAATTTTGTAATTGTAAACGAACCACTTCATTTAAAGGTTTCATCTCTTCATTTCAAACTTGTTACAAATTCGTACATATACATTTACAAATCTCATATCACGAGTGGTATCGTTTTGCAGACTGTTTTATTTGAACTTAACATGAGAAGAATTATATCATGGATGGTAGCCTTTTGAGGGTAATTTTATTTCCAGTAAACATGAGTACCTTTGATACCCCTTGAACGGAAATGTCATTTAGGATAGTAGAAGTATTGAGTAAAGTAGTAGTGGAGGTGCTATCAAAACAAAGTGTAGTATTTACGAAGGGTTGAGTGATAGTAGTCTTGCTTCCTCATTTCTTCTTGCTCAAAGAGTTACTACGTGCGCCATTTTTGAGTACCTTTTGAATGAAAAAGGAGGTGAAATGCATAGATTTACAAGCAAGGAAACTCTGGAGAAAGCTATAAATGTCAGACCATGCCTTTCATTGGTTCCAATGTCGACAATTGCTCTATGCATAATAAGTCCCTGGGCCTTGTGGATAGTTAATGCCCAAGCCATTTTAAGCCACAATTGTCTTCAATTCCCTCTTGAAATAGCGGGTATCGGAATATGTAACGGGTTGGATCCCAACATGGGTCGTTGTATCTATCAAATTTGACAGCAACAAATAAAGGTAATGTTGGTGGTGGCATTGATGTGTCATAGACAATTTTGGTGATTGTTCTTGTAGCACCATTTACAAGGCTTGTGTCAACCCATAAATTTACAATAAGCATGATTTTTTGTTGTTTGCACAACAAAACTTTGTGCTCCAACTGATCACCATCAGTATTTCTTGGTCTAGCTTGCATGTTACTTTCAACAATGGATTAGGTGATCGAAATGTTCAATGCCTTTAGCATCTGAAGGTTGTGGGAGTCCATGAGATCATTTTTTGCAAACAAATGTGGTGTGTCCTTAAAATTTTTGAGCTCTTGTTGAGTTAGGTGTGTGTCTATGCAAGACATTAGGAGTTCCCAGTCCTCAATAAGATGGATTGAATCTCGCATGTTGAGCAGTAATTCCATAATGAAACTTGTGCATCGGTTGTTCCTTGTTGCCAAGATTTAGTTTGAAATGTAATGGAAGAATGAAATCCCTTCCAAAGGGTGGCTCCATAGGATTTACTTGCATAAAGAGGATTGTCCATAGCCGGTGGTAATTTCCCGAGGTCGTCGAGGGGGATGATTGATTTGTTTCCAAATTCAGATGTTGTTGAGTGTGGGAAGGCCTCGCATAGCCAACTGTCAATTTTTCCTAGAAACTTTGGGCCGATGAAACTCATTTCATTAATAAGAACATATTCTATATGTTTCAGCGACTCTTGAAAAGATGATAATGCTTGGCCTTCAATGGGTTTTAATTCTTTGATTGGAATACAGAGGGTTGCATGGATTGTGGGTGCAGAGATGTTGACTGCTGAAACACCGGTAGCGGCGAGAAAAAGGAGAGGCGAGGGAGATGTGGTTGATGCTGTTGTAAATGAATTCTATATTTTAATTATCAGAAATGATTTTCCTGTGCCATTTGTTCCTTGAATTATCAATCTTAGTGGAGATAGAAGTGTTTTATTTGTTGAATGGTGCAGTATGGTATCAAGAGCTAGTTGTTTTTCTGAAGACAAAGGTAGTGTGGTAGATGGTGGTGTGGTCTGCATGCTGGTGTTATTTGTGTCTTCCTTTTCTCTCTCAATGAATGATGAACCATTTATCCTCAAATCATGTGGAACGCCATGTATGTTCCAATTATTGTGTATGTCAAAATCTCGTTTCCCCAACATTTCAAGACTGTCAAGACCCGTGTTGTTTCCCAGACGAAGTTGTGTGAAGACTTACCATTATTATAATGGTTTGTGTTGAATACTGCATTCAACCTCAGAGTCATAACTAACATTTGTATCATGTCATGTGTCTGCGGTAGTGCATAAAACATGTCATGGTCTGTAGTTATGTTTGAACATGTCCCAAGTGTCGTTGATGTCATGTGGGCTTGAGCCAAATTAGGAGGTAATATTTTTTAAAGTCTTGTATAAAAGGAGTTTTGACCAATAGAAAAGGTCATATGATGTTGAATCCTGAGTTGGGACATCCACAAATCTCGGGTGGACCCGAACAATTGCTTTAGTTGACCGCAGTTTCCATTTATCTCCTTTATGGTTCCTGTTGTAACTCCAATCTCGAGCAACCTAAATAAGTGTTAGGTGTTCCATGGTTACAGGGTGAACTCTATATGCATCCAAGAAAGTGGTTGTTTCTTGTACATCGGCGTCACTTTCAATGACACGTCTCAAGATTTTTCTGCCAACATTTAATGATACAAACAAATGGCTGCACATAACCAGTGGCAATTTTTGCAGCATGTGGCATGTTTCCTTTGCACTTATATCATGTTCAACAATGTTCTCTATGAGCATTTTACGAATCACAATGTGTGCTAGAGAATTTACGTCAGCATCTCTTGAAAATTTGGATAGCATTTGGTGATAGGTTTCTAAATGTTGTTATGCTTTTGAAGCATATTTTTCAATATACTTCAGAACTACATGGCAGAAAAGTACCAATCGGCAATCGACATTTGCTCTCCAAAATATATCCTTGTTTGATTGTGTATGTTCAGTCTATCATCGTTTCTCGAAGGTAGGTACTTGATTTTCCCATCACTTTCAATGAGCGAGGATGATGTAGGTTATGTGGCCCATGGTGTGTTGTACCTGGACTACAGCTATGATTGCTTTCTACACAGATGTGTCTATTCTAAACATTTTGTGTGGTGCTGAACATGATTAATCATTTCTTCAGGTTATGTATGTGGGGAGATTGTGTTGTATCTAGCAAATAAGGGTCATTTAGCAATGACCTGCTAAAAAAATCCAAGCGGTTGCAAGTCAGACGGGGGTTCCAGGTAGACACAAACTTATCAAAGTATTTTTTGTTGCCTCAATAAATGTCGTATCCTCCCAGTCCATTACATGAACTTTAGGTGCGTTCTAAAGCCACAATAAACCATGGACGTGTGCAGAGCCTCTATGTTACCATTCATAATTGTGAAACGAGAGAACATAAATATTAGCTATCTAGTCTGGAAAAAACTTATTAAATACTAGATTTTATTACTTATATCAATAGTCTGCTGCTCCAAGTTCCTTCTGTAATATTTCTTCACTAAATTTTGTGAATTTGTGATGCATGTATGTTGATATTCAACGAGGGTTTGAGACAATGTTAAGTGTTCTCCAATGTTGTGTGGCTCGAGGATCAGTAGGGCATTGACCATATATAATACTGTGGGGATCTTACCATTTAGTGTCTATAGCACTTAGAGTGAAGAATAAGGTTGGTGTCCCCAATTTATTGACCATATCTGAAAGATCGCTTTTGTTTTTTTCCTAGAATGATCACATCCCTCGAAGGCTAGATCTAAACCACATTAAACTATTTGGGAGGTTATCTTTGGGGCATTCCAATAGTTGTCTTTGTAGATCTCCAATTGTTGTAGGGATTCCAGATTTGATGTTTTGTTTCATGAACACTACAGATGTGGACTGGCTTCTGTGCCACATTATGAGGTTTAGAAGGAAGTAGTGAAATCTTGGGTGTGAACTAAAGCGGCCATCATGGTAGCGCATCAAATGAAGAGCATATTCATGCATTAGAACTTATTTTATGTGGGGTTGTTGCCACATTACTTTTCCAGCCAGAAATAAAGCTAGGAAGGCCATTGAGAACAGACCCTCCGTATTGTATTCATTTATAGGTGAGAGCCCAAGCTCTAGCTATGGCATGGTAAATGGGGTGTTACCATCATGGTTGAGCAAGAACTGTTCGATTTCCTCTTCTTCTGTTCTTGAATTGTGGGATGTTGGCACGAAAGATGATGAGTGTTCATATGTTTCGTCAGAGTCATTAGAAGCATCAATACCATGAGATGTAGAGGTAGTTTGGATTTGGGGAAATTCCACTATGGTTGTGTTAAGATACCCGGAAACATTTGGCGACTCAAATGGTAGGGAGGAAAGGGCATCATGGTCGATTAAGACATCTTTGTAATAGGGATCGTGTTGGATTTTATATTGCAAGGCAACCCAAACACGAGATCTAATAACGTAGAAATCATACTTTAACAAATTATATCATTCCCTTTATATGAGTACTATGTCCAAATCTCCAAGGCGGTGTGGTAGGTACTTTGCTATTGAAGTAATGTTTTGCGAGAAACTTATGGTGTGTCCCGAGTATTTGTACATTGTCCTCCACGTACTTGGGTGACCTGTAGTAATGGATTGACTCGTGTGATAAGCATCTCCTCTATTTGGGTTAAAGACGCAAGAACGATAGGCTACTTTTCAGGGTCCATGTTATTCCACGAAGAGAAGTGATGGTCGTGTTTTTCAGATTTGCATCTGCTACAGGAGGGGAATCCTTCAAAGGAAATTGTTTTAATTCCAGGGTAATTTTCCAAACAGATTGAGCAAGTTTGGATGTTTCCAACAAATCTATTCTTTTGCGAAACCGACGTTGGGCTTCAATAGTCTGCGACGAGGGCAGCAATATGGGAAGTCTCTGTGTATAGGGAGGGGTGGGGTGTTCTATTTGGGTCGATTGTGGATTGCAAGGTGGAAAGCAGACATAAGGAGATGAGGAATTGGTTGTACATGTGTGAAGAACCGAAGGAAAGTTGGTACTTGAGACAGTTTCTTGTGGCGGCACAAGAAAATGGTGAGGCATGGCAGTAGTTAACAAATATGGGTTCGTACAGAAGGAATTGGTATGTTCGTACAAATTTGTTTCCATGGAAGTTACTTGCGGAATGTTGGCTGGAAATCCTTCAGTAGTTGTATTTATCGACAAGTTTGGAATGACAGGGAATGGTAGGTTGTTAGTCAATGTAAATTGACAGATATTTGAGATCGTTGTTGTTCTACGCTCTCGGTGACGACGTCTCTGCTCAGAATTTATGTGGACTTTATTTTTGGCGTAGTTCTCTCTTTGTTGTGCTCATTTTGCAGGAGTTGACATGATTGCAAAGTGACATGCCTGTGGAGTGCCCCCTGTTGGGAACAAAAATATGTCAGTCAGTAATGAACAATGCATTGCTTGTTGACAAACAAAAAAACTTTATACAATAAACTATATACAATTGTAATGCATGTGGAGTTCCAATTGGAACTACGTGTAAGAGGTATCATTTCGAGGATTAAAAATATGCATTTTTTGCTTAAGGAAAATAATATTAGTTATATGGAAAGATATAATACGTTCCAATAGTATACAATGATGCAAATACGTACATAATATAAGTGCAAGTAATTATCTTTTATTTTCTTGAGTAGGCTAAGAATTATTTTATTGGAACACATCGATAAATATATATATTAATAAATAAAAAAAAGATAAAAGTATAGATGGTTACAATAAGAGGGTGGCTAGTTGGTATAACCACGCTGGTAAAAATGTCTCAAAAGCTAAACATGCACAACACAAAATAGAACCTCATTGACCAAGAACCAAATCTATAGAACTGGTCATAAGAGGAGGCTAAGAAATATAGTTCTACTGCTACATACAAGTATAAACAGAATTTAAATGCATACCTACAAGATTCAATTTAACGCAGGGGATTAACTGGAACTTGGAGTGCCTAAAGAATGAAATTATAGTATTAGTGACCAATATTTAAAGTTTAATGCATGCAAAATCTATTAAATAAAATTTAAAAATTGTAAATCCAAAGCAACATGCAAAATCAGAAAAGTAAAATTGTTAAAAATAACAAAAGAAAAATTGTTAAAAATAGCAAAACCGTCATTTAAGCCATCAAATTTGACACATTCCCATGAATGTCCGCAAAAATTTTTCCCATAGGGGTAATGCCTTCGGTGTAAATAGGAGTGAATTCATTAGACACTTACAACAACGGTGAACTCTCTATACACTCGATGTGCACTACATACTTTAATTACAACACATGTTTTGAGAAAAGTATCAGGGGAACAAAAAGTGTTTGATGTGTTAAGGGAAGGGGAACGTTCAATTACACCCCTATATTTTTTGGCTCAGAATATGAATTAAAATGTGTTTTTTCACAATAAAATGACTTTATATAATTTAATAAGTTGAAATGCCATAGAGGTGATTTTTGTGACTTTTTAAAAGACGTGCATCCTTATAATATGGGATTGTATATAAACTCTCCATTTTTTCTATTTTTCCTACTTGACCTAATATATGTTTGCAATATATCTTATATGTATAAATAAAATATCCAAAAATAATAATTTTTGGTGCTTGAAAAAGTGTTAAAAACAACACATTGAATTTTTTTAATTAATTCATACATTACATAAACTTTGAAGTGTGTACATTTTTCTAAGTATGAATTAATTAAATACCCATATATCTCATTTATTTTTGGGTTATTATAATTTTTTTCTTTTATTGAATATTGGGGCATATTTGAGTTGATTGATTGAAATATGTTTTTTGAAATGAGGTATGTTATATTTAGGATAAAATCCATAACTATTTTATGGTGCCATCATCACCAACCACCCACCTTCCTACACTGATAATTGTTTGTAAATTTGGTAAGATCTTCACATTAAAATACTATAATAATATACTCTCTAATTATTCATGAACATGTGGGATATTTCACATATATAGATTTTCAATCTCATATTGATAAGGAGAGAGATATAGCTACTAAACAACATACAATCCTTATAATCTCTCATCCATCCCTATTTATGTGAGTTATTTATAAACAACCTCACATAAAAACATAAACTAATAGCAAAAATATATGTATCATATATGTTTCACCTATTTTATCATGTGAATTTTTATTTAAATAATTTTTTAAGCATAAAAATATCACATTAATAATTAATGGAGCACTAATAATATTTTCCTAGCATTCCTCCCCTTAATGAAAACATGGGGAACAACACATCATAAGAAGTAAAAATAGAATCATATGCCAATGCATACTTTTAGGTTTACATACCGCTATTCTGGATATTTGTTACACATGATCACCTACATACAAAAACTCAAAAAAAAAATTGACTTTCAATTCCATTGAATTCTCTTTCACAAGCTGACAACACTTCCAATGATTCACCTACATACAAGAACACCGTAGTTCCCAATTTCACTTGCTGTGAACTTATCACAGGTTGATTGATGAAGAGGTACAATAGTTAGAAGATATTTGTAATCAAATACTCTCATATTCATTTATTTGTAGTAATCACACAATACATAATAAAAAAAATAAAAAAATTGAGGACTAATTTGATATAAAGTGGATTAAATATAATTTTAGAGTAACTAGTGTAAGAAGTGATACATAAGAACTAGTGTAAATTAGTGATATACACGAAGAAAATATTCAATATATTTATAAGTGTTAAGTATGATCAATAATGTTAAACTCTAAGAAAATTTAAGAGTAAGATAGGTGACTTAGCTGATTCCTGTGTAATCTGGAGGTAGTCGGGACTGTGTATCTCTTGGATCTGACTGGGAATGATGTCATAGTGGCTAATAGAGAGTTTTGAGACTCTGCACTATGTGGGATAGAAGCGCCCATAGGAGGAAGGGAGCACCCAGGAATTAGTGTTCATTCTGTGTGCTAGTGTCTTTGTAAATACTCAGGATCTACTCTTTTTATGGGTCTGAGGGTCTTCGTTCTAATATCTACTTTTTTACTCTGACTTCATTGTTAGGGTTTTGATCACACCTGTAACCTACAAAACAAACCTTTTTTATCTACACAAGATTAAAAACACATTATATATGAATAAAATATGCAATATGTGAAGTCGGGCTGACCTCGACAGTCACCCGATGGGTGAACTTAGTACCAAGTGTTGAACTACATTTCAGACTCCATGTATTTTTGTGTGCTTATGTGTGAAATAGTGTCCTTAGGTTTTCCCTCAGTCAAATTATGTAAAGATAGCAAGCTATAGATAGCTTTCATTCAAATGATTGGTATGGAATTCAACACTTCCCCTTCCTATGCAGTATATGTAGCCTAAGATGCAGTCCCTTTGAGATAGTAGTGATAGTATGTAGATGTTATAGCCCCTTTGAATTACCAACAAAAATAATTTAGTGTGTATGTTGTGTATATATATGAGTCTCTTGTTTGAATTTTGACATTAGTGACACAAAAGGAAGACTAAGAACACACGATAAGGATAAGAAAAGTGATAATGCCGACCACAAATGTTAAAATGTATAAAAATAATAAGCATTACAGAAGCACCCAAAATGGACACTAGTTTCTTGGGATAAATAACAAAAAATTTGAACAAATAGACATACGGGGATCCCTGTGACCTGACCAATAGTGGATACAAAAATTACATATGTAGAAGCAAGTCACAATAGAAAATATTTAAATATGAAGTATTTTTATATAAAAGGGAATGTTTTAAATAAAAAGCAATTCTAAGGTATAATCGTGGAATCAATTATACCTTAGACATGAGATATTTTTATGGCTAACCTTAGACACAAATATATAGCAATCATTTTTTGTCAATCCAAAGAGACTAAACTTTATGGGAGTGCTTCTTTATCTATCATGTAAAAATAAAACTCATTACTACATGCTAGTGATATATATATATATTGGCCATGAGATAAGGTATGTGCTACCTTGTGATTGTTATTATTGTTACTAACCAAGAGATTTATGACTCCAAAATAGGTGGTCAATTTGATATCATACCCGATACTGATGTGTTGTAAATAGGATCAAAATTATGTATTTATGTGCACATACATAAATATAACATGACGCACTTCTTTTTTTTCGATGAGTAAATAAGAGCATGGTCCCATGGACCTGCTCTCCTATTATCCGGTTGCAAATGGTTCCATGTTGATTTTTTCAACCAGCTATAGAAAAAACCGAATCTTGACTTGAAAATCCACGTGGCACCAAAAATGTATTCCCGCCAATAGTTTTTGGTCATTTTGGAGAGAAAAATAAACTTCATCTTTTAAATACGGTATAATTTTAGAAGTTAGAGGGTTCCTAAAATATTTCAGCAGAAATTGTAGAGTAAAATGGTAAAAACATGGGACCTTAAATTAGCTACAGTGTTCCTTCTCAATAGCACCCGCTAAGATATTTTTGGAGCCCCCACTCAATAAGTCCATGTCCTAAAAGTTCTTAGGTCCGTTGCCCATAAATATTAAGATTTACGAATATTTTTACAGCTTAACTATGATTTCAACCGGCATAGTCACTTGTATCAACAAAATTTATTTGTTTTAAACAACCTATGCCTAACAGATCTGCTATTTACAAAATGTAACATTAAGGGAATACTACGTGTAGAGCATAACTTTGTTAGGTAACTTTCAGGCTGAAGAAGGCCCTACTGCGTCCTTAGATGTTTTGGTTATGGGAAGACCAGTTTACCACCTTTTCTCAAATCAAACCCTCTTGCCCAGGTAGCTCTTGTTTTTTTCATGTGACCAACCGCTAGACGCTCCCCATCAGGCAAAAGTGGCTTTTGAAGAGCCTACAGATTAGGTAAGGGGACAGAGACGATATTTGTAGAGGATCTCGAGCAGTTAACCAAGAAATAATTGTCCATACGCAAGGCAAGTGTCCGGGAAAAAGAGTAGAGGTGGTTGTCCTATCAAAGAAATAATTGCCAACTCATTCGGCCGAATAAATAAAAATTGTGGGGGACACTCAAATTTAAGAAATATTTGAATCAGTGAGAAGAATGGTGGCAAGATCTGACCATTAATAAAAAATATCCCAATGGATTTTTGGGAAGTATCTTTACAAAATATTTATGGTTAAATATTTCGTTTACTTGATAGACACTTATGCATTAATGTATTTGTGTTCAATTAATTATTGGTACATAATTATTTAATTGTTACAATATTAGAGATACTATTTATGTTTATGAATTGTTAGAATGAGACTAATTTTTTTTTTGTTTTTATACTATAAAATTTTAATATGATAAATATGTTAGTTGATGAGATTGATCCAACATATAACAAGAACAATGATGTTGCGAAGTACTGTCACAGTAAAAATTTTACTGCATATGTTGGCAACATGTTAGAATATATTAACTGATTAGGATGGACACCTATTACACATGGGGCAAAATTGTTAGTATTATTGGCAATTGTGTGGACTCCATCCGCTTCTTTGTTTTGCCAATAGGAATTTATGTCGGTTGACAGAATGTCGGCAATCTTCCTCGCTGCAAATTCTCCTGTAGTACACAACGGAGAAGAATGCGACGGAGAAAAGATTGAATTGTCCCTTACATCTCTAGCCAAGAAAAAATAAAATAAAATTTTCAGCGATGATGTTAGCGGAATCGAACCACGGACATTAGAAAATAGCCTTAGGTTCAAATGAAAAGTATTGTTTTAGATAATTATACTTGTCCAATTTTGTTACTGAAATTGGGGTAATGACTTTTGTGCCAGGGCTTATGAGCTCCGATTGAGACTTTATAGACATCGTGCTTGACGAGGCATTATTAACAGTCCCCTGCATTTTATTTTCTTGACTTGACGGACAATTAAACATTAAAGATTTAACCATGTGAGTTCTCCAATCCCTGATCTCCAGTCCTCCGCAGGTAATGAGCTGACGAAGAAAGGTAGAAGCACCCTCGGCCTTGACTTTCCCCTTCCTGAAATCTTTTAACAGACTATTCCCATTTCTACACATTCATACATCGTTATTTAGACACTATAGATTTGAATATGGCAAAGATTGTTGGAACTTCTTGGACACTTCGAAGAAAGTGTTGTTGTCAAAAGACTTATTTATTATTGACAATGGAGGATATTCTAGTTTGTCCTAATTTCACCTGTGACTTTTGAATATGTGTCTACGCGTCAAATTTCAGGTCTGTAGATGACGATCTTATAGCTATGTATGCTTTGAAGGCCTCGCTAGATTTTTTGATGGATATGGAAGGCAAAGAGCTACTGCCGCTCGTTTTTGTTACAGATTCGTCAGAGAGGAACATTATACCCGCCCTTGAGACACTGCATTGCTATCGAGAAATCCCGTTAGAAGTAATTCGGTGAATCTTTCTCGGTATTTTTTCAAAAACTGATTTTTAACATTGGCTTTGAGGTTTCCAAAAACTGACAAGTGAAAATAAAGTATAATAAATGTTATGACATCATCCTTTTTTGAAATTGCTAAAGCCTGCAATAACATCTCAAATTATTAGCCAATCAAATTGAAGATAAATGTAATATTGTAATAATTTTGCTAAAAAATTTACAGTTTACTAATATTTATTATTAATGTGAGAATTGTATATTTGTTTATAAATATTAATTATTTCTAATTGGTTAAGAAGTGCAAATAATAATAATTGGTTAAGTTTAAGTGAAACCTATAGTCTAATGCCTTCGGCAGACTAATAAAGATAAAGATGTTTTTTGAGTTGGTTAGAATGTTTTTGGCCAAAACTGTGAATTAGATTGGTGCCATAATTATTGCGGACTGTGGATCAAACCTGTAAATTAGCATAGAGTAAATAGTTTCACTCTATTGACTAAGCCGCAATCCGCCCCGATGACAATATCATTTTTTTAAAAAAGATAATAGTTGATGTGATAGATTCCACATATAATAACAATTAAGAGAAATATATTGGCACGTGACTACCTAATTGTTATAGTATTGATTTATTTATGTGTTTATATTTTAAAATTTCAACATATTAAATGAAATATTCCAAAATAACACTCTAAAAAAATTCCATTTTTTTTCTAATGTTAAACTTTGAAATTGTAGTAATAATAAAGATAAAGATATAATGACATTATATCATGGAATGTATTGCATATGACAACATTGAGAGTAAGAGGACTAACTTCTAGTAAAACGCATGGTAATAGACTTTGAGCTCGAGCTTAACTTCCACAATCTTCTCTTTCTATGGTTGCTCACTTCATTAGAGATGTTTTGTAATCTTAATGTTCATACCATATATGTTATTAAATACATTAATGGTGTATGGAAATTTGTTTCACTAGTATAAGATAAAGTTTGCATTTAATTTACATGTTGATAGGTGTTATATAATGGTAGGTCGGGGTGGTGGAAGATTTAATGTGTGTGGATATATATTTGATAGTTCATATTAAATTTGACGCTTATTTGACTGTCACTTTTCTACTTGCTTGAAGAGATCAATTTAAAAATTATAATATCTTGCCATATGGTGGAGTTTGGAGCACTTTTTACCTTTTTCGAGAGAGAGAGACACATTGTTGTGTATGAGATTTTGATGTCATTTGTCACCAATTAGTAAGAAAATTTTGGAGAAGAAAATAATATTGAAAGAGTGATAATTTAAATGATTGGGATGATGGTAAACTTCTAAGCGGAGGCATTTTAATTGTGGACACTATATATATCAACATATGTTATAAGACTTACAATATTTATCATTTTTTCATAATAATTTCAAAATTTTAACCAATCATATATTTGTCTTTTTATAGGTCTTACTAATCTCAAAGCTTAGTATTAGAAAAAAATGAAGATAACATTATTTCGAATATTTTATTTATCATGTCAAAACTTTATAGAAGAAAAGTTGTGTTGTGCACAATTCCTACCTTATATATGTTATATATGTTAGTAGTTGTTAAAATTAATTTGTTAAAAACGTAAGAAGCTAAAAAATTATTGACTTGGTTCTGAATTTGAAGCAACACAGTAGAGAGAATAACCACTTTATTAGTAATAACAAAAATTCTATCCATATGAACATTATTAATTATGACATTATTTCTATCTTTCCATAGATGAAATACATTATCAACTATGAATACGTGCCAAATTTTGTTATGAATTACAGGTAACGGGGTTGAGTCCACTAAAAGAACCATCTTCCAGGTAAATAAATCCAGGGAGAAGGGTTGAAAAGGGGAATGAATCCATTTCCATGCCGAATGTGCCCGCGAAAAGAACCAAAAAATGTGTTTGATAGTCTTAGGTTAGTGGCGAACCGGGCAGGTGGGATTCACTCCCATATGCCTAAGCCGATCTCTTGCGAGAAGTCCCTGGTGTAAAATGCACCACAAAAGTGGGCTTTTTTGGGTTCAACAAGAATTGACCAAACCCTATCGAACCAACATTTCCACACCTTCGTCTGGAAGGCAATGTTTCAACATTGGTTCAAGAGTGAATCAACATTAACTGATTGTGGAGTGAGAATAGAGTAACCCAAACAGGGTTTGTAATGGCGGAGTGAAGTAGCGGAAGGCCAGTTCCAGTCGTGCCACCATGGTACACCTGAAGTGACACCAATTTTGTGCAAGAACTCCTTAGGTATGTAAGCAATGATATTTGTGATCTATTCAACATCTTGATGTTGTAAGTTGAACTTAATAGCTAAGGCTCCCCAAGAAAGCCAGGATCTGGAATGTTTACAAAATAAGTCCCCCACCACTTTGATGCCTTTTCTGAAGAGCCAAAAAGCTTTAGCCCGAGGGGCTAAAGCAAGAGGGACCTCGTGGAAAGTGAAAATGGATGACCACTAGAGAGAATAAGAGTTGATAGAAAGACTAGATTTGAAGCCATCCCCTTTCCAAAAAAGTTGTGGTTTAGGAAACTCCAAGGATTTCCAAATACTCTACGCTATAAAATTACCTTTGATTTTGATAGAGACTGGGTAGAGGAGAAGGGACTTGAAGTTAAGGCCTTTCTAGGCTTGTCTTCCAAGAGGAGAGCCTTGACAGATGTAATGCCAAAGCAAAATCTTCCAGGATTCATTCCCTTCCAGGCTATGAATCATCCATTTGACATAGAGTGCTCGTCCTTGAAGCTTGATGTCAAATAGGCCATCAACACCTGCTTATTTGGGTCTGCAACAAGTTTCTCATGCCATGCAATGAAATCCCTTATGGCTTTTAAAGTTGGCCCAAAGAAATTCTCTTAGAAGCTTTTCAATTTTAGAATAGGCAACATTTGAAGGGGCCCAACAAGAAGAATAATAAACATGGGTGGCGGCAAGAACCTTGGAGTAGATTTGGAATTTACCTACCAGAGAGAGTGGTTTAGTAATCTAGTAGGATATTTTGTGCTCTACTCATTGGACCACATAGCTCCAGAGTTGTGTTGAGGTGGCTTGGAAGGTGAAAGAAATGCCAAGAAATTTGAATTGAACACCTGGTTGGATCCAACTCCATTGTAAATCGACAAGCCATGGAGGGATAGGGGATTGCGATTGCCTATAACATTGAGTTTTGTCCAACTAGATGGATGAACCAGAGGCCAAACAAAAAGTATCCATACAGTCCAAAGCAGTGTGAACAATTTGTTCTTCAAGGAGAGTGAGGAGAAAATCATCATCAAAATGGTCATTAATGTGTCGTTGATCAATAATTGGAATCGAAATCCCCTTAATAAGGCCTTGGGAAGCACTTTGAGCCAATAGGTAGCTAAATCCTTTTGCCGCCAACACGTAAAGAGAAGGGGCTAATGGGTACCCTTGATAGATGGACCTGAACAAACCAAACTTGGAAGATTGAGCTCCATTAATGGTGATATAGACTCCAATATTGTTGAAGAGAGCCTGCACAGTGTGGACAAACCTCAGACCGAACCCAAGAGCCTAAATCATTGCCAAAATGAAGGACCATTCAATGCAGTCGTAAGCTTTAGCATAATCAATTTTGATAAATAAGGCTACCTGGTTGGACTGTCGAGCCCACTCTATCCCTTCCCAAACGACAATGATATTATCATGAATGTATCTATGTTTGATAAACCCTATTTTTTCGCTGAAGAAAATAAGAGGAAGGAGGTTCACAATTTTTTTTGAAAGAGCCTTAATAATGATTTTATATAACACATTGAGCAGAATAATAGGTCGCTAATTAGAAATTTTGTTCAGGGTCCCGCAACTTAGGGTATAATAATATTAACCTGTGGCAATATTAACAAGAACACGTGTTTAGGTTATGGTGGGTATCAAGAATTCTTTATAATAGGGGTGAAAATATTCATCACATGAGTGGTCTTGTTGAGTATAATCATATAGTCACAAGTATGATTAATTATAAAATATTATAAAATTTAAGTGTAAGAGGGCTAAGGAGTCCACTAAATGGGGTTGTATCTCGTATTCTCAAATTGTATGTGTTTTATCAAAACCATCTAATTGAGCCATATACTTGAAGTAGAACACATAATATGCTAGAAAAATAGAGCCCCTATTTTGGTGGTTGCATATCTTTCTTTTTTTATATAAGAGGAATCAGTTACATCTCCTTCACTAACTTGTCAAGGTTCGGAGTTTTACTCCAGAGACATATACCTTGATGTTTCATCCCATAAACAAGGTTACGGTTTTAGTGAACAACCACCATACCCTTACCTCTTCTCGATAGACTTAGTTCAGAGTGAAAGAGACTCTAGAGGTATAGGATTTAAATTGCCAACCTTAAACTATCAAGCACTTAGTGGATATTGATCAATCTACCAACCATATCTAGAGAAATGAGCATGAAATCTTTGTGTCATTGAATAATTTTAGTGCAAGGTGAAAACATGTGTGAGTCTAATTATTTTTTAAATATTATTTTCATCTCATTTTCTCAAGAAACTCGTATTTTAGTTTCCTTAGAAAAATTGCCAAAAAACTTTAAATGAACTAATGGAAGTATTAAATATATATATATAAGTAAACATCTTATTAACAAGTTCCATGTGGGGGCTTATTTTTATTGAAGATATTGTAGTTGAAATTAAACATGTTTAATTGTATCCAATGGAAGTTATACTAGAAATTACCTTAGAAGTATAAATTTTATAGTAGAAAATGTGATTTTTATAAATATTTTTGTTAATATGAAGTATTGTCAAATTTATTGCATTCAACAGTAGTTATGCTAAGGTAACAACTAGACAAGTAGGAGAGATCATTTTTTTAATATGAATTAATTTTATGTACAAAATATTTAAATATGAAGTATTATAAAAATGATTTTATTTTAATATAAAACTTATATTATATGATATAAAAAGTATCAACCGCCATTATGATACTTTTTTATTGTTCATGGCTAAGATTTATTCACATAAATTTATTTTATTATTTTTATGAGGAGGATGTTTTTTAGAGTGGTAGAAGCAATTCCAAGATGTAATTGCGGAATGGGATGCTAAACTTAGATGAAAATATATAAGAATCAATGTTTGTCAATCTAAAGAGAATAAACTTTATAGGAATGCTTATTTATCTATCGTGTAAAAATAAAACTCATTACTACATGCTAGTGATATATCGGCCATGAGATAAGCTATGCGCTACCTTGTGATTGCCATTATTTTTACTAATCAAGAGATTTGTGACTCCAAAAAAGACAGTCAATTTGATGTCATACATGTTACCTAGTGTGTTGTAAATAGGATCAATATTATGTACTTATGAGCACATACATATATATAACTTGACGTGCTTCCTTTTTTTCAATGAGTAAATAAGAGCATGGTCCCATGGACCTGCTCCAACTCCTATTATCCTTTTCCAAATGGTTCCATGTTGATTTCTTCAACCAGTTATAGGAAAAAACTGAATCTTGACCTGGAAATCAGGAGTTCCACATTTTTAGCTTGTTAAACTTCAAAGGTAATTGCAGAGGGGGGTTGGCAATTTCCACCTATTGTTTAGGTTGTTTTGTTTGCATGTGGCACCATGCATTCCTGCCACTAGTTTTTGGTCATTTTGGAAAGAAAAATAAACTTCATCTTTTAAATATGGTATAATTTTAGAAGTTAGAGGGTTCCTAAAATATCTTAGTAGAAATTGTAGAGAAAAATGGTAAAAACATGGGACCTTAAATTGGCTACAGTGTTCCTGAATTTTCTCAACAGCACCCGCTGAGATTTTTTTGGAGCCCCCACTCCATAGGACCATGCCCTAAAAGTTATGGGGTTCCTTTCCCATTAATTTTAAGATTTACAAATATTTTTACAACTTAACTATGATTTCAACAGGTATAGTCACTTATATCAACAAAATTTAATAGTTTTATTTCAACCTATGCCTAAGAGATCTACTATTTACAAAATGTAACATTAAGGGAATAGGTACTACGTATATAGCATAAATTTGTTTAGTTACTTTCATGTTGAAGAAGGCCCTACTTCGTTGTTAGATGTTTTGGTTATGGGAAGACCATTTTACCACCTTCTCTCAAATCAAAACCCTCTTGCCCAACTTGACGTAATAAGACCTTGTAGGTAGCTCTTGTTTTTTTCATGTGACCAATTGCTAGACGCTCTCCATCAAGAAAAAATTGGCTTTTGAAGAGGACCAAAGACAATATTTGTATAGGATCTTGAGAAGTTAACCAAGAAATTATTATCCATACGTAAGGCAAGTGTCCCGGAAAAAGAGTAGAGGTGGTTGTCCTATCAAAGAAATAAAAATGTGGGGGCGCTCAAATTTAAGAATTATTTGAATCACTAAGAATTATGGTGGCAAGATCTAACATATTATCAATTTTCCATGTCTTTGAGTTGCCTAATATCATTGTTTGGACAATGATTTCACGAAGGTATCTAAACCGTCGAGGCCATGAAGTCAAGATTTGAACCTTGGACCTCCCAATCAGAAGGAAACCCAAGAACCATTACACCACTACCCATTGGATGATATTGTTTATGTTTATTAATTATTAGAATGAGACTAAATTTATTTTTGTTTTTATACTATAAAATTTTAACATTATAAATTTTTTTTTTTTTCATAAAGATAAAGATTTCAGTTGATGAGATTGATCCAGCGTATAATAAAGATAAAGATGTTTTTTTGAGTTAGTTACAATGTTTTTTTTCCAAAATTATAAATTAGATAGGTACCATAGTTATTGTGGACCCAATATCATGGATCAAACTTGTAAATTAACATAGATTTATTAGTTTCTCTATTAACTAGGCCACAACCCACCTCGCTGACAATATAGTTTTTTTTAAAAGAGTTAGTTGATGTGATAGATTCCACATAGAATAACAATTAAGATAAATATATTGGCATGTGACTACCTAATTGTTATAGTATTGATTTATTTATGTGTTTATATTCTAAAATTTCAACATATTAAATGAAATATTCCAAAATAACACTCTAAAAAATTCTATTTTTTTCTAATGTTAAACTTTGGAATTATAATAATAATAAATAATAAAGATAAAAATATAGTGATATTATATCATGGAATGTATTGCATATGGCAACATTGAGAGTAAGAGGACCAACTTCTAGTAAAAAGTACAATAATAGACTTTGAGCTCGAGCTTGACTTCCACAATTTTCTCTTTCCACGGTTGCTCACTTCATTAAAGATGTTTTGTAATTTTAATGTTATTAAATATCTTATTGGTGTATGGAAGTTTGTTTCACGAGCATAAGATAAAGTTTGGATTCAATTTACATGTGTGATTATGTTGATAGGTGTTATTTAATGGTAGGTTGAGGTGGTGGAAGATTTAGTGTGTGTGGATAAATAATTGATAGTTTTTATTATTGGCAAATAGTTTTTTGAAAGGGACTATACCCTTGAACAACAAGGCTCAGAAGCCAGAATAGAAAAAATAAGCACAAAGAAAAGGATCAACATCCTGATATAACAATAAGGACCAACTGCAGAACGCAGTCTGCAAAGAAGAAACAACAACCAGCAACTCAGCAGCAAATAAACAACTGCTGAACAGCGAACAAACAACAAAGGTACAACAACACACATGGAAAGAAAACACGCAGTGATCCGGCCACAAAAATGAAAACAATGTACTCTGGCCGAACACTAACGGAGAAATCATCCAGACGAATAGCGCTCCTTCAGGGTAATTTTTTTTTTCTTTTTGTTAACCGTGACCCAGCCTGCTGGAGTCTCCACTACTGAAGGAGGAGCCAAAGGAGGGGTATTCTCCTTAGTCGCATATGTCCCAAATGGGACAGCCACAAACATATTACTTTCCGTGTTACCCTCAACAACTTGAGCAATTTTCATGCTGCTAACAGTTTGATTTTCGGAAAGAGGGGTTTCAAGGGCAGATTTGGATACAGCCACTGTTTCCACTTTTGATTCAAGATCCCTTTTAGCATAAAAAATTAGGTGCTCTGGGAGTGCATCTTTCCACCAATTCCGCTTTTCATGTTGACGTTTTTCCATCCCACAAGCAGTAGAGGTGTGTCCTAAGCCAAAACATCTTCTACATCGGAAAGGTAGACCTTCATAATCAAGAGTTTGTGACCAAGTTCGATTTTGCACTCTAAGATCTATAGCAGCAGGAAGATTTTTATTAGTGTCAAGTTCCACCAGGATAAATAATTGATAGTTAATATTAAATTTGACGTTTATTTGACCATCACTTTTCAACTTGCTTTAAGAAATCAATTCAAAAATTATAATATCTTGGCAATATGGTGGAGTTTGGAGCACTTTTTTTTTAGACAGACACATTGTTGTCTTTGAGATTTTGATGTTATTTGTCACCAATCAGTAAAAAAAAATTGGAGAAGAAAAAAATATTGAAAAAGTGATAATTTAAATGATTGGGATGATGGTAAAGTTCTGCAATGCATTTCAATTGTTGACACTATATATATCAACATATACTAACAAACTTAATAATATTTATCATTCTTGTCATAATAATTTCAAAATTTTAACCAATTATATATTAATATTTTTATGTCTTACTAATCTCAAAGTTTAGTATTAGAGAAAAATGAAGAAAACCTTATTTCAAATATTTTATTTATTATGTCAAAACTTTATAAAAGAAAAGTTGTGTCACCCAATTCCTACTTATATATGTTAGTAGTTAAAATTAATTTGTAAAAAATGTAAGAAGCTTTAAAAAAATAATTTACTTTTACAAATGTGAAAACACTTTGAATAAAAATAATATATGTTGTTATTATAATAGGGATTTAAGCAACAACAAGAAAACATACATGTTTGATATAAAAAATATTAAATGATTACGTTGTTTGGAGTTTGATATAAAAAATGTTAAATGATTACGTTGTTTTCCTCTCCAAACAAATTTATATGGAATATATATGTAATTATAAATTTCGCGAGACAATAAATAAGCCCAAAATAGCACCAATTGGAACGACCAAATTAAAAAAATATGGAATATATATGTAATTGTAAATTTCCACCTTGTTTTGGATACAATCAAAATTGCTTATGATTTTTGTTTTTACCCTATACTGTCATTGTTTGATTAACATAAGATATGGGTTTATAGGTTTAATGAAGTTCTAGAAGTCAACAAAACATAAATGTAAACAATCCAAAATCTAGAACAATCAAACTAATAACTTTGAAATATATGCACTAGATCAAATGACTAAGTCACTAAAGTATATGCGTTGGTGCTCTCGAATCACACAAGTGTATTATATGAGGCTAATAATAAAAGCATGGTGTAAAATTGTAAGGTGGTACTTAGTCTTATTTATAGTTTTTCCTTTGAGGAAAACTTGCATCTTGGTGCATGTGGGACTAAAAGTACAAAGGAGATTTAGAATTGTTAATCATGATTAAGCTCTGCTAATCATAATTAGTGAATTACCAAGTAATTAGTGTTGGGGTTAGAACACTGGTTATACAGACAATATATCAGATCTAAGCATACATGTAAATAAAAGCATATATTCTACCAGAAGAATTATACAAAACAAGAGACATAAGTCAACACCAGATTTAATGTGGTTCACCTAGTGTGGGCTATGTCCACCAAGAAACAAGACAATCTATTATCCAAAGCTTTAACAAGATATACAATGAAGATTTACAATGAAACTAACATCTAATATATCAGCATGCTTCAGTACTGTTAAATGATTCCTTAACAAGATTTTTTTTATTCTTCAATCAAATTGGGAATGGTTGCTACTCCACAAATAGTGAGGAGATCTCTGTAACATAAGACTACAATCCTTCATGTTAATACCCTCCTACTAACCATAATGAAGGCTTTAGGGCAAAGATGAGCATGTACATCCTTAAATCTAGTTTAGGCTCTTTAACATATAAATTATACCGAGGCTATTAATAAAAGTATGGTGCAAAGTATAAAAGAATGCCGGTGACTTAACCGTCGCCGGTTCCATAGTTTTTCCTTTGAGGAAAACTCTAACTGCATGCTTGGTGCATGTGGGACTAAAAGGCCAAAGAATCTATTTAGAATTGCTAATCAATGATTAAGATTTAGCTAATCACAATTAGCTGAATTACTCAAGTGATTAAGAGGTGTGGAGCCTTAATCAACCACTTAGGGTCAACTAGAAGGCTAGGATAAGCTTTTGAAGCTTGTTGAGACATTGTGGAGGAAAGTGGGGTGATTTTGAGTGGTCATAAGAGGGATTTTGAGCCAATATTAGGGACATATTGACCAAATCAAGGGCAAAATAGGCTTAATTAGCTAATAATCGCTAATTGTCTGTTTTGAAGAGGATTTTGACTTACGATTCATCGTAAAGTGACATCCTGAATGCGAAATAGGGTTACATAATCAACAAAGCATTGTTAATTGGCAGAATTTGGTAAGGGAAAGTGTTAGTTAATTAGTGAAAATCACTAATTATAACAGAATTGGCAAGAATGAGAGTGATTTGCGTGCGTTTTGGCAATAAGATTGTAAAAGCGGAATTTAGGTGTCTACATTTGCCCCTGTTTGAGGTGAAGTTAGTGACTTCACTTCAAATATAGTAGACAAGCATAAACAAGTAAATTTTTGAAGAAAAATTAGTGGAATGAAGGATGCCCCCTCGAGTGTCGATGGGGTGATAGAAGAAGTCAATTGACGATCAAAAATATGATTGAAATGGATAGAAGAAATAGGATAGAACGGGCGCAAAACCCTTGGTTATTTTTTTAGAAGAGAAAATGATAGGGATAAACATGGTTGTTTATTGCCCTAGGTGATTTGGAAGAAAAGTTAGTAGTGATAAGATAGGAAATGTGGAGAATAGGAACATGCTCATCTTTGTATCCGGTCTTCAATATGCAACCTTATTTCATCATGTTGCCCGTATGATCTACAACACTGACCTTTATTTAAAATAAACAAAAGTGTAAGATAACATGGAAAACTAAATTACTAACAATTATTTACCTCTGCTAAAAATACGTAATTCCATGCAAAATACATTATGCAATGCAATATGAGAAAGTAAAATGATATTTATCTCCATGCAACATACACAATGTAATGTGATATGAGAAATTAAACCAACTAAGCTAATAGAGAAACCGGTACAATCACATGTACTCAAACAAACAATGTTTAAGACAGTTGCACCAATGTTTTTGTTATCAAGTTGCAGTTCCTGAATGTTTATGTTGTAACGACAAGGGTTAAAAATGGTGCCCCAAGCAAGGATACATGTGAGGGGAATAATGGAGGACACAAGTAGTCCCATGGAAAAGCTTTCGTGCACTATGACACAGTCTCTTGACAACTCACTGTTGCACAGGAGTACTGACATAACATGCAACCAAGATTTTGTTAATGGAGGTAGATCACAATGATCTGTAAGTTGTTTGAGACCAGAACAAGAAAGAACCTTAGAAAGTATGTTTTTGTAGGACTAAATTTCAATGTTTTGAGGATAATGCAAGTGATACAGGCTTCAACGACATGCGTATGTTTACAAATTTTTGAATTTTTTGCACTTTTTTGGATTTTTAATGATTTTACTATTTTTTTTTTTTAATTTTTAACGAAAAATATGCATATTTGAATGTTTTGGGAAATTTTGAAACATATTTGAATGTTTTTGATGATATTTGAATAGTTTTCTAAAGCTGTTTGTACAGGAAATGAAGAAACGTGGATGCCCCCAGCATGATAGATGGGATGTACAAGGGAAAAATACCATTTGTATGCGTAAGAAAGTGAAGATGTGAAAATTTCCCCCAGGTGTTAGTTGGGAATATTTTTTTTGGAAAATTTACTTCACGTGCAGAAGTTGGATCATGTGGCCAATATGGACATTTAGGTTCAATCATGATGATGAACTAACCCAATGACGTGCTAGGAAGGAGACAAGGATGCCCCCAGCATGAGTTGGCCAAGAAGCACATGATAGAAAGAAGTGGAAGATTTAGATTTTTTTGAGCAATTGGGACAAAGGTGCCTCAGTGCCATGGAAAAAGACAATATTATACACATGGATGTTTTGAACGAAGTAGAAGAACAATGTGAATGTTAGGTGAATGTAGCTTAGAATCCTTGATGATGAAGAAGTTGACTAGCCAAAGGCGCGAATCATGAGACAAGATACAAACTAGAGTAAGAGTCTGAACAAGGTGCCAAAAAAAGACACTTGGTAACATACTAATCATGTTTTCTCATAGAGATCCAGTGTGTGCATTGTAAGAAATTTATTACCTCTTTCAGGGAAGATTTGATAGACAACAAGTGAAGACACCCTAGCCAATGTGTAGGAATGATTTATTTTTCAAAGTTGATTTTTTTGTAAATGGATTTGTGGAAGGAGAGTCACACATTGCTCCACTACCAGCCTGGCGTCTATAGCCCTGATGAAGATGTGTTTTATTCTAATCACAAAATTGCTCTATATGCCAAAAACAGATGTCCATAAACCCCCCCGTATAGTTGATTAGAAATACCCCAAGAGAGAGTTATATCATCAATTTTAACTTTTAAATTTTAGCTATGGCTTTTTGATTTGATTGATTTTTTTGCTTTCTGAAAACTTATTTCAGGGAGTCTATTGTTTGACAAGGGGTTAAGGAACCACTTATGGCTTGATGGAAGGAGGTCGAAATGCATTGTGATGACGACATTGACATAGTGTTGAAACAAATATGTCCAAAATTTCTTCGCAACAAGTTTTTAAGATGTTGATTGTGATAGGATCCCTATGAGGTTAAAATCGTTCTTTTAATTTACCAAGGTGATGAAAGACCAAGGTCAAATGGATTTACCATAGAGATAAATGTTGCAAAATGTAGTGTGAATTGGCTAACTCCTAAAATATCACTTCAAGGGATGAAAATGGTAGGAATACTTGTAAAAGAACAGAAAGAAAGGGAAGAAAGAACATCCATGTGTATGCAATACCTGATTGCAATGTGTGTTTGTTTACCTTTGATTTTTTGAAATATTTTCTCATCTTTTTCATAGAGATATTTTTTTTTTTGAAAAGTGGGGACCGACAAGGTCACTTTATCTGATAAGATGCTAACAACAATGTTAAGATTTCCTTGATAAGGAAGACTAGGCCTGTTTGCTCTACTTATCAATGATTCATATTATCCCCGATCTCAATGATCGTGGTGAGCTCATACTCAATAGATGACTACGTTTTATCGTGAAACATGGATCAGTTGTATGCTTGTTAGTGGGTCCAGATTGAGGTCCCTATCTAGAGGTTTTATGCACTTTGCACGCCATACTTGATGGGTGCTTATTGATGTACATTTTTGAAGTTTGGGTTGATTCGTAAACTTTAAGATTGTTTGAATTGCCCTAGGAGACTTTGCAAGCTCTTGGAAAGTTTTGATCTTAGGACTTGATGAAGAAAAAATTTGGGTTTCTGTATAAGCTATTATGTGACATCAAAATTGATCCCAAGAAAGGGAGAAGAAAGTGGACCAATAGAATTGATGTGATAAATGACGGTGGGTTTGCCACAATCATTGATAGAAGAAAATACTGATGGACGTGAATAGATATTTGTCCAAGAATTGAAGAGGATGGGCTACCAGGAGGTGTCCCATAGACTAAAGATAATGGACTACAAGGATGTGGCCCTAAGATTGAAGATGAAGGACTTTAAATGGCGTCCATAGAAGATGAAGGAATGGTTTTTGCATATATAGAAGAACAAGGGCTACTAGGATCCTGGCCCAAGAATAAAAGATGAGAAAAGACTTCTAGGACGTGCCCCAAATATAGGATGAAGATGGGCTGTACAAGGAGGTAAGCCACATATAGATGATGTGGGGTCATACTTGGAGGTGGCCCACATGATAAATTTTAGTGACAATGGGCTACCAGGTGGTGACCTGGGTAACTTTATCTGATGCTAGATGGAAAGAATTGAAGAAATGATAAGCATAAAGAATGATTAGGTAATGTTCGAAGATAGGTCCTTCCATCAATGCTAGAAGTAAATAGCATTTCATTTTTTTATTTTAATGAAGTGGGAAGTGTGATTCCTAGGGTCTTTGTTACTATTTTCCTGAATAAAGGCCTCAATCTTTTCTTCCCCAGGATCTTAGGGTCTTCCTCTTTTTTTGTGATAGAAGGCATCAATCTCTTCCTCCCAATATGAAAAAAATCGAGGTACTAAAGAGGTTTCTTGCTCGCAAAATTCTAGAGGAATGTCTTCATGTACCCTCATAATTATCTAATGGACTTCATTCTGAAATAAATCAATCGGTGTGGGTAGCTTTATTCTACCACAAGAGGTTGATTGGATGAATGTGACATGGGAGTTGACTTGGATGACTTGATTAGAAGGAATTTGAGTCAGAGAGATCTTCAAAGAAAGAAGGGGTCATTGAGGTGAATGAGAAATGGGGTCTTGCGAAGACAGGGAGGACTGTGACTTAGGAGTCGTATTAGAGGAATAATTCAGACTGAAATCTTTAGAAGAATCAGAAGACTTAGAATCATTAGGATCATAATCTTTGGAAGTATGGCAGAAGAATCAGAATCATACCACTTACCATAATTTGAAGATGGGGGAAGAGGTAAGTGAACTAGGGATCTTTAGTGTGAAGAATCAAACAAGGTCTAGTTGTGATAGGCATCCTTTGATGGGAATGTTAAAACCTAGGTTCCTTACGAACCATAAGCATGTAAACTAGCATGATAATCAGTCTTTGTTGGCACATGCCTAGACATAGATAGTCTAAGGGGATATCACAGGACGTTATTGTGTTGACATGTTCAACATGTGTATCTACACAACCAATGAGAGTGTCAAAATGATTATCCTCATTAGACACATAATTAGCGATTCTTGTCTTATTAGAGTTTAGGAAAAGTCTTCATATTAGGGGATTTGTTAGGAGTGGATGAATCCATCTCCACATTGCACCACTTTCGATTAAGTATCTGGATGTAGTGCTGCAACTTCAAACACTTATCTGTTTTGTGACCTTTAACATGGTGGAATTGGACAATATTCATTATCTCTAAACCATGATGGCTTTAGGCGTGTCATTGCTTATAAGGCGTAGTTTTAGGATATCTAACCATATTGACCGCCTCTAGATCATTTCAGTATTGATGGCATTGAGTTCAGATAGAGGAGTGAAAGTATGATGCTTATACTCCATAGGGGGAGATCCCTTTTTCAAGCTTCAAAGGAGTGTTGTTTTGAATGACTTGTAGTGACGTTTAGAGTCTACTATCCCATCACTAACAACGTTTTTGTTCTTATTAGGGACAAAATTTGTTTTGATCACTTATTTTTGGAATCGTTATGATCGCATGAGAAAGGTTTTAGAGTTCCCTTGGCTAACAACGATTTTTCAATTTGACTCCATTTTTAAGGGATTACCTCTTCGAATGTGTTGGTACAATGCATTTGCTAAGTGGAATTTATAATGTCACAGATGGAGGTTGGGAACAAATATACTTATTAACTGATCTGGGTACTTTTTGGGTATGGAGTAAGGAAAATGGCTAGCTAATCCTCTCCATCGTTGTAAAAATCATGCAATGAAAATTTTTCGTTGTTTCATTACTTGGCATGGCAGAGAATCCAACATGGTGACATCATTCTCAATATTAAAAGAGGTAGTGTCATACAAAGGGGTATGCTAGTTAATGACATGTTGATATGGATCCCTTAGGGATGTGCACAAACCATTCTAGTGTCGTTGCTCCTAAACTTCATGGGAAGAGGACTAACATAAGATAATTGTCACTGAATGCAACCTCTTGACATGCCATATAAAAATATTTAATATGGTCACGGGGTCACCTTTTCCCTTATATTTGTAAATTTTGGAAAATCAAAGTGTCATGATGAAAGGTACCTGTAGCATGGATTTGTTCGATACCAGCTAGGGACACAACTTATCGAACCAATACTTCTTGTTATTGCTACCAGGTTGGCCCTCTTGTAATGCTTGAAGGGTGTTCTTTATAGTAGACCATTCTTGATTGAAGATTTGGTCTTGAGTGGGTGGCATCAAGATATTACTGTAGGTCTATACAAAGGGTTAAACTAGGTAATTCCACCTCCTATTTGTTGCGTAAAAAAGTCTTCATAAGGATAAGTGCTTCTTTTTGAGGAGTGTTTATTGGGAACTCGTGTAAACGAAGCCTTAGGTTTTGCCTTTGGTATGGCTTGTTTCACAACTTTTGGTTGTTCCCTTTGTATATGTGAAGCCAAACTTGCTAATTGGTAGTGAGGGCTTAGACTTGTTGTTCTAATGTAACCTCTTGAATGGGTATTTCATGATGATCTTCATTAAGGGGAGGTTGTGCATGATGAACATGTTCTTCATGGTCTTCACAATGAATTTTAATAGGTGGTAAACGACAGTCTCCATCATTTTCAAAAGGTACTTCCTCATTATTTTTTCATACAGAAGTAGAGGCGTGACCTGGGTTTAATATGTCATCTATATGGCGACAAGGACGTTCCACTTCCTCTTCCCCTTGAACCATTGTGGCAATGAGAGAAGGGTCCAATGTGGGAGGTAACTTAGCTCCTAGTTCTACAACACACGCATAAGAACCTCATGTTTGTTTTGAAAAATGTAATCATC
Source organism: Taxus chinensis (assembly GCA_019776745.2). Classification (NCBI taxonomy): domain Eukaryota; kingdom Viridiplantae; phylum Streptophyta; class Pinopsida; order Cupressales; family Taxaceae; genus Taxus; species Taxus chinensis. The sequence goes on along the minus strand of CM034146.1, from coordinate 270,718,638 downwards.
AAAATTGGCGGGAGGACACTCTATATTCATACGAGGAGAATCTTCCTCTCCACCACTATGGTCAACCATGAGATTATCCTCTAAAAGAGGGTTTTCACCTCCAAATATATTGGTTCCTAATCTTCAGGATCCCATCCTCGTAGTAGGCATACTCGAGATAGGAAATACAACGTGAAGAATTTCCACTAAGGTCTACTAAAAAGGTACCTTAGTCAAATTTTTGTAGCGTAATGACGCTAAGTTGTTTAAAACAAGGTGACTATAGAATAGCCACAAAATTGATAGGTCAAAATGAACATACCAACTAAAGAATAAATGAACAAGCTACCCTAGCAAGGTAATATATGACACAAGTTATCCTTAGAATAATAAAAATGTAAGCACATATTCTAAATGCAGTGACATAAATAGTTTATTCTTTAAGATTTGTCTAGATAGGTTCACCAACAAATAGTAACAACACAATATCACCAGTTAGGCCAAGTTTACAAAAAAAGGCCTAAATGATAAGAGCATGTTGACGTGATCTTCTAAAAAGATATACTAAAATCCATTTTTTAAACACTAACAAAGTCTAAACTATGTAAAATGGACGATACAAATGTGAGCAGCATAACAACACTATTTGGACACGTGAATCAAAGCTTTACAAGAAAAGCAAGATTTCTAGTATTAAAATGGCATGTTATCGCGATGCTAACAAATGTAACCTCAACACTCACAAAACTCAAGACAAAGTTGGATGTAAAAACTAATTCTAAGTATATCAAGAAATTTCTATGTGTGCGAGAACAATAACTCTACAATATAGAGATTTAGGTCTAATTTCACAATGGAAACAAGATGTAAATATCTCAATTGTATGGCTACAATGTGGGCAGAGTAACAATTCAAAAGAATACAAGGATGAAATCACCTAACTATGATGATAATAAGTCTCAAAGTATGGTTTTTTGAGACAAGGGGGCCTATTAGATCATGAGTACGTACCATGCACACTTTCAACACTTGCATTCTGACATTGCAACCTAGTCGCGCAAGTAGAATAAAAAAGTGGTGGACACCTGATATCTAGTGGTATCCATATATGTTGTTTCCTTTTTTCCAAAAATGGGCAATAAGAAAACAAAGGTGTAGACCAAGTGGTGTTGAAATAAACTTGGTGTTATTTTGGCAGAGTTTCACCTTGTCTTAAGATAAGTGAAAACTAGGAAAAAATGACACTAAGTAGATTTTGTGATGAAAATTACATAGTTTCAACTTTAAGAGATTATTTCCCTTGTTGAAAAAACAAGAGTTTGAATCTAACAAAGTTGTCACTTTGTGAGAGTTCTCAAGTATAACAACTAAGACAAAAACAATGGCTCTAAAGATGGCAAGCTTCCTAGGTGGTTCTCTCTCTAGGTGTCACAAGATATCTATGAGTGAGCTCGATTTACCAAAACATCCACTGAATAATTTTGGAGTATATCGGCTTTACTTTACCCCCTTCAGTATAAGGAGCACCGAAGTGCATTCCGATATAATTTCACTGGGGTTGCGAGATGGATATATTTGACTCTAATCTCACCAAGGCATACTAGAAAAGTTGGTAGTGTGGATCACTTTCCTGTTTCATTCACAAGGCTCCCTCTTGCGTGAACTAATTTAGGGTTCCTAGGACCACCCACATTGTTGTAGCATAAGACTAATGCCAAAGGGGTTATGTCCTAGTTGAGCAGACGAGCCATAGCTCTTAACTAAAACTGCAAATATAATGTGATGATTGTGGTGTATTTTTTTATCTTTTGGATTAAGTAATGTGGTTTTTTTTTGCACTCCTTGGAAACCTACAATCTCATGTGAAAGGTTAGAAAAATATGTTTGAACCTTTTGTCTTTGAGAATCCTTCACACGTGTAGTTTAGAAAAGATTTTTACGATATCATAAAAAGAAGATTGAATGTTGTTTTTTACACAAGATCACACTAGGTTAGTAAGAGCATACATAAAAATGATTCAACTAATACTAATGAAAAATTATTGTAAATCAACTAACTACCATCAAAAATTTACAAAAACAAGGTTTATTCTAAATTAATCCAAGTTCTTCTTCATGAAAGACTAAAATTGATTTTTGTTCCCAAGATCGCACTAGGTGCAAGGGAAGAGCATACACAAATTTTAGCCTTGGTTCTTTATCAAATGAAAAATATCTTAAACTAAAAGATCAAGTATATGTCAAAAACATGAAAATTTGTTCCCTTACAGCACAAAATGAATGATGATTGTTCCTACTTACTCCCCAAAAAGTAAAAAGTGGTTTAGAGGTGTTTTTGATTCTCAAGATCACACTAGGTGCAAGAGAAGAGCATACATAACCCTATTCCAAACTCAAAAAAAGCATGAAAAATAACTCTATCAAACCCTAAGTCAATTTTGTTAGGAAATGATTGCTCTAAAATCACTAAATTGACAAAAATAACAACTAAAAACCATTTGAAAAGTTCATAGAAATCCTTTCCAACACAAAAAAAATGGAAAATTTTAGGTCAGAATAAAATGTTTTGGCCTCTGAAAGATAGGTTATGCCTCAGTGTAACACAAGATGCACTTGTTTCAATGCACAAGCACGCCCCCTGTTGATGTATGCGCAAGCATTTAGTGCATGTAAAAGGATCACCTCTATCAAGTTGAACAATCAGTAGAGCTACGTGTGCAGCTTCTAGAGAAGTGCACATGTGCCCTCTATCAATGGACATTGTAAGCTACATAGAGGTTCTAGTTATGCATAGGGTCACCCCTGTCATGTGCAACTCTCCCTTTGATACACAGGCCCCTGTCTAGATGCATATGCGCGCCCCTTTCCTGATAGGTGACCAAAATATGAGTTTTGATAAGGAATTTTTCAAAAAAGATCAAATCTTTGGGCCTTTTGAGGGAATTTTGACAAGGCTTCACCTCCTTTTATCCTGCAATGAACATGAAAACACAACTTCTACCATTAATCTAGTTGAAACAACTTTCAAAACTTGAACTACAAAACTTTGAAAACTACTCTAAAAACTTAAAACTTTGAATTTAATCTAACTTTTAATTTACTTAGAAAAACTTGTAAAGTAAGCTAGAAAAGCTTTGAAAGTTACTCTAGAAAACTTGAATCTAATCTAAGAATTTGAAGTTAATCTAATAAAAATTGAAATCTAAAACTTTTAAAACTATGTTAAAAAGCTTGAGAATGAATGCAAATGGGGTTTGACTCCCATCGGGCATGCCAAATGATAACACCCCAAACTTGTAGCACGTATTAGCTAGTTTAAAGCAAGACTAACACCACATAGTTTAAAGCTAATTGCAAAAGATAAGGAATGAAACATCAAATATCAAAGCTTAATAGCATAACAATGGATATCAAATGAAACCAACATCTAATATCTAAGCATGCTTACTATGTTAGATTGATTACTAAACAATAGACCTAAATAGATCTAGGAAGCAATCAATTTGGGAATGGTTGCTACTCCAGAAATGGTGAGAAGATCTCTCCAATACAAGACTACAATTTCATGTTGAATACCCTCCTACTAACCATAATGAAGGCTTTAGGAAAAGATGAGCATGTGGATCCTTAAAGGAGTTTAGGCTCTTTAACATTTGTATTATATGAGGCTACTAATAAAAGCATTGTGTAAAATTGGAATGTAGTACTTAGTCTTATTTATAGTTTTTTCTTTGAGGAAAACTTGCATCTTGGTGCATGTAGGACTAAAATTACAAAGGATATTTAGAATTATTAATCATAATTAAGCTTTGTTAATCGTAATTAGTGAATTACTAAGTGATTAAGAGGTATGAAGCCTTAATCAATCGTTTAGGGTTAACTAGGAGGCTATGATAAGAGTTTGAAGCTTTCTGAGACATTATGGAGGAAAGTGGTGTGATTTTGAGTGGTCATAAGTGGGGTTTGAGCCAATATTAGGGCATATTGACCAAATCAAAGACAAAATAGGCTTAATTAGCTAATAAATGCTAATTGTCTGTTTTGAAGAGGATTTTGACTTACGATTTGTCGTAAAGTAGCATCTTAAATGCGAAATAGGTTACACAATCAACAAAATGGTCTTAATTGGCTAATTTGATAAGGAATGTTAGTTAATTAGCAAAAAACCACTAATTATAACGGATTTGGCAAGAATGAGAGTGATTTGCATGTGTTTTGGCAATGTTGGCTAGATTTTCTGCACAGCTAAAAACCTAGGCAATCATGAGATAAATCTCCCTCATTTACCAATGAGGACCCCGTGTAAGATGCTAATCAATCTGGTACTTATGAAACTTAATAACTAGTTGTGGGGGTTTTACTTTAATCACAAGGCTCATGAACCATAGCTAAGCAATTCTGCAACAAGTAAGTAGTTATTTATGAAGAATTTTCAGAAGAGGGAAATAATGGAATTTGGGAAAGAAGAAAGGAAGATATGTAATTCAACCAATAGTTTTCAGAGTTGGCCTCATACACATAGATAAAATAAACAAATAGATCTTAGAATTTTCAGAAGTAAAAGAAAGGAAAAGCTGCGAATCTAAATCTCAGATAACACAAAGTTTATCTAAGGTCCATACCAAAGTAAGAAGCAAAGCACCGAACTGACACAAAGTTCTCAAGAAATCCACCTCTATTCAATTCCTCAACTTTCGTAGAAACAACATCAAGGGTTACAACACAAAGTCTGAAAACTCTAGAATGCTCTAGCAAATTTCTCTTCCTTTAACCCGTAGGCTCTTCCTTTATTTGTAGTGTATAGAGGGCAATTACAAATAGGAAATCATAACTGAAACCACACATGTGAAAGCTATGAAGGAAACAAATGGAAATATTTCCCCTAAAATTCCTCTCTGTGTGACATGCATATGAAGAATAGATCAAAGTTGTACATGTCTACCACCTATTCTTAATTAAAGGATATTTTTAAATAACTTAAAGTAACGTGTTTTAACTAATTACTTTAGTTTTACAGTTTTCTCCATGAAAATAAGAAAGAAGAGAAGAAAAAGGAAAAGAAGAAAGATATGCTAGTTGTAACATCTCATGCTTCCCCTTTGTTTTGATATTGAATGTATTTTTCAAACATGTGATTCAACATCCTCCCATCTTTTTTAGCGACGACTTCTTTCTTAGTCCAGAACCTCAGCAATCCCCTGGATAGAGTATCAATGCTTGCCTTCTCTTTCTCCAGACTAGGCTCAAATCCTTTGATATCTGCATGAAGTCTCACTAGTTTTCTGATCGAATCCAATGTGAAAGGCATGACGGCTTCATCAATCTTCTTCTGAACAACTGGAAGAAATTCCTCAAGAGAAGCAGGCAGCTTGTCTGGAATGTATCTCGTATAGTACTGAATACCATCAACTTCATGTCCTTTAGTGAAAGTAATTATGTTATCTGGCACTTCTCTCATCTTGTCTTCCAACAATTGCATTCTTTATAGCATAAGCTTGAGAATCTTCATGCGAAAAGACGATGTTATCTCCAACTACTTTCCCTTTTCTATCAATCCATCATGTACAATCTTCTCTAAAATTAATACATTCTATAGCAATACATTTATCTCGGCCAAGGTATCTAATTGGCTCTCAACAACTATATTCTCATCTTCTATAATTGTCATCAATTGCTTTAATTGAGATAATGCCCTGTGCATATTCTCCAGGCTAGCTGGTACTTCCTCGAACTGCTCCAAATCTTGGTGGATGATTTGCTCTTTCCATTTAGCAATAGCCTTGACCTGATTTCTTGCATCCTCGATCTATTCAATCAAATGTCAGCTCACTTGATCTTGTGTTAGCACTAGCTGAGAAGAATATTTAGCAACCTTGGCAATAATCTCACATAATTGGGAGATATGTATCTAAAGTTTGGCTTTTTCAGCCTTCTCCTTGTCCATGTTGAGGAATAAAGTGTCTATCAATGTCTGAGTATCATGTTTTAATCCCTCTGTAGTGATTTTCCCCAATGGCACTTTGGTTACTGATATGTTTGCATCCGCTAGCTCTCCCTTTTGCTTCCCCTTGGCTGGAACTAATAATTCAACAAACTTTTTCCTTGACTCTTCAATAACCAGCCTTGAAGTTACTTTAGCAGCTTTAGGTATTTTATCTTTTCCTAATCTCATGAGTAGCTGCAAGTCTTCATATTCTAGGTTGATTTCTTCCCTAGCCTCTGGGACTACTTGCAAAGCCAACCAGGATGCAAAATTACTCACCGGGGAATGAGAAAACCTTGGTATGCATTACCATTTTTTGCTCAAGTTCTGTTGCATTTGAATTCACCACAGTATTGTGACTTCCTTCTTCTGTGCCATCTAAGGATAATGCCCTTTCAAATTCTACCATTTGTGCCTTCAATTCCTTATAGGAGAAGGAAGAGGAAGTGGATAATTGAGTAGCTGAAGAGAAGTATATATGAATGATGTTTGCTTCAGTGATGGAATAGCCATGACTTCTTGTGTTACTGGAACTGTTGAAGTACTGTGGGTTGATGCAGGAGAAGCTTCATCTAATATTAGCATTGGTGTAATGGATGTAGACTTTCCTTTTTCCAATTCCTGAGACTTTTTGTGTACCTTAAGCTTCTTCGTTCCTCCGCTGCTCTCACCCTCATGTTTTCTTTTGTTGAGATCTCCTAAGCTGAAATTCCCTATGATTTTGTTCATCAAAGCCTCATCCAAACAATATCCCTTTGTTAACAACCAATTTGAGGTATTAACTAGGACTGCGGAAGACATTTCCTCAATCGTTTGACTACCACCCACATTGGCTTGAAGAGAAGCTCTATCTCCCATTTTATGATATGTGTCAAGTACCACATGCCCATCATCTGAAATATTTTCAAGTATCCTTGCCAAACCATAGTCAGAAACCTGTTGAGCTAATAATCTACTTAAATCTCTCTTTTTGACTTCGTATTCACTCTTGCATTTCATCCAGAAATCCTCCAATGAGGGGACATGCGAGTATTCCTAGGAGATTGTCTTCTTCATGATCCTATACGGATCAAAATTCATTGAGTTAGGAAGAACTCATTCTTATAACAAGAAAACATTTCTGCTTGGATTCCTCTGGCTTTGTGGATGCTCTGGGAACTATAATGGCCCACTGTGACTGGGAAGTTGACTGAAGATCTATGTTGTTTTGATTGTAGGTCATGTAACTCTACGAGCTGCTTGCATAACTCCATAATACTCCACTTATCATTTTGGTACCTCGGTAACTTCATTGGTTCTCTTGAGAAGCAACAAACCCTGAGATACGTGAAGTCAGCGAACTAGATGAAGATATAACCGTGCTAGGAGATAGCTTCCTAAGTTTCCTTGCTCACTTTGTTGGCCTTTGTATCATTGTTTATCCTACAAATGAATCCATAGAAGAAGCCATCATTCACTACCCTAAAATATGTGTAGCATTCAGGAATTTCCAGTTGTGGGTAGCACTCATAAATAGGGTCTTTTGAAAGTATGCCCTACCTATCCAGCTTGGAAAATATTCCTTGTGAGGCTACGACATACACAAGGTATGAAGTCATTTTGAAACCGAATGTCCACCTCACACTTCTGAGTTGTTTATTGATGTTGTTACTGATGATCTTTTCCCAATTGATTATCAAATCAAATTTATTGGTCTCAATCATTCTGTTGAAGGTGTACATCCATGAGCAAAATTTATTGGCATTAGCTTCCCCATTTATCTTACAAAGTAGCCGGGTGATATCATTAACTTCTTGTACCAGATTCGACCGTGAAAGAGTCCTTAGAAATTTTTATGGTGCTCTAGGCTTCTTCATATATCTACTATTCATTATACCCACGTAGTTTGCTTTGTTATTTTCCCATTGACCACAAGCCTGTCACATACCAATTACAATCACTATGGGTCGTGCCAGAATCTTGAGGCAATAATAAATGAATTGTGCATCCAGTATGATCATTGTCTTTCTTGTTGCGTCTCGGATTGTCCTAAAAAGAGGATGATAAAACTTCACACATTCCCAAGAAAATTCAAGCAACTAGGTTGTAGCCAGAAATGTTGTTACTTGGATAATTCCACTACTTCTCATTTCCCGCATGAGGGATGACCTGCCGGTGGCTTTGGATCTATCAATAAAATTAGTGATAGATTCAGGACCCATGTTTGTATCATTGATCTAAGTAAGCCTAGAAACTATGCATGATTTTGCTGAATCATCTCTTTCATCACCCTTCACCATGCCTAAAACAACCTTTGTCTGAGATATTTTTCTTTTATTTCTGACAAAAGATCAGGCAATTAAGAGAGTTGGATTTACTTGTGCAGAGCTTGCAATTGCTCCCCCTGATTCTAAATATATATTCAATGTATCATACATTGAATTTTCCTTATTCTCATCAATATGAGCTCTTGTGAAGTATCCCTGCAAATAGTTCAGACAAATATGGAAGCCATGGCATGAATGTCTAATTTCTTCACCAAAATATGATTATAAATCTTGCTGCCCTAAATTTTTAGACTTTGCTTGCATGCCAAGAAAATTAAAAATATTATTTTATTCACCTATGCACTCACATCAACATGCAGATAGCCAAAATAATAAAAAGAAGGCACTTCCAACCTTGGGCGCCAAAACTGGATGCTTCCCGGCAATTAAAAATATTTCTTAATGCTCACAACTTCAACCTTTGGTGCCAATATCATCTAGGGCATCATGCTCCACATAAAAGAATTAATTTTCTTCTACCTATGGGATCCACTTCTTATATAGACAACTGCATGGTATTTTTACCAATTGTTTCTTCTTATTTTTAGCAATTTCTAATAATAAGATGTGTTTTTTCTCCTTATTTGGGTGCCCAAGTTTGCCTAATTTAGCATGTTTTTCCTTGCAATTTTTTCATCTATTTTTAGCAAGCTTCTTTGTCTTATTTTTAGCATGCCTATTTTATTTGAATTTCTCCCTATCTTTGGTGTCAACATTTGCTAAAAACAATTAAAAGAAATCCATTTTAAATCATACAACTATGCCAAAGTGGGTCGCACTTTTTAGCTAGGAATTGTGGAAAAAACATGAGAGCAAGGAAGTGGAATATTCACCCTTATAGGCAGCCCCAAAATTCCCACTTTTCAATTAAGTGATTTAACTTACTTTTGTGGAAAAAACATGAGGGCAAGGAAGTGGAAATATTCACCCTTCCAGGTAGCCCCAAAATTCCCACTTTTCACTTAAGTGATTTAACTTTCTTTTGTGGAAAAAACATGAGGGCAAGGAAGTGGAAATATTCACCCTTCTAGGCAGCCCCCAAATTCCCACTTTTCACTTAAGTAATTTATCTTGATTTTTTTGGAAAAACATGAGGGCAAGGAAGTGGAAATATTCACCCATCCATGCAGCCCCAAAATTCCCACTTTTCACTTAAGTGATTTAACTTGTTTTTGTGGAAAAAACATGAGGGCAAGGAAGTGGAAATATTCACCCTTCCAGGCAGCCCCAAAATTCCCACTTTTCACTTAAGTGATTTAACTTGCTTTTGTGGAAAAAACATGAGGGCAAGGAAGTGGAAATATTCACCCTTCCAGGCAGCCCCCAAATTCCCACTTTTCACTTAAGTAATTTATCTTGATTTTTTTGGAAAAACATGAGGGCAAGGAAGTGGAAATATTCACCCATCCATGCAGCCCCAAAATTCCCACTTTTCACTTAAGTGATTTAACTTGCTTTTGTGGAAAAAACATGAGGGCAAGGAAGTGGAAATATTCACCCTTCCAGGCAGCCCCAAAATTCCCACTTTTCACTTAAGTGATTTAACTTGCTTTTGTGGAAAAAACATGAGGGCAAGGAAGTGGAAATATTCACCCTTCTAGGCAGCCCCGAAATTCCCACTTTTCACTTAAGTGATTTATTTTGCTTTTTTGGAAAAAACATGAGAGCAAGGAAGTGGAAATATTCACCCATCCATGCAGCCTCAAAATTCTCACTTTTCACTTAAGTGATTTAACTTGCTTTTGTGGAAAAAACAGGAGGGCAAGGAAGTGGAAATATTCACCCTTCCAGGTAGCCCCAAAATTCCCAATTTTCACTTAAGTGGTTTTTCTTGCTTTTGTGGAAAAAATATGAGGGCAAGGAAGTGGAAATATTCACCCTTTCAAGCAGCCCCAAAATTCCCACTTTTCACTTAAGTGATTTGACTTCTATGTTGTGCATTGAAATTCAAGTGAAAGGGCAACTTTGAACAATGTGACTTGCATGGGTGAATTAACTTCCCAAAATAGGGGCAATTTCATTTATGACTTTGCACGAAGAAATCACCCATTTCTACAAAGTGTGACTTGCTTCCAAGTTGCTTTGTTGAAAACCAACATTTCACAATAGATTTTTCTTTTATCTGAGGCCATGGATGAATTTTAAAAACCTTGGGCAATTGAACTGGTTAAGTAGAACGAAATAAAATACTAAGGGGAATTGTCAAACAAACCATGGGAAAAAAAACCGAACCAAACACAAAAGAAATAAATAAAAAAGAAAAAAATGTCAGAAGTCGCAGACAGCTGCTCGAAAATAAGTTGCCAATTAACTAGTGTGTAAAAACCTTTCCATGCATGAATGCTTCATTCGGAAATGAAAGTACTACTAATGTGGAAATCTGTGACAGGGTTTAACTTCAACACAATATTTATTTATTTAATAAATAAATAAATAGAACATTTTCAGACAAAACTTGGTGAAGGGATAGAGTGAGCTTTAACATGTGGTTATTTTTCAAATTTGACTTTTATGACCCTCTGAGGATACCTTAGAGCAATGGAAACAACTACAGACAAAAAAAACACAAAACGACCTGCTACTTTGAAAAGAACAATTTTTTTTAAAAGGGGTAGTCCCAGATTTCAGGGTGAAATCTTAGGTACACCAAGCAATAAGGTTGGAAAAGCGGAATTTAGGTGTCTACACAATCAATATCTTTATTTTAATTATATGTGTGTGTTTGCATCTAAAATTTGTATGGGTTAAATGCACATAATTCTTAGGCTTAACTTCTAAGGACTAAGGGTTCCGTTCCACCAAATTCACCCATAACACAATCCCTACCTCATCCCTTATTACTTGGTACCTCCTCAGAATCGTACTCGAGTGGATGGTTAGACAATACCATTTACACCATCATACTCATAATTAGATTATAACCCATTTGATTTTTATTATATATTAGATCCATCATATCAACTAATATTTTTTACTTGAAATATTTTATTTATCATGTCAAAACTTTATAATATAAAAATGTAAATACATTAATATTATAGTAATAAATACATTGAGACCACAACAATTAATAAGTTTAGTACCAATATTAAGTGTTTATGGACCAAACAATTTTTTTTGCCACATTTAGTTTATAAGGATACTTCCAAACAACTACTCGTTTATATTTTTGCATCCTATTCCACAATCACTGAGTCTTAAAAATGAATTATATAAAAATACTTCATATTAGAAAAAATCACATCCTCTATTGTCTACTTTTCACCCTTAGGGAAATTTCTAGTATGCCATTTATTGAATACATAGGTAAACATATTGTTTGCTCCTCTTTGGCTCAAATTGTACAATCTCCCACCTATTTTATGAAGAGAGGATCATATTAAAATGTTGATAAATAAGGTGGAATCTTCCATGAAGATTGATGGCAACTCTTTTGGGTGCAATATGGTGAGAGTTTACGGCTTAATTGATCTTTCCAAACGCCTTTTCCATTCAATTAATTTGGCTTCTTTTCAGGGTTCATGGACTCATTTTATCAACTATAAGGGCCTTTCATTCATGTGTTTTAATTTTAATGTTGTTCGGCATCGAGTGGCCTTCAAATCACATGTTCAGTTTCCCACTTTAGCTTCCTCTCAACTAGTTTGGAGGGAAAGGAAGAAATCCCTAGACGTTGATTTTGTATGGCACAACCATAAGAAGTTCGTCGTTGGTCATCTCACTCTCACCCATTATCTTTCTTTCTAAGTGGACTCATAGCTCCTCCTTTGTAAGAGACTATAAAGAAGGTTATGGGTGATGGTTCTTGTCCTCAACAACTAGTGACGAGAGTTTCAGATTAACGAGATTTGCCTTTTGCTCTTATGGTGCCTTAGGTTATTGAAGTCCATAGTTTACTCTCCCCCCTCTCGGTCCAAATGAGTGGGGTCCTAGGTAAATTTGGGCCATATGGAAAATGTAAGGGACAAAATTCAAAGGCTGATAGATTGAGATTGGAAGTAGAGGAGATGGTGAAAGATGGATCACATTAGACGACAAAGGACCTTTTTTCCTAAAGAGGGAGAATATTGGTCTCTACCTATAGTTAGTGTCTTTGAACTATTTTTCTTTGAGGGGTTTGTTCCCTTGTGGACCGACCTTCCTTATAATGAATTTTTGCTAATAATTTGTTTCTTTTCAACTCTTTATTCTTTGAGTTGTATCTAAATTTTTCTTCCCCATTATGTTTTTTGGAATTTCTTATATTTATTTCTTGAGTTAACTGTTATTTTTATGGTCAATTGTGTTAATCCATGGATGAGGTGGTCGTTTGTGTTGGTTTTGTCCTTTTTGGGGACTGGGGGTCTTGTTTGTATCCCAACTCCACCCAAAATCATTTTTTACCCTTAATAAAAAGGAATGCAATTAAATATATAATATAAATTATATTCAAAACAATATTTTTTATATAAAATATTTCACATTTGAATAATTCACATTTCCTGTTGCGAATGTCACACTTTTATGGTAATTTCTAAGATAACATCTGTTATATACAATTAAACACGTTTATTTTCAATTACAACATCTTCGAGAAGAATAAGCCATCATGTGGCACTTATTTAACAATATAAATATACTTTTAAAAAGGGAAAAAATTAAGTACATGAATAATTATGTCGAAGGCGTCCAACTACAAGGATTTGAATGCTAGGAAACATCGTGTTTCCAACAACTCTTTTTTGGTGACTGATTCTCCGACAATAAAAAATAACATAGGAAAATGGGTGTTACAAATAGATAAATACATTGCAATGATCAACCATAATAGAGGAATTCACTACAACCACAAATAATCTTGGCATGTTCTCATTTCCGGAAACAACATCTCTCATTCATGTCCTTGCAACTATTTATAGAGTACATGGGCATGCTAGCTAACTTTGACACTATTTTTCCAAATGCAACCAATGAGTTTCCAACCTAATTAGTTCACCTTTTTTGACATACACTCATTTTGGGTTAGAATATGAGCTTTAAAACATGGTGTGAACATACACTAGAGCACCATGGGGATATGACAAATCTTGCTTGATATTTCACAGTTATTGACGATGTCATCAAGGGTTCTGTTAGGTGTTGGATACAACAAGTAATAATACTGGAAATGATGGGGAAAAAAGTAGTTCAACACTACCAAGGGTGTTCAATTTGTGCAGTACCAAACTTGTACCAATTAGCAAGTTGGTTATTTTTTTGGAGGGGATTCTAAAGTTGAAAGCCAAGAAATAATTTGTGAATATGCCTAGACATGGTGAAGTGACATTTACCCATACACATGTTAAGCTTGTTAGAGTTGAATTAAAGTATAGTCCCAACATAAACATGCTCCCCAAGTGTTTGAAAAAGTGATTGAATGATATTTCACGTCATGGACTATCATAATTACAACTTATAGAAAACATGGCCATCCTCACAAAATATTGCAAGTGTTTCACCAAATGAAACCATTAGGTGTCTAACATGATAAACTCGCCTTTGTTAGCATACTCCTAGCATGTGCCAAAATAAAATAATTGAAACAGGGTATTGATATCCATCTAGGCACACAAACTATTATCAAATGTTGTAGTTGCAAGTGCCTTGGTAGATATGTATGCAAAATGTGGAAGCATTGACAAGGAATGGGAATTGTTGGAAAAATTGCCTAAAAGAAATGCAATCTCATGGACTTCAATGATTGTGGGATATGCAAAAATAGGTTTATTGAAAGGCCTTAGAAGTTTTTTAACAAATGCAATTGACAACATAAAGTCAAACCCCACAACATTTTCCACAATCCTTCTAGCTTGTGTCATAATTAGAGTTTTAGATCAGGGCATGTACATTTATCATGGTATAATTAGTATAATGGGAAGTTAATTTTTGTTTTTTTTCATTGCAAATGTGCTTGTACAAAATTATGGAAAATGTGAAATCATCAAAAGGCACATGAACTATTTGACAAAATGACTTGAACAATTTTGGTGTCGTTTTTTATTTTGCTTGTATGAAATTATATAATTTTTCTTCGACAACGCTTGGGAGGGTAGTAGATCTAAAAAAAAAGAAATCTTTTCCCTTTTCTGTCTATATTTTCTTCACATCTTATAGATTTATGTGGGGTGTGTGGTTGTAAATAGGGTTACAACAAACTATATAACTCATGTTTGCATGTCGTCTATAAAGAGTTACACAAAAGCATACTCCGAACTTTCTCCCAGCTTATGCCAAACATGTTATATAGATTCACCAAAATATAATGGAGAAGGGAATTTTGTCATATGTTGATGTAGGTGCCCTAGTAGGTATGTATGCAAAATGTGGAAGCATGCACAAGACATGTAAATTGTTTTGTGTAGTGCAATGATTACAGGATTTACATCAAGTGGGTTTGTTGAAAATATATTCCAAGCTATATAGTAGATGCAATCATAATGTTTTTCTAATATCCTCCCATGTTGTGTAAAAATGGGAGATTTGGATCTGAACATGAACATTTTTCAATTTATAGTGGAAATATGCTTCTAGTTTGATGTATTTGTAGGTGTCTTGGCAGACATGTATGGAGAAAGTAGAATCATACACACAACACATAAACTATTTGAAAAAATGTTGAGAAATGAGATGTGATCTTATGAACTATAATGAATGCATGATATGCATAAGGACATCCATCAAAGCATGATGGAAAACTATTTTTTAGAAGTGAAATATTTGACAAAATGTCTCAATGAGATGTGGTCTTGTTAATTGTAATGAATGCAAGATATGCACAAAATGGTTTTGCTGAAAAATACCTTCAAATATTTCAAACAAATGCATTTGGCAGGTGTAAAGCTAGAATCCACAACCTTTTTTGGTGATTTAATAAAATTTAAATATTTTATCAAAGGAATGAGACCAAATAGATTAATACAACATGATTAAAAGAAATTGAAATCTTATTTCAGGGGATTGAGATCAAATGAATATAATGGTAACAAATAAGATCTAACATGTGTAAGAAACAAGCAAGTGTGTAAGATAGGAGATAAGAGGGATTAAAACTTGTATCGAGAGATTTGGGCTGATTCTAGAATGGAAATTGACTAGAACAAGATGGATCTGGACTGTGTAGGTTGTCTTATAAACTGAGATATAAGACTTCTTTAGATAAGAGAACCCATAGGAGAATAGGACCGCTCAGGCGATAGTGTTTGATTTGGGTGCTAGTTTCCTTGCAGCCGCTCTACTTCTGATATTTTGAGGTTCTAAAATTGGTTCCTTCCTTGCGTTGTTTTTTGCTTCGGATATGTTTTAGCGTTTATATATCACATGTGTTCCTGCAAAACAAAACCTAGTTATTTGCACAAAGATCAACAAAACATTATATGAAACAAATAATGCATATGCTTAAGTCAAACTAACCTCGAAGGTCACCCCAATGTGATAGTCACCGATCACTAAACTACATTTTAGACTCTATGTAGTTTTTGCAAGTGTTTGATTTGAATTATGTTCCTTGAAGCTAGGTTTTCCTTATGCCAGTCGCACTTGGATAGCAGGATATAACTATTTATTCCCCCAAGATAGAATGTGTGAGATGGAATTCAGAATAATCCCTGTTATGTAGTGAATGATGCATCATAAATGTAATATTTAAGTGTTGTTCCTTGCGCAAGTAGTAGATAGTAAGCATTATCTCCTAATAGTGACACCCCTAATAGTAGTGAGTAAGTCATGTATATACATGATCCCCTTGATTTAATTTCATCATTAACAACTAAAAATCCAACTCAAAGTGATAAAAGAGACTGTAAAAAATATAGCAAAAGATGTGGAAATTCAAAATCAAGAAAAAGAAGGGAAGGGATAGAAGTTCCCAAAAGGGATACTAGTATATGGGGTGCTCCTTTACCCAATGGGCAGTAGTGTTTGGGATGCTTGAAAGATATAACAGTCAAAACAAAGTTGGTTCACATGTCATCTAGTTTCCAAAAGTAAAGTGGTCATTCCAGAAAATAAAATAATAAGAGTGTGGGAAAGATAAAAGTAATGAAAGAGAAAAACAAGTATTGTTAATGTCCAGTATTCTCACTTTAGGAATCATGTATATACCGACATATCGAGAGGCACTTGTGTAAGTAGAAAGTGTGTGATTTCATGATTACACCACATTAACAATAAAGATATATCATGCAAAGTACAAGTAAGTGTGAAAGATAGGATATAAGAATTATTTAGCTTGTATCAAGAGATCTGGACTAATCATGGGCTAGGAAATAGGATGAGAAGGTTGGATATGGATTTTGTAGGCTCTGTCTGAGAAACTGGAGTCTGGAACTTCTTCGAACAAAATCACCCAAAGTGGGACAAGAATGCCTCAGGTGTGAGTGTTTGATCTGGGTACTAGTGTCCTGGCAAGTGTTGTGCTTCTAGTCTTTTCAAGATCTGAACTTCACTTCTTCATTTTGTTGTTTGTCACATTAACTTTGTTACAAGGCTTTTGTGTCACACTTGTATCTGCAAAACAAACCCTAGCTACATGCATAAAGCTCAAGAAAATATTAGATGGAATAAATAATGCATATGCTTGAGTTAGAGTAACCTCAACAGTCACCTCAGTGTGATTTTCATCAAGCAATGCACTACATTTTAGACCTTGTGTAGTTATAGTGTGCGTGTGATTGAATTGTGTCCCTTAAGCTAGGTTGCCCTTGTGCCACTCTAACCAAGATAACATGCTACAACTACTTTCCCCCAAGATAAATGTGTGAGATGGAATTCAAAGTAAGCCCTCCAATGTAATGAATAATGTAGCCCAAATGCATTCCTTGAATGTTGGTCCTTGCTTAAGTAGTAGATAGTAAGTGATAGCCCAATTGTACAGCCCGTAATAATAGTGAGTAAGTCATGTATATACATGATTCACTTGTTTCAATTTTGTCATTAACAATAAAAAAGAATGACTCGAAGTTATAGAATAGATTTTTAAAAATATATCAAATGATGTGGCAATCCAAATTTGAAAAAAAAGAGGGAAGAGGAAAGAAGCGCCCAAAAGGGGACAGTAACATTTGGGCGCTCTTGTCCTTAATGGGCACTAGTGTCTAGGATGCTCAGAGGAAATAACAAAAAATACATAGTTGGGTCATGTGTTGTCCAATTTCCAAAATTAAAGTGACCATTTGGGAAAGTAAAATTTAAGAGTATCAAAAGGGATAAAGAAATATAAAAGCAAAACAAGTGTTATTAATGTCTAGTTTTCTTGCTTATGAATCATGCATTTAATGACTTACTTAGAGGTGTAATGTAAGTACTAAGTGTGTGATTTTGTGACTACATTTTCCCCCACTTTATGTTAGTAAATAATAATTTGGTAGCATAAATTAGATAAGTAGAGCATGTCTTGTGAAAAGACGAAGGGAGTTGTATTTGATAATGCGTCAAATGAGGATTACATTTGATACCGTGTCAAATGGAGATTATGGAATGTGTATCGTAGCATATAGAAGAGGATAAGAATCATAGGGATGACCTTGTATGCATAGTAGAAATGATGTTTGTTTTTATTCCTTGGATATTACCTTTGTTGGGGAATCTTGAGATTAAGATTGTTCCTTGTTCGATTTATGTGTTTCTTTTTGTCAAAGTAATGTTGGACTTGCAAAAGAAGATAAGTGTATACAATCCTCATGAAAAATGCTACGCCCTTAACCTATTGCTTATATTAGGATATGAGTAGCCGACTTGTGGCTTACCATATAATTTTATTATATCATTTATACTTTCTCGTGCTTAATAAGTCAGCCTTGGTGATGGTCATATCATATGAATAGTATATATAGGGGATTGTAGGTAGTAGTTCATCATCATTTGAGCATTTGAGTCTTATTATATGGTTTGGAGGTTGCCCCCTCGAAGTGGCGAAGCTATTATAATTGCATATTGAGATCATTATTCTGAAATATTGTGTTATTTGGTGTTCTATTGCTGCTCATAATCTGAATTATACTAGTAATTTCATTACAAGTGGTATCAGAGCTGCGATCCGGGCCAAAATTAGGGTAAAAACCCTAATTTTTTTTGTTTCCATGATATATTTTGAACCAGAGTGAATTGGTGGGAGATATTTTTACCAGAGTTGCAAAAATTTCAAGTAAGGTTCCCTGAAAATTTCAGAATTTTTTTATTTATTTTTCACAAGTTATTACAAATTTAGGGTTTTTCATAAAATCGCTCCCTAGGGTGCAAATTGTGGAATTTTTTCAAGTTCTTTACATTTTCAGAAATATTTGAAAAAAATAGTATTAGTATCTTCTCTGTGTTTTTTCCTGTTCATCCGAATTTGTATCAAAACCCTAAACCCTAAGGTTTGATATCATGGCAGGGCCTTCCACAAGAGCAAAAAAGAATTTGGTTACTCCGGGTAAAACCCCAGATAAAGATGGGGTAGTGATTGAAGAGATGGAGTCAGAAGGGGTAAATACAGATTCCTCAGCACTAGGGTTTACTTTAGTTGATCATAAGGTGAGCCAACTTGAGTATGAGTTGTGAAATGTACAATCTGAGATGGCCTCTAAAGGAGACATAGCCCAAATCAATCATCGGTTGGATGATATCATGCAACATGTAAAGGGTAAACAGTATGGCCCAAATCCAGCCCATATCAACCAAGGAGGATCTTTAGTTCAAAATCATGGACAAAATAACCATGTTGGATCACTTTTCCAGCCCAATCAGAATCCAACTTATTTGCAACCACGGAAACATGATGCCGAAAGTGGATATGCACAAATTTGATGGTAAGGATCCCCTGAATTGGATAAATCAAATGGAGAACTTCTTAGAGATACATCAAACACCATTAAGACAAAAGGTGACATTGGCATCCTTGTATCTTGAACCAGACCAATTCGTTTGGTATTGATGGTTATGTGCTCAGAGGCAGAAGAATGGTCTCGGTGTCACTTGGACAGTTTTTACCGAGGAGTTGCAATTGCACTATAGTTCTAAGTGTTTCAAAGAACTACTTTAGTCAATTAGCAAAGTTACGACAAAAATAGGATCAGTCAAAGATATTATGTGCATCAATTCCAGAACCTATCCTTAAGGGTGGAGAATATTCCAGAAGAGAATCTGAATGACCTATTTCTTGGGGGTCTTAAGGACCACATCGAGCATGAGGTACGTATGTTTAATCCACTCAAGCTTTCTGATTCTATTATCATGGCACATCGAGTAGAGGAAAAAGTTCTTTGTAGTAGGAGGCTGCCTTTCATTAACACCAGAGACCATAGTATCTCTTCCCCTTCATTTTCTAGGCCAATTAGACTGACTCCTCAACAAATGGAAGAAAAGAGAGCAAAAGGATTATGTTTTAACTATGATAGCAAATATGGACCGGGACATAAATGTGATAAGAAGAAATTATTCTATATTGATGGAGGTAATGAGGATGATGAGGACAGCTAAATTATAGGAGAGGGTGAGGAACTAGTAGAAGATGAAGTAGAGGATCACCAACCTACAATTTATTTCCATGCATTGTCTAGGTATTAGTACTCCTCAAACACTCAAGGTTATTGGTTATCTCAAAAAACAAAAGGTGACAGTGTTGATTGACTCAAGGAGTACTCATAACTTCATAAATAGTAAGTTAGCTACTCGCCTCAATTTTTTTATTTACCTAGCTCTAGAAATGCAAGTTATGATTGTGGATGGTGGGACATTCAAGTGCATAAGAAAGTGTCATAGTATCAAGCTTTCCATGGGAGACTACATGTTAGACTAGCCTATGTTTTCTTTATTTCTATGGGAGTGGCAGATATTGTTTTGGGTTTCCAATGGCTCATAACCTTAAGTACTATAGAGATGAATTTCCAAGAATTGTTCATGTGATTTCATTCATATGGAAGGATAATACAATTGAATGGGATGGTAGCTAAGTCTCCACAAATTATTAGCTCTCATCAGATGCAGAAGGTTCTCAGAAAAGGATTAGATGGATTTTTAGCAAATTTATTTTCCATAGAAGTACAAAATACAGAGTCTTCAATGCCACCCAATCTTCAGAAGATTGTTGATGCTCACTCATCTGTTTTTGATGAAATTCCAAAGGGACTACCACCAATTAGGGATCATGATCATGCCATTCAGTTGATTCCAGGGAGCCAAACACCTAACATCAGACCATACAAATACCCATATTCCTAGAAAAGTGAGATCGAGAAAATGGTTCAGGAAATTTTGAAGGCAGGTATCATCAGGCCTAACCAGAGTGCATATTCTTCACCAGTGGTCATGGTACGTAAGAAGGATGAAACATGGAGAATGTGTCTAGATTACCAAGAAATTGAACAAGTACACCATCAAAGATAAGTTTCCTATTCTAATAATTGGTGATTTACTTGATGAATTGCATGGTGCTATTTATTTCACAAAATTAGATCTTCATTTGGGGTACCATCAAATTAGAATAAAAGAGGAATATGTTCATGAAACGGCTTTCAAGACTCATAAGGGCCATTATGAATTTTTGGTAATGCCCTTTGTTCTTACAAATGCACCTTCAACCTTTCAAAACTTGATGAACACTATTTTTAGGCCATTTTTAAGGAAATTTGTATTAGTTTTCTTTGATGACATATTGATTTACAGTAAGGCATGGGAAGAACACTTACAACATGTAAATAAAGTGTTGGAAGTTTTGGAGAAACATACTCTCTATGCAAAGCCATCCAAATGTTCTTTTGGTGTACAAGAGGTGGAGTACTTGGGTCACATTGTATCCCGTGAAGGTGTCAAAGTTGATCCTCAAAAGATCAAAGCTATGGTGGAATGGCCAAGGCCCAAAACTCTCAAAAATCTTCGTGGGTTCCTAGGACTAACAGGGTACTACAAAAGATTTGTGCGGGGATATGGTAGAATAGAAACCCCACTCATTGCATTGTTAAAGAAGGATGCCTTCCATTGGACAAATGTAGCCACTAAATCCTTTGAGCAGCTGAAGGAAGCCTTGTGCATCACCCCATTTTTGGCTACCCCTAACTTCTCAAAAACCTTCATTGTTGAATGTGATGCTTCAGGATCAGGATTGGGAGCAGTTCTAATGTAAGAAGTAATACCAATTACATTTGAGAGTCACCAATTTAAAGGAAAATATCTTCTCAAACATGTCTATGAGAAATAAATGATGGCTTTTCTTCATGCAGTCAAGCAATGAGGCCCTATCTCATGGGTAGACACTTCAAGGTAAAAATTGATCATGATAATCTCAAATACTTTTTGGAGCAAAGGTTATCATATAAGGAACAACAAAAGTGGGTAACAAAAATTTTGGGTTATGATTTTGAAATCATATACAAAAAGGATAAATAAAATGTAGTAGCTGATGCATTGTCCAGAAGGGATACATCTGCAGATGCCTTACTATGTGGAATGTCCATGCTAACAGACAATTGGGTGGATGATGTAAGATTGGAATGGGATCAAGACAAGGATACAAAATCTCTAATATAGAATATCAAGCAAGGATCTATGACATATAACAAATTTGAGTGGAAAGTTAATGCCCTATGGTACAAGGAAAAGTTATACTGTGAGTAAAGATTCTGAGTTAAAGCATAAGATTCTTGCAGAAGTTACATACCTCACCTATTGGAGAACACTCTGGGTTTTTGAAGACATATCATAGATTAAAAAGAGAATTATTTTGGGAAGGACTCAAGGGGGATGTACAAAATTTTTTATATTAGAAGTGTTTAGTGTGCCAACAGAATAAAGAGGAAACAATTAAGACACTAGGTCTGTTGCACAACCCTTACCAATTCCTAGCCAAAGATGGGAGGAGATCTCTATGAATTTCATCACCAGGATTGCCTTGGTTAGCAGGGTAAGAATGTTATTTTCGTGATTGTGGATAGGCTCACAAAATATGCCCATTTTTGTTCCCTATCACATCCATTTGCAGCTAGTACAGTTGCACAACTATTTTTTTGGAGACACTTCAAAGGCTACATGGAACCCCAAAGATAATTGTAAGTGATCGTGATCCTATTTTCACAAGTAATTTTTAGACGGAATTATTTTCATGTTTGGGTACTCAGTTAGCTCATCAGTTCATCTTATCATCCTCAAAATGATGGGAAAATAGAAGTGGTCAATAAATTCTTAGAGGGGTATCTACGTTGTCTTGTATCAAATAAGCCAGAAAGGTGGATTAAATGGCTACCACTTGCAAAATGGTGGTATAACACATATTTTCATACCTCTTCTCAAATGACCCCATTTTCAGCATTATATGGTTACCACTCACCTTCTATCACTTCCTCCTTGAGGGTGAAAACTAAGGTCAGATATGTTGAGGAACAAACTCAACATCAACAAAAGGTTTTGGCTAGTTTGAAGGAGAATTTAGCATTAGCACAAAATAGGATGAAACAAAAAGAAAATCAACACCGTAGTGAGAGGAATTTTGAAATTGGTGACTAGGTTTTTGTATTTCTCTAGCATTACAAATAGATGTCCCTAAAGCAACAGAAAAAGGACAAAAAACTTGCTCTTAAATATTATGGCCCTTATCAGATTCTACAGAAAATTGGCAGTGTTGTTTATAAACTAGAGTTGCCTCCATCTTCACACACACACCCAATATTCCATGTTTCATGTCTTGAATAAGGTTACTAGGATAGAAATTTGAAGCCAAGACAGAGTTACCAGAACTTGACAAGGAAGGAAGAATCATTTTGGAGCTAGAGAAGATTCTACAAACATGTACTAAGAGGCTGAGAACCAGAGACATTAAGGAATATCTGATCAAGTGGAAGAATCTGAGCATAAAAGATGCAACCTGGGAGGATGAAGGTTTTCTACAGCAACATCCAGGATTATTCAATGTTGAGGAAAACATTGGTTTGAAGGGTAAGGGCATGCTACGCCCTTAACCTATTACTTGTATTAGGATATGAGTAGCTAACTTGTGGCTTATCTATATATCATTTATACTTTCTCATGCTTAATAGCTTAGACTTGGTGATGGCCATAACATATGAATAGTATATATAGGGGATTGTAGGTAGTAGTTCATTATCATTTGAGAATTTGAATCTTATTATATGGTTTGGAGGTTTCCACCTTGAAGTGGCGAAGCTATTATAATTGCATATTGAGATCATTACTCTGAGATATTGTGTTATTTGGTGTTCTATTGCTGCTCATAATCTGAATTATACTAGTAATTTCATTACAAAAAATGAAATTGAACTTTAACTTAGTAAATGTGAAAATATAAGTGCTTATTGAAAAACAAGTGAATCAAGGCTAGAGTACAATTGTGTGTTATGTGAAAAGAGATATATTTGTTCCTATGTGTTTTCTACCTTGGAGATTATTAGAATGGTACTAAGGATTTAGGTGTCCTATCGCCAAACTAAGAATTTGAGCGTCTTTTCACTAAACTGAGGATTTGAGCGTCCTATTGTTAAATTGAGGATTTAAGCATCTTGTTGCCAATGGAATAATATTGGGAGAGTTGTAGGCTTTTCCCTCCAACCGTTAATGCTTCCCCACGGATAAGTGTCACTACAAATGGTCACAAACCCAATAGAAACTGGTCACAAATGATCCCGAGAAAGTAGAGCAGTTAGTTCCCTTACCCAAAGTATGTAACTTGCCACTTATATTGATCTTATTGTTCCTAATAGTTACCTAAAACCTAGTATGTTTTTTTGTAGATTGGAAAATACTATCACCAAGAACTTGTTGATTTTGTAATGTTCCAGTTTCTTCCCCCAAAACAGATGCACCCAAGTGGGACATTAGCGCTCATCTCTCCTATTTGTATTTGGTGCTTATGTCCATGTTGTGATTTTGGCCTAATTCTGATTTTGAACCTATTTTAGCTCTTGTTTATCCCGATTTTGTTGTGTACCATTTTTTATTTGGTTTCTGAACTGGTGAGAGTGTGAAAAAGTCACATGATTATTTCCCCCACTCGTTTAGGGTGCGAGCAATGAACCAAGGTGAGTGCAGCCTAAATGAGGAAAGTTGAAACTGATGTACACATCTGAAATAAAACTCCTATAGGGGAATAGGGAATTCACTTGGTGATAACCATGACACATGCAAAACAATGGGAAAATCTAGCCAAAAGTGTTAGTCACAAATAAACATGCCAAGATGCAATATAAAATAGTTAAAACACATAGTAACATGGAAAATGACATAACGAGTAGCTGGTTGAATACATGGGACACCAGTCAGCATGTCACAAGACACTCAAATCCTCTAAGGATATATAAATAAAACACAAAATCATGCATAGGGTGTAGCATATAAACAATGACAATTAAGACACAAACATAGGTAAGATACAAGAAGATTATATAACCATGGTTGGAAGTATGCCTGCAAGACAAATGATACACATGAAGCACCTGTTAGCATGTTAAAAAAAATTGACAGTATGACACAATGTGTACATTTTAAAATAGGAATGAAAGTAGTAGGTGTTGCAATGATAAAACTTAAATATAGAGAGATAAGAAAAGGTAATGCCCCTAAGAGCATCAATGGGACTGTAGACACCAAATTTGTGTCTGACGACCCCCCCTCTGCCCCGCATCTCATTTCGCAACCTAACCTCATCACCTAAACCTTACACAATTATTTATTAATTACCTTACAATTAATAAATCCACATCTCCAAACCTGCCACCTCATTTCACCACCTCATCATGACCTAGTCCTAACCCTAAACTAACCTAATTAAAACCTATAACTTGGTCTACATCCACACCCATGACTAATTACTCCTCACCCGCACCCAAAACCAACCTCATAATGACTTGACCAAGCCCACAACTAATCCCTCGGGAGAAAGGGAGGGAAAGTTGGCTATTTTACTAAAAATAGCCCACTTTGACTGAACTGATACCGGTTCCTACTCGACCGCCGTCGGTTACGTAACTGCCATCAGTTCCCTGTAAATGACCTCCCCCAACCAAAAACAAAGGGTTGGATTTTGATTGATCGAAAGATCAGAGGTCATTGGAAGAATCTGGAATTTACTTCGCCGAGCAGAGACAAGTGAAAGAAAGAGAGGAGTTTGCAGAGAAGGACATCAAGCCCAAGACTGCAACTAAGTAACCAGAGCCCAGTGACACTCATCCAAGCATTGGGAGAGAAGATAGCTCATCTCGAATGGTCAGATCATCCTACCTAAACCTTGTCTTCGTCATAACAGTCCTTGGACCTGTATCTTCATCAGGAACTAGTAAGTAGTATTTTGTACGTTCTTTTAATAATATTTCTTGGACTTATGAATCACAGTAGTTACAAGTCTACTCCCAGATCCACTACTCGGTAACACTCTCCACCTAACTTACATTCCTCTACCCCTACATTGCCCCAAGAACAGCCCCCATACTCTCTGAGTCTTCTCCATCACCTCCTTACCTATTCCCAATCATTTTACCAGCCTTATAAACACCATAGCTATCATATAGCCATCTTATAGCCAACCTTCACCAAACCCCCTAAATCACCACCCCTACCGATATCGGTTATCATCAACCGGTACCGGTGACAGTGACCGGCATCGGTCACTGTGATTCAAAACCAAGACCAGCCTTTTCTCTATTGTTATAACAAGGTAAATAAATTGTAATTGGACAATAGCTTATTTGTTAGAATTTGTGTTAATTCATATTAGTAGGGGAATTGACCACCTTCGAAAGGAAGTCTCATATTTCCTGGGCCCAAGGTAGTTCCCTCACTTATTATCTAATTAGAATCTGGTGGTCTTGTATTCGTACTTACAGGTAGTCCTTCCCAGACAAAAAGGAGTTCTTTGCAATCGATCTGATCTCTCTCTACGGTACGCGCACACCCTCTCGACATTCAACAGGTATTCCTCCTAGCCCTAACCCTTATCTGTTTCTCAAATGAATGAAAGGATAGAAGCAACTCTATTCCAGGAATGGAAGCATTTTGGCCAGCAACAAAAACCCCAATTTCCGAACCCAAGATTCCACCAACAAACCTAACACCACCAATCCTCACACATCGACTGCTTCGAAATCAAAAGGAGCTATACACGCGGTGATGGTCAAATCCCAACCACCGTCTAATACCCCGCCAAAAACCACCTATAAGTATAAAGCTGAGCCCATCAATTACACTCCCTTGGGAGAAACCTATGGTGTGATATTGAAAAAATTGCTTAAAGCGGGAGCTATTACCTTACCTCCTGTTAAACCTCACTCCGGGTTTGATTCCACCCGCGCTATACCTTCTTGGTACAAAGAAAATGACTTCTGTAACTTCCACCACGTGAAGGGACATAGTCATGAAAACTGCAAGATGTTGAAAAACATAGTACAGGAAATGGTTGATGCAGGGGATATAGCCCTCGATAATCCTAATGCCCCTGCTAACTGAAATTTGAAAATCTTCAACAAACCATTCCCAAACCACTCTTCTAATAGTAACATAAACCAGGATATCTTAGCCGAGGAGAGTGTTCATGAAATCCATGCAGTCTTCGACTCCCAGCCAAAAGCCTCTATAAAAAAAATTCTGAATCAAGCTTCTTCACTAACGCAGGAACCCGAACCCCCTTCACCACCATCAAAACAAGACGAAATCCTTGTTGTTCCTTTACCCATCAAGGAATTAACCACCCAGAGTTCTCTTCTCACAGATGAGCCTTCTTACACCACATCCTTGTAAGACTGTGAGCGGATGTTATCTAACTTATCTATTTCTCAAACATCTCCTTCTACCACTCTTGTTGTACAAGAGGAGGGCTCGCCACTTCTTTTGTTATCCTTAGACGAGAAGCCTCTTGAACTGACATCACCAAATTCTTTAATCATGACGGATCCTCTCAAACATGCCCTCCTACCTATTAGTTCTTCATCGCCTAAATCTTTTCAGTGACCGGTTGATCTCTTAACGCCCATTGATAAAGTGCCTCATTTACCCCCTGTATCACACCCACAGTGGACCGGAATCACAACCCACTTTTCTTCCATACAAAAGTTCCTATTCACACGTGAGGATTGTCATCCCTCAGAAGATAGACAAGTCCTATGGGAACGTTTGAGTACACCATATTCTACTCAAATGCAGATGACCGATCCAGACATCTCTACCATATACCCGAGGTGTTTACAAAAGCTTAAAATGCCTATGTCCTCATCTTCACCCCCCTCATCTCTACCAAATACCTCATCCACCTCTATTAACCTAACCAAACCTTCCCCTACGCTAGGGACCTCACCAATACCTAGTCTAACACACCCACCTAAACGGTTAGATTTATCCAAAAGTAAAGTCATCCATCCACTTAGGAGACAGACTCAATCTCCTCAACCCCAACCTATGCCTCTATCACGACTAAAACCATCGTCGTCACACCTACCTTGCATTTTGGGACTTCATCCCTCCACCTTGCATCAATATATCATACCTCTTGCGTTTTCTTTAAAACGACCTATGCCTTCTGCACCCATACAGAGGTCCAAGGGTATATCAACACCGTCACCCCACGTATCCTGTCCACCTATCAACCCTAAAATAATTCCATCATCAAAGGATTTGTTTTTTGTCACTCTTATTTCTTTGTGGTTGTTTCCTGATACCACATCATCTGTGGCCTCATCATCTAACCAGCTAAACATAACTTCTGCGCCAAAGAAGCCACATTTGGTTAAATCCCATTATCAAAACCCCTTGGCTAAACCACCACCCATACAAATCAACCATACCCCGTCATTACCAAAAAATACCCAGTCAATAGCCTCATCTTCCTCTGACTTTGACCCGCTCAAAGGGTCTTATGCCAAAATCCTTGATATGTTGGTGGAGAATGCGACCATTTCCCTACCCCCACTTAGACCTTATGATCCATCTAAACCTCGACCTATAGGTTATGATGAGTCTAAAATCTGCGCTTACCACCGCACACCAGGACATGATGTAGAGGGATGCAAAGCGTTGAAAGCCATACTTCGTCAGTCACCTCTCTCAGATAGAAAGGTTAAGAAAGACAACTTACGAAGGGAGAGACCTTTAGCTTCAATTCCCTCTCCTATACCACCTGTCCCTGCCTCACCAAGATCTATCATTATTACAACCCCACCTCTCGAAGACCATGACTTATCCATACCGTCTTCCTCTTCTCGTGTTCATGAGATTAATATGATTAGTGTTGCTACTCGAGGGCAGAAAAACAATGAGAAAGCTAAAGAAAGCACACCTGTGGCCTCTCTTTCTCCGTCCACCATCCCGATCACACCACCACCTAAAGTGGTTATTCATGGACCCGCCTACCCCGTCTCTAATGGAGTTGCCCACCGAACCATGATCAAACAGCTTCACCAATCACCTGTAAAAATGACACTGTATGATCTCATTCAGACCTCTGAATCTCATCGATAAGCTCTCGTTGAAATCCTTCAAGGGATAGAGGTCTTACCTAATGAAACCTTTCCTGTTACCTCCATTCTAACACCCAATCACGTTGCTTCGCTCACCAAACAACCTATCTCCCCAACCACTTCTGTCTCTGTACAGCAAGCCGTTGTTGTCAGTTTCTCCGAAGACGAAATTGTTGACTTTGGTGCTGAAGATCCTGACCCTACTCTTTTCATCTCAGCTTATGTCCGGGACATTCGGGTACGTCGTGTTATGATTGACGGGGGCGCTAGCCTAAACATAATCTCTTCCAAAGCCTTCCAACAAATGAATATCCCTTCTAGTTGCATGTGTGCCAACCCCATCATGTTGCGGTCATTCAATGATGCTATTACTTCTACCTTAGGCACCATGATCCTTAACATTTATGTAGGGCCACGTACTTTACCCGAACTCTTCTATGTCCTTGAGGGAGAGTTCCAATACAATATGTTGTTAGGCCGCCCTTGGATCCGGGCTATGGGATGCGTTCCCTCCACCTTACATAGATGCGTAAAATTTGAGTACGAGGGGAAGTCCTACACCGTAAAAGATGATCCTCCCCCCTTCAAAACCTGCAATATGTTATATCGCCCTAATGATGTGCTTGTACCAATCAAGACACCCATTCATCCAACCCAACCATCCACTTCAACCACACCTCAACCATCCACCTCAACCGCACCTACGCCTTCAACCAATGAATCCGCCATCTCAAATACCCCTTGCTTTCCTGCGGACAACATCCCAACCTCAGATCCCTTAGTAGATGTTTTTCAGCGCCTTACGCTGGGGGAGTATCACCTATATAACATTAGTTCTTTCCATACCCCACAGGAGTACGGACAATTACATGTGCATCCCACCTACAACTGTCATGTGGGGGAAGTAATCTCCTACAGACCACCTAGTTGCCGCACCAACCTAATGTATGGGGGTGTCGACGCATCCTTCGTTACCCCTGAACCTCCCCTTGGTGTGGTTCCCTTCCAATCTGATTTTCAATACCTGACAAATCGTCGTTTCGCCCTCACCTTCTTGACTCGTTGTGCTTGGAAAGGTTTTGGTTTTGGTCTTTATGAACAAGGCCGACATACAATCATTCCCGTGACTACACGCAAACACAAAGATCGTAGTGGTCTTGAATTTCCTGAAACACTTACACCGAAGAAACCTCGTGTCAGTTGTATCCGGGAAGATGACGACGTCACCCCTACCGAACCATCATCACCCATTTTGCCATTGTCACCCACATAATCGATAGACCCTGAATCTATCCCTCCTAACTTTTTTTTTCATAAACGCTATCTTCATGGGTCCTCTCACTTATCAACGCGATAGTGAGGACCCATCTTCTCTTCCCCTTTTGTATCCAGACATGATCGAAGAGGATTCACCTTCAATTAATGTTGTTGAGTGCCAGGATGACGACTCCATCCTCACTTACCTTGGTGCGGACGACTCTTATATTCAACGCGCCTTACCGTATGAAACTCAAACCATGTTGAATGAGTCGACTATAGAAATCAACATCCACACAGAGGATGATCCTCACATTGTGAAGATCGGACAATCTCTTAACACATCAGAACAAGCCGCCTTTATTACCTTTCTCTGTGCCCGTAACCAAGCTTTCGCTTGGTCTTACGCTAACATGCCAGGAATTGATCCTAACATTGTTGTCCATAACATTACCCTGAAACCCGATTCCAAACCAGTTAAACAGAAACTGAGAAAAATGCATCCACGCATTTCCCTCTTGGTCAAAGAAGAGCTTCAACGACTCCTTTCTGTTTCCTTCATCTTGCCTATTGACTATCCTCAATGGATTTCTAACATCATACATGTCACTAAAGCGACAGGGGGACTTCGGATATGCACGGATTTCCGAGACCTTAACCTCGCTTGCCCCGAGGATGACTTCCCCCTCCTGAGTATTGATCAACTTGTTGATCTCACTGCGGGCCATGAGACGCTTTCTCTCATGGATGGCTTCTCAGGATACAATCAAATTTTGGTAGCCCTGGCCGATCAACATAAAACTGCCTTCATAACTCCGTGGGGAACCTTCTGTTATCGTGTCATGCTGTTTGGCCTTAAGAATGCTGGTGCGACCTATCAGCGGGCTATGAATTACATTTTTCATGACATTATGCACACTATCCTTGAGGATTATGTCGATGATCTTCTTGGCAAATCTAAACATCGCAGTGAACATCTCGATGTTTTAACCATTATTTTCGATCGCCTGTTACAATATTGTGTCCATCTTCAACCAAAGAAATGTGTCTTTGGTGTCCTTTCGGGAAAACTTCTTGGTTTTATCGTCTCTTTGCATGGCATTGAGGTCGATCCATCTAAAGTCAAAGCTATCCTAGAAATGCCCCCACCTACTAACCTCAAACAATTGCGTAGTTTGCAAGGTAAACTCCAATCTATCCGGCGTTTCATCTCCCAACTCTCGGATCGATGTCAACCTTTCCATCACCTCCTTAAAAAGGACCTTGCCTTTCAATGGAGCAAAGAGTGCCACCAAGCCTTTGAGGCTCTCAAAGCCTATCTCTTGCAGCCACCTGTGCTTATCCCACCTCAGGACGATCACCCTTTCTACCACTGACCATGCTGTAGGAGCCATGTTCGCACATCGTGACTCCGAGCATCGAGAACAAGCCGTTTATTATATAAGTCGTACTCTCATGGATTACGAGACTAGGTATACACATGTAGAAAAGTTGTGCCTAGCCCTATCATTCGTAGCCACCAAACTCCGACACTACCTCCTGAATCAAAAAACTTTTGTCATCACCAACACGGACCCCATTCATTATATGTACGCCAAACCACATCTAAACCAACGCATCGCCCGATGGCTTATGCTCCTCGCTGACCTCGACCTTGAATTTATACACCATAAGTCAATCAAAGGACAAACTATCGCAGACCAACTCACGGAAGCCCCTTTACCTGGGGAACAATTTACCAATTTTAATTTCCCCGACGAACTCATCGCCACTCTTTCACTCAGTGAGGAGTCGTATCCAATGACCCTCTTCTTCGATGGATCTAAATGCCAGCGCGGTGGAGGAGTCGGCGTTGTTCTCATTCCTCTTGACGTTGAGCCTATGCCTCTTTCATTCCGTCTCGATTTCCCCTGCACTAATAATACAGCGGAATACGAGGCCCTTGTTTTGGGTCTCCAGGTTGTGTTACACTTAGGGGTCAAATCTATCAATGTTTTCGGTGACTCTCAATTGGTAGTCAATCAAGCTATGGGCATCTACCAATGTAAAAATGAGGAACTTCAAAAGTACAAACATTACGTGGATTCACTTTTGACCTTATTTACTCGTTATTCTATCCAGACCATTCCCCGCTCCACTAACAAATTTGCGGATACTATGGCTTGCCTAGCCTCGCAAATTCCTGCCTCACCAACTGACTCTGACATATTCGTCTTCGTCCAACAACTCTTTGCCCCATCTTACTCAGCCCCGGTTGTTTGTATGATAAATAATGTGTCTGCTAATTTGCAGGATACCTGGTATCACCAATTTCACTACCTTACAACCTCTATTCTCCCACCTGACCTTACTAGTAAGGGCAAACGTGCTTTTCTTAAAAGTGTTTCTCGTTATGTCGTCATGGGGGGACTCCTCTATAAACGTGGCTTTGATGGCATCCTCCTTCGATGTCTAACTGGTGTGGAGGTCACCTATACCATCCAAAAAATCCACGACGGTATTTGTGGCGGACATTTTAGTGGCATGGCCGTGGCCACACGGATCCTTCACCTAGGCTATTATTGGCCTACTCTTAATAACGACTGCTACGAATATGTTAAGCGTTGTGTTATGTGTCATCAACATGCCAACCTTCAACATACTCCTAGCCATCCGCTACAGGTCACACGAGATCTTTGGCCTTTCTCACAATGGGGTTTAGACCTTATTGGTGAGATTCACCCGCCCTCTTCGCAACGTCACCGTTGGATAATCACAGCAACCGAATATTACACTAAATGGGTGGAAGCCATTCCACTCATTTCAACCAAAAAAGAAAAAATCGTAGAATTCATTAACCATCACATTATCTGTCGTTTTGGCGTTCCTCATCGCCTGATAACCGATAATGGTAAATCTTTCAAAAATAAGTTGTTACAAGACCTTTGTGACAACTTTGGTATCAAACTTAGCTTCTCATCACCTTACTATCCACAAGCCAATGGTCAAGCCGAATCTTCTAATAAAACCCTAACCAAAATCCTCATGAAAGTTGTTAACGATTCTGGAAGAAATTGGCATGATCACATCCCCTTTGCCCTCTGGGCTTATCGTACCAGCATTCGTACCTCCACTAATGCCACACCATTTTCTTTGGTATATGGTACCGAGGCTGTCTTGCCTCTCGAAATACAAATACCCTCCCTAAGAATATCTCTTCAATATATTCTCACCAATGATGATTTCCACCAAGAGCGGTTAGCCCAATTGGAGCTTCTTGACGAGCGTCGTCTTACAGCTCTTGACCACCTTCAAATCTATCAAAAATGTATCAAGCGTGCTTATGATAAGCAACCTCATGAGCGTACCTTTAAGGTTGGTGATCTTGTCCTCAAAGAGAATCAACATGTAACCAGACTAGAAAAGAGCAAATGTGGAAAATTTGCTCCTAATTGGATTGGGCCTTACATTATCACGCATATTTACGGATTAGGCACTTACCGTTTAGCTTCGCTTAATGGTAAACCTGAGCCTGAACCCCTTAATGCCTTGCATCTTCGACCATTCTACTGTTGAATTTAGTGTTATATCACTTCTTATCTACCTTGCACTCGTCCCTTGAGCTCATTTACCACCTCATACACTTTTGTTCCATGCATCTCAAAATAAAATCAAACTCACGTGGTTTGGTCATTACCTCCTCTTAAAGATGCCTTCCCCTTTTTAGTCAGGTCCATGACTTAAAAGTATAAAAATAACAAGTTCTCAATTGTACACTTATGGGATATTCTTGAGTCAAACTTCTTACAAAACTAGATGCTTCATGCCAAACGGACATCTAGACCTCTAAGTTATACATAGACTGCTCCCTCGAAGGACAACTATGCACAAAAATCGCATCTGCTACTATAAATAGACTGCTCCCTTGAAGGACAGCTATACAAAGTCAGCCTTTATCAGAAGCTTCTCACATTGATCCGCTTCGTGAAGACCTCAAGAACAACAAATACATATCCCATGTAGACTTCCCGCATCGATCAGTCTATATCCAAAAAATTAAAAAGCAGTATTCCAAAAGCACTTTTGAGTCATGGACTTGTCTATTTAGGTTTTGTTCACTTTTGTCAGCTTAATCACCTTATAACAAATTCTCTGCGCCCCAGCTCTACCAGCCACCTCACCTCACCATTCGTCAAAGCAACAAAACTCAAGGGACGTGACGTATATCTGATATATTGTGATTATACAACTCTTTTCACCTATCGACTTCTCGCATATGCAAGGTACCTAGGGATTCAAGCTCATCCTATGTTAATATGTGGTTTGTTTAGCTCTTCTCAACTACGGGACAATTTTGCCTCTTTTTACTCGAATCTAGGATTATGTGTTGACCTTAATTAGGACACGGTTCCCTACTACTTGGGTAAGCTAACTTTCGCTTCACCTATACCTACACCAACATCGCCAATACCTTACCAACACCAACGACATTACCCTACCAATATCAATATTTTTTTACCAACCAACAAATTGCCTAACCACAACCAAATTGCCTGAATTCACCTCTCCTTGGTCCTAAGGGAGAACTACATCGGTCTGAGGCCCCTCCTTGCTTTGTGCAATGGGCTATGTAGGCAGCACTTTGATCCGGCAACTGGTTTGACCGGAAATCCCACTTCTTTCTTCGTTGAGCCAGAAAGGTGATTTCTTCATTGTGGATGCTCTGTCACACATGGGGGGAATTTGAAGGTGTCTTCTTGATGGCCTTAGGTAGAGGAATGAGCAGAAAAATATATCTTGTTGTTTCATGCATCTGTTTGGGATATTTCTTCAACTTCTCATTTCATGGCTATGGAGTTTTCTCCGTTTTCTCCTTCTGTGCTCCGTGCTTCTCCTTCTTCGTTTGATGAGGATTCCTTCTTAGACCTACATATCACTATGGGGAATGTGTTTCAGTTCTTGGGTTGAGAAAGTTTGAGCATTTTCAATGGCAGAGTGATGGAAGATTGTTGCAGAGGAAGTATGGAGGAATGAAGTGCACATATAACTGTTAGAAGTTAGAAGCAGGAAAAAACGACACTTGGAAAAATTTCAAAAAGATATGCACAGGTAGGGCTTGGGCACATTTTTCCATTCTTGATGTCCCTGACCTCAGGGATGTGAGGGACATCAATTTCCATAATGAGCAAGACGGTGACACGTGGCACTAGATCCAACGACAAGGAATGAAGGAGGGAAAAAGCTTATTTAAAGCACTGGGAGCTGAAAGGAGGTCACATGGGTGTCCAGAAGACTCCCTATGGGGGCTGGGTGCATTTTCAAAGTGCTGATGTACCTAGCCTTAAGGACATCGGGGGCATGAAATCCTGCTACGGTCCTAGTGCTGACACGTGTCCTCTTGAAAAAATGACTAAGTCTTGAACTGCCTTTGAGAAGGAAACTTGGAATGAAGATAACTTGAGCTCCCGGTGGAATTTATTGGTGAAATTTTATATTATCCTGACTGGAAATGGCATTTTGAATCCAATTATGTGGTTATAATGTATTAATTAGACCATATGATCCCTAAGAAATCGGATTTTTGATCTGGGACTCCACTTGTGCCTGAGAAAAATTGCCTTCCAATCATATGCGCCAAGGTGTTGTGAAAAATATTATTTCAACATCATGTAGGTATTGGAATACTATTTCTAAATATGTTTTGTTTTACTCCCAACTCCATCCAGAACTCCCAGAATCTTTTTCTGAATCCCAGCAGTTGTTTTAGGCCTGTGTACCGCCTAGGCTTGAGAACCTTGTTTTTCTCTTAAACTGCTCCAAGTATTTCAAAACTTCCCAAAGACTTCCAAAATAATTTCCATGATGTTATAATGTATTCAATTCATGTCCATGTTTAATTTGGCCCTTATGTTCCGCTCCAGGGGGTTGAATCCAGTCCTGGGAAGGCCAGCGATAGCCCTTCCCAATACTGCCAGAAGATAACATCTTTTCGAAACTCCCTAAAATCACCTAGGGGTAGTGAATAGAATTTCTTAAATCACCTAGGGACCAATTTGACATCAAATAAAGGGTGAACAGACTAACGGATTTGGCTTGGGGTTCTTGGGAATGATAAAACATGAAAATTTCGACATCTGGGTATAGTTGTTGTGCTCTGAAATTGTCAATTTCCCTGTTGCAAATTTTCACGGCACCCGCTGGCTCTAGCTTGGGGACATGACATGGATTGAGCGCAGCGAAGACATGACACGAGAATCTAGAATCTCAATTTTAGACCATATAATTCGTTGACCAGTGCCTTATCCATTAGGCCTTGCAGAGTCATGCACAACTTCTAGAAAGGAAGATTAGAAGAAGGAAACACACACACAAAACAATAGAAAGGAAACACACAACACACAATAGGAAGGGAAACAC
This sequence comes from Taxus chinensis, assembly GCA_019776745.2. Taxonomy (NCBI): domain Eukaryota; kingdom Viridiplantae; phylum Streptophyta; class Pinopsida; order Cupressales; family Taxaceae; genus Taxus; species Taxus chinensis. The sequence goes on along the minus strand of CM034146.1, from coordinate 270,682,273 downwards.
ACACAACGGAAAGGAAAAAACACCTATCAATCACCTATGGTACAAAGCGAGGGACAACCCGCTTTCACTGAAGTACTTTTTATTTCTCAAAAGTTACCCCTAAAGAGGCAACACCAAATGATGATGTTCTGCGAAGTTGTTGATGGGTTCCAGAAAGTATCCTTCCCTCCTCAGCTACTTATGAAAGCCAGGTGCTTTCACAATTGTCTGTGTACTTGGTAGGATTGATTCCATGTGATCTTCTTGATGCTCAAGTCCTTGCTTGGAAATTCCACTGCCTTCCTGTTCTTTGAAATTGGTCTCATAGTGCCAGCTGCTTTTCATGTTTATCCATATAGATGATTTTCCATTGAGCATATCATCACTGCCCCAAGGCTACTTTTTTTTCAAAATACTTGAACATGCTCAATTCTTTTCTTTCCCAGGCCTATGCCCATTGACATCTCTTCCATGAGAAACCTTAGACTTATTCGTTTCCTTTACTCCATTGCGAGGTGCTTGAGTACTGACGGAGGGATTGGGCGTGGCCTCATACTTTTCTTGTATGCCCATAGCACGAGTGAAGAGATCAAGAATCGTCTCCGGGTCTTCCGCAACTTCTACTATATCCAATAGTTCTTGCACAAAGATCTCATGATCTTAGGAATTGTTGAACTCTAACGATCCTTCGTCAAAAAGAGATTCATCTTCAAATAGGAATGAAATATCTCTATTTCGTTATTGCACCCATCAATCATTAGCTCTGGAGTGGCATCGTATTTTTCATATTGCTTTATCTCGATGTGGCCAACCTTTGCACCAGTTAAGGCTTCCAAACCAGCTTCACGTTTGTCTTGCAGATTTGTGGCTTGTATCAAGATCTCGAGACTGAGCTCAGGATCTTCAGTTTTTTCTGCAGCTTCAAGCATTTCTTGTATAGACATTTATTTCAAAACTTTCACGAGCTCATCACAAGCTGAGTTTTTCTCTCCATAGATGGCTCGACTGAGATCATCTTCATCCCCAAATGGGAATGAGAATAAATCGTCATCTTGGAAAATCATATAAGTTGATTTATCTTCTTGAAAATCATTGAGAACCATCTCCTCTTCCTCGTGGTCTGCATCATTTGGTGATTCAGGGCTGCCCTCTTGTAACTCGAATCTCCTCAAGGCTTCTTCAAAATCCAAATCTCTTTGGGAAGGCATGTTTGGGCCTATCAAGATGGGGATATCCTCTTCTTCCTCGGTTGCCACAAAGTGATTTATCTACCTGCTACCTTGATACAAGATGTTAACTTCCAAGCTTCCAGAATTTCATACTGTGTACCTCATCTTCTTCTCAGGAAGTAATTTATCCATGTCTCCCTTCACTGGTATGGTTGCAAAAGACCAATTCATCTGAATTTTCCCTCCCAACTCTCAGCATAAATTTCTGCTCAGCAACATTCCAAACGAGGTTGGGACGTCTACGACCAAAATCATCATTGAAACTTTCTTGTCTGGAAATCTGGCGAGAGCCACCTGTGCATCTTTAACCTTTCCTACAAGTGAGACCTTTTTTTATTCCAAAGAGTAACAAGAGCCACTAGGTGGAGTCATTGCAAGTTTAAGAGCCTTGGCGACTTTCAAAGGCATCACGTTGTCTGAGGCACCAAAATATATTATGTAATTGTTCAGTACATATTCTCCAACAAGAAGGGAGACGTAGAAAGTTTCAACTTTATCAGTGTTTGATGCACTCAGAGAAAGCATGTTTTGTGAGGGAGGTGTAGGTGAGTTTGGTAACATGCTTTTGGAACGATGAGCTACATCATTGGGTGTTAGACTACCATTTCTGATGTATTGGACAAACCTCTCAAATTATTCAGGATGAGTCCGCAAATATTTGGTTTCGGTAATCTGCACTTTGACTTTGTTTGCATATTCTATGAAGTCAAAGGGAGCAGATGTGGACAATGGGGGTGAAGGGACTACTTTTGGATTTAGGACAGGTTTGGAAGCAGGAGTAGATTTTTTTGAAATGGAGGGTATTTTGAAAGGTACACTAGGAGTTGATTTAGATTCATACTTGGAAGAGACATCAGAAGACTTACTTGGGATTGCGAGAGCTTTCTTACTTGCTACGAGATCAGGCTCCAAAAATGTAGACTTCATGGAAGATGGAAGTGCAGATCCTCGACTGATTATTTTATTTTGTGGAGTCGCCACAGGAGGATCATCAACCTTCTTTTCTTTTGCAGCAGTGGAGGGAGATGCTCTTTTCTCATACTGAGAAGGAGTGAATACCACACATGAGAAACTGGGTGCGTCTTCTTCATCTTCTTCATAACCTCTAGAATACTCACAAAATCTGATTTGTGTATCGTTCTCAAACTCATCACTTTCTTGGAAATCGCCACCTTCACTTTCTTGTTCAAACTCTCCTTCACTTTCTTGAAATCTGCAATTTACGTTCATGGGTGGGGCCTCCAAGGCGAGCCTTTGGGGTGCTCCCACAATCTGATTTTTGTTGCTTCTTTGAGAAGAAACTTGTTCAAATAATTCCCTCTTCAAAGAGGCCATTTCATTCGCCAACTTTTGCAGCGATGGATTGGTTCTCTCATCTCCAAGATGTTGGGCCTTGCTCTTTGATGGATTCTTGATCTTTCCAGAGAGGATGAGATCATCATCCAATTCAATGGCCCTCCTTTGTGCTTCTACAATGTTCCTTGGTTGAACTTTTCGTAGGAGAAATCCTACCTCTGGTGATTAAGCGTTTATGAAGAATCTTTTGATATTGTTACGAGAGGGTGAATCTTCTTCCGATATCCTATGAAGCAACCGTTCGAAACGAGCCACGAAGTCTCTCATCGTTTCACTTTCTCCTTTCCTCATTTAAGCCAACTGCACCAAGAGATCCTGACAATCTTAAGCTGATTTAAATCTTTCCTTGAAGGCAGCCCTGATGTCATCCCAACCAGTGATGGATCGGGAAGGTAGGAGGTAGAACCATTCTGTTGCTTTTTCTTGGAGGGACTCCACGAATAATCTTACAGCAACATCTTCATGCTAGACACCAAGAATTCCACATGATGTCGTGAAAGTAGCAACATGTTCTTCAAGATGTTGTGAGTTGTCACCTTTGAACTTTGGAAAGTTCTTGCGGGAACCCATTGGTAGAGTGTGAAGAGAGGGTTCAAGAGCAAGCGGGCCTGTATTCCTTCCCCATGGAACAATGGGTTGAGGTCTTTCTTCTTCGTCAGCCATCGTTTCTTCTGCTTCTATTTCAACTCTTGCTTCTTCAAATTCTTCTTCTTTTGCGAACTCGATGTTCAATGATGGTTGAAAAATTGGGGAATTTGAAGGAGTTTGGATAGGATTGCCAGGAGAATACTAAAAGTGCCAGATGGAGAGGAGGCTTGAGAGAAGAAGTATGGATTATCTCTAATTCATTCTTGCTGATTTTTCAAAGCTTCAAAATTGGAATCAGCAACACCTCTCGACCTGCTTAACCTGATGTATCTTATTTCAGCCAGCTTTTGAAAACTTTTGTAGTCAGAACATGAAAGGGCACTGTGGAATGTGAAAAGTCATGTGCAGAAATCAGCAGTGTATCTTTTGGCAATGGACTTTCATGAACTCGTTTTTTTTATTTTTTCAATATTTGAATTTTTTTTTAAATTTTTGGGAGGTTGTATATTGGGTGCAGATGCTGTTAAATTTACCCCGCGGTGGGCGCTAAAAATTGTTGGCAAGAAAATTTATCGGGGACAAATTGGTGGTTATCTTGCCAGCACTCTGGGAATCTAAGTCCCTCTACTTAACCGGTGCAGCTGCCGTATGTGCATGTGCCAGAAAGTGTGGATTTCTGTGGTGGTCTTTCGACCGGGGATCCAACAGGGGCACTCCATTGACCCTACGACAAAGCTAGCAATCTCTTGCTAGGGAAGTCTTTGTCTGTAGAGCGGGAAAGGGGAGTGAGAAAAGAGGTAGGATAACTAATGTTGTAGGTAGAAAATCATATTCTTGCACACACACTAGTTAGAAACTTCAACACATGCATTTATTGGAAGAAACAACTCTGCGAATAACAACAAGACTAAATAGAATTCACCGATCACCAAGTATCAAGAAACCCCTTAGTCAAAGAAAGCTAAAAACTCCTTCTTCTTGTATTGATTGCTCAAATCAAAGTTGTACATAATGTGGGAATGGAATAAATTTGAGAGGGGAAGAGAGTAGAAGAAAATGGCTATCTCCTTTGCTTTCTCTAGGTACAATGCACTCTTGAGTCTACAAGATCAATTACCAACCCTTTGAAATGGGAATGAATTTACAATTTATAGAATAGAACATGACTCTTCATCTTCCTCATGACCTTTCGAATACCTTAATATGACTTAAGACTGTTCATATTCCACTTTAAATATTTAAGTCCCTTTTATAATAACAAGGCGACTTAATTTACATTATGTTTCTAAAGTCACTTTTAAGTGACTTAAAGGTATATCAAAAAGTGCAAACCCCAATGAAGAATTCAAAAATTTGAAAGTGAGAGAAAGTTGGGGGGAAGAGGAGAGAGAAAGAGAGAGAGAAGAAGAAGAGGACATGTCTCCCGATGAAGTCTGTTGATCCTCGTTGATGGAAAACTCCAAATGCAACGAAGTTTGGAATGTCCCATTGTGCCAAAAATGCCCTTTGAGTGTGACTTACTATTTTTAGTAAATGGTCATTTCCACTATTTTCTGCTCCGGATAATCATTCTAGCCTTTTAGAGATCTTCAGTGCACACTTCTCTTTCCATAGCCACTTTTGATGAAGACTTGCAAAAAATAGCAAGCATGTATAAGAAAACTTACTATTTTTAGAAAGTGTGTTTCTAGTGCTCAATTTGCAATGGAACATACTTTTTTGGACTCTTCTTGTCATTATGATCACACCCTCCGAATTTCACATAGTGTTTCCCACTAGAATGCCTAGAAATAAAATTTGAAATTTTGACCTGGCAGTGGCTTCGGGCGCAGAGCTGTCATGGCGGCCATTAATGGAGCTCGAAATATACAGGTTTGGTTTTTGTCTCTGTTTGTGAAGAAAATTATATTTTTGATGTGGGTTTTTTCTTTTGGTGCTTCATGTGCAATCTTACTTCAATCCGACAATTGGTTTGACGGGAAATCCCACTTCTTTCTTCGTTGAGCCGGAAAGGAGATTTTTTCATTGTGGATGCTCTGTCGCACATGGGGGGACTTTGAAGGTGTCTTATTGATGGCCTTGGGTAGAGGAATGATCAGCAAAATATATCTTGTTGTTTCATGCATCTGTTTGGGATATTTCTTCAACTTCTCATTTCATGGCTACGGAGTTTTCTCTGTTTTCTCCTTCTGTGCTCCGTGCTTCTCCTTCTGTGTTTGATGAGGATTCCTTCTTATACCTGCACATCGATGTGGGGAATTTGTTTCAGTTCTTGAGTTGAGCAGGTCTGAGCATTTGCAATGGCGTAGTGATGGAAAATGTTGTAGAGGAAGTATGGAGGAATGAAGTGCACATATAACTGTTAGAAGTTAGAAGCGGGAAAAAGCAGCACTTGGAAGAATTTCAAAAAGATATGCACAGGTAGGGCTTGGGAACATTTTTCCATGCTTGATGTCCCTGACCTCAGGGACGTGAGGGACATCAATTTCCACAATGAGCAAGACGGCAACACGTGGCACTAGATCCAACGACAGGGAATGAAGGAGGGAAAAAGTTGATTTAAAGCACTGGGAGCTGAAAGGAGGTCACATGGGTGTCCAAAAGACTCCCAATGGGGGATGGGCACATTTTACAAGGGCTGATGTACCTGACCTCAGGGATGTTGGGGGCATGAAATACCGCCAGGCTCCTAGTGCTGACAGGTGTCCTCTTGAAAAAATGACTAAGTCCTGAACTGCCTTTGAGAGGGTAACTTGGAATCAAGATAACTTGAGCTCCCGGTGGAATTTCTTGGTGAAATTTTATATGATCCTAACTTGAAATGGAATTTTAAATCCAATAATGTGGGTCTAATGTCTTAATTCGACTATATGATCCCTGAAAAATCAGATTTTTTTTTATCTAGGACTCCGCTTGTGCTTGAGAAAAACTACTTTCCAATCATATGCACCAAGGTGTTGTGAAAATTATTATTTCACCATCATGTAGGTATTAGAATACTATTTCTGAAGATGTTTATTTTTACTCCCAACTCCATCCGGAGTTCCTGAAATCTTCTTCTGAATCCCAGCAGCTCTTTTAGGCCCGTGTACCGCCCAGGCTTGAGAACCTTGTTTTTCTCTTAAACTGCTCCAAGTATTTCAAAAATTTCCAAAGCCTTCCAAAATAATTTCCATGATGTTCTAATGTATTCAATTCATGTCCATGTTTAATTTGGCCCTTATGTTCCACTCCAGGGGGTTGAATCCAGTCTTAGGAAGGCTAGCGATATCCCTTCCCAATACTGCCAGAAGATAACATCTTTTCAAAAACCCCTAAAATCACCTAGGGGGAATGAATAAAATTTCCTAAATCACCCAAGGACCAATTTGACATCAAATAGAGGGTGAACAGACTAACGGATTTGGCTTGGGGTTCCTGGGAATGATAAAACATGAACATTTTGACATCTGGGTATAGTTGTCGTGCTCATAAATTATCAATTTCCCTGTTACACATTTTCATGACAACATATGTTTAGGCAATAATAGATGAAATATTTGTGATTGAGAGTATTGCAAACTACCCAATAGGCCCATTGAGCGACAATATTTTTTCACTTGCGACGTCTAGAGTATCGACCGGAGTGCCAAAAGACGTAGGGAAGCGTTGGTAAGGCCGATTGAGTTCCGAAGGAGGTTGTACATCAGGAAGGTGGAGAACGATTTGACTGATCATCGGAAGTTCTTCAAAGGACTGGCGTACTACTAGGCAAGTGGAAATTCCATCAGATTTTATTGTAAGAAATAACATTGTACTTACAAACTTTTACTAGTGGAACGGTTCGATAAGAACCCAGAGACGTAGGCTATTGCCGAAATTTGTAATCAATCAGTGCATGATTATCATTACATTCTTGCATTAGTTTTAAATTGATTACTTAAAAGGAGCAACTTGTTGGTAAATATTCAAATCCTATAGGGGTTTGAGATCAGGTAGATAAAAACTTGATCATTTTTAGATCATCGAGGGGCCCCGATGAAGGAGGGGGCACAACTTGATATGTATGATTAACATAAGAATTGGAAGCTTGTGTGTCATGCTTAGGCAAAGGGTCATTAAAGAGTTTTTAGATTTTTGTCATCATTGACCGGTTTAGAAGAAGATGGCTCAAGGAGCTCAAGTGAATTGTTGTCAGTAAGATCTTGAATGAGATTCTTGAGTTTTAAACAATGATCAGTAGAATGCCCAATGCATTGATGATAGTCACATTTAGCATTTTCGTCATAATTGTGGCCATGAGGGTGAGATGGATCAAGATTGAGCGGTAGTGAAAGAGTGATTAGATTTATTTTGAGGAGTTGAGGTAATAGAAATTGAGGTGCATATGGTATCTTGGTGAAAGTACGATTTGGAGGTTGTCATTGAAGCTTTTCATGTGGAGAGATGACATTAACGATTGCCTTTACTTCGGTAGGCTTAGGAGACGGCTTGAATGTTGATTTGCCCTGAAATCTATTATAAGAAGATGAAGGAGAATCGTGATACTTGAGTTTGCCCATAAATAGAAGTTGGAATTCACGCATTTTAAGTGTCTGGCATAATTGATCAAATGAAGGGAGGTCTTAAAGATAACACTCTCCTATAGTGGTGGTAAGAGGATTCACACAAAAAGATCTTGTAGTTCTAAATGAACAAGCACATTAGTCATTTTAGCTAGATTATTCTTGTAATGCAAAACATAGTCAAGTAGATGTTCATTAGATCTTTGTTTAATTTTAGTGATATGTGCATAAGAGATCTTAGTGCTGATATTTTTTTAAAAGTGAGCAAGAAAAACATTGGCTAGATGCGTAAAAGAAGTTACCAAATGAACAGGTAGATCGTAAAACAAACGCACGGTGTAATCTTGAAGACTCCTAGGAAATAACTTAGCTAGTAATGTATGATCATTTGCATAATCTAGACATGCCACATGAAAAGCTCAAAGATTCTCTTGAGGGTCACCATGGCCATTGAAAGTGGGTAGCTTAGGGGTGACAAAATTGAGAGGAAGTGAATAAGCAGAAATGGCAGGTCCAAAAGGAGTGCGAAGAAGTAGCGAGGAATCAAGAGATGGAGAGGAGCGTGAAGTAGCTTACTGTAACTGAAAAATTTGAACTTGTAGGTCCCAATATAATAAAGCTAGGTCTTGAGTGCTGGAAGAGGAACCATGTTGTGCATTAGAAGCATTGACATGGAGGATGGGAGTGGCATAAATAGGAATGGAAGTAAGAATGTTAAGGGGTTGGGTGGAGGCCATGACAATAGAAGAGGAACCTAGAAGAGGTACATAAGCAACATATTGAGAGTGTTTGGCTGCAAGTGAAGCATTAAGAACATGCGAAAGATGTGAAGGATTGACATGCAAAGCTTGACAAAAATTAGTGAGCTTGTCTAATTATTATTGATCAACATTGGTTCCTCATCGTATGATTGTTCGCTATCAGAGGTTTCAATGTCTTTTACAAGAAATTTTTGTGAGTTAGCAAAGGGGTTATTAGATTCAACCATTGACCTAGAAGATTTATGAATAGAGGGAGGAAGCTCAATATACTCAAAGGAACCAAAACGACCACTACGAGTGATGGGATTAAAAAGAAAACCCTAGAGAGAATGTGGGATTCGAGCGATGCGTTCACCAAATGATTTAATTTAATTTTAATTAATTAAATCTATAGATATTACAGAGTCACTACTGAACCAAATAATAAGATACATAAATAAAGAAATGACACAAGTAATCTAAGATATAATATTTGAAACCCTAAGGAAAGAAGAAGGATAGAGGACATATGATTTACTTGTAACTTGGAAATGATATGAGAAGGAGAGAGTGATGAACAAATTGGGAAGAGTGTCGCAAATGTTGTTTGTAAATTTTAGACTGCAAGAATAAGGCCAGACACAGGCACCCACGACAAGATGAGGGCGACGAAGACTTCTTCTGGGCGTCTGTGACTATGTAGAAGCTTTAGATCTGATCTCTGATGTGTCGCAAGTATGTCACAATTACTTTGTGTTGATCACCTAATAGTCAGACAATGAATGCCGACGGTACCTATAACCTACAAAATAAAAGTTCACCTGCAAAAACCCAAAAACTGCATCAAACCTAAAAAGAAATATGCAATACGGGGAGTCAGACTGACCTCGACGGTCATCCCGAGAGTGAACTTACAACCAAGCGCTGCACTACATCTTGGAATCCATGTAGTTTTGGTGAGTGTGTATAGAAATTGTACCCTAGGATGCCTTTGTACAAGTTGCACTTGATAACAGGTTGTAGCTAAATGTAGCAATGTAATAGAATGTGTGGATGGAAAAATGAACTTCCCTTTCCTATGTTGTGTATGCAGAGTTGATGCAGCCCTTGTCCCTTAGTGAATGCTAGATGGATGCTTTAGAGTGCTTTAGGTGCCTTTGGATGCAAGGTTAGGTGATGATAGTATATGCTTAGAGCTTGGTCCTTCATTTTGAACACATAGCTATGTATTTATATGATTCCCTTGTTTGAATTTCGTAATTGACAATTGGAAGACCGACCCATAAGTGAAAAAGATGCCCAAAAGATAAAAGAGACCTAAAGGAAGCGACTAAGGTGAGAAAGGATCAGGGGCACCCAGAGGGACATGAGCACCTGAGCGCTCCTGTCCTGGCTAGGCGCTGGTGTCTGGAGCCATAAAAGATAAATTAGTAAAATACCAACTGGGCTGTAGGGTATATAAGACCAAATAGAAAACAAGAAACACAAAAAAGAGGCCAAGGATAATTGTCAATTACTATTTTTCTTGCTTAGGAATCATATGAATGCTAGTATGTGTTTAGGACCTAGAAATGTACCCAAGTGTGTGATTTTGTGTCTACACTAACTATTAACGTCTCAGATCACAAAATGCATTGAAGTGTGGTGGAAAGGAATTCGTTGATTTGTTTAGTGATGCCTAACCTGTCTTAGAAGACCCATATGTAGTACCTTGGAAAGATCAATGTGGCGAACATATCAAAGACCATGATTACCTTTCAATTTTGTTTCCTTGTAAGCGACTGGGTTCTAACCTCAACCTTGAACTCAGTATTATACATTCTCTCACAAAGCGATAGAGATTCTCCAATGCTACTCTAAATGATTCCAATGAACCCTAAAAAAATGGGTTGCCACAACACCACCAGAATTCGCTTTATTTTGCTAATATGGCGACAAAATTAATTGATACTCTACTTTGCAAACATAACACTATTGGAGTTCCATTGTGTATCTATAAGTGTCATGCAAAAGGGAAAAATCTTGTGAGATTTAGACATGTGAAAGCTTCCCTATCTATAAGTGGTGGTTAAGGAAGCCTTGTGAATACATCCACCTCATCCCTTCCTTTTGCGAGCTCCCCTCTCCATCTGGGACACCATCGTGGCTTATGGAATGTTCTTGGCCTCTCCACCATTCACCTTTGTATAGCTAAACTAATACATCATTAACACTCATTTCTCCATCCACATCATCTCTAAGATCTTTTTGAGGTCCTTAAGTTGTCTTGTGAGATGATATCTTTAATACATTTTGTTCCCCTCATACAAGTGCCACACAAAGAATAATACACACACACACACACACACACACACACACACACACACACACACACACACACACACACACACACACACACACACACACACACACACACACACACACACACACACACACACACACACACACACATATATATTGTGGAATGAGATCGTGAGGAGCACTATAAGATGTAATACCCACATCAAACAACTCCTGTGACCCCGAGGGAGGAGAGGGATTTAGAAATTAAAGGCCACACAATTATTATATGTGTAGCCTTTCTTGACCATCAATGATTTAGGCTCCCACACAATGCTGAAGCCAGGTCAACACATGGTAATTTACGCATGTATAAAAGATAGGGGGGTTCAGCTAAATAGTATCAACTAAAGAGGTTCCTTTACCTCCAAGGGTGGGGAGGGTGTAGACAACAAGGGAAGAAAATTAAGCTTTGTCCCCTTTGGCATGGGTCATGTGGTTTTCCATGGGAAGGCTCTTAGTCTCATCATCGTTTACCTCAGGGTGGCCAAATTGTTGCACCTTTTCCATTGTTTTCCCCAACTATAGCATTTCAGAGATCTATCTAAAGTTTTCAATATTAGAAACATAAGAACAATAGGGATATTATAGAGAATATGGATAATTTTTTTTGGAGATCATTAGGTTCCAAAGAAACGTTGTTCAAAAAGTCAATTTACAAGATAAGACACTAAGAAATCAATGTTCAAGTTACATACCTAAGGAAATGACAACCATTGGATTGTTTAGATGTAGACATGTGATATTTACAATACAACAAACATTATGGAAGAAACAGGTGGAAAGATCACTACATCGAATCAAATAACTACCACTGCCCTCTACCATCATATGTATGTTTCATTTATATTGTTATAGATCAGTTTTCAAATATTGCATTGTCCACAAGTAATGCCTCCATCACATGGCATGTGGTTTTGATCAATGTCGATTTTTACATAGATTTTTGAGGGGTGGAGCTCATGTTTTAGTTTTTTGAGTTTGATTTGGAGGCTCCACTTGCTCAAACACATAGATCATGGCACATGTTCAAGCCAAACATACATTATGACCTTTTACTTAACACCATATCTTCACTATCGATTGTCAGTTCCCAACCACAAGGCGAAAGAAACCCAATACATGGATCATTAGATCATTTTCAATGAGTTTTCCACTAATTATAATTAAAAAATATACTTTACATCCAATAATACATTCTTCCATTTCCTCCACCTCCATACTCACCCCAACATTGCTCGGGGTTGCTAGTCTATTCCCAAAATATATATATATATATATATAGGTTGCTAGTCTATTCCTATATATATATTCCTATATATATATATATATATAACTAATAAAAGTACAAACCCCTACTGATGGAGGAGGAAGAGATCAAAGAAAGATACGCACCGGCACGGATATCCAAAATAAAATCCCCTGTAGAGGACGTGCAGCCCACCTTCCCATAATTAATACTGTCCACAGTTAAAAAGTCCGTACCGATAATTAATAATGTATACAGAGACATTGAATTTCAGAAACAGACAAAAATCTGTAGATGCCATTAATTTTGAAGAATAACGAGTCGCTGACTCTCCGCCTCATGCTTTTGAATAATTTAATCTTGTTGGGGAGTTGTTAGCTGGTAACGATAAATAAATTCCACATGGTTGAAATTCAGACCACCAATGACCCATTCAGTACGTTCGATGCAGCAGAAACTTCATTGGTGAATTAACCGGCTTAGATTTTCTTCGTTTCCAGCAGAAAATGGACTTGAGAAGCGCTTCAGGGCAGAATGGGGCGAACGGGGACTCGAACCCTGACGAATCTCAATATATTTCTGCTGCGGATCGAGTTAAGATAATGTCCATGAGAGCCATTGTTGAGAGGGAGGACCCCGCCTCTAAGGTCCGTACATTCTAATTTTATGAATTTCTTTCATTTCCAGGCACAGCCGCAGCGGTTCCCTAAATATTTATCAGCAACAACTGCTAAAAAATTTCAGGAGGAATTTACACTGAAAGTGGTTTTTCGGGGCTCCTATTTAAAATTTTAGGAGATACTACATATGAATGTGATTTTTTTAATTTATGAATTGATATTGGCAAAATACGTTCTTACAAAATAGGAACATGGTTGATAACTTGCAGCCCTGTAAAATTCTTAATTTTTTTATATTCATTATTTCTATTTTTCATGTTACCACCTGCTCGTTGAAAATAGGAGCTATAGCCCGTTAAGTATGAGCCTTAGCCGAAAGTATGTTGACAAAGAATGCAAAGATATGGTTTTTCTTAGTGGGTGTTGCAGAGTAATTTTAGGAGTATTTGTCCTAAATGTGTTCCCATGGTTGTAAAAATTCAGAGGGTTTGCTCTAATTTTATAGGAAATATGTTCAGAATTGTCATATTTAATTTACAAAACAATGTTTAGACTTAATTTGCCCATTTATAAATTGATATATGGCAAAAACATCTTCTTACAAAATTGGAGCCGTTGTAGGAATTGGTAGAGGCTAACGGTCCTGCAGAAATGGTAGTCTACAACTTGAATGTACATGCGTGTGAATAGAGTAGTTGGTAAGATTTGGGACTTGTACTGAGGAGATTGCGGGTTCAGATCAATTCTTCAGTTCTGCAACTTTTTTGCATGACAGTTAGCCTATTCTGCATGAAACTTCCAACAAGCTTTGCCACCCACTCAAACCTTCCATCTGAAAATTTTCTTAGCTAGTGTGGAGAGTAATTTTAGGAGTATTAATAGTAAATGCAGTCTTATGGTATAAATTTTTTTTGAGAATATGGTGCAATTTTTCAGGGAAGATATTTAAAAATATTATATTTTAATTTGCAATAAAATTGCTCATTTATAAATTGACATTTGGCATAATATGTTCCTACAAAATAGAATTGGGCGGGGCAAACTTTTAGCCCCCCCTTTTTACCTTCTCCCCCTACAAAAGTGGTGCTCCTTGTTTTTAGGAAAAGATTCTAAAATTTCCTGTTTCCTTAAATTTATTTTGTAATGGGACCACCCGCTGAATAAAAATAGGAGTAGCAGCCCCCTCCATGGGACTCCTGCCTAAGGTTTTTTAAATAATGACAATACAGTTTTTTTAAATAATGACAATACACAAGTTGACGTTTCAAAAAACAATTCCTAACAATTTTGAGCAAATGTTGTAAACTTCCACCTCCCAAAAAAAACAATTCCTCACAATTTTGAGCAGATGTTGTAAACTTCCACACCCCTCTCTAGTCTCCACTAAAAGTCTTTGGCTGCTCCCTGCTTTAAGGGCACGATTTTGTGCATCTATCTTTAAGGGAGAGATTCTATTTTGGAGTAATTTAACCAGCAAAAATGAGAAGACACAACCCCCTCCATGAGACCACATCCTGATAGGACGAATACTTTGAGTGGTGGCAATGGAGAGAGGGCTTGGGCTTTAAGTTTGCAAGAGTGTGTGGAATTATTTAGGAATATGTTTTGAGAGTCTTCATCTCGTCAGCCTCCAATATTTCTGTTGGATTTTTTCTCTCATGAAAATCAATTGTGTACACACTTACAAAAGTAGTATACTAATGAAATCTTTAGTGTTTATACAAACATTTTTAGTTTGTGGTTTCATGGAGGCAGTTCTTTCTTGAGGTGTTGCAAAGAAAATTTGGAAGATTTTTATAGGAAAATGGTTTTATGGTTCAAAGTTATCTGCATTGTTACGACACTTTGGGAATTTTAATTTCATAATTATGATTTTTTTTAAAAATAAACTACACAAACAAGCTAAATTCTTACAAGCTACAATTGTCATTCGACAAAAAAGAAGTTTGAAAATCTCATAAGCCAATGCTATGATTGCTCAATCCCCAAGGTCACCCTGCTACTTGTCTCTAGAAATACTCTTGCTAAGTAGTGGCGACTCCTCAATTTATAGATTTTGTTATTTCCCCTCTAGACTATTTTGGTATGGGTACGGTACGTTGAAACGACAAATTTTAAAAAACCTTGGTTATGTTACGCTGCAGGTATGTTCGTACAATATATTTTTAAAAAGTATATATATATATATATATATATATATGTATAAAGAAAACAACAAGCTTATAGTCTCAGCAACCTATAAAATATTAGAAGCCAACACCAAGCTTATTATGAAATAGAAGCCATCTAAAGCAAGATTTCTTTGATTGGATACAAGAAAACTGCAAAACACTAAATCTATGAGTCCATCTAATAATGAGCTCACAAACATTTCACTTATTGTTAAGGCCTAGGGAAAGGTTTGGGGAGAAGGCAATCTTTTCATAGAGTTGTTTGGAGGTGACCTCTTGGAGAGGGGGCCCTTTGAGCCAACTCATAGTATCCCAAAAGTCATTCTCATCCTCCATAATTAGTCCAGTAGAGGGAGCTGTGAAAGCATTTATGAGCATTGTATACATTCTAAACTGAGGTTGAGGAAGCTTATAGAAAGCTTTAAGGTCTGTCCATTCCATCCACTTGCCAAGTCTGTACTAGTCATGAAATATTTTAATTCCTTTCTCAAATCAAAGGAGGGCAGAGCAGCCTCTTGTCAAGGCAAGAATCTTGTCATTAAATTTCAGATTCGATGAAATCGATTTGTTGGCTTGGCACCTAGTGTCAAAGGAAGAGAAGATAGGCTGCCCAACCATCAAGTGCTTCACTTGTTCCCATGCCTTCCAAATTGACTAAAGAATAAAGGACCCATAAGGAGCAACAAGAAAGCCCCCAAATAGTAAGTCAACCAAATGAAGTCCTTTTCATCTCTCTTGACCCTTCGGAGCTTATTGGCAATATTGAATCTCACATGAACTTTCCAAGGTTCAATTCCAGCCAAAGCCCTCAAGTTTTATTTATTTTTTTGCACTTCAAAAAAAAACCGTGTTGGTATGCTGTGGGTGCATACCTGCATCGTACCCGTGCCTGTACCCGTACCAAGTACGTATCAGGCCTGGTAGGGGGGGTACTTGGCGTGTCCGGGCAGTCTAGTTTCCCCTTTTGCAATTCAACAGGCTGTATGAATAAAGATAGGAGTGCCAGCCCTTTCAATAGAACCCTGTCTTTAGAAGATATTTTTGGTTGGTGAATATGGGCATTAACTGGCCTGAGCTGGTAAGATCTCATTCTCGGATGTTGGAAGCTGTAGGCCAAAGTATTAATCTGGGATTAATGCTTACAAATACAATCAAGCTTACACAGGACAGGAATAGGCAGGGTCAGCAAGAGCTCTGACAGCAGGCCTCCTTGCTAATTACCATGTACCACTGACATAAACAAGTGGTGGGTCCCATCAACAGGTACACCTGGTGTGATCACTGAATGTCTCAAATGGGATTTGGACCTGGGTGGCTGCTATATCCTGTTATAACAATCACTCCATAACTATGAACCGTGCCCTTAATGCACCTTTTGAAGATTTTTACATGACACTAATGGCACTAATTTGAGGAGGTATGAAAGAAAACACTAATTGCATGCCAATTGGTACATGACAATGAAATATGGCTGCTCCATCTTTCTGCCTCAATTGTCTCCCTTTAAGAGTAGCTGCACAAAGCAAATTTTGTAGAACTGTCATTGTAGGGAATGTAGAAGCGATAGTTGTCCAGTCCCACTTATATTCCCGTATTCCTTTTTTTCCATATATTGGTAATTATTCCTGGGCTAGTGTTCGGTCCCACCTACAATGACAAGAAAGCTTGCAAGTGTCCTGGGAATTCAATTAGGGTCTTCCAGAGTGCAATAGGACCCCAATACCAATTCAAAATTTCTAACATCACTTATGGACTTCCTTAATTCCTCTTACTTTTGCTTTGACAGAAGAGATTCCCTATTTTGGATTTTGTTGCCTCATTACTTTGAGGGGGATTCCATATTTGTATTTTGGAGACCCTCTGCTCTAACGAGGTCAAAAATATAACATATGAGTAATGTTACAATATGCATTGGTTTAATATTACATATTTTCTTGTAAAGGAAGACTAGTAGCCCAATTCTTAGTGTTGATGTAGTTATGTAATTTTTTTGGGCATGTTTTAGGGGCCTCCTATTTTCTACGAAATAAATTTAACTGACTAAAAGAAAATTTAGATCTTCAATGCATGCCTTGAAGCAAATCCTAAACAATCAAAAGATGAAACAGTAAGGATGAGGCAACAAGTAATGGAGAAGTAACAATGACAATAAAGAAAATAACTATAAATATATGTATAATTGACCTGTGGCATCCAATCAAGGCCATTACTACTGATATGAGCAACATTCTAGGAAAGCCCTCAAGCTTGCCTTTGTAGATCCAAATCACACCGATACTTGACTCCAATTGTACCCTTGAAAATACAGACGATTCGCAAGTTAGCTGATACTGGATTCCAATAGTAAAGCGAGAGAATTTGTGAGGAGTTCAAAACTAACTGGCAATGGTTGCATAGAACTTCATGATGATAGCATTAAAGAGCTTTGAGCTACTAATACTGTCATTTTGAATGGACCAGTTAGGACTCAAACCTAGGACGTTCCATGTGCATGTTGGGGTGATCTACCACTAAGCTTATCAGCATGCACATGGGAGGTTATAGGTTCGAGTTGTAGCTGGTCCAAGCAAAATGATATGGTATCAAAGCGAGAAAGCTAGGAGCCATGAGCACCAAAGTTTGGCTTGAGGGGGAGGATGGGGGTTGGTGCGACGGTGGAGGGGATGTTGGAAGAGAATGAGCCATACTCTGAATTGAAAAGGAGTGGGTTCCTTCAAATTTCCAGTAGCTCAGTGGTATAGTGCACACGGGAGGCCCCAAAATCGAGTTGGAGTCTCCCATGTACATTCTAAGGTGGTCTACCATTGAGCTACCTGCCCTTTGTGATTACCGGATCCTTTTTAGTTCGGAGTGTGGCTCGTTCTCTTGAAATAAATAGTGAGTGATATTTGGAACAACAAATTTTCGGATACAAATTTAACAATGGAACGTAGAAAATGAAATGCTTCTAAGACGCATTAATTTTATACTCACAATAGGGAAATTCTAGCAGTGCTTGCTCTCTATAAATTGCCTAATTCTTCTTATGTTTCTAAATTTGAAGCTTAATTCCCAATCCTCAACCAATTAAATTGTTTCTAGCCTGAATGCAGCAACTAATGCTCTGAAAAAGCTACATGACTTCTATGATGGGACCAAGCTCTTGCAGGGTTTACATAAAACCTGAGGGTGAAAATAATGTGTTTTGGGACGAAAAATGCACCATATTCCACTTGCATGACACTGACCTCAAAATCCTCTGGCATGGCCACATGCATACCATTAGGAGAGAGACATGTCACGGATGCATTCATGCAAGAATTAGTGAAACTACATTTCAATTGTTCTATCGTACAATGATATAATAATGCAGTGGATTCACTTAGATTTTTTTTATGTGTTTTCTTTTTATTTTTGATATCAGGGGAATCAGTTACATCTATTTCAATATCTCCTCAAGATTAGGAGTTCTAGTTTGGTGACATACACCTTCATGCTTCATCCATGAACAAGGTTATGATTCCAGTGAGCAGCCACTATAGCCTCGCCTCCTCTCAATAAATTAGTCTGGAGTGAGGAATACCTGGGGGGCACTGGTTTTGAACTGCCGACCTCAAGCTGGCAAACACGCAGCCGATGCCTGTTGGTCGATTGGCCACACCCCGATTCACTTGGAAGTTTGGACGCAATCCTTTTCAAAGTCATTGCAGCTATGGTGCCATGTCAATTGTTATGGATGCAGATCATGTCTCCATTATCCTTAAACATGCCTCTAGTTGGTTCATAGCTGGTTTGCTTTGTTAAGTTTTATCCCGGATTCTTTTTTGACATTCAGATCATCTTCTTTGCCATTTAATGGCTTTACTACATTTTCTTATTTAATATTAAATTTCTCAGTCTTGTGTGGATTTGGTTAGATTTTGTTCTGGTATATACAAATTTGCTTTCTAATTTTTATGTACCTGAATCTTCTAATCATATTTTTACACGTCTGACACATCACCTGTGTCTGTCGTACCTGATAACTTTCATGCAGGTTGCAGATGATGCTACTCTTCAGCGTTTCTTATATGCTCGGGAATCCAATGTGCAAAACGCTTCTGAGTTATATCTTAAGTATAGAAAATGGAGACAAAATTTTGTACCTCATGGCTATATCTCAGAGGCATCGATCACAAATGAGCTTGAGAAGAACATGGTTTCTATGCAAGGATTTGACAAAAAAGGAAGGCCAATTGCAGTTGTTATTTTAAACAGGCACAAACCCTGCCATAAGGCTTTAGAAGACTTAAAACGTATGTCACATTTTAAAAGCTGCTAATATTGCTAGGTGGTTAGTTATAATATTAAGATCTCAAATTTTTGATTTAGACAAATTCAAGTAGAATTTATCCTATGATATTCATCAACACTAATTCTGCAGTCATTTGATCCCGTAAGTCCTGTATAATCTTAACTTGTTTATAAATGTTGTGCAGGTTTCTTTGTCTATAGTTTCGATAAAATGTCATCTAGGTATTCTTCTATTTAAGAAACTTATTTGTTTTTGTTTGTTCTTTTACTGTCACTTATTCTTTAATAATATATCTGCATATGTGCAATGACTATAGTGCATCAGGAGGACAGGAAAAGTTTACCATCATAGCAGATCTTGAAGGATGGGCATACAAGCATGTGGACATTCGTGGATACCTCGCAATCCTTGAAATCTTGCAGGTTGTATCATTTATAGAATTTTGACTACAGAAAATCAACTTTAATATTACTCTTGTGTGATTTTAGGTTTTTATGTTATCTAAAATAGGACGAGTGAGACTTCTGAGCTAAATGCAATATTTGGTAAGTTTTATGGGGTCTAGCTGTGTACGGTGTATCAATGTTGCTTTGTTTCTGTTTTTCTAGTTCTATATTCTTCTTGTTTTAATTACTATGGTTTAGTGATAAATCAATGGGAGTTTACAATGACAGGCCTAGGTTCAAATATCTCCCTTGAGCTTGACTCACTCTGGCCAAGAAAAAAGGGTTCATCCAACCCAATAAAACATCGTTTGGCCATCCGCATTTTCGGAATATCCTGAACGTATACTGAGTTTGTGGAGGTATGTATGAATTTATCCATAGACCTCAAAGATTGCACAAAATCTGAGACACAAGTGGACTAGCTCTAAGTAGGGGTCTAAAGGCATTACTAATATATTCCCAATTAAGATAGTGCCCCAGGAAGAAGCATGGCAAGTAAATGATGCGTGGTTTGGTTTAGGTGGTTGTGGGATGAATGCTGCAAAAGGGTGGGGATGAAACCATAAAAGTTGCAAACTACATAGGAGAAAAACTATTCACGCTAATGAAAACTACATCAAAGATCAATGCAAATGGTAGTGGTATAAGAAAGAAGAAAAAGGAAACAAAAAAATTATATTAATGTCCACAATTGATGAAAGTAGGTTGATGGGACTCTTGGATATAACAGTTGACAATAGAAATATCTAGGAAGAGAGAATCCTAGAAACAAAATAAAGGAATAAAAGTACATAAGACAAAATAAGGTAGAATGCCACTATCATAAGTGGTAATGAAATCAACACAAATAGCAATGAAGACCCAAGGGTGAACAAGAACTGCCAAAATCATGTGTTGATGAAGATGAACGAAATTTCATTGAATATCTTTGTCTGTGCCTGAAGTGGAGGAGTCGTCTGAGCCATCATTGATCACTGTGAATGGACCGATACGGGATTTGATAATGCTTGAAGCACCCAAGATTAGAGGAGCCAAACTAAGAGATCCTAGGAGGAAGCATAGTGTCACATCTTCACAATTTATTGTTTTTGTTTCTTGAAAGAATTTTATATAGTTCCCTGTCCTTGCTTTGAGGATTGGACAAGGGTGCGAGGGTGTCAGCATTAATCACCAATGTGGGGAGGGGATGTTATGAGAAAGTTTCGGGTCTATCAATTATTGAGTAGGTTGTACAACCAGAATTTTTTGGATGGATGGATGCCTAGGTATTCCTTGAGCATCACAACACTTTGTCTTCCATGGTTATAATGGCCCTTGCATAGGACTTCCAAGCATCATTGGGATGTCCCTGACTTGTGGGGGATGGCCAAGTCTCCTTGGGATGCACCTGTTAGAAATATAAACTTGTCTTTGTCTAACACTTCTGTACATGCATGCACATCATGCAAGTTTAGTTTGAGAACTAGAAGATAAAAATAAGAAAAGCTTTAGGATACAAATAGGAAAAGCAGATCTAGAAAAGCAGTATAAAAATAGGATTTGAAAAAGCATTGTAATTGCATATAGTCTCTAGGTTTTTAGTAAGACAAGATTAAGATAGATAGAGAGACAGTGTAAAAGGTGTAATGGAGAAGAAATTCGAGCTTGCAACAGCAAGAGTTTTGTAAGAATGTTAATAATTTAATGTCTCTTTGAGCCCTCCATGTTGAATGATTTCAAGACGATGGTGATGTATTTAGCTGCTATCTATTGCAGGCATAACAATTCAAGCTTTCAAATAGCACAGCTTCAAATTAGTAGGAAGATGTGGTATTGTAGCGGAAAGAGAGGACAACTATTAGAGAGGAGTTTGCAAGATTTCAGGT
The DNA here is from genome assembly GCA_019776745.2 of Taxus chinensis. NCBI lineage: Eukaryota > Viridiplantae > Streptophyta > Pinopsida > Cupressales > Taxaceae > Taxus > Taxus chinensis. Next base: position 270,660,873 of record CM034146.1, on the reverse strand, counting down.
GGTTGATCATGGCGAATTGAAAGCAACAATTACCTTACCAAGGCCTTAAGTACCTATTTTCAGAGAAGATGTGGGGAATAAATTATCCTCACCTGGAGTCAATCCTGATGAAGGCACTCTTTAAGGATTTAAAGATGCCTCGGATTTGGTGGAGGTATGGATCCAAAAAACTACCCAATTCTATGTGGAGTTCAATGCCTTATCATGAGTACTTGCAGTAGGATATGTCTCAACATGTTCTTTATTTTAGATAATGGTGCTAATCAGGCCTTGATGGTGATCATATGACAAGCTTCGAATGACATGAAAAGGCCATTGATATTTCAGGAATCAGTGACAGCAACTAGCCCCAAACAAGTGTGGGATAATCTTACCAACAACATACCATAGATCGACTAGTTGCAGGTTAACCACCTTAGCATGGTTATGCAACCACCACTTTGGAGGACATCGACGGCCCTATCCCCAATGACGCCAAAACGAGGAATACTCACCAGTTGCAAATGTATTGGGCTTAACCAATGCGGTTCGTTTTAGCTTTCCCTCCAATCAGGTCTTGTGGTGAGAACAACTAGTGGAACATACAGAGCTGTAGAAAATATTCATTATAGTAAGTCCACCTTTTAGGAGTGAATGTTGCAAGTGTGAGCAAATAGGAGAAGTCAGATGACTTAACTTTTTTGCTTTGTTCATCTAGAGTTGATGGGGTCTCTACAAACCCATGAGCAAAGGATGATTGTAAGCATGCAAATACTTCCCTTGAGATAGGCGATTGAGATCACAAGTTCTTAGTTAGCAGCTAGAGGCTTTAGCAATAACTTTGTATTTTGTAACAGATTTGCATAGTGGAAGAGGAAGCATTTTGATTAACTTCCATCTAGAAGCAAGATCCCACACTCCAGGTTTCTCTAGGATGCAAATCTTGTGTAACAACCATTATCTTCATAGTCATGGAGGTCAAAGGTATGGAAAATCTAATGTCCAATGTCACCACTGCAAAAGTTTGATTATTGTGTAAATAAGTAGAGAAAGAAGCTGTTTGACATGAATAGGCAAAGTGCAAAATTTGTCACTGAGTAAATCATGGTATGTTTATTGTTAAACAAGAGGTCAGTATTTACAAATTAGTTCAACGTGGCTCAAGACAGTACAAAAGCCAAGTACGAGGAAATTTAGATAGAGGTTGTAGCAATTGCATGAGTAGAACTATTCGAGGAAATGGTTGCAAGCATAAATGAATTTGGGCGATTAGATGTGATAACTCAAATTAACTGTCACGGGTAAAGGAGGAACATATCTTCTAAAAATACCAAGAAAGGAACCCACAAACACATTCTAGATGTGTATTGGATGTTTTCAGTAGTCTGAATAAGGACTTTCGAGTTTCGTAGATGTAATTAAAACCATGGTCATTTGCGTTTCTACTTCTAAAAATGAACACTCACAAGTTAATTGATCCCACACTTTCAAATACAACACGAACGATCCATGTTACTTTGGGGTTGGCCTATGGACATAAAGAATGAATTACACTGTTGCTCTTATATTCTTCCTTAACGTGTCCATCATGGTTGTGGCTTCACATGGAAAAGAGTCATTTGAGTTTTAGCCAAAAAAATTTTCGATATAAGAACAATACCTAGTTTAAGGCTCAAAGCCTTGAAAGGGCAAGACCCAAGCAAAGTAAAAAGAAGAGTGCATACCAGCCATTACATCACAGTGTGATTGCATTTACGAGTGTAGATCAAGATGATCTAATTTAGCAAGAAAACCACATGTGCGGTTGTGCATTCACGGCTTCGCTGTGGAAACAGGGCGCAAACTCCTTCACTATTGGTGAAGTGCTTTGTTTTGTTTAGCATTCATGTGTTGTTTTCCTTTTCGGACGCCACCCGTACATTACTTGAACACACAAGGATTAGTAAGGTAGCAATTGCATAGGGTATTTCAGCAGTTCAAAGCGTTGACGTTGAGAAGGTCGGAGTCAATATCTGTCATGAAACGCGAGGGTTGATGGCGAATAGATGAATTAGGAGCAGTGGAGAACATTTCTAATGATCTTTTGCTGAATTGCTCGGTTGGAAAACGATTTCGGGAGATGTTGAAGGGGCTTCAATCCATCTCACCACAAGGTTTTAACCTCAACATTCTTGGTATCCTTGAAAGGAAGTAATTGAACATTTATGGACATGGCAAGAAGCACGATGAAGGCTTTGCATCTTCCATGATCAATTAGCCTTCAGGGGTGAAGCCTTAGTTTGCAGTCATGTAATCTTCTCAACTTCAATAACCTGTTTCAATGTATTTGTTTATAACACTTGAGGCTTGGATTAACACAAAACCTGGTGTTCCGCATTTTAAGAGTTTCTGGGTAAATTTGAAAATAACGCTCATCCGTCAGATTTATCGATATCCTAAATTAAATGATGCACGGTCAAAGATTGAATTTCTGATGGGATACAACGATTTCTCAAAAGCTTCATAGTTGTATAGTCAAATGAATAAGGAAGTGCTAATTACCGAGAGATGTTTAATCTTTCAAGTTGTAAATAAGCATGGGCATGAAAACTTCGGAAATAAATTAGTCATAGTGGATGCTCACTTAACAAGTAAACGCATCTGAAAAGAATTCAGTTCTTGCTACAAGTACTTAAATTGAAAATGGGATGACAAATGAGAATGAGACATCAAGTACCTCTCAAGACTATCCTTAGCAAAGACCTATCATCGCCAGCCGGTTCCTCAAGATGTGGCATTGCTAGAGAGTCGAGATATCCCATAGTCTCCGTTTCACCATGATAGTAACTACAGTGACATCTCCTCGTGCACTTGCTAGCTAGTCTCCCCCAAGATATCGCCCAAGAGGGATCTTAGGGCCAGACATGATATTGTCACAACGACATATTCAATGACAAACACAATTTCTCCAACAAGATATTACTCCAGAGTCATCTCAGTAATGTCCCCTCTTTCCGATTAAGCTTGGACAAAGACCTTTGGCCCTTTTTGTCTACCCGACGACCAAGGGGGGAGTTTCTAGGGTGACTAAGCTTTATTATTTTATTATATTGTGCTATTGTTTTTAAAAAAAAATAATATTATGAAAAGCACATATAATAAATAATAAAGTTTATTAATAAATTAAAATGTCAACATCAAAATACAATTAAAAGTAATTGTATTAGAAAGGGGAAAGTGCGACTTGCCTTGGGAGTCATTTTTGGGAAATCGTGCCACTAAGCCCAAAAGAGGAAAATGCGACCAGCATAGGGGAGTGAAATAATTTGATTGGCTGGGTTGGAGGTGGTAGTTGGGCTGATTTCCCTTTAAATGAACAAGTCGACTTGTATGGAGGCATCCAGATTTTTATTATCATCTTTTTGCATTGTTAAGAGCTCTAGCTTTTATCAGAAATTCCAAGGACGAAAACCCTTGTGGATTTATCTCTTGCAGATGAAAATCCCAAGGGATTGAGAGGGGATTTCACTCAGAAATTTCCAGTGTGATTCATCAGATTTTCCGGATTCATTTCAGCGTTAGCAATAAAGGTGACAGTTTGAAGCAGTATTTTCAGTGTGTTTTGACAAATAGCAGCTGTATTTGCATCATATTCTAAAGTATTTATAGAGGATTTTCCAGATCCATTGTGGACAGTTTGACAGCGATTTTCAGAGGTATTTATCCACAAAAATACTTGACCAAAAATTCTTTGTACTTTTGTGAAATAAATCGCTGTATTTGCATCATATTCTGAAGTGAGTTTTGAGGGTTTTCAGGCAGATTTTTATCAGACTTCAGATCTGATTTTCTGGGTTGTATCGGCTGTAATAAAGTCAGTTTTCTGTATAATTTAGTCTCTAATTATCTGGGCAATCATTAGAAATCAGAAATATTGCCATTGGGTGTTATTTATATTGATATCTCTATTAAACCCTAGTCGCATTTTCCAAATCTGCATTAGGGCAATTGCCATAATATATGTAAATCTGTATTTGCTGTTTTGTTTGAATTAAAAATTCATTGGAATTTAAGGAGGATCCATCTGGGGATCTTTCAGTGGTATCAGAGCATCAATCCTCCCACCTGGAGGGTTTTGTTTTGGTTTTGTTTTATGCAGCCTAAAGAAGTTGGGCCACACCGATATTATACAAGGAGTCAGGCACGTATTCGAACAGATCTGAATACTGAAAGTAGTCCCGGAATCATGGATAGAGGAGAGGGATCACACACTCCACGACGTGAGCGACCTGACCCAGATGTTCTTTTCAGCGGAATGATCGATTCCCATCAGGAAATGATTCAGACCATGAGACAGCTGATGGAGAATTTGACTATGGATAGGGCAAGAAATCGGCATGATAGAAGGGAAAGATCTGCATCCATAGCTAGCAGCCACAGAAGGCACAACCAGGTACCTACAGAGGTGGGTAGCGTGAGGGGTTCCCCTCCACGTGATAGGAGATATACAGAGGAAAGGAGACCCACGAGGACTGCGGATCGACCTATGCAGCCTAGATTCCTACAAAGGGAGGAGCCGCCATTAGTTGAGGACCCACTTGAAGACATAGCCTTTCAGGATAATGTAATGGTAGCTCATGATGAGTGGAGAGCATTACCGGAAGAGGTACGGAACGCCTTTCCCCTTCACCAGTATTGTATGCAGAAAAGGGAGAGCTTGAGAGCTAGGCAAGCACAGAGGCCTAGGACCCAGCAAAACAGAGAATTGAAGCAGGTTACCAATAAGGTGACCCTTTCCACCTTCGATGGCAGTGGAAAGATTAGTGCCAGGGCATGGATTCACAAGCTTGATACATACCTCACTCTCAAACCTATGCAGGAACAGGAGGCTATTCAATTTGCTACTCTACACTTGGAGGGAGTGGCATATGATTGGTGGCACCATGGGCTTATCACACAGAGACATGACTTACTACGGTCATATAGGGAGTTTAGTGAGAAGTTGATTGCCAGATTTGACCGCAAAGATGTGGAACTTTATTACAGAGATTTGGCACAGCTACGACAGAGTGGGCACGTTGATTCTTACATCAACGAATTTCAGCGGATTGCAGTAATGGTACCCGAGATGCCCGAGAGACGTGTGGTAATGCTTTTCATTGAGGGTCTGCATGACAGGTTAAGAGGGTTGGTCAAGGCCCTTAGGCCTAATACATTACATGATGCTATCCAGACAGCATTAGATTTGGAGACAACTCCCACTTCTTACCAGCCTAGTAAGAAGCCCTTCACAAGCTCCAAGCCGATTCAACGTTCCACTACTCAGCAGAAGAGTGTTCCCCCTCCTAGGATGGATCAGGAGACTCGGAATGAGTTGAGGAAGAAGCTTTGTTTCCATTGCAAGGACCACTGGGAGCCTGGACACAACTGCCTTGGGAAAGGCAAGGTGCATCTTATTGAGGTTATCTCAGATGTAGAGGCAGATTCTTCAGCAGATACAGATACAGAGGACAGTGATCATGGTGCACATGAGGAGCAGCCCCAGGTAGAGCTAGGAGATGGAGATACATCAGGCTCAGGTACTATTGCTTCGCTTTCTGGAGTCCCTAGGTATCATCCCTTTTGTTTGAAAGGAGTGCTTAAGGGCCAGCGAGTTGTTTGCTTGATTGATAGTGGCGCTACACACAATTTCCTTGATGAGGGATTTGTGATGAAGCGGGGATTACAGGTTGAAGAATTTGAGGGGTTCAGTGTACGAGTGGCAGATGGCTTTGCTCTAAGCTGCACTAGACGGATTCCACAACTTAGTATCCAGCTAGGAGACTACACATTGACAGATGATTTTTACATAGTTGGACTTGGAGAGATAGATGCAGTTTTGGGAATTCAGTGGCTTCAGTCTCTGGGGAGATATGTGCAGGATTTCAGACGGATGGAGCTAGAGTTTATGTCAGATGGGAAGAAGATTGTGCTACGAGCTCTTTCGGATGGTGGGCCTAGAGTTGTTTCAGCACATAGGATGGAGTCTATTATCAGTCATGGAGAGGTTGCATGGGCAGCCCAATGCTTCATTTCATCCAAATCTTCTTCAGATGGTGGACAGCAGTTGCATACAAATATTCAGACCATAATAGATAGGCATGGGCAGGTTTTTGGTGATATTCCTCCAGGAAGACCGCCAGACAGAGGGTTTGAGCATGTCATAGAGTTGGAGGAGGGTGCCAAGCCAGTGATCACTACACCCTATCGTCATCCTAAGAAATTTAAGGATGAGATAGAGAGGACCATCAGGGAGCTTCTTGATATGGGGCATATCCGTCCTAGTTCTAGCCCATTTGCTTCTTCGGTGGTGTTGGTGAAGAAGAAGGACGGGACGATGAGAATGTGTATCGACTACCGGGCCCTCAACAAGAAGACAATCAAGAACAGGTATCCCATCCCTCGTATTGATGAGCTTTTGGATGAATTGCATGGGGCCATTTACTTTTCGAAGATTGATCTTCGATCAGGATACCATCAGATTCGTGTTCGAGAGGAGGACATCCTCAAGACAACATTCAGATGTCACTACGGGCATTATGAGTTCTTGGTGATGCCATTTGGTCTCACTAATGCACCTGCCACTTTCCAGTCATGCATGAACCATCTCTTCAACAAGCAGTTGAGGAAGTTCGTGCTAGTTTTCTTTGATGATATCTTGATCTACAGCAGGACATGGGAGGATCATTTGAGGCATTTAGATGAGGTACTTGGCATTATGGAGGTTCAGTCTCTATTTGCTAAGATGTCCAAATGCGAGTTTGGACTTACTGAGATACTGTATCTGGGGCATGTCATTGGGGCCAATGGGGTCAAGGTCCATCAGGAGAAGATACAGGCTATGCAGGATTGGCCTTCACCTAGGAACATATCAGAGTTGCGGGGATTCCTAGGGCTATGCGGATATTATCGGAGATTTGTGAGGGGTTATTCAGATATTGCTGCACCATTGACAGATCTCACAAGGGGGCATTTAGATGGACAGATGAGGCACAGATGGTATTTGATGAGCTCAAGGTGGTGATGAGCACATGTCCAGTCCTTGCTCTCCCGGATTTCTCTAAGCCATTCATCTTAGAGTGTGATGCTTCGGGTTCAGGTATTGGTGCAGTTTTGATGCAGGACCGTCATCCCATTGCCTATGAGAGTAGGAAGTTGAGGGAGAACGAGAGGTTGTATTCCACCTATGACAAGGAGATGCTCGCCATCATGCATGCGTTGGCGAAGTTCAGACAGTATTTGGTGGGAGGGAAGTTCGTAGTGAGGACCGACCATAACAGCTTGAGGTACTTCTTGGAACAGAAGGAACTCAATGAGAGGCAGCAGAAGTGGGTCAGCAGGATCCAGGCCTATGATTTTGACATCGAGTATGTCAAAGGGAAGAAGAATGTTGTGGCTGATGCACTATCGAGGAGGCCCCATATTGCTGTCCTATATTCCGTGAGTGAGATTTCTGCAGATTGGAAGTCTCAATTGTTGGTCGAGTATTCGAAGAACACCTTGCATGTGAGATCATGGATGGCAAAATTCAGGATGGGCGCTACCAGGTAATTTCTGATTTGATTTATTATAAGGGTAGAATTTATTTGGTACCTGAATCTAAGCTTAAGGGAAAGATTCTACATGCACTCCATGATGCACCATTAGCAGGACATCCAGGTTATTTCAAGACATACAGGCAGGTTAGAGAGAGATTCTCTTGGAAGGGTCTCAAGGAGGATGTTCTACAGTATATTCGAGAGTGTGTGACTTGTCAGCAAAACAAGTCCGAGCATACTTTCCCTGCAGGTTATTACAGCCCTTACCTATTCCAGAGCAGAGGTGGGAGAGTATATCTATGGATTTCATTACAGGACTACCAGTTGTGCAGGGCTATGATCGCATTTATGCGATAGTTGACAGGTTGACTAAGTATGGGCACTTCTTTGCCATCCCCACGAGTTTTAAGGCACCACAGGTGGCTGATTTATTTTTTAGGGAGGTATTCAGGTTGCATGGGCTTCCGAAGAATATTGTCAGCGATAGGGACAGCAGGTTTATGAGCACATTTTGGCAGGAACTCTTTAGGTTGGCAGGCACTGAGTTGACTCCGAGCACTAGCTATCATCCGCAGACAGATGGGCAGACGGAGATTGTGAATAAGTGGATTGCGGGGTACCTGCGCAACTATGTTTCAGGACAGCAGAGAGCATGGGTCAAGCAGCTTTATTTGTGTGAGTATTGTTACAATACTACGTACCACATGTCCATTGGGATGACCCCTTTTCGAGCTTTGTACGGTTATGACGCGAGATCCTTCGTGGATATGGCGTTTGGAGATAGTAGAGCTCCTAAGGCTCGAGAGTGTTTACAGGACAGCCAGGATATCCTTAAAACCCTTAAGGATAATATGCAACATGCCCAAAATCAGCAGAAGGTGTATGCAGACAGGCACAGGATTGAGCGATCATTTGAGGTGGGAGATATGGTCTTTTTACGACTCCAGCCTTACAGACAAAGTACTCTTAAGAAGAGTGGAGCAGAGAAGCTTAAGCCTCGTTTCTATGGTCCATACAGGGTGGTGAGGAGAGTTGGACAGGTAGCTTATGAGTTGGAGTTACCTTCTGAAAGTAAGATACACAATGTTTTTCATGTGTCTTGCTTAAAGAAGGCATTGGGGCAGCATGTGACCTCTTCAGTAGAGTTACCACCCTTGGATGATGAGGGAAGACTGGATTTGGTTCCTGAGGAGCTTCTGGATTGGAGGGAGAGACAATTGCGGAACAAGGTGATACGGGAGTACCTGGTTCGTTGGAAAGACTTACCTTTGGAGGATGCCACTTGGGAGGGTGAGTCTATTCTTCAGCACCCCGCGTTGCTGCAGTTGCTTGTGGGCAAGCAACTCCGGGGAGGGAGGACTGTAATGTCCCCTCTTTCCGAATAAGCTTGGACGAAGACCTTTGGCCCTTTTTGTCTACCCGACGGCCAAGGGGGGAGTTTCTAGGGTGACTAAGCTTTATTATTTTATTATATTGTGCTATTGTTTTTAAAAAAATAATAATATTATGAAAAGCACATATAATAAATAATAAAGTTTATTAATAAAATTAAAATGTCAACATCAAAATACAATTAAAAGTAATTGTATTAGAAAGGGAAAAGTGCGACTTGCTTTGGGAGTCATAAATGGGAAATCGTGCCACTAAGCCCAAAGGAGAAAAATGCGACCAGCATAGGGGAAAGAAATAATTTGATTGGCTGGGTTGGAGGTGGTTGTTGGGCTGATTTCCCTTTATATAGACAAGTCGACTTGTATGGAGGCATCCAGATTTTTATTATCATCTTTTTGCATTGTTAAGAGCTCTAGCTTTTATCAGAAATTCCAAGGACGAAAACCCTTGTGGATTTTATCTCTTGCGGACGAAAACCCCAAGGGATTGAGAGGGGATTTCACTCAGAAATTTCCAGTGTGGTAAATCAGATTTTCCAGTTCATTTCAGCAGTGTGTGTGACAGTTTGGAGGTATTTTCAGTGTGTTTTGACCAGCAGCTGGGCCGATCCATTGTGGACAGTTTGGCAGCGATTTCAGAGGTATTTATCCACAAAAATACTTGACAAATATTTTCTGTACTTTTGTGAAATAAATCGCTGTATTTGCATCATATTCTGAAGTGAGTTTTGAGGGTTTTCAGGCAGATTTTTATCAGACTTCAGATCTGATTTTCTGGGTTGTATCGGCTGTAATAAAGTCAGTTTTCTGTATAATTCAGTCTCTAATTATCTGGGCAATCATTAGAAATCAGAAATATTGCCATTGGGTGTTATTTATATTGATATCTCTATTAAACCCTAGTCGCATTTTCCAGATCTGCATTAGGGAAATTGCCATAATATATGTAAATCTGTATTTGCTGTTCTGTTTGAATTAAAAATTCATTGGAATTTAAGGAGGATGGAGTATTGGAAGAAGAAGTATATGCGCAGAAACCACCAAGTTATGAGATTCTTTGTCAAGAGAATGAAATCTACATATTGAAGAAAGCTCTGTATGGCCTTAAGCAAGCACCAAGAGCTTGGAACAGTCGCATTGAATCTTACTTGTTGAGTGATGGTTTAAGTATAAGCAACAACAAACCAACTCTATATACTAAGGTGAATAATTAAGGTGGAATTCTGATTGTGTGTCCATATGTTGATGATTTGATATTCACAAGAAATTTGTCAGTTGAATTATTCAAATCAGCAACAAAGAAAGAGTTTGAGATGATAGATTTAGGTTGGATGAAATATTTTCTTGGCATTGAAGTAATCAAACAAGTGAATGAATTTTCTTTCATCAATCCAAGCATGCTAGTGATGTTTTGAAGAGGTTTAGGATGTTTAAATGCAAACCAAGACCTACACCCATAATATCAGGTTTGAAATTGAGCAAAGAGGATAAGAGCAACTAGGTTGATCCAACTTGTATAAAATACTAGTTGGAAGTTTGATGTATTTGATGGCAATGAGGCTTGACAGTATGCATTGTGTCCAATTTCAAGGTTCACAGAAACTCTAAAAGATTCACAATGACATGTAGAGAAAATAATTCTGAGATACATAAGTGGAACAAAAGATTATGGCATTCTATATACATGGTCAAATGGGTTTGAGCTAATTGGATACATAGTCAGTGCTTGTGCAGACAACATTGATGACAAGAAGAGTATTTCAAGATATGTTTTTTATTTCGTTATGGGCTTCCAAAACACAACCCATTGTAACTTTTTCATTACCATGAGTAGAGTATGTAGCAGCAACATCCACAACATGTCAAGCAGTATGGATGAGAAGAATGTTGTTAGACTTAAAGCAAAAGTAAGAGCAAGGAGCAACAATTTTTTTTCTGATTATAATTCAGCAACAACATTATCAAAGAATCATGTTTTTCACAGAAGGAGCAAGCATATTGATACAAGATATCATTTCATCAGAGAGCTAGTCAACAATGGCAAAATATACTTGGAATTTTGTAGGTCTAAAGACCAATGTGTTGATATATTCACCTAGCCATTAGCTAAGGAAACTTTTGAGTATCTAAGAGAAAGGTTGGGCATCATTGATCAATCCGTTGTCAAGTTTAAGGGGAGTGTTAGAAATATAAACTTGTTTTTGTCTAACAGTTCTATACATGCATGCAAGTTTAGTTTTAGAACTAGGAGATTAAAATAAGAAAAGCTTTATGATATAAATAGGAAAAGCAGATTTTAAAATTAGTTTAAAAATAGTATTTGAAAAAGCATTGTAATTGCACATATATAGTCTCTAGGTTTTTTGTAAGACAAGAGTAAGACAAGTAGATAGACAAAGTAGAAGGTGTCGAGGAAAATAAATTCGAGCTTGCAGCAACAAGGCTTCTGTAAAAATGTTTTTCATTCAATGATTTTTTTTTTGTGTGTGCAAAATTTCAAGCTGTTTGTGTGTTTGTGTATTTAGTTTATTTTTGCATACATAGGAATTCAAGGTATCATAGGATATCTTCAGCTCCTGATTCTTGAGAGTTATGTCTTGCAGGGTAGAGGGATGCACATGTGTCTTGAATATATCTGTACTTCCTTTCTGTTAAAAAGTCATTTTAAAAATATCATTTTTAAAAAAGGTTCCCCCATGTGTTGACCCACATCGGCCCTTGTGTAGTCCCTTCAAATTTAGGGGTCGCTCTAGCCATCCTTTTCGGTCCCACATAACTTGTGTCTATCCATAACTTGGGGAACATAGTTTTCACCTTATCTTTGGCCTCATTTGCAAGACTATGCATGAATGCTTCATGGTTAGATTGCCAATCTCTAATTTGCATACTCGATGATCCCAGAGTGCGGCTTGTTTACACACTATTGTGTTTCAAACTATCTATTTGTTGCCACTTTCTTTATACTGCTTTAAAACCTTTAGATTGTTGAATATATAATGAACCATTCGGTTCTAGACAGTTAAGGAGTTGTAACTAATAACTGTTTGTAACTACTCCTAGAATAAATACAATCTGCCTGTTATCATTTTGACAATGCAGTTTTGCCTTCTTGTTTTCTCTCTCTGTGCTTCTTCTCATACTAACATAGATTTCCTTTTTCTAGATTTCCCATATAGTTCTGGCCTTCGACAACAAATTACAACCTCATGTACCTCCATCTCAAGGTTTGCTAAGAGATTGATACTCTCATGTATGAACTTATCTTCATGTATCTACAGTCTTGGTACCACCTTCTTGTCAAGTGGGAATAGGTTCACCCTTGGTTCTTGTTAGGTATTCAGAAAGTTTTGGCAACCAACTTCTGTCCTATTTCTTGAATCATGTTTATGATTGGTTTTTTTTGTATTCTTCATGATTTATCATTTTCTTCTTCTAGCAACCCAACCATCTATTTGGCCAGTTTTAATGCTTTTAGGATGGCTTGCAAATATGCTTTGGCTGAAGAGGAAGAAGCAGACTCTAGAGGTAAATACTGCACAATATGACATAGTTCTACATGCAGGTGGTTTAGGAAGTTATATCCACAATGAAAGAGCTAGTCACAAGAAGCTACAAAGACGGGTGTAAGGAGAATATGATAGAAGCAGAAGAGGATGCAAATGTGGAGGAACCTGCCATTTTATGTTCGTAACCAAGCAAAAAGCCTAATGTCTTATGGATATATGATTTAGCCTAACGAACAGCTAAAAGGTTTGCTAACATGGTGAATTTTGTGCTGTATGTAGGGGTCGCTATGGGATGGACACTAATAAATTTAGACAGCTCAATTAGTCCTGACAACAGGTCTAACCCTTCACACAGGGCAATGGTTTGAATTGCAGTTTGTTAATTTATATTTTGTTAATCAAAGAAGTTCACAATGAAGAGTAATTAAGAACATAAGGAAGAGGATGGGATGTAGAAGTAGGCCCCGTAGAGCACTTGTGCTCTGATTCCGCTTGATGATAAAATCTGGAATACTGTGCTCCTGGACAGATCTATATACTGGCTGGCGCTGACGAGGCCAACATTTCTACATCTTCAAGAATTTCTACATCTTCCACAACCTCTTCGTGCATTGGAAATCCCACTTATTCGTTTTTCCTTCTTCCATATACTCTTCTTCTCCATAATTTTCTTCTTCCAAAACCTGCAAGGCTTATGTCCTCTTCTCTCCATATGCAGCAATCTAGGCAAAGTTTTCTGCAATCATGCTAAGATTAGATAACTAAAAGACGGGGAGTCCCAGGCCCATCTCGTACTCTCTTCCTTTAGTTTCTTCAAAACAAACGACCTGAGCACATATGGTTAGGTTAAATACACAATTGTGCTTGTGTGGAGCATTCTGAAAAGACTTTCATTGTGCTCAGTTGTCAGTCTTGCTATCTATTGACCCTAACAGATACAGAATGTGCCAAATACGTACATGCAAGGTTCTCCCGTATGCAACCAACATAGCAACTGTGATCTTGGCTGTCACCTTTGTTTCCTTGGTCATCAAACTCATGTTTACTTATTTGTAACATTGCACTTTCCTTACATTATAGTCATTAGTCTTGCAGAACTTCTCCTTGTATCTTGATTCATTTCTTCTCCAAGATGTCAGTTTGGGCAGGATTTTCAAAAGAAACTCCCTCACCGGGAATTCTCAGCAATGTCTAAAAGTCCTTTGGCTCAAGATGAATGATCACTTTGGAGAGTTTGTGAGGGCCTATACATATCCTATCATCAATGCATGTCATATCTGTGCACAATTCAGCTTACTTCTCAGGCAGTACCTGTGCTAGGTTACTTGGTTGTGTCACCATGTCGAGGAGTGCCTGAGGGTCGTATTTGGATTTATATATCAGTGTTGAGATTCACAATATGGCCCCTTCCTTAGTGTTACGTGATCCCTAGGGATCATAAGGCTTTCTTGAATTTTCTCTGTGAACATATGTATAAATTCTGGTTTTAAGATAGGCATTTTCTTTCTTTCTTATATATTGAGGGTGTAACAAAAATCTTGCTATTTAATGGGATGGTTTAGTCAACAAATACTTGTAACTGTGTTGGGTGGCATCACTTAAAGGTTATGTGCAGTGCACCCAGGACTGGTTTGTTTAGCTTTATGAAGGGCTTCCTAGTTGTGTATACTGCAATCATCTCTTTCAAATTTATTAAACAAATAATCTATGTCAAAGTTCATTATATCTGTGTATCTAATATGATATATCTGTATTTGCATATGCAACTTAATGCTTTTTAAATTGCTTCATACCATCTTTGGCTGTGGATTTGAAGATTTATTGACTGATTCAAATTGATTTGAAGATGAGGGCCCATCAATCACAGAAATATAATTCGAGCAACTGGTGTACTTCCTCTATTTAAATTAAATTGCATGAAAATAAATCATTAAATTCAACCATGAATATTGAGGTATTTTAGAGCGGTTTTTTGTCTAATTTATAGAAAATTGCATGAATTAATTCATAAAATTCAACCATGACAATTGAGGCATCAAAGAGCTGATACTCTTTTTTACTTGAACATTTTTTTGGCCGTATAATATCCTTTTGCTTGTTTATACTAAATTTTACTCTAGCCTTATTGTGCCAAAGTCTAGCAAGTTAAGGAGAATATGGGTAGTAATTGTAGTCATTTCTTGATTCCAATCTAATGCATCTGAAATGTGACAGAGTTACTATCCAGAGCGCTTAGGGAAGCTGTACATTATTCATCTTCCATATATATTCTGGGCAGCATGGAACATAGTATATCCTTTTATCGACAGAAATACAAGACAAAAGGTACCTTACACTCTAAAACTATGCATTTAAAATGACAATCACAGTATTTCTTGAAGGACATTTCTTTCTCTCTTTCTATCTCCCTCTCTCTCTGTGAACATATATTATTTTGACCAAAAATAATTACCATTAAGATTAGAAACTTGGATTGAATAAAGCTCTGTAGGGAATCTTTGTCAAAAAGAACCCTTAACCAATGTTATTAGAAACTCATTATCTTGTAATATCTTCAATTGTATCACCATAATCTTGTCTCCTGTCACTAGCCCAACATCTATATGGATGCTGCTCTTCTGAATATGTTCATAGGTATGTTGACTGACCACTCCATTGTGATTGAACCAACATTTTGTGGGGATAGGCCTCCGAATATTTGGTTATGTTTCTATCGTGCTCAGAATTGCATGAAAGTGCACATCTTTGACATATTCTAGTCTTGAGGATCCTGGTTGATACTTCTTGCTATTCCCTTGTCTAGTTGTAGTTTTCTTCTAACTGGCTGCTGCCAGTTTGGGTGGATGCCAAGTATTGGGGATTCTGTTAAGTTGGTTTCCTTTTTATCATCTTTCCACTTTTTATATATTTTTGAGCATGCTAATGTTAGCCACCATGGTGCTGATGTTAGCCACGATCATGCTGATATCCTCCTTTCCGCCTTTGTAAATATTTACAAATTCTAAAAACATTCATCAATCCCAAGGGAATTCAATTTTCGTGTGATTTGTCTATACATTGTGCCGTGCATTAGAGAAGAATTTTTCAGAATGTATGTCCTAAACAATAGATGACATTAATGCTATTATCAGCAACACAAGCTCTGAAAAAGTTCATTAAATGGAAGAAACCTATATTTACATCCTTTAGGGAGAGGAGCCAATCCCTGAGCATGGACCAATACTTGTGAGGGTAGTTGAAAATTAAGGAGCCACTACATGCCACTTTCCCTCTTAAATTTTGAAAAAAAAGGTACCCTATAGAATATGTCATATCAAGCCATATCAAACAAATTACCCAATCAAATGATGATAAATAGGTGAAAGACAATGTATGGCTTAATTCTCAAGTAATGGCGCACCTTGAATTTCTTTGTATTTCAAATTATCAAGTTTAAATATTTAAAAAAGTCTCTTCCACATAAAGAAAAAATTTAAAACGAAATATTTATAATGGGGATAACACAACCTATTAAAGGGTATTTTTTGTTTTCAGTTATATTATGTTAAGGTTGCTATATACACCCTTAAACTTAGGGTGCAGTGTGCACAAACACTAGCTCCTCTCCCTTACATGTTCTTTCTCATAAAGATTTGCATTTACTTCCTTAGTGGGCTTTTTTTGAATCTATGCATAATAATTATCTACCACATCAGCACTCGCATAAGTATGTTTTATTGTTGAAAAAACTTAAAAAGGTACTATGGTCAATGTGTTGGACTTAAAAGTCAAAACTTCTGTGTTTCAGGTAGGGAAAAAATAATCCATATGTTAAATGCTAAAAAAGATGAATACACCTCATTCAACGCTGCTATACCTTGGTTATCTAGATATGCAGTACTTTGCATTTGCATGCATATCTGTACTATCTGTTTTACCTTACCATTAAATGCATATATTTACTTTTCATAGTGGCCAAATATCTTGTCTATGGGCCATATATTTTTTGTAGAGGTCATTTACTTTGCAGCTCTTTATCTTATAACAAATTACTGAAAACATTAATAGATCATCCACGACATATGTACAAAGAAACTATCCATAAGAAAAAATGTAGTCATCATCTTCATTAATGAACACAACATGTTATGAGAAATTGGGAATATTTTCATTCTTATCTTTAGTAATGTATGTGGTCTCCAAATGTGTTCAGGCCCAGGTCATGTATGATGCACAATAATTTGTGGATACAGAACTCTGAATAGAACAATACATCTCAAATATATAGAAATGGCGATGGTAGGTACAATGGGTGGCAGCAGCGGTCTAATTATTGGCGACCCTAACAACTTGTCATTAACTCGGAAATTGTATAAAGGCTCTAAGTGCATTACATGAATGGATAGCATTCCTTTATAATAAGTTGTGCCGTTCATGATTATATACAATGACAACAGCTTGCGGGATGATAAAAACTCACGCTACGTCTATCTCTCTCTCTGGCTTAGATAACATCATTTGCTAAAATTAAGCAGTAGAGGTATGGGGTCCGAATGAGGTAAGTGAGGTCTAATGACAACAAGAAACTGAAAGCGAAGCAAAGGTGTTGGGTTAGGCTGCATGGTCACCAAAGTTGATGGGCTTTTTGTTCGGCTTGTCAAAGATGGACATCATCAGCGCAAAATATGGATCTTATTGTTTTGTCACATGTAGTGGGTGCCATATGATTTCATCTAATGGCATCTGCTCCCTGTATTTCTATGTTGGTTCATTGCTTCTGGCAATCGCTTTATCCTACATGTTGTGGTACTTGAGCACCTCAGGTCTGTATTTGCCCACGACTGTTTTGAATCCTGCATTTGGTACAAGCTGTGTTATAGGAGGTTTGTTGGATCATAGGGCTTCCGAAGGTTGGTCCAGCAACCAATCTTCTCCATGCTCAACTGAATCTTGGTGGATGGAGTTTAATTCTTCAGAAACCTAATACAGGAACCCCACAAATTTGTCTCAAGTCTGAACAATCACCAAGGGAGAAGTGACTGACAAGCTTAGACAGCCTGCTGGTGGACCCTGATGTTTTTTCAAGGAACTCCGATTTTCATGTTAAGGTGGTTGGTGTACGGGACAAAGCTTAGACAGCTTGAGTGTGTACCCAAAGGGCTTGGTGCTTGGAAAACCTCCTTGCAGGGTTAAACGACATGTTCTTGGTGCTTGGACTGTTAGATTTTGCTCAAAATCTAGTTTTCACAGCTACTCCCTAGGGTTCGGACACCTATAGAAAATTATTTGAATTTTGAAGTGATTTGGATAGCAGTCTGGTGTGCCGAGGCAACCGAATAACTGAGATAGTAACATCAAACAACTGCAAAATTAACTCTGTCTTGGCCTGCCGCAAATAATTTTCAGGCGGTTGACACTTGTTTTCAAGTGACCCTTTGTGGACTCTGACATACTCAGAAGTTTGTTCAGGGTCACTGGTGTTGTGTAGTTCAAACCTCGAGTTGCCATATCTTTTTGTATAGTGTCACCTAAAGTTTCTTAACATGTCTGCTCCATTGTACATAACTTCATTTACTCAAAGGGTCCAAGCCGCAACAATTCCATTTTGTTTGGCTATGTTTCTCTTTGTCCGTCAAATTTAAAAATTCAGGTTCTTAGCTTGAAGTTTATCTTCTGAATACCTTTCCATGCCAGTACTCTCTTCTCTGTCTGATCGTTTTAGTCCACTAAGCAATCAATCTCCTCTCATCAACTTTGTTCAATTTGTATAATGTTGCTTGCAGTGTCTCTTCATTATGTAACTTACTATCAACATTTATTCTTAGACATGGCACAGGGAATTCCTTTGGAATACTTTCTCCCTGTCCACAAATCAGCTTGAAGGAGGGATGTTCTGCAGAGATCTTGTAGACACATAAAATTTCTGGTTGCCTCTCTCCCAATTGTTGCCTTTGATACCACACATACATCATCTAGATGGCAGAAATCAGAAGCTTGTGTGTGGCCTTTCCATATCCATTCACTGATGGGTGGATTGGAATTGATAGTGCATGGAATATCTTAAATTCCTTTGTTAGGTGGTGAATAATTTGGTAAAAGAATATTTAATCCAAGGCACTAGAAGATTAGAAGTTAAAGACATTTGACATCCTACTTTTGAAGAACAATGTGTGCCAGTGTTTTTAAAACTGGTCTAACCGCAACCGGAACTGGAACCGGAACCGGCCGGTTCGACCAGTTCAATGTTTTTTTTTCCAAACTGGTATACAAACCGGACTGGTGAACCAGTTTGGTACCAAACCGGTCCAATCAGTCCGGTTCCGCTCTGAACCGGCCGAGCCGGAAAAAGCACTTTAATACGGCACTAATTTTGCAAAAAAATAATTTTTAAATTAAAATTTCAGCTCTTTAGCTGACCTAAACCCAAATTTTGCTATAAACACCTTTCTTACATGTTATATAGTACATACATGAGCAAACTTTGCATATTTTGTGTGTAATTGTTGGAATCATGGTTTATAATCTTTCAAATATATTGTTTTCATTAAAAATATAAATTTTTATGTGTTTTTTAGTAATCTGGTTCATAAAGTTTGAACCGGTCCGGTTCCAGTCCGGTCCAACCCTCAACCGGTTCCGATTTTTAAAACATTGATGTGTGCAAGTACGGAATCATTAGAGATATGTATTTCAAAGCAGAACCCGCTTCTTAAATCTCACATTCATATTGAACAGTTCTGCAATGTCATGCATAGCATGAAGATGAATTAAAGTCAAAGGTGGTCATCATTGGCATGTTAAAACAGATAAAAAAATTGCCATATTGAATGAGAATTGTGGGAGGAGCTGAACTCATACAAGCACGTATAATGTCATAAAAGCCAAGTTTCTGTAGGACATTGCTTTTTTTGCTAGCCAAGGTGAATAAAATGTAACCCACTTTTGCAACAATGAGGCTTCTATTTACTTGAATGATGTTATATTCATCTAGAGCCCTTCTCAAGGACAGTGATATGATTAGCCTACCTATTTGGCTTTTCAGGTAGTACCCACCATGCTTGAAAACAAACATTCTGAGTACACGACTCTACGGAAGGATCTCCTAATCTTCTTTTGTTGTATTCCTCAATGCCAATCTTGTATAATATGCTGGAAGCTTCATCAGCATCAGGCAATGTTGATCCCTCTGCTAGATAAATGAAGCATACAGAGTAAGTTTTAATATTTATATCAAGTTTTGACTAAGTCGCCCTATGTCTTAATGATGAGACAAGGAGTTCTTGAATTGCAGTAGTGTTGGATTGACGTGTTATATCAACATGTTGGCTTGAATAGAGCGATTGACATATTTAGAGATGTTATCAACATATTGTACGTCAATGTATTTCTAGTTATTTGTTGACAGTTATCGTCTTATATGGCTGTCAATAGGTAGTTAAATATCACGCCCTTCAAGTTTAATGCTGTGGCCGATTAGTATAAAATATGAATACATAATCTGTACAAAATCCACCTGCCTCTTATTTTAAAAATTATATCCACATGTTAGTACATCATTTCAGAGCTCTTAGACTTAATGAAGACACACAAAATAGTATAGGATAATGTCATACTATGTTAGTTCATTGTCTTTAATTCTCAACATTTGTTTCCCCCCCTCTGATAGGACCCATTTGCTGCCTTTTCATACCACCTTACTCTATTAATATATCTGCTCTTTTATAAAAAGGATAATGCCATCGTCTGTGAATGGGTCAAGTGTAGCTTTGTAATCATAGAAGAGAAGAAAATTGGCTTGGAAGCTGTCTCCTTCAGATTTTTTAAAAATGAATTTTGATGGGGTGGCTAGAGGCAACCACGGGCCTCGGGGGCTGGTTGTGTCAGTCAAGACTACTCAGGTTGTCTAGTTAGGGCAACATCCATGTAGTTAGTTGATGCCTCCAATAATGAGGCTGATGCCTAGGCCTTAGTTCTGGGATTACAAATGGTTGAGCAATGTGGAATCAGCAAGCTAGTGTTTGAAGGTGATTCCATGGTATTCATTAATGCTCTTAAGAATCAGGGCTCTCAATGTGGAATGTTTGACAACATTCTAAAGCAGGCTTGTCATCAGTTAGTGATCTTTGACTCCTGGTTGAGCCAACATTGTTATTTTGAAGAAAATTCAATGGTAGATTGTTTGGCTACTGCTGGTGTAGATCAATATTAGGACCTGATTACCAACATTATGGTGGACTCTTGGAACGGTTTAAGTGATTGTTGGATGTGGGACCTCCCCCATCAGACATCCCAATCATAAGTTTTGAGTTTCATAATATAGATATACGTCATACTAGGTACTCAATCAAGTATCTCGAGACTCAACCTTTGATAAATATTAAATATCAATGGCGGGGTAAAGGCATCGATGAATCATAAATCTGGGCGGTTAAATCTTTTCATTGTGTTGTGTAGAGATTTGGCTCGAACTCTTACACCGCCACCAATCCTTCTTTTGCCTTCTCCATCAAATGGAATGATGATGAATTCAAGCCTTTGGCATGTTTCTCTTCACAATATTATTAATATGCAAGTTCAATAATTTTCCCATGCCATTCTCCTTGCTGCATTCTGCTTAACATTCTCCCGTCTAAGTGTTGTTCCATCAAGGCTGTCTTGAGTAGCAATGGAGCCCCGTTTCTACTTGAACGGGGTAAAGAGGAAAATGGTATTCCGTTCCCCTATTTCTGAGGAAAACAACTCTTTAATTTTTTTTGTTAGATAGACAGGCGAGGTCCTGCAGGCAATTATAAGAATTGATTACATGGAAATAGAGATATGGAGTAGAGTGGCAGAAATAGCATCCATTTTTGTTAGCAATCTCCGGGTCATTCTCTGCAACAAGGAAGCATGTAAATCATTGGTGGAGCATTATGTCAGGCTTGGCTTTAGAGGTGGTTTAGCTAAAGCCTTGGAGATCATTAACATTCTCCATCCAAACCATCCAAGGCCCTTACCAATTTCAAGGGCTGAATGCAGAGGCCTGGTTTCAATGGCATCGTTCAAGGAGCTCAAGGACCCTGTTTCTTTCAATTGGCAGATTATGTGGAAAAATTGCATGGATTTCTATCCTCCAGAAATCAGATTGGGGAAGGAGGGGATGGAGGGCGAAGGTGAGGGGAAGTCTTTCCATCGATTTGAATCTTCTTCATTGCAAGGCGGTTTGCCCTTCTCTGAAGCTTGAAAGGAAGATGGCAGATATGGCAATTCGGGTAGTCAAACTCCTGTTGACAATGGTGAATGTGGCTGCGACAAATGAGCCAAGTGTTGGACTGCGACAAAGGGAAATGTATGGTGGACCATGTCAAAGGTCTGGAGCTGAATGCCGGTCAGAGAAGAGGTCTGCTGATGGTCCATTTTCACCTAGGTAGCTGGTACGGGGGTATGGTGCTGGTATGGGGATCCGGTATGCTGGTATGGCAAATTTTTTGGGGGCCCAGGTACGGCAGTACAAATATACATATAAAATATTAAAAATATAGCCAAATAAGCAAAAATTCAGCCTTATACATGAATAGAGTAAACAAATTAATAATTAAGTGAAATAGCCAAATAATGTATTAATAATTCAATGCATTTTGTCATGATATTCATTGATTGAACTTCGAACAAGTACATTGTTCAAACTCCAAATGTTACAATGTCCAATTATTAACATAAATAATAACAAATCACATAACTGGACTGGAGTTCTGGCTATTACCAGCTCTTTTCAAATCTGGCAGTTCAGATTCCTTTGGGATTTCTCTTTTTATTCCTGCATTAGTCTTACTTGCTAGTGGAGATGCTGCCACTGTGTTTTTTGATCCTACATTACCCAAATGCATCTCAACTGTTGCAGTTTCAGCCATTGTTTTAGGTACTTCTGTGAAGTTTTACCATAGTTGAATCATTTACGTAATCACATCTATTGACCTTTATTGACCCCCAAAAAATAGTCTTTTTTTTTTACAAAAATGTTAAAAAACAAAAAAAAAAAAAAAAAAAAAAAAAAATTAAAAAATTCTTGTTTTTACCTAAGTAGCCGAAACGTTTTGGATACGGGAGCGGGAGCGGGGTATCCGATACGCGGAAACGGCAAATTTTTTTTGACCCCGGATACGGCGTAGGATACGGCAGTACAAAAACTATATAAAAATTAAAAAATATATAAATCTCAGCCTTCTAAATAGGAATTTAATTATAAACCACATATTATGTATATGAAAAACAAGATAAAAGACAAGTTATACTATTAACTATAAATTTATAATAATGTACAGTATATACAAAATGAATAAAATTAAATTCAGAAGATTCTTTCAGAAGATTGCAAGAAGTTGCTTGGTCCAAAAAGGTGCAAAAATGGATTTTATGAAAATAAGAAAAATATTGCCATCAATGCGTAGAGCTTGAGAAAGTATACACTTTTAGAGAAAACGACACCTGAAACGGAGCCACAGAATGAAAGTTATGGCTCATGCAAGTTTTTGCTGCTACATCTTCCCGGACCCTTTCCAAAAATGGCAATTTTTTTTCTGTCCTTGTGTTTTCCTTCACCAAAAATCCAAAAAAGGAAAGAAATGCCAAAAAAAGAAAAAAACGAATCTGCAGGCCTCTGGCTGCTCTCTGCCGCTCCCGTACCCGCCCTCGAGGCCCCTGCCTGCCGTTTCAGTAACTTAGGTTTTTACTGGTGGGTACGGCTAGGGTATGTCCAGCAGTAACCGGGTACGTCTGGGTACTTCCTGAGAAGTACCCAGACGTACCCGGGTACTGCTGGCCGTACCCAAGGCATACCGTACCCATACCACATACCGGGTATGTACCGTACCCATGCCCTGCAGGGCACGTACTGGCTACCTAGAGTTTCACCCATGGGGTAAAAGACACAGCTTTTGCTACCCTTTTTTTGGGGTAAGGAATGTTCGTGGCTGCCTGGGTTATAGCTTGTTTTTTTTCCTATCTGCCCACATACATTTGATATTTTCGATGTCCTTTGGTTGCCTGTATGCCTTGGATGGAATCCTCAGGCTAGTCTGTTGTATCTCCAGCTGGAGAACGGGCGTGTTTTTTTATGTTAGTTGCTGGCTAGTATCCTCTTAGCCTGGGTTTAGCATAGGCATTCAATGGTGGGCTGCTGGTCTAACTCATATTATAAATAAGATTTTTGATGTTTTCAAGTCCATGAGATTTGAGGAATATTTTTTGGGTTAAACTGTGTAGAATTTTGGTATTACAAAGTTGACAGCTTGCAAATTGTATTTCAGATGTAATATTGCTAGTTTTCATTATCAATATGATGGGTGAGGGGCTCTTATCCACCATCCTTCGACTAAAAAAAGAAGGATAATGTTGTACCACTTAAATCCTACGACTCATTCTAAAACCTTTAGTATAAACAGTGTATATAGGGCTTCAAGTTCAATAAAAACAACACCAAAGAATCAACTACCTATAGAACCGTTGCCAACTCTCTAGATCGGTTATTGTCTTCTCAATGATCATAAATGATTAATAAATCTCCTTTCAGCTACAAAGACCCATATGATGCAAGGAAAAATCGTTTTACTTTCCAATAATTTAATAAATTTTCATTACCTTGAATTTTGCTTCCAAACTTGTAGAACACTCACAAGAATGGTTGAGCTCTACTTTTTCTAACACAACCCTCTTGAAAGGGATAGTGTCATGCTTGTACCCACAATCTAGTTAATGCACCCTCATTGCTAAAATGCCACTTGTGGATCCTATCAATTGGTTCTTCATCACCAAGGGTGCTTTGCACTATAGCCCTGCCATCTTTGTCAATTTTATGCTTGAGATTAAAGCTCTGATTAGAGCAATAACAATGTCTTTGACTTCCGTCATAGCAGCTCCACCATTCATTCCACATCTAGCGTCTATTTGAGAATTCCACTGTTTGTTTCCACATAGTGACTGAGTGGTTATATTTTGTGATCACCAACTTATTTAGCTTAGCTTCTGAAAAGCTATGTTGCCGCATTCGGCGAACTTCAAGGAAAAAATTTGAAATTCGCCGAATTTTAACAGCGCCTTGAAAATCGCGATTTAATTCGCGTTTTTTTCCTTTTTTGGCAATTTTTTCCTTTTTTGGAAAAAATTTGCCATTTTTGGAAAGGGTCCGGGAAGATGTAGCAGCAAAAACTTGCATGTGCCATAACTTTCATTCTGTGGCTCCGTTTCAGGTGTCGTTTTCTCTAAAAGTGCATATTTTCTTGAGCTCTACGCATTGATGGCAATATTTTTCTTATTTTCATAAAATCCATTTTTGCACCTTTTTCGACCAAGCAACTTCTTGCAATCTTCTGAAATAATCATGAGCTTTGATCGCCTGTAGATAGATTAGTAATGAAATCAATGAAATGTGATATTATCTCTCTTTTGAAATGTGAATTTATCTTTTGTTTTTATATATTTAATAAAAATGTATATTTCTCATAGTCGAATTTAATCATGAATTTAATCGCTGATTTTTTTACCGGCGAATTTTTCACGAATTTAATCATCGGCGAATTCGAACACGAATTCGAATGCGGCAACTTAGCTGAAAAGCATATGGATAACATAACAGCATGTCCATAAAAAGATTATGCTTATTTACTTTTCTTCTAAACAGATCTGAAATTGACACGTCTTGGGGAAGATTTTCCTTCTTGTAATGTTTGATATATTGTTACTATAAGATTTAGATATTTAAGAAATTATTTAGTCTGTCATATTTAGAGAAAACCCATTGAAGATTTTGAAATTTCAAAATATTATGGCACAAATATGGAAATGATTTTATCATTACTATGAATTGTCATGTTGTTCACTGTTTCCATTGGGAATTACATAACTCAATGGTGAGATATTTTCATTTGAAAAACAGGATCGTCTCTACTTTCCATGACATCAAAATCTCATTTCTGGGAGGTTCTTTTTTATGAATTATGTGTTAGTTGAACTTTACATAATATATCAAGGAAAGACCCTGGGACGCCAATTCACAACGCCCCTGCATCCCAGATTCAGATTCATTGGGTTCCCGATTCAAATACGTTCTGTATCCGTTCGGATACGGATTCGATCTAATTGCGGATTTGTCCGTAATACGCCCAGGATGACCTGGGTATGGCGGGATTTGTTTGCTGACCAATCCGCAGGCGGATTGAATCCGTATTCGAACATACCCCAGATACATCTGCGGCATATCCAAGCTTAAAATAGGGTTTACATAATTTTTTTAAAATTTTATTTTTTCTAGCATTGAAACATGGAGTAACCCACAAAAACACAATGTAGATCCTAAACTGTAAAAAACATAGCATAAAACAACACAAAACACAGAAGCAAAACACTTATCTCTCATTCCTCTCATTGCATACTTCCTCTCATTGTTTATTTAGGGTGGATACTTTATCACCCAACATTGTCATCCTTTTGATGTAATAATTAATATTTATCATGACACTTGGCATTCGGTTGGCATTATAAAAGTTATCGGTAGTGTTTTGTGGTTATTTTGTTTTTTTGTATGCATATTATGTAGTTAATTCCTGTTTATCAGGCTAGATTTTATGTTGTTTTAATATATATTTTTTCTGTATGGTTGTATCCAAGCTGTACCTGGGGCCCATTTTTTTGTTTTGGCTGTACTGGCTAATTTGATTCAACGTATCCAAGCCCGTACCCAAAACGAATTGGCAGATTAGGAAGGACCTTTAATGCTATTATTTTATCTACATTTGAAAGTTTCATTTGATAAAATGCACAATCTCAAATGCGTAAGGAAAGAGGAGAAGGGGTTAAATGGATATATAGTTTATGATGTGCTTGTCTTGACATTGTTTTTGAGAAAAGAATTGGGTTCCTGTATAGAAAATGTGTTGTGCAACCAGGATCTACTTTTTGCCATCATTATTTCACGTATATGTTAAGAGGGACCATGGAAAAGGAACTCAAATTTCTTACCTGCATGCTTAGCTATGCTAGAAATTTTTACTCGTATGTTTAGTTATGCTGGAAATTCTTACATTCTAGCTTAACCCACTTGATTTTTCCATTAGAAATGCATGCATTTGTTCTATGTGGGATTTTCCCTTTTCATTTCTTGGCTAGACTTAATTAAATAGCAATTTTGAGAAATTGTTGTTTGCTGTTTTTCTTCAGATATTATTAGTTGATAAAAAGGACATACGAGCAACCCTGTTGAATGATATTGATGAAAGCCAACTGCCTGCTATTTATGGAGGTAAATTGCCCTTAGTACCAATTCAGGATGCGGCTGTACCAAATTCTCCACCAAGATAAAAGAATTCATATTTGGAAGATTGACTTTATCTGATGTCAAGATTTTTTGAACTTTTCACTTTGTACCAGAGATGTTAATGGTTGTTAGTATCTGACCCACTAATAAGAAGTTTCCTCTTGTACTATAGATCTCAACTGGTTGGTTTAACCCCATTTGTTGTATCTATATCTGAGAATCTCCTTCATATCATTTGTTGACATCTCAGGCCCAAAAATCTCAAATAATTTTTACCCTCATAAACTGTTTTTTTCTCGTAAGATGTCACTTTGACATATGATGGTTATTGTGACATATTACTCATTCTGTCTCTTTGGAGAACAGCCAAAGAAAAAAAAAACAGTGGAACTGAGGAACTATATTAAACACTAATTACTGTTGAATCCTCAACTTTTGACAGGAAATTATTTTGAGCATGAAACTAATATTGTATGTACTGTTTCTGGAGAGAATAAGTTCTATCCGTTATGGGTATTCAAATTATTTATAATAGCTAATTTAACGGGGTACTTATGTGGCCCTTGTAATTGTACTTAATGTATGCAAAAGTTAGCGTGTCTTAATATTTAGTAATCTGCTTACGTTTCTGTGTGTGTTTCATGTTCAGAACATATATCAGGATGTTCGTAATGCACTTAAATTTCTTCTTCTTTGGGGTTCTGCATACCTTACTGTAATTGTTCTTGAACGTGGACACTTTACAGTGATATTAGACAATTAAGCTATGAATGTTAGCATCTATTTTTGTTTTTTTTCAATTGATTACCTTGAGTCGTGACAGTTTTTCAATTTGTGAACTCTTAATGACTTCTGTTTTCAAGGGGGGATTAAGCCTTAGGCAAACTAGGCAGTTGCCTAGGGCGCTAGCAGTCAGGGGCGCCTGAATCTAAAAATTTCCTTTTTAACAGTGTTTTTTAGAATTTATATTTAAAAGAATTTTATTTGAAGATTTAATATTGATCAACCTATTTATAGATATTATTATATAGTAACATAAATTTTATGCATACAGATATAAAGGTTTTGTAATATTTTTGTAAGTAAAAGCAAATATCACATATTTATAAGCACATGATTTTGTTGGTATCATTACCCATTCTGTGATGTAGTTCCATATTATGTAGGTGTATGATTTGTTCTACAAAAAGGTTAATGTATTATTTATAACGTCACAGGTGTATCTAGTAGAGGTAAGTATAATTGAAAGGAAAAAGTAATTAATTCTTTATTCTTAATTTTTTTGGCGGAAATGTCTATTCTTTTTATGGAGGAACTGGTAGCCCTGGTCTAAATACAACTCTTCACAAAACCATGGGAGATACATAAACATTCATGTTTCCTTATTAAAAAATGGTGCTTTATTTTAGGATGGAGTTCCTATCACCTACTTGATATAGCTAAATAAGACTTCTAAGAAGCCTTGTGTAAAATATAGTATTTTTTGCATTCTGAGCATCTCCTACCATTATTTTTTTCCATCCATGGAATATTTTGCATCCTTATCTGATAATTTAATAAGGTATTATTATTATTTTCTTATGACTATAATGTAAATTTTAAAATACAAGAATATAAGCATATTTTATTTATTTACTTGGTGGAAAAATATTAATTAAAATTGTGAGGAGGGCGTCCACTCAAACTATTGCCTAGAGCGCTCCTGACCATTTATTCGGCTGTCTGTTTTGTGACCTGAACTTTAAGATGTTTAGATAATTTCAACTGTACATTGTAAAAGCTTTACAATGATATATAACAAGCCTCTGCTTAACATACCATGTCATATGGACCTGGTAAGCCATCTTGTGATGTCGTAGTGTAAACCCAAAAATCTTTACAGTGTTGTTACTGGATACACCAGCCCCCTACTAGATATATATTACAAATACAAGTATGATACAGAAGGGGCATGGATACTACAACAATACAATTGGAAGACCTCTGGTGTGGAAAGTATGGATTCCCCACTCTGTCCGACTTTAAAATTAAAAAATGCAATAGAATAAAAAATTAATAACAAACCAAAAAACAGGAAACTGTATTTAATATAGTGCAGCATTTGATATCCAAGCCCTCCTAGTTGTATAATTAAGCTTTATATAATGCAAAGCCATACCAATTTTGGGATTTGTTTCGGAATGTGTCTTGTTAGGTAGTCAATGGTCATTAGATTGAGATTTACAAACCTCCCCTCCGTCATTTGTGTTTGTTGTATTACTATTTAGCACCATTATTTGGTTAGAACTATCGGCACAAAAATCCATAATGAATACGATCTCTTTCCAGCATTGCATATGGTTGTTATATGTTTGTATATTTTTTTCTGGACAATTTTTTTTTTAATAATCAAAGGTTTTCAATTACAAATAGTGTTTACAACTAGTTCCAATCCCACCCTAAGAAGCCTTTTATCGATGAACTTATACTAGTACCATTTTTGAATGCTTAGTAAAAGAACATGTATTGCAAAAAAGCACTAACCAACATGCAAGCTACAAACAAGCATGCAAGCTTACTTAAAACGCATGTACATAAAAAATCAACATTCAATTCGTTCTCTAATCTAAACCTAGATATGCAATGTATATTTAAATGAACATGCAAATGTTTTGCGCGTTTCAAATTCTTATTTAAAGGAACATGCAAACTTTTTGCATGACATTGCATTTTGCATTCATATAATTGCATGTGATTTTTTATTGTATGCATGCGACTATAGAAGGCACTTGTTTGTAGTTATCCTTACCATCTAATCATTTTGATATTATGATGTTCTTGAACTTTGCCATATTCACTTCTTGAGTAACCTCGTTTCAATAACCACAATATGGATCTTTCGTAGAGTGGATCCCATTATTCACCAACCAATCAATGGCAAAATTTCCTTCCCCAAGAATGTGGAAAAAGCCAATGCTTTCAAATTTGTAACCCAACTCTATTGCATGTGTGATTGTACTTTGAATTGGCCTGATGAACAATCACATTTATAACCATAAGAGAATTGCCTTCCACTTTGATTTTATGAAGACTATTATCAGGAGCCATTTTGACCCTCTACCTCTATATATACCATATTTCCACTCTTACTAATGATTT
Source organism: Taxus chinensis (assembly GCA_019776745.2). NCBI lineage: Eukaryota > Viridiplantae > Streptophyta > Pinopsida > Cupressales > Taxaceae > Taxus > Taxus chinensis. The sequence goes on along the minus strand of CM034146.1, from coordinate 270,631,037 downwards.
CTTTTTGTAGGTTATTGGTACATTAGCTTGAGTGTGTGCCTTAAGAGGTGTACTGAGTGCTGGATTTGGAGAGAGTCGTCATGTGTCATCATTGTTACTTGCCCTAACATGCCTCCTTAATCCCTTGTTACCCTCGTATTACTTTCTTATGATCACTTGATATTCCTAGTGTTATCTCACCTTGCCATATGCATATAAGACCTTCAAATCATCTTCATATCACTTTCATAGTTGCTCCAAGTGTTTGCTCTCTCTTGTTTGTCTTTCCTCTACTTACTTTTATGTTAGACTATTTGTGGTTGACAACGTCGACCACGGTAGAACCCTATTTTTAGTTGGTGTTGTGGCCTAAGAGATATCATGAATACAATGTATGTTTTTCTAGTTATATGCATTATTGTTGTTATTCCTCTATATCATATCATCACATAGTTTGCATTGTTTTTGCTCGAAAAGCCACTCTTAAAGGTTTAAGAGGTTTAGGGTTTAGTGGTGCTTACACTTGGAGGTGTATTTTATGAGCATTGGGTTACTATGAGCAATAAGAACAAGTGCTATATGAGTAAGGTCTACCAAGTCTTTTGAGTCCTCAACTTTGGCATGTTTAGGTCTTCTTCCTATTTGTCTTGTGATCCACTCCTAGCTACTCTCTCAAGAAGTCCTGCTAACCTTGGGGAGTAGTGTCTTCACAAAGATAAGTATCCCTAACCCTGCTCTTTCTTTTATGTTGGTATGATTGATTGTGTTTGATGTATTATATATTAAATTAGGATAGAGTAACATATCTTTATCTATTGCGTTATCTTTTACAATTTATGTTTAACTGCCAAATGACATTACAACCCTTAGCCTACATATATGAGCTCTTGTTTATTATCATTAATCTTACAACCTTATGGTTATAGTAAGACCCTACCCCCTTTATCTCATCTATAGGATTTGGAACACTACGTCTTTGATACAAGTGTTGATTAGTACTATCTTCTAGATACACAACTATTATGCCCCTTGGTGTTGTCATTGATTTGTGTGTTGGAAGTAGAATGGTCCTCTACTTGCATCTTAATTTATTTTATTGAGAAGAGAAACATGAAAATCATTTTGACCATCTTAGCAATCATTCCTTCTTGTGAACTTGATATGAATCTTTCTACACCATTAGCGAGTCATTTTTGCTTTCAGTTTTGTCTCCTATCTTATCTCCTATCACATTGTATCATTTTGGCTTCTTAGGGTTATCAATTTGTCAAGTATACCTTACCAAATTTATTTTCTACCACCTTTAGAACCCCTAATGGTTATTTTTCATTCCTACCATGGAACATCTCTATATCACTCAAAATGCCAATTGGGTCTCCTTTCCTTAATTGCACATTATAATATGGTTGTTTGCAACCTTAAGAAGATGGCAACTCACACATTTGTTATAAGGGTTTCCCCTAGTTTTTAATTAAACTAACCTATATTCGAAGAAGAATTTAAGGGTGTACCAAAGGATAACTTCCATCCCAATTATAGACTTGCAATGTAAAATCTCATTCAAAACTTTCTAGAATTTGTAGAGGCGACTCTCGAATCCATCCAGTGATGCATGGATGAGCTCCTCAATCATCACAATCTTATCAACATCTTTTTAACTATTGGGGCACGCCAAAATATGACGTGCCCTATCTTCTCATCCCACACATCCTACATTGTTTAAAAGCATGGCAGGTGTTATCTTTAGCAATGCACCTCTTTAACCCATTAATAATAATAAAGAAACTCCCCACGTGGATTTGACTCAGCTAATCTTACAATTGTTGGATTGAGTGAACAAACAAACTACTAGTAACCGCCAATTCCTTCAAATGTAAGCCATCTTGGCTCCAATGACTAATAGACCACAACATATTCAGTAGGGTGTGCTAAATCAATGCCCTCCATCAATCACTCTTTCCCTCCTCTCCTTCCCTTCTTGATTCTAATGGTATTCCATTCCTGCAACCATGTATATCTAACAAGGTTCTTCAATCAATTCAAAGAGAACTTTTAACTCCTTATATTTTCGCAATGGACATTGGAGTAACAACTCTAACCACCGCATAAGATGGATCAACTGATTTCACTCTTCATTTTAGGACTTTTGACAAAATTTAAGAGGACTTGATCAAAACATTTTTTTATGCAACTAAGTTCTTAGCTAAGACCCTAATGAGCGATGTTCTAGATTTGGTACTATACCCTTCCCTCTAGCTTCATTGTTAGGCTCGAAGGTTTAGTCAATGCCTTAGTTGAAGAATTTTACTATCATGACTTACCTAAAAACAATATGTAACGCCTTTGTCAATTGTAAACATTCCAAACATGAAATGAATTGAGCCTTTTTATCAAGTGATGGTCTTTTCTAAGTATTTTTCACAACTTTAGAACCTTTCTTCTCTCCCTCAACCTTGGTGGAAGCCTTTCAATAAGCTAAATGACAAGATTATCTCAGTTAAGAAATATAAAAACTTCAACCACAAAAATCTCTTCAAATTGTTTGCATCTGCAATGCCATTGATGGAGTCATAAACAATCACAACCATGACAATGTTTGCAATTGAACTATTGATAACATTGATACCTCTCAAGGGCTAGCCTCTACCCAACTTAAGAGAGGCTCCTTTTCTCATCCATCCCATCAAGGGAATTGTCATCAACCTCTCACAAGAGAAGAGTTAAGATGATGTCTACCTACATTGTAGTCATAGAGTGTGGACACCTCTTGACCTCTCCCATAGTGGTATGATGATAAAAAGTTTTGTTGGTGGCAATTCCAATTGGAGTCATTCTCATGACTATTGTTGAGTGTTTAGATCTATGGCTTACACTTTCTTTCTTAAACTCGACTTTGATCATGAGGGCACGATAAGAGAAAGACATAATGAATCCATCAAAGCACGAGATAAATATGTGTAGGATGATTGTCACAACACAATGCATAAGACTAGCGCCTATTTGGGTATCTATATTGATTGTATTCCTTCTCATTGTAAGGTTGATAAATCACATCAACTTGCCAAGGATAAACAAAATTTAATTCCTTGAACCAAAGCCCCTGAAACCACATACAAACCTAGGTAATTAGGATTTTGGCTTGTTTCTTTTCCCCATCTTTCGGTCTCCTCTCCTGTATCATCCCTTTTTTGTGCCCCAATCGTTTTTGAGATCATGCTCATTAATATTTTGGTCTGAGTCCGTTGTTGCGTCCATGAAGTCCTTGTCCCCAATTAGAGCCAGCTGTTATTAGCCAATTTTGACTTTGCAAAATTAATAAAAATGGAAATTTTGAAATTTTCATTAAGTGTTACTTTGTGTGATCTATCGCTCTCATCACGATTGTCTCATTTTTGTGATCATTCCGGTCTTCATTTCGTCCTTTTTGGGCGAGAACTCCTCCCGCCAGGTCTCAAACTGCGTTAAATATTAATTAATTAATAATTAATTAATTAATTACTCTTTGTTTGATAAAATTAATCTTTAAATGATTATGGGGTTTTTACTTAAATAAATATTAATTAAAATTCATTCGACAAGATTTATTTTAATTTCCCGGGAAAAATAAGCCTCCGCTTCCCATTGCCAGGGATGACAAATTGGCTTCTCAAACCTGGATTTCCCCTTTCTTGGCAATTTTGTTTTAATTTCCCGCTTGTGGGATTTCTTTCCCCGATTGCCAAATTAATAAATTGGCAAATGGGCAAAAAATCTCCCGATTTCCCACATGGGGAAATAAAATGGGGATTGCCAGCCCGCCTTGCCATTTCCGCTAGCAATTGGCTGTTTATTTCCCCACTTCCCCCTGATAATTAATGCCACTACCCAGGAAAAAGGGAAGTTATTTTAACGGGACGAATAAGAAACGGTTGTGAAGAAGCTTCTTAAATCCTCATCCATCAAACTCCTTGGAAAAAGTCGTGCGAAGTAAATAAGAAGGTTGGAAGATTTTTAGTTTTTCCAAACTCCTTATTATCTCCTCTCGGTATATTCATCACATGTTTATGCATAAAAGAAATTCCTAAAACATGTTTCAACACATTTAGAGAACCAGAACTCAGTCTCCAAGGTGCTCCACGCATTCTCCAGGAGAATCACCACGCAGGAGTAGGAAGGAAGTCTTCACACATTCCAAACGACAAAAGCATTTTCCATGCATCTTTTTGTGCAAAGTAAGATAAGAGGAAAATTAGCACAAAATAGTCCAAAAAGTTCCCACGCTTGTAGAAGGAAAACAACAGATGAATTAAAAAAGGAAAGATAAATAATTTTGTTTCCACGTAGGGCAGGGAGAAAGCATTGAGTTTCAATGCATAAGGAGGAATAGACAAGCAAATTAGACAATTGAAAATTACCATGCATTGGCCAAGGGACAACTGAAGATCATCACGCATTCACATTACTCCTCCACGCAGGCCAAGGCAAACAATTTGCAGCTGGGTAAAGAAGTTACATTCATCCAAAAGCAAGCATAAGACAAACAAATTAAAGTAACAATCCATGCAAGAGCAGTCCAAAGGAGGCCACACACAACCCAAAAGAGAGCACTTTTCAACGCTTAGGAACAACATAGCATTCCAACTCATTTGCAGACACAAGGAGAACAATCCAAAAAAGGGACATTTTGTTTTGTTTTGATGAGCATCTCCACGCAGGAGCAGTAAAAGCAAGATCTCCACGCTTGAGGAGAAAGGGAACAACAGTGAAAGTGAGGTTTGAATCTCCACACATTCACCCAAGGAGATCACACATTCACCAAAACCAGAACAACCAACATGGATTTGGGTTGTTTTAATTGTTTTCCTTTACACAGTCAGGGATTCTCACCATGTGGGAAAGAAGAAAAATAGTCTGAAGTTTTTCTTTAACGCATTCACCAAAGGAGGCCATGCATGCACCGTTTTTTTGATCCATTTCCAACGCGGATCTGAAAGAAAGGTAATAATAATTAAAAAAAATCATTTTGGTTTGGTAAGCAAGTATCTCCACCCAAGCAGGGAGGAAGAAGTCAATTTTGATGTATTTGAAGGGATTAGATAAGATAAATAAAGCTTGTATTTTGTCTAAAAGACCACGTGGGGTAAGGAAAAACAAATAAAAAGCCGGTATACTCACGCATTTGGAGTTAAAAACACCACACAGGTAAATGAATTCTCCACGCAGTCTAAAGAATGCAACCAACAACAAATAGAGAAGAGTTCATGCATTTGTAGAACAATTAAACAAGTATACTCACGCATCGATCAGAAGATCGCAAGGAAGAAGTAAATCTCAAAGCACGCAGTCATTTAGATCAGGTGATTTTCACATACCAAGGAGAATTTGCTCCGGCAAATTAAATAAAAAATCGGGTGATTTTGTTTATTTAAAATAAATAAAAAAATCGTTGTCGCCAGAATCAAAATTCAAGACTAGTCTCAATGTGATGTATTAGTTTAAAAAAAAAACTTTTGTAACCGGGACTAGTTATTATTATTATTGTTTTTAAAATAATAATAATAATATTAAAACAAATCATCTTTTTCTTGCATTGATGGGAGTTTCGGAGACTGAGACCCAGCCCCGCTTGCATTGTTGTGCATGCTTGGGTCATTTTTCTGTAAAATTCATAATGGCCGAAAAATTGAATAAATCTACAAGAAGATCGAGGAAGCCAATGGAGAAATCGAACAAATTCGCACTCAAGTATGAATTTCAAGGAATCATCCCTCCCAATTCCATTAAGTCGGCATATGACAATATCACTGATATGAATCTGGGTCACATCAATGTGCAATAATTCTGCGAACGAGTGAAAACTGAAGGCAAAACTATATTCTCGGATGGGCTTTACCATAGTGGTCTACCCTAAGCAGTAACATTTCCTGTCTTGGTGCAGTGTCTGGAGCTGGTTATTGCTTGCGCAGAGCATTATGATCCTGAGAGACGAGGAATTTTTAAAGATAATCGCGAGCCTTTCCTCTTAATCACACCGAAGCACATTGAGGAATTGCTCGGCATACCTGACTTTCCTGAGAATGCGGATATCACTCGCCAGTCAACACAAGAATTTTGGGATGAAGAACCCCTAAGGTGGAGCAAGATGGTTAATAACAACTAGTTAGTGACCAAGAGGCCTCAAATTGATTGACTTCCTAAAGAACTGTACCGTGTTGAGTTTGTGGAAGAAATCGGGGACATGATTACTCTCCTAAGTCAAGTTTTTCGGTTTACCCTCTGCCAGGATTTTCCACCCATGGATGTATCAGTTTATCTGTATCATCCTTGCCAAGAAAGAGTTTGTGGATTGGGCCACCATCATCAGTGATACCCTTCACAAATAATTGATCGAAGCTAAGATGAATGAATACTTCTACATGACATTGTATCTTACTTATGCAGTGGCAAGAAGAAAGCTATTTTCTGGACTTGAAACAAGAGGAGTCATGGGCCCATCAAATATTGTTTTCCATTATTACCCGCAACTAAGTTTCAAAAATAGCTCTCACCATTTCAGTAGGGTCGATGATGCATTTACTTTCCGCATGATTCGGAACCTGAATAGGAATATAGAGGAAAGATTTTCCAAATAAGCCATGAATGTCATTTCCCAATGGGGAACATGGTTTATTCAATTTTCATCTTTTTCCTACATTTGTGTAAGCAGATTTGTGGGTACTCCATGGAAACTTCCTAAGTATGTCAATGAAAAATGGGCATTAATGGAGCTTGCACGGCAATGAATCCAAGTTCACTGTCTTCTCAGTGACAAGCATCATTCATGGATTCATTTCCCAATCCAAATCGGGGAATACCAATTTTTAAATCTCTTCAGTGCAAAACTCATGGAAAAAGAGTTTTCCCTCATCACAATTCATCCATATGTGAATAGAGCCCAACTTGATATCAATGGATATATGTAGCAGATTCTTGGAGAAAAGTATCAACATAATTCTACCATGGAAGATTTTTGGGCTGCCTGTTCAGACGAGCATGAAGTAAGAAGATGAGAGTTTTCTAGCCTAACCCTTGCTCAGATCAAGGCCTTTCGTATCAAGAGCCCTCCAGATTCATTCGTAAATGATGATAAAGATGTTATTGATCCTTCATATGATGTAGTTGCTTTTACCCCGTTGTCTCGAATTGACTGGACCAAAAGAGATGAATTTTCTCTTGATAGCAAGAATCAACCGATCCTTGAAAGAAGCATATCTTGGTATGAAAGAGAACTTTCCAAGTTAGAGTCAATTCAAGATCATACTTCAGGATCACAAAAATTACCAACTCGAGGAGGTCTTCATTCAACCAAAGCCCCTTCTCAATCAACCTCCATGCCATCCAATCATACATAATCAACAAGAAAGGAGTGGTTGCCAAAATCTCCTTCGTCGAATAATGTGTCACGAGGAGAAAAACTTAAGGGTCCTAGCCCCAGTGAGGGAAGAGAGCGTGTATCGGGATTTTCTACTTCAAGTAGAGATTCTTCTACTCACATTGTTGATAGTTCTCAGAAGCTTGTGACAAACGATCCTCAACCACGCCTTGCACAAGCATACACTCAGGTGCAGGTAGTCCAAATATTGAACACTTCGGAACCTACAGTTCGTGAAGAGATTTCCCAAAATCTCCCGAATGATCAGGAGGTGGATATCGAGGTTATTTGTCCTCAAATCAAGGTCGTAGAAAGGATTCTTACAGAATCTCATGATGTCGAGAACAATGAGAATGTTTCTTTGAGCTCCAGGATTTTGTATGCAGAAATAGTGAATGATACTGCTTTCTGGGTTGATTCCGAGGTCAAGAAAAGGAAGAGGGTTGTCAAGGCAATTGACATTGATTTTGACGCCCTTTTCAAACTTTCTAATGACGTCATTCCCAAGAATCCTAAAGTGCTTTCTGAAATAATGGTGGATAGTGACGGAAACAAATTTGTGGATCTTGCCATTCCACAATTTGACAAGGATCGTGATGCCATGACATCTGCTGATTATGAAGTTTCCAGACTTGGACTTGAGAGGTCCACATTGGAAAGTGACATGGCGATGGCTCGATATTCAATTGATGTCGCGTTTAAGAGACTTGACAAATATAAGGCTGAGAAATCTCAGCTCAAGGCTAAAAAGAATCAATTGGTGGAATATGTTTAAAATCTAATAAATCCCATATCATCCACTTTCCCAGTACTGGATGCAGTGACTGCCTCTAATGAAGAAACTCTCAATTTATCAAAAGAAATAAACACATTGGGCCATGCCACTAAAACTTGGCTTTCAGAGATTCTCATTTAAGGCCAAGAGACGATCAAAACATCGGTTAACTTCCATGAAGATGTCAGTGTGTATCTTGATCCAATTATTTCTTTGAAGGAAACTTTTGTTTCTAACATATCAAATTTGGATGAGATATTTCCTAGTTTAGAGGAGATGACGAGTATGGAATCCTCAGTTTTAGCCATTAAAGGAATTCTCGAATTTGAACATCGAGGAAATCATTTTCTTTGGTGTCCGCATCTCAAATCAAGGAAGATGATTCTCGAGGATTCTATGATCCATTATGAGAGCATACACAATGAATCCTTCACTTCACTCGCCTTGATTCAAGAATTCATAGCTGAGATCCCTTGCAACCTCATAAATGATCATAATCAAAGGTGTTCATCAAAACATGTGGAAGATAAATTTTCACAATTGTTTAAGGACATGTACACTCCCGCCAATAATTTCTCGTCAATCTCAATGGAGCGTTGCATCAAATTAAAGAACTTGTTTGAGAATGCTCAATCAAAGATGATTAATTTAAATGATATGCCAAGTAGGATTATGGAATTGCAGGTATTTTGTGAGGCTATTCTTCGACCAACTGAACCTTTAAAAGAAGAAAATATGTTTGAAACATTGGGAAGGTTTAGATCCTTTCAATTGGTGAAAGCGGCAGATCCTAATTTCACTGACGGTTCTGGGAGATAGTTTTCTTGGTATCTAACGAAGTGGGAGAGTCTATTTATCATACGTTTGAGATAGGTGGACCCCATTTCAATGGATAAGGCACTGGTTATTATTGTATGTTTTAAAAAATGGGGTTTTAAGAAATGAATGTTGTTTTTTAGGTTGCTTTCGAAAAACTGTGGATAACTTAAGTGATTTCTATTTTTAGTTGATTTTAATAAAGTTGGCTGAAAAAGTCAAAGGTCACTTAAGTACCTTATTTAATGTTCATGTAAAACCCTAACCACTTTGTAACTGACTTTTGGGTTATAAAAGGAAGTGAGGGGCTCATTTGTAAAAGGGGGGACTTTGAGAGAGGAGAAGAAAATACTTTGATGTGCAAGCTTTGTTTCAGGAAGAAACTTTATGTTCTTTTGTGAATACAATTTGGAGTTAATGAAATACAGACTTTGCGTCTCATTCATTATCTCTCATAACATTTGATGCTCATATGTTCATTAGATGTTAGATGTTTAAATCTTACATGCCAATATTGTCTTTGATCTTATCATTAACATTATTAAGTTATTGTTCTTGTTCACAGTGATCAAGCTCTGCTATTTAATTTCTCATGTGTGTTCCCTTTTACTAATTCTCGTTTAGCTGATGCAAAATCTGTTTTATTTGTGTTAGTTATTGTTTGTTCTTCTCCATGCAATACTAGGCTTTGCTTTTACCTAACTCTTGCATGTTCCTTCCATTCATTCCTTTCCATTTCGTTCCTTCATTTCATTCCATCTCTTTCATTCAATTTTCTTTCAATTGATGTTCCGTAACACCCCCCCCACATAAAATTTTGAATGTACAAATGTAAATACAGTTTTGGTTTTCAATAAAGGCAACCTCACCTTCATTGAGGAGGGACCTCGTTCCCACACTGTTGCATGTCATTTGCATGCATGCAAATCCATATGCTAACAAGATTAAGACGTTAGATCTTCCTAATTCTAGAATCATATAATTGCCTCCTCCTTAATGACTTGAATCTCAGAAGGAGGTAATTGACATAATTCCTATTAAGATGACAATTAAGATGACAATTAGTTGTTAGATGATCTTGTTTTGGTTGGTTATGCCCAAGCTAAGAATGTGGAGATTCTATAGTACCAAAAATCACAATCATTACTATCCACTTTCGACTTTAGCAATTCCAATGAGTGGGGACCCTTCTTTAGGGAGCTGGCTCTCCTGGCAACAAGATCACATGGCCCCCATACTAACGACCATAAGATGCCATACGATGGCATACATGCATAGTTGTCAGTGGGACCCGTATCATCCTCCGTGGTGTCTAGTCTATCCATCTACTCCATTTTTTCGGAATAGTCACGAAACTGCCTTCCCAAGGTTGATCCAAGGTAGATACAAGCAGAAAAATGATGGGATGAGGAAAGGACATTCAAAGTTCGAAGTTGGAAACATTTAATGGGAATTTAATGCAAAGCTTACCTGTACCATACTGTATACCCGATCAAACAAGGAACAAAACACACATTTGAGGCCAAAAGCGTGAACTCTGTAACTTCATTCGTAGGATTTTGGGAGAATTGGCAAGAAGGTTCCGTGTGCAGAATTGGGGAGAAGCATTAGATTAAAAAAACATTCAGGTGCTATGCGATTTTTAGATTTTAAAGTTTGTCACAGATAGACATTGTTTATTATTATTTTGTTCTATAGATTTGTGAAGTTTTTTAGAGGAAAACACGTATTTACAGTATGAATAGCAATATACACACTGTGTGTATACCACAAAAGAGAGATAAAAATACACAAGTAATATACACACTGTGATATACTTATAGTATCAATAACAAGATTTACACTGTGATATACACATTATGTGTGGTATTTTGGATTGTGATATACACACTTTGTGTGGTATTTTGGATTGTGATATACACATTGTGTATATACCACAGAAGAGAAATAAAAATACACAAGCAATATACACACTGTGATATACTTATAGTATCAATAACAAGATACACACTATGATATACACTCTGTGTGTGGTATTTTAGATTGTGATATACACAATGTGTGTGGTATTTTGGATTGTGATATACACACTGTGTGTATACCACAGAAAAGAGATAAAAATTTGTCTATACAATTGTATTCAAAGATAGACATTTTAAAACTGCAATGAGGCAATGCAATTTTCTGATTTTAAAACTGTTCATAGATAGACTTTTTTTAACTTTTATGTTTTGTAGAGCAATCTTTTGTGAAGTATAAATAATTTTGTTACATAATTTTCGTAGAAAACCATGGTTGCCATGATTGAAAACTAGAGAAAGCTATCTTTAAAAATTAAGGATTATAGTAGACGAAGGAACCTGCTACTGATCATGGCCGAATTAAGGATTTATGACTGCCCTAGGCAATACTGAAGCTAATACCATCTATAAAAATTAAATAGTAAAAAAAATAATTAAAATATAAACAAATATGGGATTACTTTACACGTTATGCCTTAACCGTCTAGGAAAAACTTGCTAATAAATTTATTTATAGTTCACACTCTTACAATCCTCGACTAATTATCTACTATATATTATATGATAATCCTCCTTTACTAATATCTTTCCTAACTATTTTTTCTTAAATTCCACACATATTCACCATTCATGAGCTCTCATGCGAAAATAATTTGCAAGACTTCAAAACAATACAAAGATTAAAAATATAAATGTATGAATTAAACTCAACAACAAAGGCACTTGCGTAGGTTTTGGGGCTAACTAAATATTATAATCTTAATATAAGTATTTAAAATTATTTTTATTTTCGACAAAGAGAATCAAATCAGTATGCAAGGATGGCCACTAATTTATACTAGAATATATGGTTAATAAATAGATATACTCTTTATAAAAACCATGATAAAATAAAATAAATTGATACCCCCCAAATGTTGGCGCCCTAGGCAGTAGCCTAGTCTACCTAGGCCTTAATCCCCCTTTGCTACCGATGTTAGACTCCCAGGAAACACTGACCCTTAAAAGGCTACCACACTATACACACATTTGTGTATTCCACACTATGTGTGCATACCACAAACCTAAAAAAAATCTAATGCATGAAAAATGCGTAAACCACACACAAACATTAGCTTTGTGGTATACACACATTAGCGTTTTAGGATTGTAATATACAAAAATGTTCCTTGACAAATGTTTTTAGGTTTGGAGTATACACACATAGTGTGGTATACACAAATGTGTGTATACCACAAACCTAAGAAAAACTATGTGTATAGCCATGGGTGTTTCCTATTACATTGCTTACATCATTTTTTGCATACGCGCAAACGTGACACCCTGTGTATACCACATATTTCAAATACCAGTATCCTATGACACTGTTATTCCACAATTTTTCACTCCTAGTATCCTATGCAATAAAAGCATCAATTTAGCAGTTTATATGATACTTTATTCATGGTTTTAATTTTTGCTAAATATTGTCATTTTAGCTACACATTGAGTTATATTATTCTTGCTCCAAACTACTAACCTTTGTTTTGTAGGATGATCAGTCTAAGACATTTGGGTTTATAAATCAAATTACTAAGCTTTGTTTTACATGGCCTCCTTTTGAAGAACCAATCACAAAATCTTTATTGTTGAATTTGATTATATTGCATAATCTTTGTTGTGTGTTTTTTATCGTTGTTCGTTTATCCCAAAGGTTAAACCATGTATGCTCTCCTCTCACGTCTTAGGATGATCTTGAGGATCAAAAGCGGTTAGCCTTTCCCTTTTTATTTTGTAGGGGCAACGTGACATGGAAGTTACATCCACGCACTTTCCGTAGTCCTAGGAGTCTCGTGACCGTGGAATTCACCTCCACGCACGTAGACACACCCATTGTTTTGGCGGGGTATATAAATTCTTGGAGAGATGTCGTTATTGGCTAAGTGCTTGCTTGTTTTAAGAGTGACGTGAAGTGAGGGGCTTCCATGTCCCAACACCCAGGCCTCAGACAACATCCTTGCAACACAGACTTGGGCCCCATGTACCACAAGGTATATCAGGTACTCCCCTAGTGAGCTCGTATATCCTAGTCTAGGAAACCTTTTGGCCACATATCAAGCTATTGTGCAAGGATATTGCACTCCCTAATATCACTCATTAGCCGACCCCACATTGGTACATAGGTGGTGAGCCAAGAGTGGCACCCCTCAGTGTGTGGTATTGAAAGTGGGAAATAGCTTGATTATAATCCCACTTGACTGGTTAGGGTGTGTATTGCATGTTGGTTGGTTTGCTCGTGGACACCACTAACCATCATATCACCTTAAAATTTTAATCAATCAAACATCATCATAATCGACCATCCTTATCAAAAAATCCCAACCCAAATCCCATCACCATCTTTAATCAACCAATCTAATGCAAACATGACAACCTGTGTATACCACATATTAACAATGGTTGAAAGTGATGTAGACACATAGCAACAACAAGTTTCAAATCATCTATAACAAGGTTTACACCAACAAAATTCACCTTACTTTGCATGAGAAAGATCATACAAGGTTCATAAAGTTCTTATTTTGACTTGTATAAGCAATAATTGTGCTAGTTTACCTCTTGGAAGGTTCTTTTTCAACATCATACCCTTCCTCCAGGTACAAGCTATGAGAATTGAAGTCATATATGTGTCATTCTCACCTTTCTCTACTTTTGACCATCATCTTTCTTCAAGTATCCCTTCATCCCAACAATCAAGTTTGGCTTCTTTTAGCAATATTCCATGTATTTTCACCTTGTACCCTGTTCATGCACTCTAGAAAACATCAACCATCCACAAAACTGATAGGAAAAGAATCAAAATTCCACCTTTTACTATTTTTGCTCAAATTTTCTTTTTAGCTTCTCAAGTCAAAGCATGCTTGCTTCATTAATGGGTATGAACTTCTAGAAGTGTTTCTAAGGTCTTGTCAACTCCAATAACATCTTCATATCAACTATTTATTGTGGATGCCTGTTTCGAGGAGGTTCAACTATTAACCTTACCAGTAGTTCATGCCAACTCATGAAAAGTCTACTTCATTCCTTCTTTTCACTGTCTAGTCTACGTGTGTGCACAAATTTCAACAACACTTAACTTAAACTTCTGAAAAAACTATCATGACTAAAAATACAATAGCATTCTTCACCCAAGAGGGAAATCAAAGAATTACAGTCATGGATTTATGTCTTCCCTAGCACACATAGTTATTACCAAGTTTAGAAAACAATTACCTTCAATGTTGCTTCCCCAAAAAGATTCAAACATACAAGTTACAATCTTGTTTCTTCTTCTTTGGACCTGAGGGTAACCCTTGATACTCTTTGCTTATGGCACAATGAGTAGCGTATCACATACACTTGCAAATATGATCTCAGTCAACTTGTTTCACATAACACAATCATCTTATATCACAGTTTGCATAATTGAGAATACATTACAGAGGTTTGTTTTAGGCATGAGTTTGCACCTTCCTATCATGCATGGATAACCTTCCACTCACCACAATGTGTCAACAGTATTTTCACAAATTCCAATACCACTATACTCACAGTTGAATCAAAGTTTCACTATTTAATCAATATATTCAGTTCATCCAAGAAGCATTAAAACACATGCAATAACAATTCAAAGGACTTGCAAATAATTTCTCCCACAGATCATTTATAGCCTTACCAACAAGCATGCATCAGATTTCTATGAACATTCAACAAATCTCAGAGATGTATACAACATTGCCAAGTGCCAAAGCTTACACAAACATTGTTTTTCTCCTTTCCTGAAACCTTCCTCGATTTCCAATCGATTGGGAATGCATAATTCAGTTACATTTTCACAATTTATAATCCTTCTATTAGTTTCCAACCGAACTCTAGGATTTAGACTTTATGCTAAGTTCCTTAACCAAAAGGCAAGTCCTTTACTTATAGACTCCCATTATGCCTTTCTAGACCTTGATATGGACCTAAGACACCTAATTACTCTTCACTTCATCCCCTCATATTCTTATAGGCTTCAATATTCTATCAAAACAACCATAGCAAGCCAAGTGTAGTACAATATACTTACTTCGGAGTGTAAACTACTTGCTTCAGAGTGTAGTATAGTCTAATTGCTTTAGAGTGTAGAATACTTGCTTTGGAGTGTAGAATACTTGCTTTGGAGTGTCTTCAATTATCACATACCCTGTACATATGGTAGTGTTGTATGTGGTATACACATTGTGTGTATATCACATAACAAAGAAAAAATACTGTCTATATTCACATGATGGTTTAATAAAGTGGGGAGACTCTTAGAAACTCCTAGAACCTAATAACACACCCATCAAACCAAAATATGATGACTCATGACATATTTACATGGTGGAGTGACACTCCTGCATCAGAAAGTTTGAATAAGTGTCGGTATTTTTTATTATCTCAAAGTCATTTTATGCCCTCTTACTTCCTTCTAGCCCTTTAAATTTGCATTTTCAGCATAAAACACACATTCATATTAATCTAGTGTCACTGGTAAACAATTTTATGACCAATTGAATGAAACAATCACCCTACGAAGTTTCATCATGCAACTCTAGACCCATTTGCTTTTATACTCACTTTACTGTTTTTGCCAAATTTTCTCAATTGCCCCTGCTCATGGTCAAATCACTATGTACAAAGAAAACAATCCACTTTTATGCAAATGTAAGTTAAGTTTCACATACCCATTACCCTTGTTATGCTTTGTACATATTTTCTAAAACCATCTCTAGCTCCATTACTCTAAACACCTTTTTCCTCATTTCCTAAGGCTCCTTTAGGCTTACCTACAGTTTAGAAGTAATTTTTAAGTCTTCATCATTGATACTCTATTCCAATCTCAAGTACACCTTACATCCACTAATTCAAACTTGTTTCCACTCCCCATAAGGTCCTTTCACCTCAAATCTCTTTTCTTACTATTTTCCGACTTGTTGCTTCTTAGGTTACCTATAACTTCTTAGGATTTCAAGGGCTAATCAAGATTCTGTTCATTTTCACTACCTTCAACCTCTGTT
The DNA here is from genome assembly GCA_019776745.2 of Taxus chinensis. Classification (NCBI taxonomy): domain Eukaryota; kingdom Viridiplantae; phylum Streptophyta; class Pinopsida; order Cupressales; family Taxaceae; genus Taxus; species Taxus chinensis. The sequence continues at coordinate 270,614,996 of CM034146.1, read as the reverse complement.
ACAACTTAAATCCCTTATGAACAACATGTTCAGGACTCTATCAAGTCCCTATACTTGTTATTTCTTCAACTTGTCAATTTTTACCCAATCTTGACCTTCTAGATTATTGTTCATTCATGCACAAGTAGTTCTTTAACTCTGAGTTCCTCCTCTTTCGGATTTTGCTCACCATGCTTACTTATTATACAAATTTGTTTACATTATTTTTTTCAGGATGCCACAAATGACAAAGTACGAACAATTAATTTCCCTAGATGTTCAGGACTTGGGAAATGGGAAACCATATTTTCTCAAGACGATCTTGAATGGACACCGATTGGGGAAGACAATGGTCACAAGGATATTTGTGCGGAAATCCCTCTAGCACAACTCGATGCCTTTATTAAAGGGGAAGGCCTTCTCGATAGCTCCGAGATGAAATTCATATGCAAGCAGGATAGGGTTCACCCTGTTATGGAGGGACGCACGCCACCACATGCTACCATTATGTATTGCAGGTTTTTTTATATTAAATTTACGTTTGGTCATCCATGGGAATAGTGTTCAGATATGTTAGTGCTGCATTGTTTACATTCAATACTTGATATCCACATATTGGTTAACACCATACCATTGGAATTGTATCAACAGGTTTGTTTGATATGAAGAGCATTAATCCTAAAAGCCTACACAACAACACTTTGGTCATCCTTACATTTTTTTATTATCAGAGGCCGGTTGGGAATATTGTTCACATATGTTAGTTTGTCATTCCCACAACTCCATCATTGCAATGGATTCCACGTTCTCACAATATGTATTTCTTCTTGTTTCAGCTACCGTTGTGCTTATAGCCCTAACGAAAATAGGAACAAACCACCTACTAGTGAAAGAATTAGGAGGTTCCAGAAAAAATGAGGATGTCAGTGCCATTTCAATGTGAGGGTTATGTTTGGTACACCAGACGTGGCACATATCATATACAATGATATGTATCACGTTGATAAGAATGGTGAGTTTTTCCATGGTGTAAAGGACACAAGCTTGGATCCACGAAGTGGTTTTGATCTCTGAATTTATCAGTTGAATGTAAGAAATACATTGAATCTCTTTTTCTTGCTGGTATATTGGTTGACACCATTATGGAAAGGCACTACATGGATTCTGGAGTTGGCAAGGATTGTCAACAAAAGAGATGAGTGCTTAACTAGGAAAGACATGTTGAATGCATGGAGGAGGGTGAAGAGCATTAGATCCCAAAAGCACCATCACAACAACACTAGTATCAATTTGTGGCATGTCGCTGAAAGGGATACATTTTTTTATTATCAGAGGCCGGTTGGGACTGACGTGCCTTTCATTATGGGCCTTCAAACAATGTGGATGCTTGAAATGATGGTTCGTCATTCCCACAACTCCATCATTGCAATGGATTCCACGTTCTCAACTAATAAATATGGGGTAAGGACATTGTTGTCTCATTTCAATGCATAATTGATATTTGGATATATTTTTTTAAGTCGTTCTCATACTAACAATAATTTCGTGTACACTTTTACATCAGTACCAATTGTACACACTTCTTGTTTTTGACGAGCAAGAGGTCGGGGGTTCCTATTACATGGGCAGTTTCATCCCATAATAAAGTGGACAACATATATGCATGGCTTGCTGAAGTCTACACGAGGGGGAAAAGGAAAAGGATGGATTGGCATGTCAATGCATTCATTACAGATGATGCAGCTTCTGAAATACAAGCTATAAAGTATAAATTTACTAATAGGTTTTTCTATAAATTTAATACACACAATTTACATCCCTAACGATGTTATTTGTGTATCAGGCTTGTATTCAGTTGTCGTGTCTTGTTATGCATATGGCATGTTCACAGGGCTTGGCTAAAGAATATTTACAGGTTTTTTTTCTTCATTTTTTTAATACAACATTTACAGGCTTGGGTTTCTTTTTGTCATTTTTCATTACTTATTGTCATGCGACAAATTTATTTATAGATATACGAAGAAAGAGTTGGGGTCGTTTATGTTCCAGAGACTAGGTGACATCATGTGTGCCATCAATAAAAATGAGCACATGAAAATTTTCCTCATCGACGAGTTCATGGATGAGTTCAAAGAGGAGACTACCTTTATGGAGTATTTCAAAAATATTTGGCTGCAATACAGACGCATTGGTAAGTGCCAACTACATAGCTATGTGTAGATTAAATAATTTTTAAGTCGTCTCTAATGGTTTTATTGTTTCGATGTGTAGCTATGTGGTCAAATAATTTCCGTAACTTCACCCATGCCAATCAGGATATGAATGCATCCATAGAATCTTACCATTGTTTCTTGAAGAATCGATACTTGTGTGATCAAAGAAAGAAATGCACAAGGAGAATGGATTGGTTATTGTACACATTGGTGTTTCGAGTTGAACCCCATTACAAACATAAGAGGAAGTTGCAAGTATCAGGTTTCTTGACAAATTACAAGAAGGAGAAGGAACTTTTGACTGCCACTGAGAGGGCCAGAGCAATACCGGACAATGACTGTTGTGCAAACCATACTATTCAAGGGTCTTACATGGTTAGAAGTCAAACATTTAGGGACCGATGGTATTTCATTTGGAGATTTGGCCCAAATTTTTATGTTTGTGACTGTCCTTGGGCTACCAAAGGCAACACGTGTAAACATGTTTTGAAGGTGTCGCAACTTGAGAGGACACACAAGGGTAGGGTAGTGCATCTACTAGGGATCCAAATTTCAGTGGTGAGGGTGTATGTTTTTCATTTCATTATTTCAACTATTTTGTACCATTTTTATCCTCCGAATAATTCATTGTACATCCTCTAAAAGTATTGTTGTCATTGTAGATGAGCACGTTGTCCATGTTGTGGAAGCAGTTGAATGAGTTGCGTCTGAAGATGCTTCATCGCAGCAGCCTCACATTGTCATTGATAATAAGTAATTTATTATGAATGAATAGTGGTTGATATATCAACGATTTATCAATTACTAAATGAATTTTCTTTTTGGTGACAGTTGAGGGTGATGAAGGAATTCAACAGGAAACACAATACCTTAGTCCTGAGAAACATGTTAGAAACCATGGAAATGCATTGCAAGTGCTCAGTCAATCTAAAGAGTTTTTGAAATCATTGTTAGATGTGGTGTCAGATAGTGACGATTTTCTTTTTTTACTTTTGGAGACATGTGCAAAAATTTAAGAAGCTTTTACACGAGTCTGGTTTGTTGCCATTTGATTTTATTCCAGATTGTAGTGCAAATGAGACTTTTGGTACCCATTTGTGGCCATGGTTCAGTGCAAGGAGGAAACCTCAAAAGAGGAAGCAAAAGGAGATCGTGGTTCCAGATTTAAACATTGATGCTCAAGAGTATGAGGAGTATACATTTCCTGACACAACTTGTGGAAGGAAACTACTCAAGAAATCATAGAAACAGTCCGGTATAACAATTAGAGAAAGTTGTGAGGCTATAACAGAGAGTTTGGGTGAGTATGAATGTAATGTGATTACAAGACTTATTCGTTTGAATTCAAAACACTTAAATTTGTGTTTCGTGATTTGTAGGGACAACCCCCTCGACCAAAATTCAAGTTCCACATCGTTGGCTCTCTTTTGGAACATCGAATGCATCTTGAAGGTATTTTTGTCTTTATGGAAAATAATGTTAAGTGTAGGGTTTTTACTGTTATGTGGATTACATAGTCTTGTTTTAGTATGATTACGACCAATAATTTTTCATGGTGCTTCATCATGCTTAAGAAAAATAATGGTAAATGTTGTATTATGTGCGTTATGAGTGGTACACATTAAACTTTTATTGTATTATGCGTATATTTTGTGATCTTGTATTTGATAATGGTGGTATATATTTTTTTATTTTTTGTTTTGCAGCTTATACGATGGAGGGGTGTTTAGAATTCTTCAAGCAAGTGGTCTAAGGTGTCACCTTCATTTATAGTTGGATGAATATATTATAAATGGCCAAAATGTAATCGAATGCTCTCATTCTATTCGGATAGTGTCTTAATGTGTGAAGGTTTTCAAGAAGTATGCAAGGAAGAATCATAGGTTTTGAATGAATTTTTGTAATCTTCGACTGTGTGGTACATTTATTTGTAATATTGCAAGCCAAAAGTGGTGCTTTTGTAATAGTGTAGCCTTGTAATATTCTAATATTGTAACCCAGAAGTGGTACATTTTTGTAATATTGTAATGAAGAAAATTCAGTAGTTTGTATACGAAGAAGCACTCTATATGTGTTACACTCTAAGTATTTGAGATTTTTAATCTTATCTTGTAGAATAGAACCGAGTTTTACATTAAATATATACATTTTTTATCTTTTAATATATAGATGTATAATTGATGTGATTGTAGGTATAAAGGTACATCTTTTGTTCTGAGAACGGGTTGCTTTGATATGTAATGTATTTCATTGAATGAATTGGGGTTTTCCCTCTAGATGGAAGTTTGTTGGAGAATTCATCTTTTAGTCATCTAGAGATAGAGGATATTTGGGGATTAATTTCAATATTAGAAGCAATATACCCTGTCCACTTTATGAGTTTGACAATCTTGTGGATACAAACATTACAGCTGTGACAAAAATCTGTACATAACAATGATAAAGGAAATATTAAATGCCGATAAGGATGCGTTTTAGAAGTCTGTGCCATGAAAAGGAAGACATGTAGTTTATTTGTTCTTGAATTATGAAATGTCATGTTCTGTGTGTTTATACAGTTTGCACGAGATTTTTTTAGTAAAGCTTATGGTTGTAGGTACATGTCTTTGAATGCATGGTTATGAGGGTATGAGAATTTCCTTGAATGCATAAGTGTGAATAATACTGATACAAACCATTAGAAGAGATTGCAGACCTCTGAGATGAAGGTGTAAGGTGGAATTTAAGTTGATACTTCTTATTCATTGCAAAACATAGAAGAAAACCTGCAGGGAGACTGTATGTACTTAACGTTTACATGAAATATGCACAACATTTTCTGAGGAGGTTGATCTTCCCATCTATAATATTGTGGTTGATTTTTAAATACTCTTACTATCCATACAAATTGTGCATTTGTTTTGAGTGAGTGTATGTACTTACATACAATTTTGCTATCCAAAAATTTGTAAATCTCTTACGTGGTTTTTGGTTTTTTTGGTATTTGTAGGAGGTCTAGTTGGTTTGATAGGTTCTTTAGGTGTTGTAAGCTCTCAATTATGGTTTGGTGGCTCCAAAATATGACCAATTATGTGAAATTGTAGCTCTTTTCTTTGAGGTCACTCTTTCTTGTTAAGTAGTTGGCATACATGATATCATCATGAAGAATAAAAGGTCACTTATGAACCAAATTCAAGCCAAGGAGGTATTTATGATACTTTGTAACCATTTTATTATTATTGATCAATCAATGTGATACATGAGTGATGGTGATGTGGCTTCATAGCATCAACAACTTTCAAATAATCTATTACAAGGCTTATACCAACTAAACTCACCTTACTCTACATATGGAAGGTCATACAAGATTCAAAATGCACTAAATTAGGCTTATAAATGCAAGAATTAGGCTAATTACCTCATATAAGGTTCTAGTGCATCTTCTTACCCTGTTTCTTAATCTGTGATTGATGATATTTCATCCAATATACCCTTCATAGGTCATGTAATTTATCCTCCTCACATTTCACTACTTTTCTTCATTACTGTCCTTCACTTTTCCCTTCCTTCCCATAGTTCCTTTTAGCCTTTTGGTCTTCTTTTCATCTTCTTATACCCCGCACTCTGTACATACACCTCAAAACAATGTTTAATGAACCACTAGAAAGAGGCTAAGGTCATCAACCCTGCTTGGTTCATAAGGGATTTTAGACTTATAGAAGTGTTTCTAAGACTTTATTTTCTCCAATAAGATCCTCATATCAACTTAAATGAGTTCCCAAAATTTGGGTTTCTGTCTCCTTGAATAACCCTGTCAAATCCACTTTTTGTGTTTGCTCTATAAACCCTTACTAGGTTTTTGCAAGTAGACTGTCATGCATATATTTGTCTTATGAGGGTTTCAAATCTAAATAATTGAACTTTTGGACACCCAACAAGGCTTACAAACTCCCTACAATATTTTAGACTTGATCTCAAAGTCTAACATATACCTCCTTTGTTAGGCTCTCCTCACAATTAGCCTTCTCTAACCTGTGTACAAAATCCTAGCAAGACTGGTAAAGAAATATCTTAAATGCACCAATGAAATTTGAAAATTATCCTTCAAAAACTTAGTGTACCTCCTCATTATTGTTTGTACCAAATTTTAGGAGGAAATGTATTGATTTGATATCCCTAAGCTTAGGCCCTAGCTAGCTTCCTGTTGTAATTCACAATTAGATCGAGAGGGTCCTTTCTTGGCACACATTTCATTATAACTTAGCTTAAAGTTTCAAACTTTCACTGTAGGTCTAATTTAGTGCTAGATAAGGTATTTTCTTACCAGTGGTAATGGAGACACAAAGTATAAACTTGCAAGAAACAATTAACTTGCAAGAAACATAGTATAAACTTGCCTTGGTTATCCAACTTGTCTAAGGAAGGTTAGAAAGATATTTGAAGGGATTAACAAGTTTCATTAATTCATTCCGTAACTCTTAAAGGGTAAAGACCAAGCATGCACCAATACACAGAGTGATTTCCACACACAAACCTTGGTATAATATTCTTCACAGATCAATTTTAACTTGTTATCAACATGCATCAACTTTCCTATTACCATTTAATAAGAGCAAAGTAGATTACACAGTCACACAGTGCAAATGCATACAAGAACAAGATTGTTTTAATTACTAAAAACTCCTCCCTTGATTTCCATTCGAATGGGAACACCCAAATTGGTTACATTTTCAAATTTAATATGTCCTCCATCGAATACCTAACTGAATTTGACAACTTAGACACCTGGTCACATAGGTGATACTTAGACTTAACCTCAAGTTGTTTGGCTATAGACCATTGTATTTTGATTTTCTAACTCATAACATGCTTCCTTGACCCTAGAAGGACCTAAGACACCTCATTATTCCTCATTTCATACTTTTTCAAGATTTCAAGATTCAAGAATATTTTGCTATCTATCAAAAATCTGGTATACAAATGAGTTCTGAAACCAAAGGGGGTAACTTCTGGAACTATCTTTAGAGGTTCTGGAGCTATCTCCATTTCTTTCGGAGCTAAGCCAGTATGGATTCCATGAATCACCATCTTGTCCAAAATGTTGATTATGCCAAAAACCCATTATTCCACATAGAGTACTCCATGTTCATTCAAAAACTGACATTATCCATGTCCTTTGTTAGAGGATAAAAGAGTATTTTGGAACACTTGAATTTAATCAACAAAAGATGGAAAATCATCTCTTAAACTTATATCAGATTAAAGGAAAAACATAATTTACGTATCATTTTATCCTTAATCATATCTTGAACACTTGAATTTAATGTAATTAAGTTAATCAAGAAGGTGGCATTAAGAAAGTGGGGTCATATATCCTGGATTGCATTTTTTTGCTTAAATAAAAAATCTGAAATTGAATTGCCCAGGTATCTTCAGTTGAGGTGCTAAACCCACTTCTAGCCTCTATTTCCTGCCACCACCTTTCAAATTCTTCAGGATCTTAAGTTTCCACATTTTTTCATGGAGACATAGGTGTGAGAAGGAGAGGGGGCTTAGTTCTCATGCCAATCCACATACCTCCTTCCTTGCTTATGACTTGAGGAATTATTGTTGCCAAGGCTCTAGCTCTTCCCAAAATCCACCTTAAGTTTTTCGGAGAGATGAATTCCCTCCTCTTTAGGGGTACAGTAAGGTGGTTCCACCTCTTACTACAAGCAGTGAAATCTTGGTCAAAGTGTTACTGCTCATATGATGTAAAATCTGCAATATTTCTTTCTAGACTGGAAATATAATGGTCTTTGAACTTGGAATTAAATGCAAGAGTTCTGAAGTCCTTGGTTATTGAGGATGTACATGGATACTAAGGTCTCATGCAGAGGCCAACTGTGCTAGATTTTAAATTATGTTATGAATCTCTCTGCCCCCAAGCTATTTGGTTTTGCAATGTGGAAATGAATGCTTGAAGCTGGCTCTCTCCAATATACAAATTGATTACGAAGCCTGTCATATCTTCCAACATATAATTACACAAAGAAGGTTCTTTTGTTTAGGGGTGGCTAAGGAGTAAGTAACCATGAATTCTTCCTCATATTTTAACTCATGTGGGAGGCCACATGCAAGCCTTCCCAATTTCCATATGATGATTTGTTCTTCCAAGAAAACATTGTATGCAGGATAAGGTCTCCTACATGCAAGAAATTTTTTTCCTAGCATGCATACTACCTGAATGTTTTCTGCACATTTAATTTTGGCATTTTATTCCTTATAAAAAATTTCTTCCCATTCTTTCCTTTGGTTATTCTCCTCTTCCATTTTTACCTTCAACTCTTGATTCATTACCCTCAATTCATTCAATCTCCTGCAAGTATCATCCCAAAGTTATTTGAATGAAAAGAAAGATAATTATGTTTGAACAAAATGGTTAATTAGATCTATTTTGTAGGATAACTAGTTTGAGTTTCTTGATGAAATTGCTCCTATGGAGCAAGTAATTGTTACTTCCATAAAACAAGCTCTTTTAATTTATCATCATTTTTTTCTTTTCTCAACTGTAATTCCCTATCTTTAATTGTTGAGTGCTTTCTTACTAATTCCAACTCTGTATCCTTGTTTTCCATTTGAGTATTTAGCTGATCTAGCTCATTTTTTTGAGATAGGATTAAATTATCTCTATTTTCCACTTTGAGTTTGAGAAAAACCAATTCTGTATCTTTTTCCCTCCTGATAATTTATGACCTTGAAAAAAATAGAGGTTGTTTGAGTTGTTGTTTCTCCTCTTCTGAAGTCAAATCCACATGAGTTAGATATCATTCTTCCTCGATCAGAGGAGATTTTCCTTTTAGCTTCCAAGTTGGAAGATGATATTCAAAACTCAATTGTCTTACAACATCCTCCTCTTCATTTATGGGCATGGATAAATCACCCACCTCTTCAAATACATATCCTATTAACTCATCCTCACTTACCATCACTGATTTATCCTTTTCTTTTGTCTCAGTTCCAAGAGGAGGTAAAATCCTCAGGATATCAAGAATGTTAGCATATTTTATTTCAATGACCTCATGTACCTCAACATATCATGCTTCCTTATGTGATTTTCATTTTCTTTTAGGACCAACCATTTCTTCATAGGTAGACTTCCTCCTAGAGCTCCTTCTTCTAAACTGAATGATGAATTATTATCTAGGTGGGATATCATAGTCAGAAATGTTGATGGGAGTAGATTTTAGTTCCTTGGGTTTGGAGGACATTATGTCAGAGGTAGGGATTTGTTCCTCTTGAGAGCTTGGAGAGGCCTGAGTTACCTCATGGGAGGTGGTTACTCTTTCAGTACCTTCGATCCTTATCCTTCTTAACACCCTAACCTCTATTGTTTCTTCCTTTTTTACCTCCGATGGACCACTTCCCAAGACATTTTTAGGGGTAAATGGGGTTGGGATCCCCCTTTTGATTACACCAAGGGTATGGTTAAATTTATGAATAAAATTCATCTATTCTTCCTCCCCATTTTTCATATTGAGAAAGTGATGCTCACATACTAACTGAACCAAACCATGATGTCTAATTGTGCCAACACCCCATGAATGCCTTTGGGCCATAATCTGAATAGATTCATAAAGAAATTTAGGGAGGTTTATCATGTATTCTTGTTTTGTGTTTACATATTTCAAATGGATTAATATTTTAACAACCTCCTTCCTGACAGTTCCATATTGCCCATCATAGGTTAGATATTTAACTACCCAAAAGGCTACTCTATAAAAAGGTTTGGGAAGGATTGCTCGCCTTACTCCCTTTATGAATTTCTTGGATGTGAAAATATATTGGGGTTCAGGGTCACCTTCTTGGCATATGACTTCCACTAGTTCTTTCAAAGAGGCTTTGACAGGGTTTGCTGTATGGGAAATTGGAATACTCGATATTTGACGGATTATATTAACAATAAAAGGACTTGTAACACCTTTATATTTAGCTTTAAATTGTTCCAAATTCATAGAAAATTCTCTTACCAGTTGGTCGTTATACTTGTAGAATTTTTTTAGAAACCCTAACCATCCCGCATGCTTGAAGATGACCGCTACTTTAGTATCTATAATGAGTTATGTTAGAATTTGAGGATTCTAATAAATACGGATTTAATCAACTTACATATTACATAATGTTACAATAAATATTTAAATAAACATTACATCATAACATAAGTAAATAAAGAAATACTTACAAGAAATAAATAACACATGTGACACATTATTTATCCATTTGTAATTGTCGCTCAATTTGTAATTCAAAAAAATATTTTTCTTATCCATTTGGTAGATTTTCCACACAAATTGAGCGACAATTACAAATAAGGCCCTAACAATACTCATTTTAGCTATAATAAATATCTCAACATAATCAATACCAGGTTTTTGAGTGAAACCTTTAGCAACAAGTCTAGCTTTATGTTTGTTAATACTACCATCAACATTATATTTTACTCTGTATATCCACCTAGACCCTATAATACTTCACGGCTCAAGTTCATACAAGAAAATTAATGCATGGTACATACGATGGCTTCTGGTCATTTTCATAAGGTTAATAGGATTTGAACTTTCTAACATAGATTGAGCCCAATTTAATTTCTTATCTAGGAAGATAAGAGTTTCAGAAACATATATAATATCAAAACATCATCATGACTATTTACTAAATCAGAATCAAAACCATCATTTAGAAGCATTTAATGAAGTAACTTCAAGATAAGAAGACAACACATGTAAACCTTTCACTAGATTATATCTATACATTTCGTATAAGCTTCGATAATTAACATGTCATAACCTTTCATGCCATAGTTTTGAATTATTCAAACTTTGAGATATAAAACAAAATGTAGAAGAGAAATCATAAAAAATATACAAACTATTTCTTTGAATTCCTTCAACTATTATACTCTCATTACTATCCTTGATATACTAAGTATCCTTCATACATGGATTCTAGTTGTGTCCATACCTATTTCAGATGTTCGATATTACCAATGTGTATAAGGTACTCATTGTTCACATCGCATAGAAAAAGCATCTTATATTCGTTGCAAGAATGCATTCATGTTATCTACAGTTCCTTGACGATCGGTGGGAGCAATCTCAGATCTAGAAACAATCATATAGAGTTTTCTCACCATAAATTCTTTTAACCCAAATGTTGTAGTTGGTTTCATTCAGGATCTGGGTTTTGTCAAGACATAAATAGTTGGACGTCATTATTTTCTTAAACGTGTAAAACACATCTCATTATAATATACAATGTACCACAGAGTTAGATACATATTTATCGATGAAAACAACATTTTTAATAGAATTAGATCTAAATTTTATAGATCTAAAGAAACTATTTGATCATAACTAATTTTGTCATTACAATGCATACTAATTAACCTCCCATGATCAAAATACCCGCATTATAAAGGGCTCTGCATTATACCCTAGATTTATATAAAAAATATTTCCGACCATATAGAAGTGAAGAAGAGACCTCTAAGAATGCATAACAACTTCAAATTTCTGAAAAATTAATGTAGACAAAAATCTGGCCAGTTTAAATTTGACGTCTAAATAACCGTCATAATGGCTTATTTTTGGTCTATTGTGACGGTCATTTGACCGTCAATTTTAACACAGTTAAAGTTTCCTAGAACCTACGAGCTTAAATTTGATGTTTAAATGACTGTCATATTGTCTTATGTTTGGTCTACCATGACGGTCATTTGACCGTCAAATTTAATAAAGCCAAAACTTGTGTATTTCCAGAATGTGAAATTCCATAATTTATTTTTCTGTATATTATTAGGGAGGTTATATTTTAACACATTATAATAACCTATTATAATTTATAATGTAAAAATATATACATTTTTTAATAAAAAATGTATATAATTTGTAGACTGAAAATAAAAAACAACATATTGTTCATAAAAATTATAAACTATAGTATATTGTTTTTATATTAAAAAACACAACCCTTATTAAAAGGGTTTAAATGACATAGACTAGGTTAAAAGAATTTTACCAGGTGCAAGTAGATTTATGAGTATAGATTAACCTGCATATTTTACAGAGGGAACAAGTAATTTCTCCCGACCAATGAAATAAATTGAAATCTCTATTTTCATGAACCTTGTCTCCTCCATTCATTTACTCTTAATTTTACCCCGTACACATTTAAAAGTATGAAAATATTGCAAAATATTTTATATAATTCCTTGCAAGCTAAAAACTTTAAAATGTTTATGTAACTATAACTACTAATATTTTAATAAATATTTACCACATTTCACGTGGGCCACCAATAAACTAGCCCCCTTTTTTAATTCTCCATTTATACTTGAGAGTTTGACATTTATACTTGAGATATTATCTCATTTTATTTTCCACTCCCACTCTTATATAAAAGAAAACTTTTAAATAAGTTTATTTATATAGTTTTTTTAAACTATAAGATTTAAATGAATGGGGCCACTCCCTTACATGGATAATATAAATGGTTTGGGACACATGTTAAGTTTTATTTAATAAGTATTAATATTTAAAAAGTAATCCCTTCATGGCCAAGAAATAAACACTACTTCCCTTACTAAAAAAAAGTAAGCACTATGGTTTTTTTAAAAACATATATAAACCAAATCTAATTAGATATATATTTTAAGCTGTTTAAAATAACCATATATAAAATATGATTCAAACTTAGGTTTGTTTCTTTAAAAAATAAACTATATATGCCTAGATTTATAAGTTAAGTTTAAATATGATTTAAACTTAGGCTTAGAATATGGTCTGTTGACTCTTCTCTCAATCCCATGTAATTTTAATATGGTTTAAGACTTTTAATATATAATTTTTTTAAAAACTATATAAATTTTAATATGATGTTTATATAAATTATTACATAAACCTTATTTTATATTATATATATTTTTATTTAAAAATAATAATATAATTTTCAAATTATATAGGATATAGTTATAGATTAACTATAACTATAGTTTTTCAAATCAAATCTATTTAGAGGGGACCAAAGAACACATATATGAATTTACCTTCCGAAATATTTAACCTGCAAACATTTGAAATTATAGAAAACATGAAAATTATTTCATATAGTAATAAATCTTTTCTTTTTCTGTATGTGACTTTCACGTAGGTAAATATTTGAAGCCCCTTTCCCATGTGCACACATCAATCTTCAAACAAACATTAATTCTATATAATTTACAAAATGTAAATGAAATTAAAAATCATATTATATTACATCTACCCCCCCCAAAAATTAGGGATTTAAAATTGAAAAACCTTAAAATTTTTACCAAAAGTTTAATTGCACAAATGTAATGCCAAAATAAATTGGGAAAAAAAGAAGGGGATCAGATACTTTTAAATACCCTTTCGGGTTGGTTGAAAAAACCTGTACAAATTAAATAAATAAAATATAAAACATTTTATTTTAATTTATTTAATTTACCTCGCTCTTTACATTTGAAGATTCTAATAAATACGGATTTAATCAATTTACATATTATATAATGTCACAATAAATATTTAAATAAAGATTACATCATAACATAAGTAAATGAAGAAATACAAGAAATAAATAACACATGTGACATAATATTTATAGTGGAAAACCTCGATAGGGTAAAAACCACTTTGAAAATAACCTTTTACTTAAGAGAACTTATTTTACATCCAATAAGATCGCCTTCTCCTTTGAAACCCTATTTACCATGGGTAAAACCAAGTCACTTGATTTCCACACCTTTGATATATTTTCCGAATATATCAAATGAGGACCTAAAGTCCTTTTTATATAAGGTGATTGGGTATGTCTCTCGACCTACCTTTTCAACCTAAAATGGTTGACACATACACCTAGGTTTATAATATTTAATATTAGAAATATAATCATTTGATGATAATAAATATTTAACCTAAAGTATATACCTAAGTTAGCATATTTAATAATAGAAATATAAATATTTCATATTATTAAATATTAACCTATATATTAGTGATGGACCTATATATATTAAGGGTTGGCCAGACCACTTAATCATTATGTTCTAACAAGTTGAGTGTCATTTTCTGGTTTAGATTTCTTCTTGATTCCCATGGTTGTAGAAAATTTGAGTTTCCCAACGTCTCACACGGTTAAATGACCTAGCTACGAAAACTTTAGACTTAGCTTCGGAAGTCACCGCACTTTCCCAATTCATAACTGAATGTCAGGATGAAAAAAATGATGTCATTCCATTTTCCAAGTGTGGTGTAATAATTTATTTTGGGTTACGGTCATGATGGCCTTCCTTGGAAGTGATTTATTACATCACATCACCCATTGTGCTTTTAATAACTCATAAAGCCAAGAATCAAGATTTATTCCATTCAAATAGAGTTTAATGTGTCTAAGTTTATTTTAATTTTCTATTGATAAATGATTTTAGTCATAGTTGTGATTTAAGAATTATATATTAGTATAAAAAATTCAAGTACATGAAACTTAGGTTCTCAAATTAACAATTATTAAACAATTTGACTTAAAAATTCAAGTACATGTAACTTAGGTTCTCAAATTCAAGTACAATATGACTTAATAATTATCAATATTATTCCCCAAGTTCCTCCTAAATTTTCTTTAAAAATATTCCATGGTTTCTCCAAAATACATAATTTACATATCTTGTTATCAAATGTTTACCATATCCTAGACCTATTTATGCTACCTAAAAATAAAACATTTCCCTAGAGAGAACTAACATTTAGCATATTTCATGACTATTTTAGGACCACCTTTTATTGGACTTGAAGTATCATTTCCCTTTTAGAAAAATTATGTATTATGTCTAGTGAGTTTATGTAGAATATGGTGTAACACTCACACAACATGGGTGTATGGTAAGGTCAATATGATCCAATCATGTTAACCCCTTGTTAGGTCAACGAAAAAAATATAAGGTTTAAAAAAGGAGAGAAAATATTTGATTCTACCATAGTCACTACAACATTTCTATACTTGAAGACATGTAAGTATAATAAAGGATGTATAATGGAGTGTCAAGTTAAGTGAATAAAGTATGTATAACTAATCTATGGGTCCTTGGGGCATGTAAAATAGACATATCTATATGTTATTCCTTAACTCAACACCAATTGTCAATGATGAATCATCATCCCTAAAAGGATAGAAAGGAAGCATTTAATGCATTGTCTTGGGTCTATAGGACAGTGTTGTGGGTTCATGTATGATTTCTAAGAATAGACACCAAGGTATAAGGGAAATTTTTAGAGCTTAATTGGTCTAACTACCATTTCTTCTTGATGGTTGTGATAATACTATTAGGAAGATTGTAAGTCAATAATTGTTAGGTGAGTCAATATGTTAGGAACCCTGATTTTACATAGTATTTGATTTCAAACAATTGTTAGATAATGGGAAGTCAGTGATTCAGAATCTATGGTCCAAACCTGTGATAGCTAGTATGGAGAAATTTATTTAAAAATTGTAAATTAAGAATTGAAATTTGAAATAAGCTCTGGATATTGGTACATAACATCTAAGGTGTAGAACAAAGGATAACATGTATCTGTTCATGACATATTAACTATGTATACTATACTCCAAAGTAAATAGACTGTAATCTGTAGTGAGTAGAACTATACACCACAACTAAAGAAGATTGTACGCTGAAGCAAGTAGAGTATACTTTGAAGGAAGATGACTACACTCATTGGGATTTATCATTCACCAAAACAACTATCTATCTATATGATCTCCTGTCTAACTTCTCTTTAGTTTGCATTCTTGAACTATACACACTCATATAAAGGTGTTAATAGTGATTTGAAGGTTGGAAAGATATTGGAGTTAAATTAGCACAAAAAGAGGAATTTCAAGTGGAAGTTAATGTAGAGGAATAAATAATATTGTGGAAGTAAAAGACAAGTACTTGTGGAAGTTCACAAAGATTATATGATCTTAAGCCATGTAAGAACGTGGGGAGAATATGATGATTTGCAAAGTATTGTATAGATATAATATGATGAAGGAATTTATTATATCATCATCTCAAAGTTATATAGACATTTTTTGATGTATTTAGAGAGGTGAAGTGTGCCATCATTGAGAACTTGAGTTAGGAATGTCTAAGAGGAAGGAGTCTACAATTTATGATATTGCATCTATAGGTTAATCCTGTAAAGAACTCAGAAAAGGGAAAGTTCAAGCATTCTTCAACGTTTATGGTAAGATCATCTCGAGGCCAAGGTTCTCATAAATCTACATTAAAATGTTGCTTTGAAATTGAGTTTAAGAGAATTGTAGTGAATTGAGCCTTCTCTGGGTGTGTACTGTGATGAACAGTGGAATCTACCTAGGTCTTGTCTTTTTATACATCAAATACTCTCCAATTGCTCTAAAATATTCAAGTTAGGTTGAGGAATAAGTGTACTAAGATATTATGAAGAAAAATTCAAAACAAGTGGTGAAAAATTATTATTTTTGTTATAGTTCAAGCCCAGGTGCTTAAATACAATCAAGGCTAGTTAGAAGAAGGAGCTTTGCAAAAGAACTTTACTTTTGGCTCTGAGTTAGGAAGAGAAAATTCTCAAAACTATGAAATATTAAAAAGGATTCCTATAAATTCTAGGTTTGGATCTTAACACTACTTTCAATAAAAGTTATAAGCCAAACAAGATTGTCTCAGGCCTAATTTTGGCCTAATAAGCCTAAGGAGGAAAAGTAAGGTTGAGGAAGCTAATTGAGGACCTAGGTTCTAAATTTTTGCAAACACCTCAGGTATGGTGAAGAGAATCTAATGAAGTAAATGATTCAATATGGGAACCTTAGTGTGAGTTTGACTATGGGTAGTCCAAGGCTACATGGACTGAAGATCACTAAGAAGCAAGAAACAAGCTACTTGGGTATAACTGACTATCCAAATCTATTTTGAAGTAGGATAAGGTGGGTTCTGACATTGTTGTAAGTGGAAAACAAGGAACATATTAAGAGAAGAGGAGCACTTGAAGGAAAAAAAGTAAAGAGTTCTTGGAAGTTTCCTAGAACTAACTAGAGAAACCAGAAGCAAGTTAGAGGAAGGTAAGTATTAATGATTTCTTCTTGGAAGTTTATTTCTTTGGAGCATGAAAGGACATCGTATGGATATGATAGAACAATATTTGTTGATGAATTATAATTATTTGCTAGCCCAGGCCTTTGTTGGCTTGAAAGGGTTATTTAAATGCATAATTTTGAGAAGATTGCAGAATTTTGAGTAGATTGCTACTAAGAACCTAACAAGCTTGTGAAATGAACTGAATTAGAGGTTAGGGTGCACCATATAAGGGAAAGTTTTAGTTTTAGTTTAATTGGATAACTACCATATCTTGTTGAAGTTTTGATAATCCTAGGCATGCCTACATTAAAGATCTTGATTGAAAGTAGTTGTTAGGAAGATGGGAAGTCAATATAGTTGTGTCAACCGATGTCAGTCTATTGTCAAAATCTGTGATAGCTAGTATGAATTTGATAAAAGCTTATTTAAGGTAAGGGACATTGGTAGATACAGTTAAGAAACAGGAAGATCTGAGCATGAAATAAACTATAGAATAATTTAAGGGTTTATAACTCCTTCTGTGGTCCATTGCTAACAGTCAAAATAAACCAACTGAAGAGACTGAGACAAGACATAGATACCTAGAAAGAGGTCAAAATATCTAAAGGATTGTCATGACAACTTGAATTCAAGAAGTGTAAGGTCTCTGCTTTGCACCTTAAACTATAACTCTATGAAATTTGAAGGACTAAGGCCTACAAACTCCTAGATTTTTAGGCTAAAAGAGGAATGTAAGCTAGTAGACTCCGAAGAAAGTACAGTCACAACTGACTTGTAGAAGAAAGTAGACGATATTATTAGAAAGTGAATACAAGTTTAGATTAGCCCTACACATAAAAAAATGATTGAATCATATTTACATTGAAATGTTAATAGTAGAGTCAAGATTGATGACTAGACAAATAGGTAAGTACATCCACATGAGGGTTAAACTTGAATTCAAGTTTGTAAGGTTTTGATTGGGGTATTTTGCATTTTATACCAAAACTCCTATTTTCTTGGGTAGTTTAGAAACCCTCTTAAAGGAAGATTGTAAGATGAAGGTAGTTTGTATACATTACAGGAGTACATTCAATAAGAAAATTAAAAAATTGTACTTTAAAGTAAGATTGGAAATTGGTACATAACATCTAATAAGCATAATAAAGGATAACTTGAAGGTTTTAAGGATTTAAGACAACACTCAATGAGTTACTCACTCATATATTTCTCCATAGCTAATGAATAATCATAAATTAAAATCAATAAAGAATTTATAGAAGTAGTTCAAAAATAAGGTGAAGGAACAAAAGTTATGATGCACACAAAAAAATACAAAAATTCATTAACATCAACACCATGGAAGACTACACTCCAAGAAAATAGTCTACACTTCGAAGCAAGTAGACTACACTTGGAAGCAAGAAGATTATACTGAACATCTTAAAAACTTGACATATATCTGTTCACTACATATTAACTATGGTAGACTATACTTTGAAGCAAGTATCCAACACTCTAAAGAAAGTAGACTATACTCTAAAGAAAGTAGACTATACTCTGAAGAAAGTATCCAATAATCCAAGAAAATAGAATATACTCCGAAGCAAGTATCCAACACTCCAAAACAAGATGCTTCTATGCATTATCTTGATGCTTGACCACATCCTTCTTATGTGCTTTAAACTATGGATCTAAAATCCTGTCCTCCATATATTTTCTCAAGTCAAAAACACTTGTGTAAAGTGACCATGTGCTTTCCAATGAGGCACAAAACCCTTCATGCTGTTGAACATTTGTTTTCCATTTCTCTAATGCTTCGTCACTCTGCAATGATGATGTTTTCCAAGAAGGCATGGGGAAAAGAATAAGTGGCGGTCTAAACCACATTCCTATCCATTTCTTTCCTTGTGTTTGAAAATTTTTGGAATCATCTTTGTAATTTCCATAGCTCTTCTCATAGACCACCTTAGATTTGTGGGTGAAAGTACCTCCCTCCTTTTCAAGGGAAGGTTCAATGTATCCCACCTTTTGTTGCACGCTGCCAATGATTTTGCAAACTCTGTTTCAGGAAGGAATTTGTGAACACTTGTAATGCACTCTTTTAGCTTAGCAATATGACGGTTCTTAATATTGGGCTGATAGGCCAAATCCCTAAATGAAAAACACTACTCTCTTGGTTTGGGAAATTGAGGCCTCATACACAAACCTTTTGCCTTCACATTCACAAAATACTCATCTATCCTTCAATCCCATTCTATTTGATTTTACATTGTAGAAGCGAAGGATATTAATTGGGACTCCCCCATAAAGAGATCTATTTGAAAATATGACTTGTGACCGAAAAGGAGATTACACAAGTGAAATTCACACATGAGATTTTGATGTTTAGGGGAGCTTCTTGTAAATGCCTTTAAAAAATATATGTCATTGTTTATTTTATAAGGCAATTCACATGTTATTCTTGATAATTGCCACCTGTAGAACTGTTCCTCCAAGAAAGCACTGTATACTGACGAAGGTCTTCTACATGAAAGCAATTTTTCCCCTACTTCATAGGAAGCCTGTAGGTCCTTTTTGATATTTTCCTTTTTCTTTTCTATTTCTTTCCTTTCCATCTTCTCCTCTTCCAACTAATTTTTTAATGTCTCATTTTGAGAATGCAATTTTTCATAATTGTTACAAATTGTACCCCACATAATTCTGACATCCTGTATGTTAAAGGAAGTTTGAAATTCCTTATCAACTTTTACTTTAGCATTGGAAAGGGTTGTTTCTTCCTTTTCCTTGCATTACATTTGAAGTTTTTCAATTTTCAATTGTAAAGAAGAGATGAGGGTTTCTTTTGATTGTACCTTTATTTTTAGAAACTCTATTTCCTCTTGTTTGCTTGATGATTGCTTCTTGCTTTGAGAGGAGAATCACATGCTGCAATTGATCTTCTTCAACACCCCGACCTAGTGAAGCAGGAGATATAGGTTCTTCTTATGTAAGTATAGCCTTTCCTTTTTCTGTTTCCCTCGTGCAAGTAGATGGTTGTGGAAAAGTGTCAAGACTCATTTGTTCAGTGATTTCCATTTCTCCTTCAGCTGAATTTATGCTTCCCAAAATTTCAGCTGCCTCCTCGACGTCTTCATCCTCATGAAGAATCAATTTTTGTTTTCTTTTCCCAGTTACTTCTCCCAATTTCATCAATTTTCATTTTCTTTTGGAAATTTTTACAGCAGATGCAGTACCAGATATCTCCCCCTGTTCAGTGCTAGGTGTCATCATTTCTCCTTCAAGTTTAGTGAGGGATGGATTTGATTTGGGTGCAATAGATTCAGAGAGACCGTGCCTTTATTTCTTAGGAACTTTACCCATCTCATGCAACAAAGTTCTCCAACCCTTTTTACCCTTCTACTCTTTGATGGAGTGTTGACAAATCAGGTAAATGAGACCATGGTGCTTGACTGCTCCTTTATTCTCTTTATATCTAGTGGCCATATTGAGGATGTTGTCACACAGATATTGAGGTAAATTGACTTGATGCACTGATTTGTGCAAAACCTATTTCAAATAAATAAGAATCCATATTATATCACATGTTAGGGCATTGTATTCACCTTCGCATATGAAATAATTTACTATCCAAAAGGTGATTTTCCCATAGGGTTCAAGAATTGTATCCTTCAGGTAATGCCTTTGACGTTTTTTTCTTTATTAAGTGCCAATTGTGGTTCAGGATCTCCTTCGTCATGAAAAATTTTAATTAGCCTATTAGGTATTTATACGTAGACCTTCCTAAAATTTGTAACCCTTCACAAGGAATCCCTGAAATTGCACTAATGATCTTACTATTAATAGTAATCTTTGTGTCTCTTACCTTTGAAAACCTTCCGTTAAAATTTTTAACGAATTCTTCCACTACTGTTTCCTTATAGCCTTCAAATTTCTTCATGAATTCCAATCATCTTGCCTTTTCAAATAGCTCTGATACTTGTTTATCTCACAATAAAATGGATGCAGACTATGGTTCTGAATATTTTTTATGCCCCATTCTTCTAAAATGAAGCAAGGGATACATGTAGCTAGAATGATAACGAACAGTGCAAGGAATTATCAGAAGCAAGACTGAATATAGACCCTATAAGACTACTTACCGTAATTTGAAGGAAGGGCAGCAAGTATGCTTTAACGGAGGGTTTCTATTTTGTAAGAAGGTAAAGGAAGCCTCACATCTTTCCTTTCGTAATAAGGTAAAGGATGCCTAGGGGGTGGTTTATTACAAACACAAGTTATGAACTACTAATTGATGTGTTATAATTTGATGTGTTAATAAAAATTTATTCAGATATGTCAGCTTATTGAGATGTTCAATATGTCAATTGATTGCAACATTTAATTGTTATGTATAATGCTACACAATTTACTATTTAATAGTCTAGTTTATGTTATTACCATTTACATGTTTTGTTGTTCAGGTATAATTTGATGTGTTAATCAAAATTTATTCACTCCTAATTAATTGTAAAGCCCAAATGCTTTATACCCATACATCAAAAGGAAAAATAAGATGCAATTATTCATTAAGATAATTGTCTTATAGGACATAGGTGCTTTACTCAACTTGCTTCGGAGTATAGTCTACCTGCTATTTCATATATGTCACAAACATAGATATGTTAGGTTATTGAGATGTTCAATATGTCAATTGATTGCAAGTTTTAATTATTATAGATAATGCTACATAATTTACTATTTAATAGTGTAGTTTACATTATTGTTGTTGTTCAGATGTATTTTGATGTGTTGGGTACTTGCTTTGGAGTGTTGGCCACTTGCTTTAGAGTATAATCTACTTGCATTCGTATGTAAAATAATACCTCAAATTTGAGGAAAATGAACCTCTTTTCATGATAAATTTGACCCTCTACTCGGTTGCTTTGGAATGACAAGACATGAGTAATAACATTATGATTCTTCAAACAAAGACAAGGTAATGAACGACACTCCCAACACTCAGGGATTAAAGAATATGTTATCTCCTTTTTGCATGCAAGTATAACCTTGACTGAGACTAATCTATGAATACGAATTTGTTTACAAGATTTGAGTGGTATTAATGTTTGTTATGAATCATTTTAGACCTACAGTTAAATTTTGAGTCTTGGTTGAGTGAATAGGGTGCACCGTCTAGTTTACATTATTACCATTTACATGTTTTGTTGTTTAGATATAATTTGAGCATAATTTGATGTGTTAATACAACTTTATTCACTCCTCCTAATTGTGTTAATACACTTTACTATTTAGTAGTGTAGTTTACATTATTAAATTTTTTGTTTAGATATAATAGACATACCATAACCCCCATTCATTTATTATTGAACCATCATTCGTTACTTATTTACATATACTTGTATTTTTTTACCTCACATAATTTGGCCTTTGTAATATCACGTGGTAGTGTTGTTTTTGGTGTACACACTTTGTGTTTACCGCATAAGAGATAAGTTTGATCCAATTCTGGTTTTTTATGTGAGTTGGTAAGTATGTAGGAGTGTCATGCTAAGTGAATAAAGGATGTATTACTCATCTCTGGGTCCTTGAGACACGTAAAAAAGACATAACTCTATGTTAGTCCTTAACTAATCTAATTTTCCTGCTGACTCATCATCCCTAAAAGTAGAAAGGTAAAGGTAGTTAGAAGTTCCAGAGCTATATTCTGAGGTTCTGGAGCTATCTCCATTTCTTCTGGAGCTAAGTCTATTGGAATTGGAAAAGGTTGAGAACCTTGAGACAATATTTCTTGAAAGTATATGTTACTTGAAAAATCTGGTAGTGCACTAAATTGATCTTTTAAGGAAAAATGATATTTTTTAATCTCTGTCACAACACCCTGTTGTGGGTTACACACTCGTATAAAGGTGTTAATAGTGATTGGAAGGTTGGAAAAATATTAGAATTCAATTAGGACAAATTGTCATACGATAATCCACATTCATTTATTAATGAATGATAATTATTTATAGAAAACCTATTTTTTGTTTGCCTCACATACCTGGACCTTTATATTATCATGTGGTTGTGTTGTTTGTGGTATACCCACTGTGTGTATACCACAGAAGAGATAAGTTTGAGCCAATTTTGGTTTTGAATATGAGTTGATAAGTATGTAGGTGTGTCAAGTTAGGTGAAGAATGCTACACACTTTACTATTTAACAGTGTAGTTTATGTTATTGTTATTGTTCATATGTAATTTGACGTGTTGGCTACTTGCTTCGGAATGTTGGCCACTTGCTTCGATGTGTTGGCTACTTACTTTGGAGTGTTGGATACTTGCTTCAGAGTATAATTTTGAAGGTGAAAGAAGGTAAACAAGTTGTGAAGGATTTTTATTAACATCACTTTAGGTCTTAAATACATGTATTTTATTTGTCTCACATACCTGGACCTTTGTATTATCTTATGGTAGTGTTTTTTTTTGTATACACATTGTGTGTACAAAAAAAAAGAGATTAGAGGTGGATATTGTTCAATCCAAGATTATACATCAAATTTTTTTGACATAAAGTGTCCAGAGATTAATACCATCCAAATCTTCACCTAAATAATATAGAATCCACTTTAGTTGGTATGCAAAAGCTTCCTCTTTACTATACCTTTAAGATATTGACATGCACAAACTTTTCTCACATAAATTTAAAATTAATACACTAGAGAAAACAATTAATTTGTTTCTCTACTCCAATTGAGCTACATTGCTGATAGAACTAAATCCATTCATCATGTAAGATTGTAACATCATGTAAGATTTTATTCATCATTACAATTTTTCGTAACATCGTGTATGATTTTATTCATCATTACCATTTTATTTTATCTTCCCAATTGTCTTTCATTGAAACAAAGACATAAATCCATATAGTAACTAAAATTAAAATACAATTATAGTAAGAACATGTGAACCCAAAACATGAAGTTAAATATCATCAAATAGTATTACTATAATTTGCAAAACCAATAACTGTTGATGTGTTACAAATTATAGTAATAGACAATTTTACAAACATGTGGCTATGCCACATTTTTAGTTTGTTTTCTCATTACATAGGGGTGCACATCCTAACATCATTTTCAATTGTTCTTTCAATTGTTTGTTTTCCTAGTTGCACATGGTGACCACCTGTTGAAGCATGGCCAAGGCATAATATTTCATTTGCAACTTTTCCACACTCATTGTTTCCATGTTTTTATGTCCCTTATGTAGTTGAATCAACTCCATCTCTATACTGGCCTTCATCTCACGCAGGTCTACGAGCTTCACCCTTACATTTTTTCTTTCTGCACGTAGTTGTTTGTTCTCTTTTTCATAAAAAGCATTTTTCTCTTCCAAAACCTTTATATGTTTTTTTCAACTTCAGCCATCTCCTCGTAACTTTTATGCGAGGACTACTTTTTGGAAAACGAATCTATGAGAAAGCATTATGTTACGGTCTTCACATTTGTGAAATTAATGTAAAACAAATGTCAAAGTAAATAATTTGTTACGTTTCTCACCTCCAAAGATATTAGAATGCAATTCATCCCTTCTCCTCTTGGATGCAACAGGGTCACTGTCATACTTGACATTTTCCAATTAATCGTTGACAGTTCCAACTTTCTTTTGGTTACTAGGCATTTTAGACCGAGCCATCATAGGTTTCTATATGTATTTTTTTGTCCAATACTAGAATTATATTTTATTTGAAATGAAGCACTGGAATAAGGAAATTTTGACATCATCTTTTAAAATAAATGAGATATATAATTGAAGTTAGCTCATAAACAAATTTTGTTGCTCACACAAGAATAAACACCTCAACTCTGCAATGAAATTAATGAACTAGTAAAAATAAATTTACGTTATTATTATTGTTCAGATATAATTTGATGTGTTGGCGAATTGCTTTGGAGTGTTGGCTACTTTCTTTGGAGTACAATCTACTTGCATTCGTATGTGAATATAGACAATATTTTTTCTCTGTTATGTTATATACACATAGTGTATATACCACATACAACACTACCATATATACAGGGTATGTGATAATAGAATACACTCCAAAGCAAGTAAACACCAATCCGAAGCAAGTAGTCTATGCTCCAAAGCAAGTATACTATACTTACAATCAATGAACAAAAGGTATCAAACAATTTAGGTGATACTATGCTAGATACAAAGGGTAGTGATGATCCACTTGTCGTGGATGATATTACAATATATTTCATGTAGAGGAGTCAAGCCTGCAAATATGGTAAATAATTTGAAGGAAAAAAGAAACATATTGACGAAGAACCTTATAATCATAATTAGAAAAGAAGAAGGTTGATAAGCCCACAATTTGATTTTCCCAAAAGCTCTGAAATAAGTTCTCCTCCACTTTTGATTGTGGAAATTTTTTAGAAACGTAATATTGAAAAATAAATTTCACCTTAGCCACATAGTATTATACATACAATGAAAAAAAACTTATAAGTCAAGGACTTGCCTTCTCGTTAAGGAACTTAGCATAAGACTATACCAAACTAAGATTGATGGATGGTAGCAAATGGATTCAAATCTCACCTGAAATACAAATAAAGAACAACGTTAGTCTGCTTCTATAAATAGAGAAAATAAATGGTTCACATGTTAAGTATTTTAGTAATTCACTTGATGGTTGAATAAAGTGGGGAGAAGATGCGATGATTACCTGCTGATGTCAGTGTGCTGCCAAATGACACATACAAACAAAAAAACATAAAAACTATGACAACTATATTCATAAATAATCCACTGTGGTGCCACATGGCACATTCAAACAAAGAAAACTTTATGATAACCTTAACTAAGAATGATGGATGGTAGTAAATGTGATTCAACATATCACTTGCAATACAAATAAAGAACAACGTTAGTCTGCTGCTATAAATATGAGGAAATAAATGGTTCACATGTTATGATGCCACATGGCACATTAAAACAAAAAACATTTGTGAAAAGTATAATCATGAATAATGCACCATTTATACAACATGACACATACAAACAAAAAAACATAAAAAATGTGACAACTATAATCATAAATAATCCAATGTGGTGCCACAAGGCACATTTAAACAAAAAAAACCTTTGTGACAACTATAATCATGAATAATCATTCCATTGTGATGCCACATGACACATTCAAACATAAAACAAATTTGAAAGCTATAATCATGAATAATCAACACATTATGATGCCACATGGCACATTAAAACAAAAAACATTTGTGAAAAGTATAATCATGAATAATGCACCCATTATACAACATGGCACATTCAAACTAAAAACACTTATGATAACTATAACCATGATTAAATCCAACAAATACACAATTAAAGCACATGTTAATGTCAGTGTTATTATATTAAAATAATTAGGTTAGTAGTATGAAATCAGTTTTTCCTCCGTTGTCTAGTACACGCAAGGGAGGTAATTCTTTCAAAGTATGATTTTTTGGGGGTTCTTATGTATCGAGTATGGTGTCACTTTTGTATTTTGTGCCCACCTTGATTTTTTGGCGGGTACCACATCATCCTGGAAAATTTAAACAATATGTGTTACTATAATTCATACAGTCTAATAATAACGCAAAACCAACACTTCATGTAAAACATTTCCAAATAAGCTATTACCTGAGGTGGCTGGCTAAGATGCATTGCAAAAAGTGGCCAAATGGTAAATCCCCCTACAACATCGATGAACATGTCCATAAAACAAGTAGGATATAGTAGAGGGAAATATTCATCCACGACACTGAAGATCTCAACAATAACACAATGTGATGGAACTTTGCTCCTGTGGCAAAGTGCATCATCATAGACATTGTGCAATTTGTCATGGCCCACCAATTCTCCAAACATCAAGACATCCACCACATCACCAATAGATGGCACCGTAGTCAGGAACTGCTATGGATGTAGCAGGATTCGACGAGGCCTGCATTATAGGAACATTTTAGTCTTTTGAAAGAATTCTGGTAGTTAGTCCAAACAAAAATAAATTTATATACTATAACTTTATTCCTATTTTTAATTCTATTTGTATTGTAACATGGTTCACAACATGGAATCTTGATTCCACTTCGCAAAGAAGTTACTTACAAATCCTAATTTACAGGAAAATGTTCCTCCCCTTCTCTCTTGAGGCCATTGGGAGATGCCTGCAATGCTTCCACATTAAATTAGTTACAGAAAGTAACAAAATAAATCATAATTAAATGTTTGTGTATATTCCAAAAACATAATCAAATGATATTTAATTGTGTGCCTGTAAACTGGGGTGTATGTCGATCACATCATTCTCCTCTCTCCCATGAGTCCCGAATAATCCCTACAGGTAAACAAAGTGGTAAATACATCAAATAAGGTTATTAGATAACAAAATGGAGAATAAGGGTTAAGATAAAAAATAGAGTATGTTAACTTGTTTAAAGGGAGCTATTTAGTGATCCAGACACTAAATTTTTGATTGTATAGGGACACAATTCTATTGAATGTGTCTTAGACTTTCTGTAAACCGAGGTTCCAGAGCTATCTCCATTTGTTCCGAAGGTATGTTTATAAACTGAGGTTCCAGAGCTATCTCCATTTGCTCCAGAGCTATGTCTGTAAGCTGATGTTCCGGAGCTATCTAAATTTGTTTCGGAGCTTGTGGGTAATGCTAAAAGATTATTTGTACTAGTGGAGCAATAACTTGACTTGAGAAACATATGGGGACAATATTGTGTAATGAAGAGTAGAGTGAAGTTACTAGTTATTGATTGCATTCCTTGAGTGAGACTAATCAAGTTTGAAGTGTCTGCAAGAGAAAAGGAACTAAATAACCTTGGGAAGAGATATAAAGGCAAGAAATTTTAAGTATGACAAAGATGAAGAAAGCTTAAGTGGCTAGTTGGTGGACCAAGTGCATAGTTGGGTAAGAGAGTTTTTTTTAGATTGCATTCTTGAACTATACACATGATTATAATAACTCAATGGAAGATGTTTGACTAAGAATAAAGAGGTTAAGAAAGGATATGAAGACAATTAGATAAAAAAGACCAAAGAAAATCCAATTCAAATAAGAGTTGATGAAGGGGAACTAAGAGCACAGTGAGAAGGACAAATGTTTGAGGGAACCTTTTGAAATTAGATGATTTTGAGTCATGAAAGAAGGTAGTGAAGGTATGATGAGACAATATATTGATAGTGGGTGAATAAGTTTCTTAAGAGATAATTTTTTTGCATATTTTTCTACTCTTCAACCTAAAACTAAGACACCTAGATAGGATACTAGTTAAATTGGAAAAAATTGAGTGTTTGTAATTTTTTGTATGCAAGAAAGGGTGTGGTACACTACATCACTTCAAAATTTCAGGATCAAATTCAATGTTTAAGGCCTAAATTCACGTACCCTATCAAAATATTTAGTGAAGCTTTATGGGGACCCAACTATAGAAACGTTGGTTGAGGCTCATTAAAGAAAAAACATAGAGAGAAGAGTCTCAAGTGATTAGAAGGTGAAATAAAGGATCAACTTAAGACTTACCATGCTCTTCATTTCTTGCACTGCCATATCAACCATCATTTGAAAAGGTGCCGCTCCATCACTCAATTGCAACGAACCAACCTACAAGATAACAATTTTTTTATCACAATGGTTTTATAAAAAATACTACAAATTATAATTCACAAATTTTGTGTTCGCTTTTATTTACCTCAGCTTTATTTTTGCTGGTTGGTTTCGTTGCTACTTTTTTTTTGCATTTTACAAAAAATTGCAATAGTGGAATGTCGTCCTCCTACATACATATTGTATTTGTTTCACCTTTTTCTTAGATTGTTTCTTTGAATTATTGACGAAATAGATAGGGTAACGGGCGTAGGAGGAATACCTGTTCAAATGTCGGTTGATGGGTTGTTGCACGCATATGACTTCCGAATCCACAACTGATCGTGAGAGCTTCCTTTTGGCTAGGAGGAACTACCTGTAATGAAAACAAGACCACCAGAAGGAATTAAACAATATGGGCAGTGAACTGCCTAGCGTAGCTAGATCCGGGAAGTATGATACTTCCTAGATGGCTGTCAGTCCACTGTTTTAAACAAATTAATGCTGTAAACAAAGTAAATCCTATTGTTATTTTGAAATGATTTAGGTATCTCACTTAAAACACAATAAGAAAATAGATCTAATCTAACAGGTAAGCTAGAATAGAATCCAAAGGTCAAATGATTGGTTCTGGGTCTCTGCAGGTCTGATAAAGGTCTCAGGTAGGTCACAGGTGAGTGAGGGTGAGGTAAAATTAGGTGGGTAGGTCTCTGTTTAAGGTTGTGTGGGTAAACACAGAGACTGGTGTCGGTCAGGGGTGACCGATAGTGGTTAGGTATAACCGGCGCTGGTTACTGTGAGATCTGGAAATGTCACAGAACAGGGTTTTGGTCTCCTTTGTGATTGCACAAAGGATTTTGGTTGGTCGGGACGAGGTATTGGGTGACTGGAGTAGGCTTTTGTGAGGTTTTAATGGGTCTATGGAGGTGAAAATGTTGGAGAAGGTCAATAGGGAGCAAGATAAACAATGGATGATAAAAAATGATGAAATGAAATAACCAGGAAAGTATGAGGTTGTACTTACTTGGATTTCATTCCTAAAGGCATGTGTGTGAAGGATGGAGGTGCTGATGATGGGTTTGAAGGCTGCAAGTGATCACCAACTAAAGAAAAGCTTCTGCATGGGCTACATGCACACTCCTCTTTGCTTGGATAGATCAAATCGTGGCTGGGATGGCTGTGTAGGAGAAGATGCTCAATCTCCTTCCTTGGATGTGAGTTTTCACTGGAATTGGCTCTCTGAAGATGTGTTATCTCTCTGAGATGTGTTCTTGCTCATCAAATTTCTCCCAATGTTTTTATTCCAAATTTTCCAACCTTGAGAATAAGGTTGTTTAGGGGTTAAAAGGGGTAACCGATGGCGGTCCGGGCTTAACCGGCGATGGTTAGGGGTAACCGACGTCGGTCAAGGTGGGATTTCCTAGGTTTACTAAACTTAGGGAGATCCTCCTGATTTTCTTGGATCTCATGTCATTATCCCATCGGATTAGACTCAGAGCCTCTTGTGAGCATGCAGGAATGTGGTTAGAGGGAATGTAGGCATTGATTTTTAGGGTTTGGGTAAGTCTTAGTTAGTTATGGGAACTTGCTAAGAATAGGTCTTAGGTTGAGTTAGCTTGGTGAGGTGTCTAAGTGAACTATATGTGTAGATATTATTTAAATAAGATATTTAAATAATAAATATAGTGAGGATAATGCATTAATTTAATTAAATTAATATTAGTGGGGTGAAGGGGGTCATGGCTAGGTAAATGTAATAAAGGGTGCTTATATGTCGAGGGACAAAAGGGGAGTGTGACCTAATTTTAGTGTCTACATTTTGCCCCTTTTTGTTGCGTAGCTTGTATTGGTAAGTGATGCTAACAAAAATAAGATGTGGTTGCCCCATGTGAGGGTGAAGGTGATCCCCCTCAAACCAGGAACTGACAAGGTAGCAGGCTGAAGCGGTGAGTGGTTTGATAAAAGGTAAATGTGAAGAAAAGGCAAGTGGGTACATGGAAAAAAGGGTGAAAGGTCTACTCAGGAAATCTAGGTAATGGGTCAGGGTCACAGGTAGCAAGTAGTCAAACACACGCACACATGTATAAACTGCAGCACGCTACCGGGTTGAAGAGCAGGCAAACTCTACATCGTCTAAGGTCGATAGGTTTATCCAAACAAGGTTGAAGTGAATCTAGTATCCAAGGTATAGGATAAGGTCAGGAAGCACAATGTAGGTTAGGTGCAGGAACGTTTAGGTATGTTCTAGTACACCAAAGGTAGGGTCAGGATAAACGTCATGGCAATAGGCTAGGTAAGGTCATTAGGTCAATCAACATAGGTAACAGTGCCGCAAGGTATAGCGAACACATGAGGTCAAAGGTCACTAGCGATGGTCCAGGTCCAAATATCTAGGTCACAACATGGGTAAGGCTGAGGTAAGGGTAAAATAAGGAGTCCCCAAAGGAGGAAAAATGGAGGTAGTAAATGATGAGGTCAGGAAAGGTAAGGTAATGGGTTGGGTAAAGGTATGGGGTAAAGGAGGTAAAGGGTGGGGTAAAATGGAAAAGTAAGGGCAATGTGTAGGTAAGGTGACCGATGGTGGTCATGGATAACCGACATCGGTATAGGAAAACTGGCGATGGTTAGGTAGGGCACGAGACCGATGCCAGTCTAGGGGAACCGACGTCAGTTAGGTCGGGTTTGGTATAAAAACAAAAAATCCACATTTTTATTATTCATTTGTGAATTACGAAGTGAAGAAAGGACAAAAAAAGAGAGAAAAGTGAGAAAAGCATCTGGAGGAAATGGGATAGTGAGCTGGCAGTGTGAGTGGACAGTGGTTGGGTTGGTGAGTAGCGGTTCCACGAGATCTTCGCGAGGGATTCGATTGGTTGGAGTGTGTGTGGTAGATATTCGGTGATGGTAAGAGGTGGGAGAGGGATCGGGTGGACCACTAGCACAGCGGCCAGATGTGCCACCGAGATGGTAGTAGTGTGACGAGGTAAGCACCTAACTCTTTAATGTTAATTAGATAGAGTAGAGGGTGTAAGAGTTGTTATTTTTAGGGTTTGGGTGGGTTTTTGTATTTTGTGGGTCAGAAAAAAAGTTAAATCAGGTATGGGGGGAAAAATGGGCAAAAAAGAGAGGGTTGTAGGAAATTGGATAGGTGGGGTGGGTAGGGGTTTTGGGGTAGTGTAGGTCATTGTAGGTGGGGTAAAAGGGATAGGTGGGAGGGTTTTAGAAAAAAAAGGGGGGTTTGGGAAGTCGCAGATTTTTCTGCGATAGTGACCGGCGTCAGTCAAGCTTGGCCGACGTCAGTCAGGTAGAACTGGGATCGGTCACCTAACAGGTGAATGATGCCGGTTACATGGTAACCATGGTCAGTCAAGTTGAACTAGTATCGGTCACCAAATAGGTGACCGATGCCAGTTTAAGGGTGACCGGAGTCAGTTAGGATGAACCGGCACCGGTTCGGTTTTTAGGCAAAAGGGTCCAAAAAATGATGTAGGTTAGGTGGTTGAGATGGGTAAGGTAAAAATAGGGTGGTGGGTAATGATAAGTGATGAATAAGGTCATGGTAAAGGTAGATTAATGTTGTGCTTTGGATTGGATGTAGGGTCGATCACAGTTACACATGCGAGACAGGGTTCCGCCACTATTGGTGACATTGCACAGCCTAGCGAGCCCGTTGGAGCTGCAACACGTGGAGGCAGTGGGCTTGAGTGGTATTTGGTGCTACCGACATGCTGTTCAGTAACCTAGTTTGATGGTCACACTCATCGATAGATGGGACTCCATGACCAACACATTCCACCTTCCGACGGGTGAGATGACTATCACCCTAGAGGACGTGTTCCAGATTCTGAGGTTACCCATATTGGGGGCCCAGGTGTACTCTATCTCCTTTGAGGCCTCAGAGGAGCTGATCGGGACCGTATTTGGCAAGGGGGCAGTGGAGTTGAGCTTCCATAGTGCCAGTTTAAGCTATGATGAGATGTACCTAGCCCGTCCGGATGAGACGAGGCTAGTAGTTTTGTTGATGGAGGCAGTGTGCTGCTATGCACTGCCTGATGCAGAGGGTGGACGCTTTCCCCAATCATTGATGGGGGTGCTCCATGATATGATGGTGCACGAGACATGCTTCACCTGGGCACCAACATTCTTGGTGCAACTTTACAGAGAGTTGTGGGCGTATGGGTGGCTTGCGCAGGTTTAGCCTGTGTTGTACATTTATACTGCACTGCTGGGCCTACGAGCACATAGTCTGTGTTTGACCTATAGGGATGCCCCAAGTAGATGCATTCCCACCGAGATGTGTGCAGTTGGGATATAGGAGATGGGTGCCGGTTACAGGAGAGTGGAGGTCAGATAGGCCGACATATGATGTGGCCCATTTTCGGCAGTTGTTGGAGGGGTTGTCTGGAGTGGACATTATCTGGAGGCCATATGTGGGATTCCCCTCATATAGGCACATGCATGAGGAGCTAGCTGAGCTCCAGCTAGAGAGGTGGATACAGGGTCGCCGTGCTGGGGAGGATGAGATGATCCCGGTAGACAGGGTCTGACGGCAGTTCGGGCTCGTATAGGATATTCCTCCGCCCTTCCCACAGTATCGGAGAGATGATGTGGAGAGGCCTCTCCCTCTACCACAGCCTACAGTGCCTACAGGAGAGGAGGAGTAGCCAGTGGATCAGTGGATTGATGACACCAGATACACAAATAGGTATAGGCAGTGGTGGGCGGCTCAATTATGAGCCATACCCCCCAGACTAGGGTAGCTAGATTTATCTACCTTGACAGTGCAGAGAGACACCCTACAGGGGCAGGTAGTGATGTTGATCACGTAGATAGGTATACTGTAGACACAGCTGGAGGGGTCAGAGGCAGAGGTAGCAGAGCTACGAGTACAGGTGGCCAGTCTGCAGGCCCAGATGGTGGAGGGAGAGGGTGGAGGAGATGGAGGAGATGGAGATAGGGTATGGTCAGGTGGTAGCCCTACAGGCTCAGGTGGTAGGATTACAGGGTCCATTTGGCCATAGCCCAGGCACAGATTGGGGTCTTACAGGCCTAGATACAGGCATAGGGATAGGGGGCACCACCACAGGCATAGGGGTAGGGGGCACCACCATAGGCGCAGGGAGCTGGTCCCAGTTCACAGGCTGGTGCAGGGTAGATACAGGGGCTGAGACCTATGGGACCACCATAGACCGTGCCTATATCTAGGCTACAAGATGCCCTAGGTGAGGTGTGATACTATCAGGACTAGCTCATGGCAGCCGGGATAGACTTCCTCTCTTACGGAGAGTACAGGGCACAACAGGCATCTAGTGAGAGGATGAGATCCCGCACACATAGTGTGGAGAGCATAGGAGGTTAGCGAGCTCCGAGGCCTGATCAGGGAGAGGCCACCAGTGCATGGTGACCAGAGCTAGGTGATGTGCTAGCAGGGACACAGGAGGCCGAGGGTGTAGGTGACACAGAGATGGAGGACATCCGGCAAGATGTCTGATATGTGGCCACCCTGATTTTTGATGTATATTAGTGATTATTTTTGATATATATGCCGGCCTGCGTGCCAAAGATAGTTGTATTTTTGATCACATACCAGCCTGCGTGCCAAAGATAGTGAGGATGTATGAGTGATTTTGTTGTATATTGTGAGCATATACCGGCCTGCGTGCTGAAGATTTTTTGTATTGATTCATTCATTCTTTTTGTATATATGAGACCAACCTGCATGCCGATGACATTTTGTATTGTATATCGGCCTGCGTGCCAACATTTTTGAGATGATGGCCATGATGAGATAGGCATGTATTTTGAGATACACATTTATTGATTTATATGATGAGATTCATGGTATTTTGTGATGTGTTAATATGTTTATGAGATATTGGTTTTATGGCTTGTGTTAGATGAGATATGGATTTGTTACTTTGATATGGATGGAAATTAGGTGAGTTAGGCATGATGGAGTCAGGTCAGTTTAGGCATGGATCGATTCAGGTTATAGGCATGGATTGAGTCAGGTTTGGTAGGCATGGATTGAGTCAGGTTATATGCATGGATTGAGTCAGGTTATAGGCATGGATTGAGTCGGGTTAGTAGGCATGGTTGAGTCAGGTTATAGGCATGGTTGAGTTAGGTTGGTTTATGATTCAGTTTTTAGGCATGGTTGAATCAATAGGCATGGATACAGGTTATTTGAGGGATTCATATGGGAATGAATGATACTATGGGTCATATGTGATCTATGCATAGTGATGATAGAGGAATGGTAGGTGTAATAAATGTATAAAATGGTAAACAACTTGTTATGTATGTGGCTTAATTTCCAATTTTGTTAGAAAAGGGGAACTAAGTGAAATGTGGGGTAAATGGTGAGTTAGGCATGGTTGATGAATTGTTTAGGGTAGAGAATGGCCGAGCTAACCTCCAAGGGCCCCATGCCCTCGGAGTGCTGCCTACATAGTCCCGGTGAAAAGGGACCTCAGGCCGATGTAGTTCTCCCATGAGCTAGGGAAGAATATGAGAATGAGTTGGTAGGTTTGTGGGCATGTAGTGGGTTTAGGTTTAATAGGTGTGGGTAGATTATAGGTAAAATGTTGTAGGTGAAGGTGATTATAGCGAAAGGGGAGGATTACCCCCAAAGGTAAGCGTCGAGGACCAAGTCCTGTATAAGGTAATCAAAATGTAAACAAAGATGGTTAAAAGATAAGAGGGGGGCAATAAAGCCACCTGATTGGGTAGGATCATACCAAGTAGATCATACCTTGAAGGGGGTGATGAACACAAGACCTGAAAGGCATTACACGATTAACTGTTCTACGGTGAAAGTAGTCACAGGATCACCAAATGTCAAAATTCCAAGATGTCCCTTGAGGTGATTGAGGAAATGAGAGTGGAAATGGTAAGGTGGGTGAAAGGTAGTTAATTGTATATGTTTGGAGTGATAGGTCTTTTGGGCAAGAGGTTTGAGGTCACAATGGGCAAGTCCATGACTAAAAAGTGTTTTTGTTTTGATAGACTGATCGATGTGGGAAGTCTATATGGGATAAATAATATGGTACTCCTTGAGGTCTTTGTGAAGCTGATCGATGCGGGAAGCTTCAGTTTCTCTCATTTTTTTTTGAAAGCTTCACATAGCTGTCCTTCGAGGGAGCAGTCTATTTATAGTAGCAATTTGGTCGAGAGGAAGATGTCCTTTTGAGGGAGTCATCTTTTTTATTAGAAGTTTGACTCAAGGAGTTTGGTCCCATTGGAGGTCTTTGAAATCATGGACAAGACCAAGGTGAAGGATAGGACTCTTGTTCAAAAGGCAAGGTGGAATGACCATGGGATCTCATCTAAAGGTAGATGAAAAGTATCCATGAGAATCATGCTATGTGCAGTGCCATGGTACACATATTCAAGAGAAGATAACAAGTGACAGGTACTCACATGATTCTTGTTTAATCATTAGGGTGGTGTATGGAGTGGATAGCACTCAAGGGACGAGCCTGTAAAGAGACAAAGGGTGAGGTAGGACAACGAGTCAACAATAGAATGGTTGAAGATGCAATGCGTTAAGGGGCTCAGGTTCGGGGTTTACCCTCAAGTGAGGACAAACGATAGGCACCCGATCCATAGGTATGAGTTACGATGTATGGTCCAAGCCAATTAGGAGTGAATTTTCCCCATTTACTTTTTTCTACTTTGGTTACGTGTTGATTTTCTTTCAAGACAAGGTCACCGACTTGGAAGGTTCGTTCATGAACATGTTTGTCATAAGCATGTTTGATACGTTGTTGGTAAACTTGAAGGTGATCCAGAGCGTTAAGATGACATTCGTCTAATAACTCTAGTTGTGCTAAGCAGGTCCTGATGAAAGTCATCATCAGTAAGCATGTCATGGAGAGAAATGTAGAGTGAGGGGATCTGGACTTCGAGAGGTAGAACAACCTCTGTACCGTAGACCAGCGAAAAGGGTGTGGCCGTAGTGGAAGTGTGAATACTAGTGTGGTATGCCCATAGGGAAAAGGAATGTGTGTATGCCAATCCTTCCCAGTATCGTCAACCACTTTCATGAGAATTTTGTTGAGGGTTTTGTTAGTGGATTCGGCTTGGCCATTGGTTTGTGGGTAATAAGGTGATGAGAAACTAAGTTGAATGCCGAAGGCATCGCAAAGTTTTTGCAATGTTTTGTTTTTGAATTGTTTTCCATTGTCAGTGATGAGGCGATGAGGGACACCAAAGTGGCAAATGATGTGATGGTTAATGAACTCACATATTTTCTCAGCTTTTATGGAGATGAGTGGTATGGCTTCCACCCATTTTGTGTAGTATTCGGTAGCAGTTATGATCCATTGATGGCGTTGGGAAGAATGAGGATTGATTTCTCTGACAAGATCCAAACCCCATTGAGAGAAGGGCCAAAGGTCACAAGTGACCTGTAAGGCATGACTGGGTGTATGATGAAGGTTGGAATGTTGTTGACATTTCACACAACATTTGACATAGTCACAACAATCATGGTTAAGGTTCGGCCAGTAATAGCCTAGGCAAAGAATACGCTTAGCAACAGCAAGGCCACTAAAGTGACCTCCACATATGCCATCATGAACCTCCTTAATGGTATAAGGAATTTCAGAACTTGTGAGGCATCGTAAGAGAATACCATCAAAGCCACTTATAGAGGAGTCCCCCCAGGATGAATAAAATAGAGAGACCTTTTTAAGGAAGGCGCGTTGTCCGTTACAGGTGAGATCAGGAGGTAAGATGGAGAGGGAAAGGTAGTCGGAGTATTGTTTATACCAAAGGTCACTCAGGGTCAGGGGTGTCATTTCCAATTGAGTAAACATCATGAGGTAAATAAGAAGGTGAATGGAGGCATTGTACGGTGACAAATATTTTGGAATCGGCAGGGGAAGCGGGTATTTGGGAAGCTAAGCAGGCCATGGTATCTGTAAATTTGTTGGTTGAACGTGGGATGGTTTGAAGGGTGTAACGATCAAAGGTGGTCAAAAGTATGTCTACATGATGTTTATACTTTTGAAGTATCTCGTTATGAACATTGGTACATACCATTGACTTGGTTTATGACCAATTGTGAATCACCAAAGATGTGGATTGATTTGACATCTAGGGCATAGGTAGGCCTGGAGACCTAGTACGAGCGCTTCATACTTGGAGCAATATTGTTGGTGCATTTAAAGTCTAATTTGAAAGACAAAGGCATGGGTTCTCCATCTAGAGGAATGAGGATAACACCAGCCCCACCCCCACGTTGACACTTGGAACCATCAAAGAACAATGTCATTTGGTAAGGGGGTTCGTCCAAGGAAAGGGTAGCAATTGATTCATCGAGAAAGTCAAAATTAGAGGGTTGGTCCCCAGCAATAGGTGCATCAGCCAGTTGGTCAGTGATAGCCTGGCCCTTAATGGAATTTTGGTGAATGAATTCGAGGTCAAGATCAGCTAAAAGCATAAGCCATCGCATGACACGCTGATTTTGATAAGGTTTGGCGTACATGAAGTGTAAAGGATCAGTGTTGGTCACAACATAGGTTTTGTGGTTGAGTAGGTAATGGTGGAGTTTGGTGGCAACGAAAACTAAGGCTAAGCAAAGCTTTTCTGGATGGTTGTATTGGGTTTCATAGTCCAAAAGAGTATGGCTTATGTAATAAACTGCCTACTCCCTGTGTTGTTCATCGCGATGAGACAAGCATGGCTCCCAAGGAATGATCAGTAGCTGATATGTATAGGTAAAAAGGTTGATCATCTTTAGGTGGAATGAGTACGGGTGGTTGGAGAAGGTATTGTTTTAGGGCCTCAAAAGCTTTGTGATAGTCATCATCCCATTTAAAGGAGACATCCTTCCTAAGTAGATGATGAAATGGTTGACACCGATCAGATAATTGTGAAATGAAATGGCGAATGGACTACAATTTACCTTGCAGGCTACGGAGTTGTTTAAGGTTAGTGGGCAGAGGCATTTCCAGAATGGCCTTGAATTTAGTAGGGTCAACTTCTATACCACGGAGGGAAACAATAAATCCCAGGAGTTTTCCTGAGAGAACCGCGAAGATGCACTTTTTAGGTTGAAGGTGGATGCAATATTTAATGAGGTGGTCAAAGATGGTTTCGAGGATGGTGAGGTGCTCAGTGTGACGTTTAGATTTGGCCAAGAGATCATCCACGTAATCTTCCAATATGTGATGCATGATATCATGGAAGATGTAAGTCATAGCACACTGATATGTAGCACCAGCATTTTTAAGGCCAAAAGGCATGACTCGATAGCAAAAGGTTCCCCAAGGGGTAATGAATGCGGTCTTGTGCTGATCTTCTAGGGCAAGCAAAATTTGGTTATAACCTGAGAAGCCATCCATGAGTGAGAGCATCTCATGACCAGCGGTGAGGTCAACCAGTTGATCAATACCAGGCAAGGGAAAGTCATCTTTTGGGCAGGCTAGGTTGAGGTCACGAAGTCCATGCAAATGCAGAGTCCCCCTATTGCTTTAGTAACAGGGACAATGTTAGAAATCCAACAAGGATAATCAATGGGTAAGATGAAGGAAACGAAAAGAAGGCACTGAAGTTCTTCTTTGACGAGAAGAGCAATGCGAGGGTGCATTTTCCTTAGCTTTTGTTTGATAGGTTTGGCATCAGGAATGGTTACGATATTGTGGACCACTATGGTGGGGTCAATACTGGGCATGTCTATGTAAGACCAAGCGAAAGCATGGTTATGATCTCAGAGAAAAGAAGTGATGGCTTCTTGTTCAACAACATCTAAAGATTGTCTGATCTTTAGGATGTGTAGGTCGTCCTGAGTATGAATGTTGATCTCGATAGTCAATTCATTCAACATGGTTTGTGTCTCAGAGGGTAACGACTGATGAATATATGAGTCTTCTGCACCAAGGTAGGTGAGTATGGATTCATCATCCTGACATTGAATGACATTAATGGTAGGTGTGTCATCATCGATCATCTCAGGATACAGGAATGGGAGAGTGGAAGGGGCCTCACCTTTGCGTTGATAAGTCAAAGGCCCCAAGGAAATGGTGTTTATGAAAAAAAAAAAGTTAGGAGGGATAGATTCAGGATCCATCGACTCTGTCGGTGAGGGTGGTGATGAAGGTGGAGAAGGGCTAGGGTCTTCAATGAGTTCAATGCGGGCCTGTTTGGTAGGAGGTTCGGGGAAGCCGATACCACTACGGTCATTATGTTTGTGGGTGGTACATGGAATAACGTATGGCGGCCTTGCTCGTAAAAGCCAAAACCAAAACCCTTCCATGCACAAGTGGTGCAGGAAGGTGTGGGTGAAATGGTGATTGGTAAGTGATTGGAAGTCAGCGGAAAATGGGCGGGGTTGTGATGGTGGTTCAGGTGTGTAAGTGGTAGTATCAAGTCCCCCATAGGTGAGACTAGTACAAAGATGAGGAGGACCATAAAGGAGGCATTCTCCTATACAGTGATCATAGTGAGGGTGTTGGTGAAGGCTTCCATACTCATGTGGAGTAAGGAATGTGTTGACACTATATAGGTGGTACTCCCCCAGAGTGAGGCGTTGAAAAACACCTTCCAAGGGATCAGTGGTTGGTATGTAGGTAGCTGGTATGGATGATGTGTCAGAGGTCGATGTGGAGGTGGAGTTAACAGATTGGGAAGCTAATGGGTCAGCCGTGGAGGTTATAGTAGCGGTAGGAATAGAGGAGGTATGTGCGGTGAAAGCAGTGGCTGTACTAGTAGGTGGAGGTGTAGGTGAAGTGGTAGTGGTTGCAGAGGTAGATGGCTTGACAGGTATGAGCACATCATTGGGTTGGTAAAGCATGTTGCATGTTTTGAAAGGTGATGGGTCAGCTGGAATGGTATAAGTGTGTCCTTCATGTTCAAACTTTACACAATGATGCAAAGTGGAAGGAACACAACCCATGACATGGATCCAGGGTCTACCAAGCAACAAGTTATATTGGAATTCCCCCTCCAAAATGTAAAACAATTCTGGAACAATGCAGGGGCCCATGCAAACGTGAAGGATGACAGTGCCTAGTGTGGAGGTGATAGCGTCATTGAATGAACGCAACATGACCGGATGTTTATGCATGCAATTGTCAGGTATGTGCATTTGAGAAAATGCATGGGATGAAATGATGTTAATGCTAGTGCCTCCATCAATCATCACATGGCGTACCCGTATGTCATCAATGTGGACAGAGATGAAGAGGGCTGGGTCCAGGTCATCATTTTGGTGTGGCGTGATCTCCTCCTTTGAGAAGCTAAGGGAGGCCACTTGGTGAACAAGGTGAGGTGAGGATGAAGGTGGTAATTTGGTGAGAGAGGCTACATGATGGGGTGTGATAATGGAGGCTACGGGTGTAGGGTCATTGGGTAAAACCTCAATAGATTGAAGAACCTCCATGAGGGCTTGACGATGGGATTCTGAGGTTTGGATGAGGTCATATAAGGACATTTTGAGGGGAGATTGGTGTAGTTGTTTGAGCATGGTGTGATGTGTGATGCCATTAGAAATGGGGTATGTGGGGCCGTAGATAGTTATTTTAGGTATGGGTGTAGATGGTATGTTGGGTATAGGATTGGTTGGTGGGTCAGCTACCTTTTCTTTACCCTTCTGCACACGTGTAGTGACGTGTACCATGTTGATTTGAGGGAAGTTGTCAAATGGAGAAGGTGTAGGGTGAGTGGTATAACAACATGAAGGGAAAAAACCTACTGGAGGAGAAAATCCCTGTGAGGTCAGTTGGGTGCAATGACATTTGGGTGGTGGCATGGAAAGTTCTCTAATGTGAACCATGTTAATTTCAAATCTTGTGGGTGGTTCTAGGAGCTGTGAGGGTGGAGGTTGTGGTTGTTGAGTGGGCAGTGTGGGAATGGGTGTTGGTGAAGCAGGATCCTCATCAAGAAGGTCATCATCGTCAAAGTTGGTTTCCGGTGGACACAATTGGATAAGGATGGTTTTCAAGGCCTTGTAGTTCTCCACATCATGCCCTGGCACATGATGGTATGCACAAATTTTAGTATCATCAAACCCTTTTGGCTTGGGTTTAAGGGGGTCGTAAGGTCGGAGTGGTGGTAATGTGATAACAGAAGTCTCGAGGAGGTTGGTTAAAATTTTGGCATAGGACCCTGCTAGTGGATCACAATGGGAAGTGAATGTGGGTTTGGGTGTAGGTGTGGTTGGTTGTCGGGGAATTGTTTTTGGAAGAGTAGGAATGGGTTCAGGCTATGGGTTTAGGTGCCGGTGTGGTTTGAGGTATCGGTCGGGTTCATTTGGGTAGGGGTACAGTAGATGGATGGGTAGGAGGGTGTGGGGTTGTTTTGACTACCTTGTTGTGGGGTAGTGGGGTTTTGTTTTTGGGTTGCACCTTCTTGGGTAAAGGTGATGTGGGTGTATGAGGTCTAGAAGGAAAAGTAGATGGAGGAAGAGGGCGAGTTACCCATGGGGATAACAGGGGTGCTGTGAAGGTAGATGACGTGGGTCATACTTGGGGTGTGAGGGAAAATGACTAAAGTGTAGTGGGTAGTGAAGCAATAGCTGAAGGTATTGGAGGTATTGGTGGTAAAGAGACTGCAGGTGTGGGTATAAGTCATGTTGTGTGCCTGGGTAGGTTAGAGGTTTGTGAGGAAGGAATGGGTTGTTGTGTTATTGGTTTATGGATGGGTGAAGGGTGCTTGACCATGTTGGGAAGCTGAGGTCTTAAGGCAGATGGGACAAGTGCGGGTGTGATTGGTGCAGTCAGGGTATGAGGTCGATGAGTTTTTTTCTTTGGTTTGGGTGTCAGAGTAGGTGTGGTATTGATGTTGGAGGATGTAGCTAAATCCAGTTTAATAGGTGGATGAGTAAGGCTGGTGGTCGGGGTGACCCCTAAAGTGGTAATAGGTTTAGTGGAGGAAAATGTTGTGGGTATGGGTTTGGGTTTAGATGTAGGTCGGGTTATGGGTAAGGGTGTGGTGTGAGTGCTAATGGGTATTATGGAAGGGGTTGCAACAGCAGTGGTTGTATTTGGTTTGATGGGTGGAAATGTGTTTGGGTAGATAGTGGAGGTGTCATCGAGGGATCTCTGCATCTATGTTGAGACAGGGAGTAAGAGGCACCCCCATAGTAAAGCCCTATCCACATAATCTAAGTGATCAGCCAAACATGAGAACGACACGTCTGTGGGTGGAGTTGGTGAGGACCTAATGGGAATTCCCGTAAAATGCATCTTAGAGACAGGGAATTGGCCAGCTTCAGCTTCCGTGGGTAAGAGAGCTGAAAGTAGGTCTGTTGGATGTTGGGTAGCTGATGGAGAATGCTCGCCAAGAGGCAAAGGTATCTCCACTGGGTCTATGATGGGTGGAAGAGATGATGGGAGCTCCTCTATAAGTGGAGGAATAGATAGGTGCTCCTCTATGGGTGGAGGAGGTAATGGGTGCTCCTCTATGGGTGGAGGAGGTAATGGGTGCTCCTCTATGGGTGGAGGAGGTAATGGGATATCCTTTATGGGTGGAGGAGGTATGGTAGGTAAAGGTTATCTAAGTGGTGAAGCTAGGGGTGAGAGGGGCTCAATGTTAGTGGAAGACTCCTCTGTTGGTGATGAAGGAGATGAAAGGTGTTCCTCTGTTGGTGAAGGAACAATGGAGGTTGGTTCCAATGTGGAAGGAGGATTTCAGGCTAGGATTTCCTCTATGGAAGGGATGTGAGGTAATTGAGAGGTGACAGGTACCTCGTTAAAGATTGCGTGAACCTCATGGGTATGGGTATCATGAGTGGATGTCTCACTGGTTTGATTGGATGAAGGGGCATGGTTGGGAAACGGTTTTTTGAAGATTTGTAGATTTTGGTTGGGGGTGGCATTGGGATTATCCACAGTTAACTCACCTTTCTCGAGCATTTCTTGGACAATATTCTTGAAAGTGATGCAGTTGCCATCACTATGACCCTTCACTCGGTGATAGTTACAGAAATCATGCTCTTTATACCATGCGGGCATGGGGTGAGCAGGGTCAAAACCAGTGTGTGGTTTTATGGGTGGAAGGGTGATGGCTCCTACTTTGATAAGATTTTCTAAGATAGAAGAGTAAGGTTCCCCAATTGGGGTATATTTTTGCTACTCTTGTCTGAATCGAAAAGCCTGGACAGGTGATAGATTAGATGAGGGTGTAGCCTGATTGGATGGATGTGTTGGGCCGGCCTTGAGTACCACTGCGTTAGCGGTACCCTTAGCCTTTGAATAATTGGTTGGTGGTTTGGAAGAAGAAGAGGTTTCATTTGACTTGAATGTCAAATTCTTATTTCGTAATTGGATTTTCTTCTCTTCGATGGCCCGAATCTCTAACTTTCATGCCATAGTGAATGCCTCATCGAATGTTCGGAAGGTTTGGACCTGCAAGGTCGGGGAGATATGTCTGGTGCAAGCTCGTGTGAAGAGCTCGATGAGTTCAGTTTGTGGTAGTTGGAAGGTAAGTTGATTGATCAGGTTGTGCCAGCGAGTGACAAAATCTGTGATAGATTCATCCTCGTACTGACGTGTGGAATATAGATCGGTCATGGTAACCTTCTTGGCAATATTGATAGAGAAATGATCCAAGAAAGCTTGGGCTACCTGATTGAATGAGAATATAGAGTGTTTAGGTAACCCACTATACCAATCTAATGCAGGTCT
Organism: Taxus chinensis; assembly: GCA_019776745.2. NCBI lineage: Eukaryota > Viridiplantae > Streptophyta > Pinopsida > Cupressales > Taxaceae > Taxus > Taxus chinensis. Next base: position 270,570,423 of record CM034146.1, on the reverse strand, counting down.
AGTGAGGGACATGGGAAAGGTTCTCAAAAGCAAGGCATCATCATGAGTGATCAGATAACACCCGTGTTTGAACGAGCGCAAATGCTGTTGTGGGTCTTCCTTGCTATTGAAGTGGTTGAATTTAGGCATTTCCCAATGCACAGGGTATGAACAGATAGGAATGGATGGGTGAATAGGATCGTTGCAAATCTCGTCGTAGGTGAGAGTGTTGCGGGAGCCGAAACCAATGCCTCCAATGTCTGCATCTTGTCTAACATTAATTTAATTAGGTCATTGGTGGGTTGTCATGATTCGATGCCTCCTATGGAGTGAGGAGGTTGGTTTTGGGCATATAATGGGGTGGCATTCCAGTGTATGGGGCTGCCATGTAAGGTGGTGGAGAAGAAGGTAGTGAAATAGGGGGTACGTACCCGGAATGAATAATAGATGAAACAGGCAGTTGTTGGTAGTATGTATATGGGGGTGGAAGGGTCATGGTAACCCTAGTGGCAATAGGGGCTAATGATTATGGAATGGAAAGAACCACATTCTGAAATGGGGTAGGGGTCACCGACACTGGAGGTGGGAATGTAGCTACAGGTATGTATGAGACATTAGGGGTGGATGAGGTTGTGTTTGGGGTAGTCGTCGAGGGTATGGTGGATGTGATGGGTACCACAGAGGTAACAGACACGGTAGTCATAGCGGGTATAGAACCTAACTACGAAATGACTGGGGGTAAGGTGGATGCAGGCAGCACGGAGCCAGATGGGGCCGATGTGGAAGTGGGTGCAAGAGTCGGGGGGATAGATACGGGCATGCTGTATATCAACTGACCTGAGGCATCTCGAGTGGATGAGTGGGAGAGGTAAAACTGCAAGGTGGTAGGGTTCTGGTCAAGGAGTCATGCGAAATCCTCATCTCCGGTAGTGATAGTAGTAGGCTGGATGGGATCCATGGCTGGTGATAAAATAGAAGGTGGTGAAGGACTAGGTGGGAGTGGTTGGCAACTGGCGTGGAACACGAGGGTGCTTTCTTGTCTTTGGGTCAGCACCATGTGAACCAGTATTGATCAAGTAGGGTTGTTTCTCTGTAATTGATACAGAGAACAACAGGAACATGTGAGTCTGGTGATGAAAAGTGGATGAAGTAACAAATGGTGGTTGGAATGTGAAACAGGCTAACCGATGTCGGTTAGGGAAAACTGATGTCGGTCAGGGGTAACCGCTGCCGGTCACTGTAGAAAATGGACAGTGAGTAAACAGCGAGGCAGAAGGTAAAATCTGACAGGTATGTCAAATCTGAGGATGTTTAAAATGTCAATGGGAATAATGACAGTGACAGAGACTGTGAAAAGTGGAAGAAAGTGAAGTAAAATGTCCTTTTGAGTAGGTTAGCAAAAGGACCTGGAACCGATGTCAGTTGGGTATAACTGATGGCAGTCAGAGGTAACCGACGACGGTTACTGTGAAATTGAAACAGTGATGAAAGAAAGTGGTTGTGAATTAAAATCTGATGTAGAATCAGACCCATAATTCTAGGAATGATGATGATATGGCCCAGGCACACTCAGGTGAAGCCAGGAATACACCAGCTATGATGAGGAGCATGCAAGGATGAACAAAAAAAAGTGATGAACATGATCTTTCACCTCAAAACACAAGCCAAGCAGAAACACTAAGAAAATGTGATCCTAGGAGTGCCTTTTCTATTATGTTTGTTTAGCTTATGCTATTTAGGGACTGACACATGAATTGTGAAATAGAGTTTTTGGTGAGGATGGCTTCCTACAAAGAAGGAGATCTAAAAGGTGAGGTTTCAGGTATGTTATGGTGGGGGTGGGCTTCGCTCTGAAGTATGACTCGACAGAGCAGTGAGCTGGGTGCCCACTGTGCCGTGATCATGTGATCACCTACAGCTTCTTCCAGGTAGGATGTTGTTTAAGAATGTATGTATTTTGAATTTTTGTGTGGTTTGGTAAGACTCAGAGAAAGAGAAAAGGATAGAAGTGCTTTTCTACGATTCATTTGTCAACCATCAGCTGGTCATGACTTCCAGTGTATAGGTTGCCCTCAATTAATGTGAGCTAATGCAATAAATCAGAATGGAATGCACTTGTTTTTAAACCCAAATTGAAAATGTGAAATTGGATGACATAATAAGATGAAGAGGAAGAGGGATGCTCTTTCACTACAATGTAGAAAACATGAAGAAATGATTCTTTTTAATTACACCAAAAGAAAAGTTTCCTTTAGAGAAAATAGAAAGAAGAAGTGGATTACCAGGGAAGAAAATTAGTGTGTACGCTTTTTAGAATGGAAAAAAACACACAATTTTTTCCTAGGAATGAATGAAATGCAAGGAACCCCGGATGGGTCCCACCGGGCGTGCCAAAATGTTTCACCTTTTTCTTAGATTGTTTCTTTGAAGTTGTTGACGAAACAGATAGGGTAACGGGCATAGGAGGAATACCTGTTCAAATGTTGCTTGATGGGTTGTTGCATGCGTATGACTTCCGAATCCACATCTGATCATGAGAGCTTCCTTTTGGCTATAAGGAACTACCTATAGTGAAAACAAGACCACCAGAAGGAATCAAACAATATGGGCAGTGAACTGCCTAGCGTATGCTAGATCCAGGAAGTATGATACTTCCTAGATGGCTGTCAGTCCACTGTTTTAAACAAATTAATGCTGTAAACAAAGTAAATCCTATTGTTATTTTGAAATGATTTAGGTATCTCACTTAAAAACACAATAAGAAAATAGATCTAATCTAACAGGCTAAGCTAGAATAGAATCCAAAGGTCAAATAATTGGTTCTAGGTTTCTGTAGGTCTGATAAAGGTCTCGGGTAGGTCATAGGTGGATGAGGGTGAGATAAATTAGGTGGGTAGGTCTCTGTTCAAGGCTGTGTGGGAAAACACAGAGACCGGTGTTGGTCAGGGGTGACCGATGGCGGTTAGGTATAACCGGTGCCGGTTACTGTGAGATCTGGAAATGTCACAGAACAGGGTTTTGGTCTCCTTTGTGATTGCACAAAGGATTTTGGTTGGTCGAGACGAGGTATTGGGTGATTGGAGTAGGATTTTGCGAGGTTTTAATGGGTCTATGGAGGTGAAAATGTTGGATAAGGTCAATAGGGAGCAAGATAAACAATGGATGATAAAATAATGATGAAATGAAATAACCAGGAAAGTATGAGGTTGTACTTACTTGGATTTCATTCCTGAAGGCCTGTGTGTGAAGGATGGAGGTGCTGATGATGGGTTTGAAGGCTGCAAGTGATCACCAACTGAAGAAAAGCTTCTACATGAGCTGCATGCACACTCCTCTTTGCTTGGATAGATCAGATCATGGCTGGGATGGCTGTGCAGGAGAAGATGCTCAATCTCCTTCCTTGGATGTGAGTTTTAGCTGGAATTGGCTCTCTGAAGATGTGTTATCTCTTTGAGATGTGTTCTTGCTCATCAAATTTCTCCCCATGTTTTCCAACCTTGAGAATAAGGTAGTTTAGGGGTTAAAAGGGGTAACTGATGGTGGTCCGGCTTAACCGGCGATGGTTAGGGGTAACCGACGTCGGTCAAGGTGGGATTTCCTAGGTTTACTAAACTAGGGAGATCCTCCTGATTTCCTTGGATCTCATGTCGTTATCCCATGGATTAGACTCAGAGCCTCTTGTGAGCATGCATACAGGAATGTGGTTAGAGGGAATGTAGGCATTGATTTTTAGGGTTTGGGTAAGTCTTAGTTAGTTATGGGAACTTGCTAAGAATAGGTCTTAGGTTGAGTTGGCTTGGTGAGGTGTCTAAGTGAACTATATGTGTAGATATTATTTAAATAATATATTTAAATAATAAATATAGTGAGGATAATGCATTAATTTAATTAAATTAATATTAGTGGGGGGTGAAGGGGGTCATGGCTAGGTAAATGTAATAAATGGTGCTTATATGTCGAGGGACAAAAGGGGAGTGTGACCTAATTTTAGTGTCTACAGTATCAATGAAAACGTTAATGAAGGATTCATGAACAAGTGTTTAAATAAAAAGTCTAAATATAAAACAACTAACTTACGTCACAATCACCTCTACTAGTTATTTCGGGAATGACCCCTTCCATTGTTGCATCCATCTCACCATCCTCAACCTGTGAAGACAATGACATGTAACTTATAAGAAATTGATAAAACTTATGTACTCACAAAAAGAAAAGAATGAATTGAAACCGTTAATCAAACTTACCCTATTTTTCTTCTTTTCTCTCAAAGTCAATATGCTTGCCCTCCTCTTAGCCCTTGTAGTCTCTGAATCATAGGCCCTCATGGCATTGTCAACCTCTTTTTTTGAGCGTCTGCTAAGTTTGTTGAATGATGCCTTCCCTTCCCTCCTGCAAATGCATTATATCACACATCACCTCTACAAAATATAACACACACGGAACACACCCTCAATGTCTCCCTCTCTTTGTTGCATGTATTGCCTCCACTTTTTGGTGGCCCTCCGAGGATACTTGCCAGTAAAATTTCTCCCTTTCCTCTCAGGGAGAACACGAGGGAGGGAATGGGAATTTTTCCTGTGGATATTTAACAGCTGTAGAGTGTAAAATTTTCTGTCGCAACTGGGGTACTCACAATAATAAATTATGCGATCCCATCATGCTCTATCCTATAGTGAAGAGGGGCCTATTCAACAACACCATATAAATAATTAGTCACTAATGGACATATATGAAAATAGTAAATTATGATATTCAATTTCCTGATTTTACCTCGTTGCCAACAATACCATCCTTTGCATCTATTGGAGCAACAACACTAGGTGCATCCTCTTGTAATAATCATTCTAAAAATCACCTAGTGAGTCATATAGACTTGTTACACACATACACAATAATATATAATCATATTTAATTAATTTCCTATAATAAATACAACGTTAAATTAGATTTATTTTACCTCCTCTACAACTATATCGACCTGTACATGAGACGACGAAGCAACGTTCACTTCAGCTTCCTCGTCGTCCTTCACTAAGCAATCCATACCATATGAAAAAACGTTACTAACATAATAAATAATGCCAAAGTCCAACAAAAAAACAAATTTTAAACAATCAATGTTATAACGATTATTAGATAAAGTACACACATGTACCGAAGAAGATATCTGAAGGTTCAATATCCACCTTGGTTGTTTTGATCTTCTGAGTGGAGGCCTAGGCTCTGGTGCCTAAAATAAGATTGTGTTAGTTACTTAATAAATTAGTTTCAACGTAAAAGATAATAAAATTATTTATTTTTCAAATGCAACAATGGAAAAGGAAAATGAAAAACTTGTATTACCTGTGATGAAGATGTAATGTTCGTGACATGCAACTTTGCAAAATATGACTGCATTAATGGCTAAATAAAAAAATATCACAAACAGTCATAATTCAGCTTAACAATAACATTTTGGAGAGATATAGTGCCTGCATGTATTTTCCTAAGAGTACACACCATATCAGAGTATGCTGACTCCAAGTTCCGAGTATCTTGTGATAACGTTTGCATTATTTCTTTAACGGGCCACATAATTCCTGCCATAAAAAATCTGTCTACCATTGCACAAATGCTTCACAAATAGCACGTATCAAGCCATTAAATAACTATAAATATAATTGTACATAACACAAAAAGGAAATACTATGTGTACATATATCATAATGCAATGCCATCCATGGAAAATTCTAACAATGCAACCACTTCTTCATTTATAGTGTCCCTAGACACTCTACATACATCCAACCTAACCCTATTAACTTTTACATGCATATATGAACATTTGAGAAAGTGAGATACAAGCTCTAGCGCTTGAAATCGAAGAACAAAAAGATTGGCATTGCTACATTGGTATTCACTATTCATTTTTTTCACAAAGTATATCATGAGAAAACACACAAATGTTATGAACTTCGTGGTATATCTCTTCCTCAATACCCAATATCAACGCCCTATACTCAACCTGGTGGAAGGTCATAGTGGAATTTACCACAGTGGTATCTCTCTCTATTATTTTGCTGCCATCAGGGTCATATAATATAAACGATGAACATGTCATATTTTCTGAGGTATTACACACCCCATGAATTTCCGATCTCCAAATGGCAACCATGTTTACCTTTACAATGGAAAAACATATATCGTAAGCAACATGTTTGTTCATTTTGAATTTTCAACATTGAAAAATTTGAAATTTTCAATACAACTATCTACATTCCAAGACATATACATACATACATACATACATACATACATACATATATATATATATATATATATATATATATTCTGATATATTCATGTTTCTTTTTTTTGTGTTAATTGTGGTATAAAAACTATTGTTTCTTTGCTTACTATGGTATACACACCATGTTTTGTGTGTATATGATGATATAAATGAATATTCACAAGCACGCCCATGTAATTCTGTCACCATGGTGCCATCTGCCTTGAAGACGGAAATGACTATCCTGGCGTGAGCATTGCATGCCACCAATTCATGGGAATGCATGTGTGGTATACACACGCGACATGTGTTAGTTTTTTTGGGTCTTTTAGTGTGGTATACAAACGGTGTATACCACACTCATTGTGTAGGCTGTAAAAGAATCATGGGATTTAAAGCCGGGACCTCTTAATTATTATCGAAAGGCCCTACCAGCTGTGTTGCAGTGTGATACTGAACACATCAAAAGAAAACATATAATTAAATGACTCCCCAACTTCGTGTATACCAAAATTAGTGGGACCCACACATATGGATGTATGAATGTGGGCATGCATGTGGGCATGCCATTATGTCCCCTGTGGCTATCCTGGCAACAAGATCATATGCCCAGATGCATTTCCTAGTGCATACATCCATAGGTGTGTCACCCACTAAGTGTGGTGTACACAAAGTCAGAGATTCATTTAATTATAGGTTTTCTTTTGCAGTGTGTTCTGTGTCACACTGCAACATAGATGGTAGGGCTTTCAAATAATAATTAAGATGTCATGGGTTCAAATCCCATGATTTTTGTGGTCTACACAATGAGTGAGTTATAAACAATTTATATACCACACTAAAAACAAAAAAAAAAAGGCATGTCGTGTGTGTATACTAGACACGCATTCCCATGAATGGGTGGCATGCCATCCTGACGCCAGGATAGCCGACACCATCCTTAAGATAGATGACTCCCTAGCTACAAAATTGCATGGGAATGCATGTATATCCGTACACACATGTAGATATATGTGAATATGCATATGTATACACGTACATATATATATAGATATACGCATATATATATATATATATATATATATATATATATATGTATATGTATGTGTATGTAGATGTAAGTGTATGAATATGTACGTGTCACAAAAAAACCTTACGCTATCTCAGCGACATGATCACATGACCTGCATCCATATCGCATGATCCCTGAGCATATACGCCATGCATATACATCACACTTTTCCAAAAACATTCCTGCCAACATGGCACGATATGCGCTCTGGATGCCCCCCCCCCCCATCTATATAGATGGGCAGTGGATTGATATATTCCATCGCCGGGACCCTCCCCCTTGACTCCAGCTGGGCCCCCTCTCCCCCTCTCTATATGATGGTGTGGCATAATCAACCAACTGTCATTATCTCTTCCACAGACTGAATTAATCAAATTTTTCTCACGGTCTTGTGCAAAGAACATTTCCTCTACTCTTCAAATACAATAATTCAAAACCTTTGAAGAGGCATTCACCATGGCCCATAAACTCAAACTCTATGCCCTTGAGTAAGGCCACCTTAAAATTTGATCAAATAAAACCAAACCTGAATTTACCAAGTCCTCCATGCATGGTGACAAATCTAAGAATGCCACCAATGCCATCGTGGTCAAATCTTCCTCCACATCTACCTCTCATACGAAGCCTCTGCAAAGATCTCCTAGGCCACCTCCTAACTATACACCCCTTGGGGAATCTTACAGTTCTATATTCGACAAGTTAATGACGTTCCATCTTATTCGACTTCCCCCCATCCGACCCTTTGATGAATCACGACCTAAACCAACATGGTATTGTGAGGAGAATTATTGTAAGCATCATCAAGTCCATGGTCATGACATTGAGAACCTTCTCCAAAAACTCATAGACTATGGTGACCTCCAATTGGATAACCCTAATGCACCACCTAATCAGCCTCTCGATGTCTTCAAACAACCCTTTCCCTATCATTCACCAAATAATCAAATTCCAACCCCATGTCACAGACACCTAATGCCCATACAATAAATACTACAAATCAAGAACCAACACCATCACCTACATCCATCATCTCTTCATCTGTTACACCCACATCTATTTCAAACTCTTCCCCTACACCCACAATGTAGTGTCCACCCTGTTCAGTGCTCTCATTTGTATCGCGTGCAAATCATTGTATCTATACTATTATAATGACATATTTTATATATATGGACACACACACACATACATCAAGCAATTTTTTTTAAAGAATAAACATGCATGTATATGGATACATATATGGATCTTTGCGTGTAAAACAAAGAAAAAATGTTTATAGTTGAGAAATATTCATCTCTCTATAAACAAACCAGAGAACTTCTCTAAACTTTTCCCTAGATATGTGCTTTCACCCAAAAAGAAAGAAACTATCAAAGAGATCCTTAACCCTGCAAAGAAACGAATTATGATCTAGGAGATTTACAATGGAAGAATGGAGAAAGATTTAAATCCATAGACTTTAAACTTAAATCCTTCCCTGTAAAAACACAAAAAAAAATCATAGAAACATGAATGAACTTGGAGAATGGAGAAGAAATAAAAATGAAATAAGCTTAGGTTTTGAAAAATATATTCTCATCATTTTGGATATGTGGATTTTAAATCCTATGGTGGAGATTTAACCAGATGCAAGGGATGAGATTGAATGTGCAAACTTAATTGGTTTGGGTATGGTTTTATTCCATTAAAGGGTTATAATGTTTTGTTAATTAATTACCTTGGTCACTCTCGGGTAAATTTAATATGAATGAGTTAATTAAATTAAAAGGGTTTAATGTTACTTATTTGACTTAGCTTATAATTTTGGGGATTCCCTTAACAAGATAATCAAAATAATTAAATTAAATTTAGTTATTTTCAAGTAAGTTAGAGTAATGGGTTAATTAAATTTAAATGGTTTAACTTTATATAATTATCCTAATCCATGTTGTGGCATTCCCTTAGCAGGATGATTAAAATAATTAAATTAAATTTAGTTATTTTTGGGTAAGTTAGCGTAGTGGGTTAATTAAATTTAAATGGTTTAAATTTATATAATTAACCTAACCCATGTTGTGGAATTCCCTTAGTGGGATAATTAAAATAATTAAATTAATTAAAATTGTTTAACTCGTATTTTCATTCTCAAGGGCATGGGCCCATTCTGGAGGCAAAATTGGACCCATGACTATCATGGTGATAAATTGACTTCCCGCAAACATTTGATTCACCTCACCATCCATCCTGCAGGATATGTTAATATCATAAGTGGAGTGTTTCTGTACCGTCATTACGATAGTAATCATCGACACATTTAAAAAGAATTGTAATCCATATAACTTGCAAAAGCGACGTCAGGAAAACTTCGTGTCCCTCATGTCATTATCACAATGTTGTAGTAATGACACATAAATTGTTTTAAACCTCCAAGTTATTCACAACTATGGGTTGGATCCTCTTTGTCAAACTTTGTGACTTAGTCACGTTACCCTCATAATGAGTAATCGTAAGCGCCAGAGTTTATTTAACTTAAACAAAAAAAATCACCACTCAATTACCATTCCTATCTTTGATCGGGATATTTGGTTATCTTTTAATGTGTTTTGGAACTCGCGTTGAGTGTGGTGCGACACACAACCTCGTCGACATCTACACCTATCCCTACACCTATTTTATCTACATCGATTATGCCCACAACTAACACATCCAAATTGATCTCAATTATGCCAACTTCCACATCTGTAATTACCACATCCTTATGTATCACATCTACTCCTTCACCTATATCTACCCCAACACCTGCCTTAACGTCTTCATCACACATTATTTCATCCACACCCACTTCCACATCAACCACATATACTAATATGACCATACCCACATCAACATCTGAATTTATGTCCACATCCATACCATCTCTTAAAACATATACTACGTTGATGTCCCCAACTAATATAACTTTAAATGATACTCTCTTCCCATCTACAATTCCAATCATTCCTATGCCAACAAACCCTAGACCTATACAATCTACAACCCCTCGTGATCTCGTCAAGCACATCATACAAAAACCACTTCCACCTTCAATATCCACCTCTACAACACAATCTTCATTGCCTGGATCTACTTTTACAGACCCCCCAATTGAAATCATTGGCATTCTTGTTAGGAAATAAGTGATAAAATATGCGGAACAATCCCACTCAGAATCACAATAATAGAAACTAATATTTAGAATAATATCACAAATCTGAAATAAAAGTTCAGAAGATAAAATAACACACCACAGAGAATATTTAACGTGGTTCATCAAATTTGGGCTACGTCCACCAAGAATCACTTTATCATATTTTTATTACAAGCCACATTTTTCTCCTAATACAATACCCAGATCTGTTTGGAGCTATGCTCAACAAACTCTCATGAATTCACACTTGAAATCACACACCTGTACAATGTACAATCTACCCTATCAAATGTAGAAAAACACATCAATAGGAAATTGCGTAAGTGGTTTTACAATACCGTGGGTACCAAAACCATGGGTTGAATCCACCCCATAAACCTATGGGTCAAAATACCACTCATATGAGAAGAGTACATCTCCTGAGGTATCATGCACATTTTTCAAGGCCAATTTTTTTTTTCTCGGGGGCTGTGCTCCCAAACCCTTGCTAGTGGGGGCTGCTGCCCCCGCACCCCCACTCCAGGCTCGACCTAGCCCAAAAACCCAGTGAGAAAGTTATGGAGAGTGTACAATACTTTTAGTGTACAGTCTTTAACAATTCCACACATGAAAAAAGGCTCCACAACATAACAATATCCCACTTGGAGATTAATTTTCCTCTGGGAAAGCTTCTCAACCCTTCACTGTTGTCCGTGAAGACCAACCAAAGCTGAACGCAACTTTAGTTTCTCCCTTATGACCACCTTGGTCATCATGTCTGTAGGATTCTAACTGGTATGAATATTCTCTAACTTCAACTTCTCTTCCTCTAAAGTTGTCTTAATGAAACAATACCTTAAATGTATATGCTTTGTCCTAGAGTTGAAAGAAGAGTTATTAACTATGTGTATCACACTCTGACTATCATTATGTAGCTTCCATTTCTCTTTCTTATGCTGCAACTCCTCAATCAATTGATGTAACAAAATCATCTCTTTTCTTGCCTATGTGGCAACAACATACTCTACCTCTGTGGTTTACAAAGACACCAACTTATGTAGTTGTGAAAACCAACTCACTATGTCCCACCTAAAGTGTAAATATAACCTGTCATGCTACTCCTACTATCTACATCTCTAGCCATGTCTAAGTCTACATAACCACACAAAGTGGTGTCCAATCCATTATAGCACAAAATTGTCTTCATGGTTCCTCTCAAGTATCAAAGGATCCATTTTACTGTTTGCCAATGATCTTTATCTAGGCCACTCATAAATCTACTCACTGTTCCCACTGCATGGGCAATATCAAACCTAATGCACACTATGGCATACATTAAACTTCCAACTACTGATGAATAAGGTACCTTGGATATGTGGTTTCTCTCCTGCTCTGTCTTTGGACTTAACTCCTTTGATAACTTGAAATGGCCTGCCAAAGGAGTCCCAACCAATTTAACATCCTATATATTAAACCTCTCCAAGACCTTCTTAATGTAGTATTATTGAGATAAATTCAACTTCTGTTCCTTCCTATCCCTAGATATCCTCATACCAAGTATTTGTTTGTCTGCCCCCAAATCCTTCATATCAAAGGAGTCACTGAGTTGCTTCTTGAGTAATTTTATTTCTTACATGTTTTTGCCTACAAACAACATGTCATCCACATATAGGAACATGATAATATAACTTCCATCTTAAAATTTCTTTGTACATATGCAATGGTTAGAATGACACTTAAGATAACCTTACTCCATCATGAAGCTGTCAAATTTCTTATACCATTAACGTGGAGATTTTTTAAGGCTATATAATCTCTTCTTCAATTTGCACACCATCTCCTCTTTAACTTTGACCTCAAAGCCCTCTGGATACTGCATATATAGATCCTCCTCCAAATCACCATGGAGGAATGCAGTCTTTACATCTAGCTTCTCTAAGTGCATGTCTTCTGTTTTCACTATTCCAAGAATAGTTCTAATAGATGTCATTTTTACTATAGGAGAAAAAATCTCATCAAAATTTATACCTTTTTTCTGTGCAAACCCCTTAACCACCAACCAAGCCTTGTATCTTTTCTTTCCTCCTTCTTCCTCTTTAACTCTATACACCCACTTGCTCTGCAATACTCTTTTACTTTCAAGTAGCTTCACCAAATCCCAAGTCTGGTTCTCCATGAGATATTGATGCTCCTCATTCACGTCTTGCTCCCACTTCTTCCCTATAATATACTTGCATTGCTTCATTAAATCTATTTGGATCTCCATTGTTAGTGAGTAATAAATAATAAAAAGAAGGAGAAAAATGTTCAGGTTCTCTTTTAACCCTTTAAGACCTCTTAAATATAGAATTTTGGAGTTCCGATTGAGTAGATTTCTGAACTAATTCATGTGTCACTTTACCATCCAAAAGATCCTCTACCATTGCATATTCTTTCCTGGATTCTTCCTTTTTTTCTTGTAAATGTTGCTTATACATAACTAGATTCCTAGATTGACCATATTCCTAGATTGACTGATTTTCTTGTCCTTAATAATCCAACATTTATATCTAAATTCATCACCACCATAACAAATGAAAGTTCATTTTTATGAGTTAGCCTCTAATTTGGTCCTATCATCCATGTTAAGATTTAAAAACACATAACATCCAAAGACTTTAAGAAATGAATAATCAACCTTCTTACTAGACCAAACCTCCTTAGGTATGCTTCCATCTAAGGCACTTGAGGGTCCTGTATTTATCAAGTACATATTTTTGCTCACTTCTTCTACCTAAAAAGAAAGAGGTAATCCCACATGTAACCTCATGTTCTTAAGTCATTCCAGTATTTTCCTATTCATCCTTTTTGACACTCCATTATGTTGCTATAGTTCCTGGAACCGTATTTTTGCATGCAGATTCCATTCTTAGAACAATAATCATCAAAGTATCATTGTACAATAATCCCCTCCATTATCTGACCTGAAACATTTTAGCTTAGGACCTGTTTCATTCTCTACCAAGGCTTTCCATTTAACAAAAGTGTCAAATACATCACATTTATTTCTAATACAATATACCCAAAAGTAACATAATAATTTGAACCCCCAAGAGACGATCCTGAGCAGACCCCCACACATCAAAATGTACCAACTCCAAATTACTCTCTTTCTTCGTAGGTCCAACTTTGAGAAACTTTAGTCAATTTTATTTCCCATATACACAGTTCTCATAGAAATCCAAACTTGTTTTCTGTAAATCTAGGAAAATTCCTCTTTATGATCTACATGCACTTATGGCTCATATGACTGAGCCTATAGTGCCACAATGATGTATTTGTGTCTGAAGCCATAAGATTACAAGAATCAATAGTACTACCAGTGGTTAAATACAAAGATCCAAACTTATTACCTCTTTCTACCATAAGAGCATCCTTGGTAACCTTCCAAGTGTCCTCTATAAATACCACAGTACAACTATCATTTCCCAACTACCCCACCGATGCTAAGTTTCATCTTAATGTAGGCACATGTATGACATCCTTCAATAACCATGTATTCCCATTTTGCATCTTAACCTGAATAGAACCTTTTCCAACTATGCTGCAAGGCTCATCATCACCAAGACAAACATGTACAAAATCCCCTTGAACATAATAAACAAAATAATGCCTATGTGGAGTAGCATAGAAAGAAGCACCCGAATCTAAAACCTAAGATTCAACATTATTATGTAGAGAAATAATCAAAGTATCTTGATAGACATTACCTATTGCCACATTCACCTTCTTATTTTCTTCTTGTTGTTTTTTCTTGTCCCGAATCTCCCAACAATCCTTCTTTGCATGCCTAGACTTTCCACAGTTCCAACATACCATCTTGCTTTTGGATTTTGACCTTTCTTGATCTTTCAATTTTCCACAACTTCCTTTATTCTTCTATCTCCCTCTAGTTTCCACCTTCAAAGAATTCCTTGAAGTAGAAGATTCCCCAGAGATTTTTCTTTACATTTCCTCACTTAGAATCATCCCTACAACATCCTTAAACTTCAAATTTGAGTTAGTTGAAACAGAGTTGCTTATCCTGTCATTCCCAGGACTATTCCAAATCTTAGGTAAGGAGCATAAAATTAATAAAGTCGGCTTCCTTCTTCATAAAATCCTAGTGTAAACCGAAGCTAGCATATTCACAAGTGCTACTGAGACTATTGTCATGCATCTTCAGCCCTAAACATTAATATTTCCAAGGAAAAATATCTTGTTAGAGTTAAAGGTTTTTTCATATAAATTCACTAACCTCATCCATAAGGGTAGGTGATGCAGTCAAGAAGGATGTTGAACAACCTACATAATATTGAACATGCAACACTAGCCAAAAAAATTCCAAGTTCCTTCCTATCCAACAAATCCCACTCTGCATTTATCATGCTTGAGGGTTTGTTCCCTTTCTCATAAAATGGAATATAAAGATCCTTTTGAGAAAGGTAATCTTCCATCTACATATTCTAAAGACAAGAAATAAGGGAGGGGCCATATACAAGCTTTATTAACCTTTTTCTTCTATCATATGTTATAGATCCCACTCAAGTTAAAACTTTCCCTGTGATTCAACACTTTAGAAAACCAAGCCAAGTTATGATACTAATTTTTAGGAAATAAGGGATAGAATATGTGGAACTATCCGACAAATGCATTGTGAATATTCTGCAAACTAATGATGGGTGCCACTGTAAATATCCATCACTCCATGTACGTTAAATAAATGTTGCATAAAGATAAAAGAATCACATACATATACATCAGTATTTAACGTAGGTGAGACCCAATTTGGGATACATTCCACTAAGAATGAAAAAATGTATTTTCTCATATTTTATTACAAACCACCTCTAGTCTCTCTAAAATTACAGAAAACCACTCGTATGTTTGTGTAGCTATGCTCAACAAACTCTCTTGAATTCACACTCAAACTCACACACATTTACAATGATATGTCTGCCCTGTCAAAATCCCAAAAATCACATCTAAAAATGAAGGTTCCACTTCTTAAAATAAGTGTTACAATATTGTGGGATCTCGCATTGCACCATCCAAAATCCAAAATTTTGGACTTTCATGATTTTGAGCCTATGGGTCAAAAATCCCTCCCACTATGGAGGTCGATGCCACTATTCACATTTTTGAGCTAATCAGAAACATTCCAAATTTCTAAAACCTTGAAGTCCAAAAAATTTGGACTTTGGAGTTTCAAACTACAAGTCGTGATAACACTTTCACACATTGAAAACAAGCAGGTCCTACAAATGCATAACAAACCCCAAAGTTGTAAATTCTAGACTTAAATGTGTGCCCAAGAACCTTTTTATGATATTTGGTGACTCGATCAGAAATAATTCGGGTTTCATGGGTCCTAAGGTGATTCGGAGCTTTAGGCTATTCATGGTTTCGGAACAACTCTAGAACATCGAGGTTTTGGAGGTTTAGGTTCTGGTGTTTGTTCATACATCTATGTCATTGCACTATCTCTGACTTACCAATATTTCAAAGTCCAAATTTTAGGAGAAAGGGGGGAGAAGAACATTTTTCTTTAAAGATGGAAAAGAACCAAGAAATTTGGGGGAATAAGGCCTTTTTCCTTATCCATGATGAAATTATAAAATAGGACAAGCTAGACAACCTCTAAAATGTAGATCTAAGCCACAATAAACTTGTGATTAAAGATATTCCAGACTTCCCAGTTTCGGATCACTCCCCCATCAAGCTCTTTTTTTGTGTTTCCGACTGTAGTGGATGTGGGAAATCAAGAATGGACAGTGGTGGATCGGAAAAAGAAGGGTAATGCCACCTCCGAAATCGACCCCACCATCTCGAAGTCCAAGATTTCATTCTTGTCTTTTTGAGCTCCTATTATTCCTACAAACTAGCATATGGCTACTAAGCTACGCAGTTACAATGCAGCTGTGTTGTTGTTTTGCTTGCTATTTTTTTTGCTGTTTTGTTGCAGCTGGTAAGCCCAAAGTGTGAGTTCCTTTCTTGACAGTTTTTGTTGGGCTCTTTTGAGTTGATCCTCTGGATGTTTTCTCCGTTAGTGGTCGGCAAGAGTGCATTGTTTGTCCAATTTCATCTGAGGCCGGAAAAAATGCGATAACAATTTGTTGAAATAGATCGCTGTCCAGCAAATCTTTTTATTCACTGTTGTCCTTGCTGCTGGTTCAAACCTTGCAGACATGCGTTCTACAAACTTCAACTTTGAGTTAGCTAGAACCGGATGTTGATCCTTTACTGTCATTACTAGGCTTTATTTTCCAACTCTCAGGCTCCTGAGCACAAAATGTACAAGGGTAAATCCATAACTTCTTCATCAAATTATATTGTAACTAAAGATAGCATATTCAAAACCATATAAAAATCATTTAAATTATTATGGTACTAAACCCTTCTAAGGACATCCTCATATTAAATTTTTTTTTCATTAAAAATATCTTGTTAGAGGTAGAGTGTTATTTCATATAAATTTCCCTAATTCATCCATAAGTTCTATTGTATGGTCTTTTCCTTTGAAACATTAAATAATATCGAAGATACAAGACATGGTCCTGATTGTTCTTAAGTTATTTCCTATCCAGCAAATCCCATTCTGCATCCATCATGCTCGAGGGTTTATTCCCTTTCTCAGATAACAATGGAATATAAATATCCTTTTGATAAAGGTAATATTCCATCTACATCTTCTAAAGAATAAAATTATTCCCATTGAATTTATCCATCTTTGATATTTCATCATCTTCCATAGCTCCCAATCAAGCTAAAAAATTTCCATGTGATTCAACACTCTCAGCAAACCAAACTAGGACTCTGAGAGTACTTGTTAGGAACTAAGGGATAAAATATGTCAGAACAATCCCACACAAAATCGCAATAGTAGAAACAAATATGCAGAATAATATCAAAGATCTAAAATAAAAGTGCAGAATAATAAAAGAACACAACAAAGAGACAATATTTAATGTGGTTCACCCAGATTTGGGCTATGTCCACTAAGAATCAATTGCTAAAATGTTTATTAAAAGCAACCTATTTATCTCTTAATATAATACCCATATTTGTTTGGAGCTAATGCTCAAAAAACTCTCCTAAATTCACACTTGAACTCACACACATCTACAATGTACAATCTACCCCACCACATGCACAAGAGTACATTAATAGGAAACTGCATAAGCATTTTTACAATACTATGGGTACCAAAACCATGGGCCAAATCTGCCCCATAAACCTAAGGATCAAAATACCACCCATATGGGAAGAGCACATCTCTCGAGGTATCAGACACTTTTTTAGGCCAAAAAATTGTGGAGAGTATATAATAATTTTAGTGTATAGTATTCAACATTTCCACACATGAAAATAGGATCCAAAACATAACAATTCCTTCCAAAGGAAAAACATCATAACTAGATTCTACGAACCTTGACATTCCCATTCAAAAATACGTCACACATCTGCACAAAAATTTGGAGCTCCCTCCTCCCAAGAATACTCCTCCTAAGCAATCCAATGTCACATCATCACTCTTAGGAACATCACCATCCATCTTAGGGTCCGACCCTTCATCCAAGACCCCCATTATAAAAAAATCCAAGTCAAAAAAGTGTAATATGTCTTACAAACTTGATCCTCCTTCAAAATCATCCACATACCCAATTATTAAATCTGAATTCAAGCCATCTAAGTCACTAATCATCCAAACTGAAACCAAGATATAATTACTTTCTTATCCTTATAAATCCCAGATAGAATCAAAGGCTCCCATAAAGCCTCACTGAAGGAAACCATCCCTCTTACCTTCATTTTCCATTCTCAAAACCACTCCATCTACAACATCTCCTTCAAAAACCCCCATATGTTCTTATATGGAAATATTCCAACGTCTAGTTCAAGCATCTATAATTATCCTTCCCCACATTAATTCTTTTGATTCAATTCTAATCTCATTTGTGCATACCATTGTGCTCCAGGACATGATATCGAACATTGTAATTCCCTCCAAACTATTATCCATAATCTTATCAGAGAGGATGACCTTCACGTCGAAGGGGATCCCCCTCTTCCATTAACCAATCCCAATTATGCGTCCAAATATTCATATATTAAGACTTCTAAATCTCTTCATTCATCTAGGACCTTCATTTCCATCCCTCCTCCAAACATGAATTGACCCAAAGAAGGTCCTCCTCTCTTTATCAATTCCATTTGGATCGCCACTCATTTTCATGCCCATGAATTTATACCACTTATTCAATCCAAATAAAAAGTTATTGTCACCACTCCTTCTAGAGAGCCTACTCCCCCTTCTTCATCAAAAGATAACATGTCTAGCTTAGCTTCCCCTCGGCATGCTGCTATTGAACATAGTATTATCAAACAACTTCATCAGGCTGCGGTTAATATGTCACTCTATGAGCTCATCCAAATATTTCCTAATCATAGAAAAGCCTTTATTGAAGTTCTCAAGCATATCCCTACCCCTAGCAATGAGGCTTATCCCTTTGTGGATCTCATTAGAGCACTTGCTGCTTCCGCCTCCATATATTTTGGCAATGCCAAAATCCCTGACATATCACCCGAGGAACATGACCTTCCTTTTTTCATCACTATGCATATTAATGACACGTTCATTCGTCATTGCATGATAGAAAATGAATCTAGCATAAACATCATCTCATCCCACCTATATATGGAGGCACGATAGATGGATTTTTGGTTGAGTCATGGCTCCTAATATTAGACATTTTGTTTGTCTTGCATCCTTACGAGAGAAATGTATAATCCCACCTAGCCATACACCTCCTCTGCGACATAGTAGGAATCTGGTGGAGGAATGAGGAGTGGAAGATCCATTTGACATGTGATACCATCACTTGTGAGCTATTTGAGGATATTTTCAGGGCTCGATACCTGTTAGAGAACTTTAGCCAGAAGAGGATTGACAAGTTTCATGATCTACGACAGGGTTTTGGTTCAGTGGATCAGTATGAGTACATATTTTTGAACCTTCTTTAGTATGTCGACTATCTCCAGGATGAGAAGTTACAGGTGAACATGTTCATCAGGGGCCTGAATGAAGAATTGGCAGGAGCAGTGAGGATTTTATCTCCCCCTACCTTGGAGAAGGCGGTGGAGAAATCCTATCTTGCATAGGAGAACAAGACCAGGATGCAGGAGACTTGGGATAGGAACCGGGGAAAATTACATGAGCGAGTTTGCTCATTTTAAGATTAGATATCACGTGGTTCTGGCTCACTCCCAAGTGGATAGTTTATACTATTTCAGTTAGCTTCTCGACCGCATCCACACTCATATGATCCCTATTAGTAGCAAAGGACTAAACTAGGACATGATAGTTAGACATGTAGGTGTCGTAATGACCACATTTTGGGCATAAGCAATAAGTTGAGGAACTAACACCCTAATCAAGATCGTTCACAGTAGTCAGCTAGAGTGGGACCTATAGGGTTATTACATCAGATCACATGATGGTCTTAATCACACAGGGATGTACTAGGATGTTTCATTTGTGGGGCCCTTGACCATTATGCTCAATTTTGTCCTCAGAGAACAAATTTTATACAGAGGAAAAAGACACTAGCTTCAGAGTAGACAATCGGCGATGCAAGACACTCATTACATCTACACTGTTATGGAAAAATGTCAAGCCGAGCATCATGCCACAATTATTAAGATGATGGGTATGATTAGGTGTACACATATTAATGTACTATTTGATTTAGGAGATTCTTTCTCATTCATATCGCCCTCTTTAGTGGATATGTGTGGATTGGTGGCTTCTAGTAAGGTATATAAGTGACAGGTATATACACCCAAAATTCAGTTAAGTAATTTTAAATTTCACTATCCTATTTCACATAAATTGATGAAACTTCATCAATTAACTACCACTATCCTTCTATCATCATTAATTAATTATTTTTCACTAATTAATTATCACTCCTATTGCTCAAGATGATCTGTAAACTTCTAGTTTATAACTCTACGTAATCACACAATTATGTTATTCTACTTTCAACATTGGAAAATGATAGATAGATTGAAGATTAGAGATTTAGTGATTAATTATCTTGTGTTGTAAAAAGGAAATTGCAGAGAATAGGAAAGAATTCAAACTTTAAATAACAAAAATTTTATCTTGGAAACCTCCAATGGAGAAAAACCACTCGAGAAGGGAAAAACACTCTTTCTTCCCACTTGTATTAGTCAATTATAGATAATTACAAATTACAAGAAGTATAAAATGGAGACAAAAATGTAAACCTCTCCCTTCCTATGCTTGCTTGCTATGTTTCTACACCTTGCTCCTACAATTCCACTCCAACACTGAAGATCTTGCTCACTCGCTCTCATTAAGTTTAAACCTTTACTCTTTGATCTCTTTGGATATTTGAATGATCAATTGTCTTGCTCCTCCTTGTATTTATAACCTTCTCTCATGTATTCCCATGCACTAGAGAATGGGAAAGATCAGGGAGGGAAGAGACATAGTTGGGTGCTTCAAATTCGTGTCCATTTAGCTCCATTTCTCTTTTTTGTTTGAAAGTGTCAGGACTGTCGCCCTGCGCAGAATGGCTATTTTAGGACTGCTGCCCTGGCTGGGCAGTGGTTACAGGACCACCACCTTGTAGGGTGGTAGTTCTACAACCATTTGTCTACATAAAGTGGTGGTTCTGTCTAGAACCTTCGTTTACCTCATTTCTTTTCATTTTCTTCAGTTCTCCTTCTTGGTGCTGATGGAAATGATGAAGTGGTGTGTTTTTTTGGATCCTTATGGATCACAGGATGCCGATTAATGAAATTTCATTAATTAACATCCATTTCTACCTAGGTCAATTAATTATTCTTAATTAATTATGACCGCTAATCTAAATCAATAAATTATCATTTATTGAACCATTTCCTCTCTTAAAATCTCTCGAATCATATTAAATTTATTCTAAAGCCTCTATAGGCATACCCCTTTCTATTAATTAATTAACTTTGATTAATTAAACTCCCCTTTCAACTCCCACAAAGTGCACATACTTTATTAAACATACATGGCCTTTGTATTTCCTCTTTGGGGTTTATCCCACATTCATCAATTTGCTAGCCTTTCCAGTTTAGGAAAGCTATATAATAAACCCTCCCCCTTACCTTTCTTCTTACACCTTATTTTCCCTAGGATAAACTATAGGCATTTTGATCTTGAGCCATTCTCCATTGAAGGAAATAGCTTCTCCATCTTGCGTCCATTATCTCAAATTGAAGATAATGGGAAGATCCAAAAATGGCCTTGTAGCCATGTTTTGGTGAGATTCCATCTTCAAACCTTGAGGAAACCAACATCCAATTTTATTGCTAAATGATCTAAATAGGTTCATTTGTTAGATTAGAAATCTAGAGAGTAAGAAATAGCTTAGCATTTATTTGAGATTGTTCATGCATTGAAGAAGTTAGTTTCTCATAAGCTCTTATCTTGATGGTTCCATGCTAGATTTGATTTTGCTTTGAAGTTATGAGCTTCGATTTGATTAGCAATGATACTAGTTTAGCTTTGAACACATATGACATGCTCAATGGGACTTGAACCTTGGTCTCTTACCCATTCTCACATCTCTAGCTCTACTGGACAATACATCACGTACCTCTTGGGATGGGTCCATAGTCCCTTAGCATTTAATATCAAGTTTTCTTAGTTTATCTCAAGTTTTTACTAACCCTAATCATGCACATGTTAAATATTTTGAATTCCTTAGGGTATTTTACTAACTTTACATGTATTGAGTCTTTTTTACAGGTTTAATTATGATGGGTTGTCATTAAGTTTGAACTAAATTAGAAAAAAATTGTCCTTTTTGAGGTTTCTTCCGTCAGTATGCCGTATTTTTGATGTCATTCCAGGTACACTCGCAGGTGTTATCCTAGGTTGTGTATGCATCATTAAGTCTGCATATATGTTGAGTAGGGTACGCATACGCGTGTAGGTCCACGCATGTGTCTTCTATGCTGTGCAAGTGCTTCTCTAGCTGCACATATGTTGCATATTTGTTTTACCCTCTATGTTGCTCTATCATAGCCCACACATATGTTTATAAGTCCACACAGGTGTTTCTCTGGCTGCGCATGCATCACTCTATGTAGTTTCTGTCCATTTCTTGTCAAACCCACGTATACACCTTTAAGTCCATGTTCCCATCTCTCTGGCCACGTGTATGTTGTACTGTCTATGTTTCTTTAGCAGATCTTCTCATACATTGTATAATCTGTACATATGCTATTAGGGGCATGTAGGCACTCTAATTTCTATGCAAGTGTTGTATGGTCCGCGTAGGCGTGATCTCTTTGGGGTTTAGGTACTTTTTTTTTCAAGTTTTGCAAAATTGGATATTTGTTTGTGCTAATATCTTGCAAGGTTTTTTTTAAAGCTAATGGTTTTTTGCAGGATATTTATTGAATCACTTGTTTTTCTAACTTGTTTGATTGAGTGCATTGAATGTTTTGTTTTCATTTTATAGGATAGAGTTGTGTATGCTCTTCCCTCACACCTTCTAGGTGATCTTGGGTATCAGAAACAACTCTAGTCCTTTTTCACGCTTTCAAACACTTCATTAAAATTCATTTTTTAAGGGAATGAACAATAATTTGGTTAAAATGAATCCTCTTTCACTTTATTTTCACAAGTATTCTCCATTTTTGTTATAGTTGGGTTTTTGTGTTGCATATGATCTTTCCTCACACATTTTAGGTGATCTTGGGAATAAAACACAACACTTAAATCCTCTTTCATGATATTTTGATCTTGTGGAGAACTACTAATCTTTTACGTGCAGGACCTAATTCACAAGTCAAAGAATCAAGATCTAAACCTAATACTAATACAGTTTGATGTAGGTTGCCAAATGGTGTACAACCAAACCACATTAAGTTAAAAGATAAGAAAAAACACCACATTCAAAACACTGTATATGTAGGTTTCAGTTAAGAGCTACGACTCATCCACTTTGAACTGGGAGAAGTTCCCTTTGGCATAAGCCTTAAAATAACAAAAGGGATGCTCCCAGGAACCCCAAAGTAGTCCACACAAGAGGGAACCTTGTGGATGAAATGGGAAGTGCTCACTGCTTACCTACTTGTCTAGTATACACTTGTGATATTTAGAGTCAAAATTATCTTCACGCGACCCCAGTGAAAATACAATTGAACACATTTATTTCTCATTGTATCGAAGGGGGTAAAGTAAATCCAAGATACTCCAAGGTTTAGTCAGTGTGACTTCCTTGGAAAACCGCACTCGCAGAGATAATTTGTGACACCTAGAGAGAGAACCAATTAGGAATTCATTTCGTCTTGGAGCCAACTTGACCGAATCAAAGCCAATCGTGTTTCAAAGAGATCTCACAAAGTGAATTTTTTTTGGAGTCAAAATCTTTTTATTCGAACAAGGGGAGAGTCCATCAAAGTTAGATTCGTATGTCATTCATCAAAAAAATTGTGAAGTGTTACTTTGTCTTAGTTTTTCACTTTTCTTAAGATAAGGCGAAACTCTTCCGAAGTGGTGAAAAGTATTTTTCACCCCCACTTGATCTACTCCTTTTTTTCTTGTTGATATTTTAGGATCAAAAGAAAGAGCATACATATGTGTGCTACTTAATTTATTGTGTCCACCACTTTTTCACCTGCTTACATCCTTCCTTATTGCAGACTGTGATAGTAAGCATTGAAGTGTGTTGGTACATTCAAATCTTGATAGCCATTGTCTTGATACCCACGTCAAGATGTTCATCGTAGCTAGGCTTGATTCATCATTGATCTTCCTTTGAAGTGTTACGTTTCTCGCATCGTCTTGACATAATTTTGATACTTGCATCTTGTTTCTCATAAACTTGATTTAAGTGTCTAGATTATACCATTACTGCTGCTCACACCTTAACAATCCTTAGTATACTTTGGCCTTGTCTCCTTCTAAACATTTCCTCAACCTTGAAAAGTGTTTTGTTACATTGTTTGCATCGTATCAATATCATTTCGATACTAATATCTTGCTTTTCTGCAAAGCTTGATTAACGTATCTAAGTGGTATTGTTGTGTTGCTCGCATTTGTAACTTCCACTTTTTGGGATTTAGGCCTTGTTTGTATCTAAATTGGTTATAGTATACCTTGATTCTAAAGTCACTTCAACCCCTTGTTAATACTTACACCTTGTTTATTTTAAACTTAACTTAAGTGTTGACATTGTGTTGATCATCTTGCGTCAAACTACCATTGAGACACATTTGCATAGGGAGTATTTCCTTGTAGATTGGATTGGTTTTCTGAACTTACGTGATTGTTCCTTGTGATTGTTCATCTTGTAAACTTGTTTTTCTAAGGACAATCCTTTTTTATCCTTTGATCCTTTTCCATCAATCATCTTGACATTTATAGGTGCAACTTGTTGTCCAAATTTGTTCTTGTTGGATTGTCAAAATTGTGTCATCAAGATGTTTGTTTTCCTTATATTCCATTTGGAAAATCACACGACCATATTCATACTTACAAAATGTCTATTTGGTTTCCGTTATGCTTCCCAAATCGACATGGAATTTCCTTGTATTTGAAGGAGTTCAATCATATAAGCTAGGTCTAAGAATTTGGACCCAACAATGCCTTACTATCATATGGTTCCTCACACTTAAGAAAATAGGGAACCTAGGTTTATGAATTCACATCAAAATATGCCCATTGTAACTAAACCTCGTTTGGTTCTTCGTGCTAAAGAACCCATTTGGCTACCCCTTTCCCCACCTTCATCTCATAGTCGGTGGTATGATTTTGATGCTTCTAATTTAAGTTATTATTCAGATTCTAATCCATGTTATTCTTCTAATTCTAATAATCCAAACTATTCTTTGCCTTTTTGATGATTCTAATCCAAACTATTTTCATTTAGATTCCTCTAGAATCTTCTAAGATTCATTCAATCAAATTTCTTCTAGGGAGAAATCAATTACCTAAACAATATTGTCCTCCTCTAAGGATTTAAGGATCCAAACTATCAACATTATTCTTCTAATTCCAATCTAAGTCACGGTCCTCCCTACAATCTTTGCAAGAACCCCTTTCTAATGAACATTTATCATATCACTGGAAATGATGTCTCCCTTCTTTTGCAGAGATCCCCTATTACCAGTCACCTCAACGAATCTTCCTCCTTTCAACTCGTGAGTCATGGTCCTCCCTTTCTTTGTAGGACCCTTTTTATTAGTCACCTCAACGACCTCTTCCTTCGTCAAAGATCCATGCGACTCAAAATTCCTCTAATCAATCATCCAAATCAACCCCCATGTTGCAATTCACTGACTGGCTACATGATCCTCTTTTCTACCTGCACTATGTCATCTTCTAGGAAAATCTATACCAACCCATTCCAAATCCACATCTTCTTCCACTCGTGATACCTCTAAATCCAAATCTACTATGTCTCTTAAGTCATCTTCTTCTATCAATCATCATCAAATTTTTTCTAAATCTTCCACACTTGTTGGACCTCTTTCTTCCAATCAACCTACTATCATCGACCAACAATGACCCATACTGATCAATTTCTTTCAGAATGAAGAAGCAATCAAAGAATTCATGGGGCTACATGATGACATCCCTCTAGAGGACCATGAGAAAGGATTCTCTTTTGACCTCGATGAGTTCGCGTATTATGGGGAAGAGGTTGATTTCTTTTTTTTAGAAAATAGAGGAAGATCCTAAGATCATCAAACTTGATCCTCTTCTTGTTCTTCCATCTTCTCATTCCCCATTACACGAAAAACTCCTGGGTATTTCATTGATCCTTGGCCTATCTTCTCATCACCCAATCATTCTTTACATATCAAAATTCCTCAATCACAATCTCACCTTGGGTCACCTCCTGGTAGCCCGTCGTCTTCTTCTCTATGTGGGCCACCTCCTAGCAGCCCTCCCTCTTATATTTATGGGTCACCTCTAGGTCACCTTCTATTCTTGGGCCACATCCTAGTAGCCCATTCATATTCTATACTTGGGCCACCTCCTAGTATCCCTTTTCTTCTATCTATGGGTCACCTCCTGGTAGCCCATTATCATTTATTCTTGGGACACCTCCTATAGTCTTCTATTCTATGGGTCCCCTCAGGTCAGTCCATTATCTCTATTCTATGGGCCACCTCCTGGTAGTCCCTTCATCTTCTTCTATACTATGGGACACATCCTAGTATCCCTTCATCTTCCATCTATGGGACTACCTCCTGGTAGCCCATCATCTTCCATTTATGGACCTTTTAGTCCATCCCATTATGTATTCTATCAAGTATTGTCCGGGTCACCCAATATCCATCTTTTTCACATCCTAATTCTATCCATTCATCCACTTCTATCTATGGGACACCTCCGAATCAGGCCCACGTTTTCATCTTACTTGAATTAGTAGCCCATTCAGTTTTCCGTCATTATGGGACATCCTAGTAGTCCATCTTGATTCCATCCCAAGGGACTCTCCCAATGTATGTCCCACCTCCTGGTATCCCATCCTCTTCAATTCTTGGACAATATCCTCTTCATCCATCACATCATCCTTCTATCAATGACTGAGGAAATTCCACCTTCATTCCTCAGATTCCTCCCATCAATCCTAAACATCCACTTTCTTCTTGCACTTCTTGGGATCAGATAAAATAATATTAGCTTATAATGAAACCCAAATGTTTCTTTATCAAGATAAGATCAAAACTCCAAAGAGCTCCAAATCTCCCAACAATGTTCAAAATTTCCATAAAATTAAAAATCAAACATGATTCAAGAATGCACACAAATGTACCTGTCAGGTATGGAGAAAAGTGTAGAAACCCATGGATATGGAACTCAAGATCTTGCATACAAAATCCATGTTTCAAGATAAGTCACAGTCACTTATCGAATATGATCTTAGAACGGTCATTGAGATTGGAGATAATATCACTCTTGATAAAAAAATATCCTAGTCTCCCTTATAAAAGAAATTGTTGCAAATATTGTTGTTGGATCCTTATCACATAGAGTGACATTGTTGGTCCTAACTTCCCAATCATTCAATCAATCACAAAAAATGTCTAAAAAATAAAGAAAAAAAAAAATCAAATCAAAAATAAAAAAAAATAGAGAAAACCTCTCTCTTGTTAAAACATTACAAAAAAAAATCAAAGGTAAAAAGATCAAACATTGCAATTAGGTATTACATACACATGGATGTTATTTCTTCCCTTTATTTCCATTCCTTTATAAATCATCCACCATTTTCATCCCTTCGGTGATATTTTGGTTAGTATATCGCACACATTTTTTGGCATTCCTCTCTATGGTATCTGTTTGACCTTGGTCTTTCATTACCTTGGTAAATTAAAGAATGACTGACCTCTTAGAGATCCTATCACTATCTACATATAATAAACTTTTTGTGAAGAAATTTTGGGCATATTTTTTGACACTAGCCAATATCATCATCAAAATCACTTCCACATCCTTCCATCAAGCCATCAGTTGGTTCTTAACCTCTTATCAAAATAATCAAGAGAGTTGAAGTAATTATCAGAAAACAAAAAATCAATCAAAAGGTTGTCGCAAAAATCAAAAGAATCGCATATCAATATATAACTCTCTCTTGGGGTATTTCCAATATGTCTACCAGGGCTATGAACACTTGGATGTAACGCAGTAGAGAAATGTTGTCATTAGAATCAAATACATCTCTGTTAGGGATAGAGACACCTGGCTAGCAACAGAGAAATGTACGGATCTCCTTCCACTCTCCATTCAAAAATTTCCTTTCAAAATAAATCATTCATATACATTGGCTAGTGCGTATTCACTTGTTGTGTATCAAGTCTTCCCTCCAAGAGGTAATTCATTTCCATATGCACACACTGAATCTCTATGAGAAAACAAGATTAGTATGTTACCAAGTGTCTTTTGTTTGGACCTTGTTCAAACTCTTACTTTAGTCATTATTGTTTCTCATGATTTGTTCCTTTAGATAATCACCTTTTCATTGTGAATCTACTAGCTACATTCTCCATATCCTTACATAACATTCACATTGTTATTCTGCTTCGTTTAAAACATCTATGTGTATAATATTTCCTTTTTACCATATTTGAGAGAAACTTTGTCCCTTCTTTATATCATTTATTTCCTTGCTAGCTTGCACTGGGGGCATGCTCGCTCCTTCTTAGTACTTCATTGGATTGAATTCATCATCACGTTGAACCTATCTAATTTTCCTTGATCCATATTATCTTCATCTTGTATATACACCTTTGTACATTCCCATCTCTACGTTGGGGCATCTTCGCATCTTCACTTTCTTGCACATATGTGTGGCATTCTGCCCTTGTACATTCCCATATAATGCTATGGAATCCACACTTCTCAGTTTTCCTGTACATAGCTTCAGAAAATTTTCAAAAACCCTAAAAATTCACAAAATCCTAGAAAATCCAAAACATTGGTATAACATTCAAAATCCAAAAAATGGTAAAAGCATTTAAAAAATCCAAAACATTGGTAAAATCATTTTCAAAAATTGGTAAAAACAATATTTTTTTTCAAAAATTGGTAAGCATGCAAATCTGAAGTCATGTATACATTATATTCAAACATAAAAAATCCTCCTACAAAACATCTTTCTTTAAATCTCCCCTATTCTTGTGCGCGACTTGTGGATCATTTGGATCTACCCTCCATCAACAGAAGTTGGTTTTCTCATTATCTATTTCTTCCTTTGCACGAATGCGTTGCTTAGGGTAGTTTCCTAGGGAATGATTACTTTTCCATTGGAATTTTACTTCCTTCGATTATTCACCTCACATGTATCCTTGCTTGGGGTGTCGTTCTTAACCCTTGTCATTAATTCACACAGGTCAGAATCACAACTTGATAACAAAAATATTTGTGTAATTGTCTTGAATGTTGTTTGTTTGTACTTGTTTCCTTGTTAAGTTAGATTTTTTACTTTCTTGTATTACATTACATTTTGTATGTTGCATTGAGTTAGTGATTTGGCAATGAACAAATGTTCGTATTATGGATTTTCATGTCATTATACACTTTTGTTGTATGCATATATTTTAATAAGGACTGATGATGTAGATCACTTGCAATATGATGACATAAATAGTTTTTACATCAGCTGGATGCCAAGTTATTTCCATCCCCTTCATCTTCATTTTTCTCCCATATCATTCTCTTCTATCGAAACTATTCTTCCAACTCACTTGGGGAAATAGGAATTACCTGCTAAAAATCACTTCTATGGATTTGTTAAGAAAATCATATCTCACGCTTCACAACGATACCCACATGAAATTTTCAACAAAAGAGTTTGTATTGGTATTATGTGGGGATTGATGCCTACATCTCTACTCTATATCTATAATTGGTATATCGTTGTTTATCTCCCATTGCAATGTGATTTTCCCCCACTTCGGTATTTTCTCTTCATATTGTTGATCGTCGATCGACCTATTTCATCACCCCATCAAAAATTGAGGGGGAATACTTCACTCTACTAATTTTTATTTTATCTCTTCAAAATTCACTTGTTTTTAGTTGTCTACTATCTTTGAAGTGGTTTCGCTTAAGCCACCCCAAAGAGGAGAAAATGTAGACACCCAAAAATTGGTTAATCAATTTTAAATTACACTAACTATCCTCTTTCCTGTAAATTGATGACAATTCATCAATTAACCACCACTATTCTTCTATAATCGTTAATTAATTACATTTCACTAATTAATTAGCCCTTCTATCTCCCTCCTATCGCTTAGGATGTCGATTAACGACCTTACATTAATTAATGTCCACTTCTACCTAGGTCAATTAATTATTCTTAATTAATTACGACTGCTAATATAAATCAATAAATTGTCATTTATTGAACCATTTCCTCTCTTAAAATCCCCCGAATCATACTAAATTTATTCTAAATCATCTATAGGCATACCTCTTTGTATTAATTAATCGCATTTGATTAATTAAACCCCCTTTCAACTCCCACAAAGTGCACATACTTTATTAAACATACATGACCTTTGTATTTCCTCTTTGGGGTTTATCCCACATTCATCAATTTGCTAGCCTTGCCTAGTTCAAGTAAGGTATATAATAAACCCCCCCTTACCTTTCTTCTTACACCTTATTTTCCCTAGGATAAACTATAGGCATTTTGATCTTGAGCCATTCTCCATTGAAGGAAATAACTTCTCCATCTTGCATCCATTCTCTCAAATTGAAGAGCATGGGAAGATCCAAAAATGGCCTTGTAGCCATGTTTTGGTGAGATTCCATCTTCAAACCTTGAGGAAATCACTCCATTTTGATTTCTAAAGTGATCTAAATAGGTTCATTTGTTAGATTAGCAATCTAGAGAGTAAGAAATAGCTTAGCATTTTGATTTGAGATTGTTCATGCATTGAAGAAGTTGTTTCTCATAAGCTCTTATCTTGATGGTTTTATAGTAGGTTTGGTTATGCTTAGAAGATACTAGGTGTTATCTTTTTTATTAGTAAGGAAAATTTATATATGTTCACAACAGGTATAGTTGGCCATTGGGGCTAAGCTCACCGTAGAATCATATGTGGAGAGTTGTATTCTATACTTAGGTGTATTCACCACTACTTTTGACCTCTAATTTTTACCATTGGGATTTTATGAGGTTTTTCTTTTCATGGATTGGCTTGATGCTCATCACACCAAATTAGAATGCAGATGTAAGTTTATTGAGTGTGAACGACATAGGATGCTCTGTTGTTTTATTTGGGGTTCAAAGACCCATGTACTTGTATATGATATCTGTTATACATCTCAAGTGGAGCATGTGTGAGGGTTATCATATGTTTACTATCAAGATAAAAGATAGATTGGTGGAGGTTATAACAAGTTATCATTTGTATGTGCACCCTACTTTGAGAGAGTTTACAAATGTTTTCCCTAGTGAGCTCCCGAGTATGCCCCCACGACGAGAAGTGGAATTTTCTATTGATCTTGTTTTGGGTTCTACACTCATGTCATGTGCTCCGTACAGGATGACCACACATGAGATCCATGAGGCATGAGATCAAGATTTAGTTAAAGGATGTTTTATAGAAGGACCTCGTTCGACCTAGTGTGTCTCCTTGGGGTGCACCCATGATTTTTGTGAAGAAGGACGGGTCCATTTGTTTGTGTGTCGACTTATGAGATATGAATAAGGTAACGGTGAAGAAAAGTTATCCTTTTTCCATATAAAATATTTGTTTGATTAGATGAGAGAAGCCAGAGTGTTCTCTAAGATAGATTCAAAGTCAGGATACCATTAGCTACACATCGTAGAGGAAGACATCCACAAGACAAATTTCCAAACTTGGTATGGGCATTACGAGTTCATAGTAGTTCCTTTTGGTCTGACCAATGCACTTGTAGTTTTCATGAGCCTAATGAATGGGGTTTTCAGGGCCTTTTTGGATAGATTTTTCATTGTGTTTCTGGATGGCATTTTGATATATTCTCACTCGATTGAGGAGCACCACGAGTACTTGAGGTAGGTATTATAGGTTTTGAGAGAGCATCAGTTGATTGGGAATTTAGAGAAGTGTTCCTTCTTCCAGACTGAGATTCATTACTTGGGGCACATTATCATATGCAAGGGTATCACTGTAAACACCTCAAAGATCTATGCTATTATTGATTGGCCAGCCCCCACCACAGTAACAAAGGTTAAGAGATTTATGGGGTTAACTAGTTACTACCATTGTGTTGTTCAGAATTTTTCTAGGATTTATAATCCTAGTAATTCCCTATAACATAAAGGGAACAAGTTTTGTTGGTAAGAGAAGTGTGAGCAAGTCTCTCAGCTACTCAAGGAGCGATTGACTACAGAACCCATCTTGGTAGTTCCAGATCCTTTGGCCTACTTTGTGGTTTACACATATGCATCTATTGAGGGACTTGGATTGGTTCTCATGCAGGAGCATAACGTTATGGGTTTTGATTCTCAAAAGCTCAAGGACTATAAAATTAATTACCCCACCCACAATATTGGGATTGTAGCAGTGGTTCACGATTTGGTTCACTGGAGGCATTTCCTTTTAGGGAGGCCCTTTATTTTGAGGAAATATCACTTGAGCCTTCATCATATCATTTCACAGCCCAACCTCAATGCCCGGAAGTGGTGTTGGATGTATTTTCTTTATGAGTACGACATGGACATCTAGTACATTAAGGAGAAGGATAATGTCATCGATGATGCTTTTGAGTAGGCAACGACATGAGATTTCTGCCTTGACATTATGATCAAATATTAGAGGCATGATACTTTAGCATCTTCTAGGTGATAGATTATATGAGGGATCCAAGAAAATGAAAAAGTCTCAGAGGCTCTTAGTAGGAAAGTATGCAGGGTGCACTTTGGATTATTATGGTATTATTTGGTTTCAGAAGCGCATTTATGTGCCTAGAGCTGGTGATTTTCATAGATTGGTTCTTCCTGAGGCATCTTAGGAACCTTACTTTGCCCATACTTGGGTGAAGAAGATGCACATATACTTGTAGAAGTTTCACTTATAGTGAGGCTTATGGCATGATATCACGGATTTTGTAGCTCGGTTTCTTGAGTGCCAGAGGGTGAAGGACGAGCATTATCATCCCGTTGGTCTTCTATACCCTCATGATATTCCAAAGTGGAAGTGGGACGTGGTTTCCATGAAATTTATTATTGGTATTCATCATTTCATCATGATGCCATCATGGTGATGGTGGATAAGTTGACCAAGGTTGCCCACTTCTCTACAATGAAGTTATCATATAATGTGATTTCCATTGCACAGGTATTTATGGATGACGTAGTGAGATTGCATGGTATAGCTAGGATGATCATTTGCGATCGTGGTTTAGTCTACACTTCTGAGTTTTGGACCTCTTTTCAGGAAGCTTTGAGGACTCTGATTAACTTCTGTTTAACGTATCACCCTCAGACAAATGGGTAGACAAAGAGGGTGAACTAGGTACTTAAGGACATGCTTTAGATGTATGTGATGGATCAAAAGATGAAGTCGGAGCATTACCTTTATCTGATAGAGTTTTCTTAAAATAACAATTTTCATAGCTCCATCGGCATGGTGCTTTATCAAACCTTCTATGAGAGATCTTGGAGGACACCATTGAGTTGGGACATGTTATATGACATGATTTTTCTTGGTCTCTCATATCTTTAGGATATATAGCAGCAAGTTGTTCTCATTCAGTAGTGTTTAGAGTAGGCTCGTGCATGCCAGAAGGCATATGCTGGCGAAGAGGGCAGAGCGTCACTTTCTTTTGGGTGACACTGAACCCCACACACTGCACGCTAGGTTATGCACATTTATATTATATCACCATTTCTATATATAACCTACATCCTACAATATCCTACACATACCTCATCTCTTAGTTATCTCATACACGCTACACTAGTCATCATCTCATTTGCGTATAGTTTTATAGCTCTTCCTTACATTCTATATTTATTCTAGGTTACATTATACATAAGTCTAGCTTTACCTATCATCACTAAATATTATATCTACACATATATCCGCATATTGCATTATGTAGCACATCCATCCATCCACTTCATTCCATACTAAATTCCTTTATATATGGGTCTAGTTTCATCTATCATCCCTACATATTCTATTTCTATATACAACTATTAGTGCATTCCTTACATTACACATGCTACATAGCTTACAGTGCATTGCTTACACCATGCATTTACATCACATATTCATCCCTTGGTCATTTATGCTATGTTGTTTTCTACGCAATACACTCACCACCCTATGACGCACTCTAGTTCCTTGGTCCATACTTGAATGTTGAGGGTTTACCAATCAAATGGACCTTACTTTCATCATGTGACATCTTTCTCATTCAATCATTTCCTGCCTTAGTGACATACACCTTAGGTTAAATTGTCGCCCATTCTTATCATCTTATAGTGGTATACAACTTAGGATAAATCACAACCCCTATTTTATCATCTTGTAGTGGCATACACCTTAGGGTACATCACCACTCCTGTATTATTCATCTTATAGTGACATACACTTTAAGCTAAATCGTCACCCATCTTCATCCTTTCCTTTTATAGTGATATACGCTTAGGGATAAATCATCACTCCCACATTCAACAAGTCGTGGTATACACTTAGGCTATAGGGACCATGCACATATTTCCATATGTTGCATCCCCATACACTCATCCTATAGTGATATACGCTTACACATAAATAAACACTCTTTCCTTTAACAATTCGTGATGTACGCTTTGGCCATAGGGTCCATGCACATCTCTTCACATGTCACATTTCATCACCACTACCTGTACACACTCATCACAACACGCTAGATACAACCAACACTACTCGACCATTTCCTGATGACATACTATCATTTACGGTTCATTCTTGATTGTTGAGGGGGAAACCAGAATGAACCTCACTACATACACATTCCATCCACTCGGGGGGCACGTTGTTCATATCATTCCATTCATCCACATCATAATGCATTATATTGGGGGCATTTATTTTTATTTAATAGTGTTTTGCATTCTCACTTTATTACACATGTTAGACTATTTTATTACATGTCATTATCATACACACATACGCATTCATGCCTTTGTTTAGTGTGATCGTAGATACAAGACTTTACACGAGGCATGGATGCTCGCCTTCTACCCTTCCTATACCGGTCACATGGGGCATCCACATTCATCTTATCGAGGTGCTATTATTTCATTTTATACTTAGCATCTTATACTACTTGCTCTT
Source organism: Taxus chinensis (assembly GCA_019776745.2). NCBI lineage: Eukaryota > Viridiplantae > Streptophyta > Pinopsida > Cupressales > Taxaceae > Taxus > Taxus chinensis. Next base: position 270,535,092 of record CM034146.1, on the reverse strand, counting down.
GCACAATTTGACATATTGGTTATCACTATAACATGTTAACGGGTGTTCCATGTGCTACACTTGTTTTGTAGGATTACATGTTTCCATGACTCCTTGTTTTTTTCTACTTGTCTTCCTTTTTTCCATTGTATGCGGGATTTTCCCTTTGCTTGTGTGCACACTTGTCTATTTTTTGTAGCCATGATCACCTTGCATGTATTGTGACATCGCGAGTGATGTCCCATGTTTGAAAATTGCTTTGTGCGGTCTGATTTTTTTCTTGTGTGTTTACACTACTTTGTTTGGTAGTTAATACATTGTCTATGTATTTTCAACTTGTCTTATTACATGCATGTTTTTTCAGAATAACACTTGTTTTGGCTAGCCATCTCCTTTTGTGTGCGCCTTGGTATTTACCAAGCATTTCCCTTCCCCCCTATAGGGCATATTTCTACAGGTCAGATTGCGGTTGGGTCCTCTTTTGGGACTGCATTCTCCTTTCTGTGACGTTGCATGAGCCCCCAAAAAGGGGGGGCATCATTGAGGTTTTTCTACTAACACAACGTATTTATAGTAGTTCAAACCAGTCTACCAACTCCATACACAATGGCCATAACATGATATGGTGTCCTTCATAAATTTTGTTGAGCGGTTACAGGCTTAGGGATTATAGTGGGTGTGCCTCTCTACACTTCTCCATCTAGTGGAGTCAGATCGTCCAAAAAAATAGGATATTTCAAAGATGTCTTCACACATTTCAGCAGAAGCACTTAAATTTGGAGGACACAACACATTTTCTCCCTATACTTCTTTAACTAGGGTAGCGTGAGATCGCCCAAAAAAATCGCAACAGTACATGATATCCTTCTACACCATTTTTCTCGACATGGATAAGGTGCACATGTTCCATTTACACTTTTTTTTCTAGAGTATTTTACATTTGTGTATTTTACATTTACATATTTTACACAACATTTTTACATACAAATATATTTGACTACTTGATAGTTTTCTCCTTGTAGGTCTGCCGTATGAGAAACAAGCAGTCAAATTGTGGGCAACGACAACAAAAACGATGATGAAAATGAAAGCACATCAATGCAGGCACTTGCATTTACTAACCATGCATGTACACTACACACAACAGTAGCTACACACACATTCTACCCTAGGTTCACTCTCATCACTTTTTATGCGCATTTTACATCTTTACAATCCATGGACCTCCACATTTTTATTTTTGTCATTCCACGCTTAAGTCTAGTCCATCATCATGTCTTCTTATACACTCTACAAGGTACATGGATATCATGTACACATCTCTATATAATTTATGATACCGAGCATTCTACTCACCAACATAAAGTGGGGGTGAAATGTAGATACAAAATCATGCACTTTAGGCATTATTTATCCCAATATTATACTACTATTTAGAAGGTTCTCAAGTGGATAAAGTACTAATTAATCCCACCTTTTGGCCATCTTTATTTTATATATTATTTTGTCATTCCCACATATTTTATTGCACTTATCCACCCATTTCGCAACTGCCCCATCATTCTAGCCCAAAATCAGGGCACCCCAGCCTATACTTGGGCACCCCGGGACGCCTTGGTCCCACTTTTGGGCACCCCAGTCTATGCACATCCTTTCCCACTTCTTTTTGGGGCCTTTCTAGCCATTTGTTGTCTTTATATTTTTCCTAGTTGGCCTTTTTGGGATTAATTATGAAATTAATCTTGAGAGTTATATAAATATAAAGCTATAAGACCATAATAAGGGTCGTAGGTGATGGCATTACACAGTACTATCACTCCATCTAAATTTACATCCACTACATCACTTGCATCCACATAGTGCCATGCATTAAGGCTAGGAGATTTGTATCACACATACTGCATAGGGGGAGGGATTTTATTCTATTACATACACACATGTTATTTACATTTTCTATAGTTAATATTGCTCACTACTTCACAAAGCGTGACTGACACAAGAACACCTAGGGCACAACATACACACACACATCAAAACTACATCCAGGTCTGAAATGTAGTGCAACGCTTAGTGATAAAACCACTAGTTTGGGGGTTGAGGTCAGTTTGACCCATTCATATGCATATTTTATTTTTCTAGGGTTTGATACTTCCTTTTGCACTAAAGGTCATTACACAACTCATCCAATAGATCCAACACAATAGACAAGAAGTATTTGAAGACACCTTGTGACCATATCAGATTCAGGTTTTGAGAATTTATAGTGCTTAGAGTGCCCAGATTATAGACCAGGGCACCCTAGGGAACCCCAATACACTCCCAGGTGCCCCAGTCAGCTCAAATCCTTCAGATCTATCCTTCGTAGGGTCCCTAAGTGTTCATTTGCACTTCCAGATCTGTGACAACCTGCGAAAGTCACTTCCAATCAGCTAAGCTATTTATCTCCCCTCTCTTGCATACTTAGGGTTTTATTTTACTTAGAATAATTAATTACAATTGTTCCATACTATTTTAGTTTCATTTATACAACATTTTAGTCCTCCTAATTAGATTAACATTAATATCCTCTAGCCCCATTTAGGTCTTTAGGCCACATTTTTTTTAATCATCCCTATCTATTAGTATTTTCACATTTGTTGTTATTTTCTCTAGGACACTAGTGCCCAAGTGCTTGTGTCTAGATCTGGGAGCCCCTATCCTGCTTATTTATTTTTATTATCTTGAAATTTATGGTTAGTATTTTATCTTATCTTACCCTTATCCTGAGGTCCTAGTCGGCATGTCGTGTTACTAGTGTCAAAATTTAAATAAGAGATAATCAGACATACTATTTTTAAGGGATGACAACTATCAAGGGCTATCTACATACAAGGGGATTGCATTCTTTGGGCTTCTTATATCTGTGTACACTACATAGGAGGGGTTTCTTTTGTTTCATCCACATGTTTTGCATTCTATCTAGTTGTATCCCGCTATCTTGGAGACATTGGTGTGAGGGCATCCTAAAGACACTATTACAAACACAATCACATATAAGGAGTCTAAGATGTAGTGCAACTCTTGGTCATAATTTCACTCTATTGGGTGATTGTCAGGGTTAGTCCAAATCCCCATTTGTATTATTTATTTTTTAGGATTTGATGCATTTTTGGTTTTTACTGGTGGATATTGTCTTACAGGTTATAGAAGACATCTGTGGGAGTTATGCAACATACTAGCGATAGAAAGAGAAGATCAACTACAACCTTACGACCCTACAAAAATCAGTTCCAGAGGTTTTGAGAAGACTCTGATGCCTAGATAGGGATCATAGCGCTCATGCCTCATAGTACCATCCTAGGTGCCCTAGTCAGGCCACATCCGACATCTCTTTAATTTTCTATGTGGCATTATGACAGTCTGTTATATTTTTATACCCATTTTCCAGCATCAGACACTTCAGGATTTAGATAATATCAATTAAATCATTCTTTCTTCTTTATTGCACTTAGGGTTTCTATTTTATTAGCTTATATTCTTGTATTGTATCATTTTTAATCATTTTTGACACTGTAATTTATATTTAATATCAGATTTTGTTAAATCATTTTGGTGAACCCGTCCATAGTCAAAATCATTTCTCGAGGGTCCTCATGGCTAAGAATAAATATTATTATCCTAGGAAAGCTTTGTATGATGAAAGTGTGAGCCCTATCCTTGATGATGAGGTTGTTTTGTCTGATCTTATTTCTCTTTATCATTGTTCTCAAACTGATAACAAAGTTCAAAGTGGTCTCCTCATTAACCAAGCTCAAATTCCCTCTACTACTCCTAATGAATATGGTCTTCATGTAGTTACACCTTTAAAAATTTTTACTCAATGCTCTCCTTGTTATTCCATAGGATTTCATGTTGTTGTATATTATTCTCTTGTTGTTGACATACATGCTAATGTTATAGACTTTTTTGTTGGTGATATGTTTTCTTCTATAGATACAAACAATTCTATTTCTAAAAATCTAAATACGCATGTCAATGACATTGTTTCTGATCATGGTAAAGATGAATTTAATGTTTTATCTCATAATGTTTCTAGTGATTGTAATGATGTATCTCATGTTATCTCTTCTACTTATTTATATCCTGATGATAGTTTACAAGAATTGATTTCTTGTGAAAATTTGGCTGATAGTGACATAGATTCCATTTTTGATCATAAACATATTAGTTAAGGTGTTCCTTCTTTTCATACTGTTGAATTTGAATTTTTTACCCCGATTTCTTATACTTCTGAGATTTCTTCCAATGTCATGCATGATGATTCTCCTCCTCTCATTGTCACTCCTGATTCCACATATAGTGTTGCAATTGAACCTCCATTCTCTTCACCTCATATTTTTATTCCTTCTATCAGTGCATCTCTCATAGTCTCACTGGAGGTTCCACCTTGCACTACTATTAATTCTCCATCTTCTACACCTCCTTCTACATCAACTATTCATTCAAAAGTTCCAATGATAACCCACAATGGAAATGTTCAACCCCTCATTGTTCATCTTCTTTCACTTACCATTCCATCACATGATATCTTATCACTCATACATGTTGTTGGCCAATTGCGATCTTAGTTCCAATCTCTCACTCTAGAAATCAAATCCTACTATGCATGTATTGATAATAATTCTCTTCATGGAAATCCTATTCCTCAGAAATTTCATAATTAAGCTTTTCCTAAGGATTTTTTCATGCCTACTTTTGCTTGCTTCGATGGAACAAGAAATCCATACTTACATCTCAAGCATCATCATTTAGATATGGATTCCTATTCTAATGATCAATTACTACTCAAATCCTTTCACCATAACCTTATTGATGATGCTCTCCAATGGTATACACATTTAAATTTTGGGTATATTAGCACATATTATGACATGGCAGCCACTTTTATTAGGATATTCATGGTTAAAAATGGTTCTAGAATCACTCATGATCGCTTTCATAGCCTACATCAAGGAAAGATTGAACATATATTAGATTACATCTTATGCATCAATTCTTGCATGCATTAATTATTATTTTAGCTAGTTAATTTAGAAAAGTAATTTTTCTTTTGTTGAGGCTTGCTTCCTACATTTAAAGAATAACTACAGTATGATACATGTGAATCATTTACACTTTTATGCTATAGAGTTATCGATCTAGAAAAAAGACTTGATTGTTGCACATGTTATAGATCCTCCCTATATTACTTCTCCTTCTGCTTTTAAGGATTCTTATCCTCTTCCATCAGTTGAGCATCCTCCTAGGTCTCCACCTCCTCCACCTTGCAAGCATGTTCCACCTAGTACACCTCGTTAGCATCATCCATCTCCTCCACCACGTAGGTCTCAAAAAAAGACTCCTTTCACTTCTACTAGAGAACCATTGTAATTTTCACATACTGCCAAGCCCCATGATGTGCTATGTACTTTACTAGATAAGTGCTTAATTCACTTTACATCTAAGTAAAACCATCCTCTTCATCATTTGCAACACCAATGTGATCTTCCATATTGAACTTTCCACCGCATCAATGGCCGTCGAGATAATGACTATTGTGCTCTACATGATAAATTACAACAAATTGAAGATCAAGGTGTCATTAAATTTTCCTTTGATCTTGTGAGTGGTATTTGTCTCCTATTCCACATAAGCATTCTTCTGATTTAGTTCACTTATTTCCATCACCTACTTCTAAGGTCGTTGCTTGTCCACCGCCTAAGGTCATTATTCATTCATATCCTCCACCTATTTCATCCACTACTGCACCATCTCATTCATTGCACGATGCTAATTCTTCTCATTAGATTTCCTAAGCCACTAAAATCTCCATTTCTTGCTACCATATCTCCATTCATTACAGCTACTTTACCTGACATTTAGTTTGGTTCTTACGCTAAGGCTATTACCATTTCACATGCTTCCATCGTGCCTCCCTGGTGTCTCCATCTTTGGTAGGTGATTTTTAGTGTGATCACCTCATTTCCTGATGATGCACTCATGTTCTTAAGGTTCTTACACGAATGATGAGGGAGATATACAATAATAAACTCACATCAATCACTATCTATGTGGTACGCTTCATATTCTATCTTTCTTGCATGCACTATCACACCGTTTCCCAATGACACACTATTGTTCTATGGTTCATTCTTGGTTGTCGAGGGGTGTTATATAAATGAACCCCATTCTCTTTTCTTAAACATACGTTAGGAATAATCTCTCTTCTTCCCCCCTCTTAATCACATTTAAGCACGACTCCATGCATTATTTTCAATCAACATTTAGTCATACATCATTTTACTACCATCATCCTACTATGATTCATTGATGCTATCTATATAACATATATCTATCTATCCCATGTTATATATCATCATTCATTTTTATATCATCATATATTACACAATACAAATAAAAAATCACAAATCAACATCTACAATCACACATAAAAAATCAATATAGGAAAAACCATCATCACATTACACATCAATAACACAATGCAATAGCATAAAAACATCCATCTCTATATATCAGCCAAAATCATAGTTTCAAAAATATAATCGCTGAGGGGAAAGCCCCCACACGTCGATACATCATACATAATCTATAATCAATAAATCATACATCATCATCACTATCACTATAAACAATCGCAAGATCTCTAGAACTAGATGATTCTCCACTCAATCTACATCACTGATCGCGACTCCTATATCTCTATAAACAACTCTGTGCCAAAGAAAGTTCCACTATTTGTACTGCATATCAACATTGTAAATCTAATAATATATCCTAAGCCAAAGCTCTATCTCCTATGGCATCTCTTGCTCGCTCCATATTGGATTGTGCCTCCTCACGCTCACCCAACAAGATAGTACATGTGGTCATTGTTACCACCACTTGCTCAAACAAATGGGCATGCTCTCCCACAATCACATCCACTGGCTCCAATAGCCCACCTTTCGGGAGCACATCGGCATGTACATACATCAACGTGCGGATCGAGGTATCAATAATCAACATCTGATATGCGTCACCTACAACAAAAAAACAATGCATTCGTCACTATGCATACCACAATACAAAACCAAACAAAAAATCACAAATAACAACAAATCATACTCACGTTTGGCTTGCACTACTACCGCAACATCTCCATCAGGGGTAAAAGCCTCTCCTCCTCCTCCTCCTATTGGCAGCCCACCTGCCACATCTACCATCACATAGAACAATATCACCCACCTATGAGTGGCCCACTAAACAATATATGCCTGAGTACAACCTATATCATCCACATCTATCATCTTAATGGACACATCAACCTCAAGTGAACTTGGATGCACTAGTTGTGCTGGGCCTGGTCTTGCACTAGAATGCCTCAGTTATCTAATGGCTATCGCCCACACATTTGGCTCCGAGGGAACATCTTGAGCCATGCCAAATTGCCTCGATACTCACTTTTCCTAAAATAGCTCATCTACCCCATGAAAGTGATCCTCCAACCACATAGTTTGATGAATACATCTCAACTTAACTGCATCCTCATCCCACCCACGATATTCTCTATATGGCCTCCAAATCATAGTCCCTGGAAACATCTTATCTAGCCTCGTTACTCCACCGAGCCCCATCTTGCTCAAATTCTAAGAGCTCTTGATCGTCAAGCCATGTCATGTAAATGAGCTCTGTCAGCCGCTTATAGAGGCCACTGACCCTGATCGTCATCAACCTACTTTAGTCATTGTCGACCTAACCACTAGTCACCGCTGAACCTTGCCAATCGTCGTTGATCCAACCCTAAATGTTTTCTCTTTGTCCTATTTTTCTTAATATATCTTCCAAATTATCTCTTCTTCCACTTTTGACATATGTGTTATTCATAATACTTTTTTATTTGTCCCCTCAGGCTCATATCAATCTCACCGATGCATTTAGTTGCTCACTTTGTGACCATATTCGTGTCCCTCTTGGGGCACCTTGTTTCGTTCTCAAGACCACCTTTGTGGTCATTCATTGTGTTCGTCCCACCTAGATGTATATTGACCCATTCCCCCTATCTTCCCCGCATTTAGTCGCGACCCTTTTCCCAACCATATTCACATTTATTTGTGCATATTTGATGTCTACCTTCGACCAATTGGTCCCGTGGCCTGCACATCCATTTGAGTGGATTCCCATTGGACTCCCTCCACATCACAGTGATTTTCACCGACTCACACATCTGTAGGACATTGTCAATGTCTCCATTGAGGTTGTACTTTATTCCGTACTGAAGTGATTCCAAGATCACTGCCATATTTTTATTTTTTGTTTTTATCCTTTCTCCGCTTGGGGCATATTATTTTCTCTCCTCTCTTTCTCACCATTTCCACCCTTTTACATCTCCTTTTTCTTTCACCTATCTCTTTCAAACTCATGATCGATTCTTATTCACATCGTTGATCCCTAGTTTGAGGTGGAGCACCTCCCTCAACCATCATCATCTTTCATCCCTTCTCATTTTTCTCTCATGACTTGCCCAATGCAAACCACTCTATAAAAAGGGGAAAATGTAGATACCAATTTTTGGTATCCTGTGTTCTATATTCCACATTAGCTCCTCATTGTCATCATTTTCATACATGCATATCTCTCTTCTCATTCAAATCCCCCTTTCTCTCCTAAATTCAATTTATTCCTTTAATCAATATTTCCCACCTTAAATCCCATCTTAAATATATCCTTAATTTATCTTCCCTAATTACAGGGTTTATTATAGGGGCGAATATTCATGAATAGGTGAATATTAGGAATTTTTTAATTTTGAATTTGGTGAATTTTGTACTATCGTATGGTAGTGCGTTCACAAAATTTTTAGGGGTGCTAAAATATTTTGAATATAATTTTGCCTTTGTTTTTCCACTAAGGGCCGACTAATGTTAGTATATTCACCTTCATGTTATAACATGCTATTATATATCGGATTAATTCGCCGTAATATAGTAATACAATTTACTTTTAAAAATTAAAATTATAAGTGAAAAATCCTGTGAAAAAGATGAAAGTATAAGCCAACTGCCAAAAATCCAAAGGAATAAGAAAAAGAGGTAAGTGAAAAATTGAATTGTCTGTCTGTCAAGTTTTTTTGTAAAAATGTTATTGGCCGAAAAAATCAATATGTGTTACTGTAAGTTAATGTGATTGTATAATGTCGAACAACAACAAGAACATGTTACTGAATGGTAACGATTATATGTGTTTTCGTCCAGTAACATTGTTTTGTGTTGTCATCCAGTAACATTGTTTTGTGTTACCATCTGGTAACATTGTTTTGTGTTGTTGTCAGGTAACATTGTTTTGTGTTACTGTACAGTAACGTTAAGCTGTGTTGTCATTCTATAGCATGGTTTTTTATTTTTTGAAGTTTTGCATTTATTTTTACAGATCATGATTCATATTTGAAACTTATTTAATTTTTTTGCATGTGTAGACTTAAAAATTACCCATACTAAGAAACCTGTTACAAATGAGAAAAGAACTCAAGGAAAAATAAAATGTGACATGGAAATTTCATAATATTTTAGTTAGCCAACTGTTACCCCAGTGGAAAGAGGTAATTTTGACTCTAATTATGTTCATGTTATTTTATTTTTTGATTTACTTAGGAATGTTGTAAGCAAACCAATTTCTTTCAAATGCATAAAACCCTAATAATGACCTTACTCCTGATGAAATTCCCAATCAACAAATTAATTCAATTCAAATTGACAATAATGATAATCCCATTTACTATCCAACTCAAACTTCTGATAAACATTCCATAAACATACATCAGAAACGTAAGAGTGGGAAGTGGACTATAGGAAGGACTTATAAATTTGAATGGTCAACCAAATATCCATTCATTAAACCTGTTGAACCAGAAAACAATATTGATACTCCTACTGAATGTAGATGTACTATATGTACTTGGAAACTAGGAAGAGACCAAAAAATGAAATTAAAGTTAGACATAATAGAGAAGCATCGTGGGAAGGTGTATGAGTCTAAAAAGCAAGATGATGGAATAGTAATGAAAAAACTAGATGGAAAACTATGAAAGATTGTTTACATATGAAATATGCCGCAGAATATGAAAATCATCATAAAATCTTCAAGAATAATAAAGGATAAATTTTAAAAAGATACTGACGCAAGTCTTCAAGAAAAAATCATAAATTGAGAACAATATTTCACATTTTAAAAAAGGGAAGACCAATTTCAAATCTCTTTGATTATAAGACATTGTTTCAACCTAATGGGTTTCCAAATATTCCAACAACACAGTGGTCAAATACTAGTGCATGGGAAATGGAAAAGTGTGTGGGAGGAATTGAAATTACTGATTTGAGAGAGAAGGTAAAAAATGCAAATTTTATTGCATTGTCAATTGATGAGGTCATAATAGTAGATAATACATCCTGGGTATGCATGCATGTCCACACTTTCAGTTTTAATAACCATTTTAGGGAAAATCATCTACTAGCTATGCACAAAATGATGGAGAACTGCAATTCTAAGAACATCTACAAACTTTTTATTAAAATTTTTAAGGAAATAGATGGCATGAATGATCATTCAATCTCTACAAAGCTGTTTGTGTAGGATATGATGGTGTAGCTATCATGCAAGGTCACAAAACTAGACTTTGTATTTGTCTGCAAATAACCATAGCCCCTTACATGATACCTATTCACTACATGGCTCACAGAATGAACATGGCTTACAATATTGTAAGTAATTTTGAAAATTTTGCTAAAGTGGAGGAGCTTATACGAGACTTGAACTCATATATGTCAAGTAGTCCTAAAATATTTTTAGAGTTTTAGAGATTTTCTGTTGGAATAAAAAATGGTAAAAAATTGCTAAAAGATGTTGACACAAGATGGATATCATTGTATGATCCCTCTTACAATTTTTTTGAGGAATACAGGTCTTTAGCATGTTATATGTTCAAGAATCGAAGAGAAGTGGACAAGGCTAAAGATCTGTTATATCGCTTGACATATTTAGAGACATTATTAACTTTATGCGGTATTTTACCAATGTTGATGGAAATAAACAGCTTGGTCAAACATGCTCAGGAAAGATCCATATATATTATTGATTTTATAAAATTAAGGAGACAAGTATGTATGATTTTGGATACCTTATATACCACCCTAGACTAGTTTCAGAAGCCAATTTTCAGTAGCTGGAAGATTTTTACAGTTACAAAATATCCCAACATCTATTTAAAGTTCAATATCAGTGGTCATCTTTGTATTTCAATTGATGAAAAAAAAATTCCTATGCACAACTTGTACAAAGATCCTTATGTAATAGGTTTTGAAATTGTGGAAGTACCAGTCACAACCGTTATTTTTGATGCTGCGATTTCTGATACAAGGAAAAAAATGTTGAAGATATGGGTAATTGCACCAAGTTGGGGGGCCAAAAAGGGGTCTTAAGTGGACGTATTTTTCTGAAAAATACAAAACTTAAACTTGTATAAGTTTTTTGAAATAGTTACACTCAAAATTGGAAGATGTTGTATAAACATGAATCGTAGAATTTTGAGTCTAGTTTCTAAGTTACTAAATTTTATTGAAAACAGATAAGTTTAAGTGCGTCAAGTAACTAAAATACCAACAACTCATGTTTTTTAGCACCGTTTAGTTTTTGTGAAAACCATTTGGTAGAAAGATAGCTAGGAGCATTTAGTTTGGGCTCCATTTTTTAAAGATTTTTTTAGTGAGTGTTTTTTTTCTTATGATTTTTCTAGTACATGAATTTTAAATTTAAAAACATAACGGAGCTTTGATTGTGCCCTCCCCTCTGAATTCCTCAAAAAATATCAAAAAATATTTTTTTGTTTTTGAATATGTATAGAATTAGGCCTAGTTTAGGCTAGTATAATTTTGTTTCAATTTCGATGAGCCAAGAAAAAGATACATGACAAAAGATAGACATGTTTAAAATTCAAAAAATAGCTATAAAAAGGCATAGTTAGAAAATAAATAATATGGAAACCTTATATTAGTCATAAAATTTGAAAAATTATATTTTTAGAAAGAAGAAACTCTATTCTATGTCGTAATATAATGGTTTTTAAACGAATCGGTTGTTTTATGTTGATTTATCATGGCGGAAGTGGAATTTTTACCTTTTCCAGCAAAAATAATTTGTTTGTGTAGGTCCATGCCTTAGGCTTGGGGATCCAAACCAGATCCAAGCCTCGAGGCATGGCTTGGAAAAAGTAAAAACACAAAACGCGTACACGTTATAATGCATACGCACTATAACGCGTGTGCATTATAATGCGTACACATTCTTCATAGTATGAACATTATATGTGCTTTTGACATGCTTTTATTTACAAAAATAAAAGTTTAACAAAAAGAATTACACTTTAAATTTATTTTTCTAAGTATAAAAAATTAGGGAACTAGTCTCATAGCTCCATTAGTCATGGTTTAGGAGATAGTTTTTATTAGTATAATTTGGTCAGTACATAGGTAATTTTAGGATTTCAACATCCAACCTAAAGCTTTTAGCATTTGAATTCTATAATTGAAACCTTGAACCTTAAACCTTAAACCCTAAACCTAAACCCTAAACCATAATCCCAAAACCCTAAACCCTAAACCATAAGCCATATACCTTAAACATACATCCCTTACCCATGAGCCATAAACCCTAAACCTTGAGCTTTAAGCCCTAAACCCTAAGACTTATGTCCTAAACCCTAAACCCTAGACCATGAACCATGAGCCCTAAACCCTAAACCCTAAAAACTAAATCCTAAACCCTAAAAACTAAATCCTAAACTCTAAACCCTAACCCCTAAACCCTAAACCCTAAAAATTGAATTCTAAACCCTAAACCCTAAAACCTAAGCCCTAAATCCTAAACATTAAACCCTAAACCATAAACTCTGCGGCCTTAACCCTTAACCCTGAGACCTAAACCCTAAACCCTAAAACCAAAATAATAAAGCCTCAACCCTGAACACTAAATCCTAAACCCTAAATCTGAAACCCTAAACCCTAAGACCTAAACCCTAAACACTAAATCCAGAGCCCTGAGCTCTAACCCCTAAAACTTAAAATCATAACTTTGAACCCTACACCCTAATTCCTGAGCCCTAAACCCTAAACCCTAAACCTTAAACCTATAACTCTAAATTTTAAATCTTGAGCCATAAATCTTGAACCATGCACCCTTAACCCTAAGCCCTAAACCCTAACCCTTGAACCCACCCTACACTCTGATCCCTGAGCCCTAAACCCTAAACCATGTACCCTAAGCCCTAAGCCTTAAACCTTAAGCCCTGAATGTTAAATCCTAAACCCTAAACCATGAGCCCTAAATGCTAAACCCTAAATCCTAAACCCTAAACCCTGACCCCTAAACCCTAAACCCTAAACCTTAAACATTGAATCCTAAACCATAAACCCTTAGCCTTAAACCCTAAACCCTAAACCCTAAACCTTAAACCCTAAACCATGAGCCCTAAATCTTGAACTCTATGACCTAAACCATTAACCCTCAACCCTTAACCCTGAAACCTAAACCCTAAACCCTAAAACCAAAATAATAAAACCTAAAACATTAACCATAAACCATAAACCCTACACCTTAAACCCTAAACTCTAAAACTTGAACCCTGATCCTTGAGCCTTAAACCCTAAACATAGTTGGGGTGATAATGTCAAGTGGGATAAATCAATTGGGCATGCCCAAACATTATTAAAGTTTGTCTAATCAAATTGTATTATGATGATCAATCACATTTAAGAGTAAATCAACTTGACTGATTCACCCACCCATATTGATTTGGGTGATCCCTCTCAGGATTGGCCATTAGATTTCTTGGGATCTGCAAATGGTTACATTTGTACAGTCAAACATTAAAGACTGAGATAAGACTATAAGATACGCTAACATAGCATACTGTGTAAGACACTAGTAGAATAAAAGATGAGCTAAATGGTTGTTGTTATTTATTAAATGATGAAGAGACATAGCTCTACAGTGTGTGAAATAATTGGGAGTGAAGTGGAAGTGTTGGGTTAAACTTGTGTAAATTCTTAATATAGAAATTACTTTTATAGTGGAGTTTTTTCCTTCAGGTTTCTCCACTTAAATCAAGTCTTATCTATTTCTTATTCTTGTTCATTATTTTCTTTCAGCTCTTTCTCATTTAAATTTTTTATTCTCTATCTATTTCAAGTTATGTTTTGTCTTAATCAACTTCATGCCATAATCTATAGTCTTCAGCTTTAATGGTGGATCTATGATCTATGGATTATATTTCCCCTACTAAATCTAACATGGTATCAAAGCTTAGTGATTGTGCATGTGTATGATCAATCTAGAAGTATTTTGACTTGAAAGGGCGAAGAAACTTTAAGTTTAATGGATTTGTGACACCCAAAAGTTCCATAGTCATGTTCAAGATAACTAGGTTTAAATTCCAATTCCCGCCTAATATTGTTTGAAATATTGATTAAAAATGGGCTAAATGGATGTTTAAATAATGTTTAAGATTTTGTTTTAGATATTTTCCTCTGCTATCATTTTAGCAATTTACATCTTGAATCCATCATCTGTGAGCTATTTTTCTAGTTTTCCCTCTGTAAATAGCTATTTACATCATTTTTTGAATGTGGATCCAAAATATTTAGTTAGATCTAGTTTATTCGACACTTTTAAGTCTGTCCTGGCTGTAAAATCCTTTATTTTTTCATCATTTTTTCCTTTGCAAAGATCCTTTGGGCCAATTGTATTGTGCCTTCATTTGGCTTCCTATTTTTGGTCTTCATTTATTTTTTTCACGAAGCTTGGATCAATAATATTACTCCACGTATCTTCCCTGTTCTTTTCATGTTTTTGAAGCCACACCCAATCTTAGAGTTCCAATGGCTTCAATCTGACATATTTCTTTCTTTGTGAAGCTTGGGCCAATTGTCTTGTGCCATCTAGATTCGCCTTGACAGACTTATTTGACTTTCTTTGACTGTGAAGCCTGAGCCAATCATATTGCTCCATCTAGTGTCACATTTGTCAGTTTTTACAAAATATAAGCCAATCAAAAAGCTCCATTTTACTTCGTGGTGTCAGAATATTATGTATCTGATTGTCACTTGTAATCTGACAAGCCAAACTAAGGGCTTTATGTATGTCTTTGCATTGTCAGACTTGACTTAGCTATTTCTGACATCTGTGAAACTTAAGCCAACAAAATTTCTCCAAGTATCTTTTCTATCGCATTTGTCATATTTGTGAAATCCGAGCCAATATAATTTTGCACATTTAGCAGTTTTAGTTTTATTTGTGGCACTTTTTATCCAATTAAAAATTTTCTACCTTATCACATTTGTCAGCCTTGTGAAAAGTGAGCCATTTAAAAGGCTCCACGTGTCTTCAGTTTACTTAGTCTTTTTTGATTGCATTGTGAAATGAAATTCAATAACATTCAGACACATATATTTTTGTCAGTTTTTGGCAGACTTGCAAAGTGTGAACCACTTATCTATTGACATGTTTTTTACTTCTCCATGTGTGGTATTTTTTTATTCTTGTTCATGGTTTTACCATCTTTTCCTTATACCGCGGCTTTCAAATTTTTTTCTTCATTCCACCCGGGTTTTTTAATTCTGTGAACTACAAAGTCTAAGCTAATTAAAAATTGACATAGCCTTCTTTTTGCACTTGTCAGACTTGTAAAATGTGATCCAATTGTTTTTTGACACGTATTTAAATTATCATTTATTAGTGTCAGCCTTCACTCAGACTCTGTCTTCGTTTGATAAATTTTAAAAGCCATTAATTTTTTGACAAGTGGCTTGTTTGACTTAGAATTTACCATCACATTGTGTCAGAATGCAAAATGTGATCCAATTAATTAAAGACACGTGTATATTGTTTTGTCTTTTAACTAATTGTAAGTCTGTATTATTAGTTGCATTAAAATGCAAGCTAATTAAAAAGTGACACATGTATTTGCTTTATTTTAAAGCTACGTGTATTGACATGTGTTTATTTATCTTTTATCACATTTTTTAATTGGTTTGAGACCCGAAGAGGATTTAAATTTAAATTTTAAAAATTTCACATCCGCCCAAGGATCTATTTTAAATCCGACACATGCCTTTCTTGGTATTGTTGATCTATGCCATGTGTCGACCCCTGTATGAGTTGTTATTTAACTTATTTTATTTGTTAAAGTAGCTCGGTTTTTTAGCTCACCCCGTCGAATTGCTAAATAACTCGTCGATATTTCTTTGCTTGCCCTGTTGGTCTTTGTATAGTGGCTTTGAGCTTTTCTGTCTTGCGGATTCTGAATTAGACATTGTCCTTTAAATCATCGAATTAAGTTTCTAAATAAAGTTATGAGCTCCTGTAACTTGACCCCAACTCTGTTCTATCAATTTGATCTTAAATACACCAATTTAATCTAATTTTAGGCCAAATCTAGCTATTTTTGAAGATTTGACAAACTTTGCTATGATCTTAAGCTCATAATTTTAATTAATTAATTAATTAGCTTTTTTCTGATTAAAAATCTATAACTGAAACACGACCTAGCCCTGTTAAATTGATCCAAAAAATGACCAATTCAAGCTATTTTTTTTATCAAATTTGGGTTGTTTTTTTGTCATATAAAAATTTAAAATATTTGTAGCTTTTTTTGTCTCTGTTTATTTGCCTCCATTGATCCGTCTCATTTGGCTAGTTTTTATTTTTTCATAGATGCATCTGAGAATTATCACAGAGGTAAAATATATATTGAAAGTAGAAAGAGCTTTTTTATGCATCAAGTCTGGGATCTTATAAGAAAAAAATACCATAGACCAAAGCTACCCTATCTCAAACATGTAATTATGTTGATTATGATGAATTTAGTTCATTCATGAAACGTTTTTAATCAGACATCATGAACCCCTACAAAGAGTAATTCTTCCCTGTCTAACTGAAAAAAATTATCCATAAAACTAAAACTGTTGATAATATGCAAAGTGAATTTATAAATCATGAAAGTTTCAGTTTGTTTTTATCTCTATCTTAATGAAAGATGTAAGTTCTAGACATTGAGGGGGATATATTTCAATCCTCAATAAAACTGAAAGGATGCCTATGTCAAGTTCTTTCATGAACATGTTTTCTCTAACTATTTGATGCTAATGATTCTCTTGTCAAAACAGTCATGATCTCTTAGTAGTAACAAGAATATAATTCTTGAATTAAGAGAGTAAGACAATGTTTTTTGACTATTAAATCATGTTTTTGGCATAAAAATCTGATCATATATGACATGTCTAAGATTAAATTTTTCTTGCATGGTCATTTTCTTCTATGAATACATTGTGATTACTCATGAATTATTTGATTATCTAATCAACTCAATTATCTATCAAGTCTTATCTTTTATAAAAAGGCTTGGAATGATGATACATGTTTGTTAAAACATATTTGTTAATTATTAAGCATAGTGATATGTTAAGTTGTTATATAACTAATGTTTAACCTTTATACTTTGTTAAAAGTAAAAATATGTATGATTTCTATTATTCTTATTATGATATTTTCTGATGTTGTTGTTAGATATGTAGTATGGATTTTTGTTCAAGTTTGTGATGTAGGCACCATCACTTGAAGCAAGCAAAGAGCCATGTGGCTAAAGA
This sequence comes from Taxus chinensis, assembly GCA_019776745.2. Taxonomy (NCBI): domain Eukaryota; kingdom Viridiplantae; phylum Streptophyta; class Pinopsida; order Cupressales; family Taxaceae; genus Taxus; species Taxus chinensis. The sequence continues at coordinate 270,517,405 of CM034146.1, read as the reverse complement.
GGTTGCTGGTAGTGATACACATTGGAGCTAAAGGAATTATTCCTCCTCTATGTGAAGGCCAAATTTCTCTTGATAAAGAATCCATTCCAACATCAGAAATCAAGTTGCAGACATCTTCACTAAGCCATTGCATGCTATGAATTTTTGTACATTTTTGAGCCTATCATATTTTCCCTTGAGGGGGAGTGTGTATGACAATGCCACATCATGATGGGTCATTTTAAAAGAGTGGATCATGACCACCCACTTTTTATGTAACAAAGTGATCCTGTAAGGATTGGTTACACATGGTTGTAACATTCTAAACTTTGAATACTTCCTCCATTTTGTAATAAGTAAATGTGTCACATTATCTGAAGTTATTTGTAAATCCTAGTGAATATTTAGTTATGGGTATTACTTAGTTTATAAAAGGCTTCATATTCTGATGTAAATCTTCAAATGTAAAACACTGGTTTTAAGAATTTTTGTAAGGGAAGATCTAAGGATTTCCCTTGTTGGCATGCTAGTTTGAATCACATATTCAAGGTTGTAAACCCTTTTGTATATAAAAGGTAAATTTGTGCTTACCTAATTTTTTTTCCCATTTAACATTAAGGGGAAGTGTTGGGGTGATAATTTCAAGTAGGATTAGCCACTTGGGAAAGCCCCAACATTATTAAAGTTTGTCTAATCAAACTATATTGTGATGATCAATCACATTTAAGAGTGAAGCAGTTTGATTGATTCACCCACCCATATTCATTTGGGTGATCCCTCTTGGTATTGGCTATTAGCAAATCCCTCTTGGATTGACATTTGTATAACCATCTATGCATTGAAAGATAAAAGACTGAGATCATACTGTAAGATATGCTAGCAGAGTATACTATGTAAGACATTAGGAAAATAAAATACGAGCTAGATGGTCCTGGTTATTGTATTAAATGATCAAGAGACATAGCTCTGCAGTGTTAGTGAAAGACTGAGGAGTGAAGTGGAAGTGTTTGGTTAAACTTGTGTAAATTCTTAATATAGACAATGCTTTGACAATGGAGTTTTTCCTTTAGGTTTCTCCACTTAAATATGGTGTTATCTGTCTCTACTCTTATTCCTTATTTTCTTTCAGCTCTTGTTCATTTATCTTTTTATTCACTATCTATTTCAAGTTATTTATTTGTCTTAATCAACTGCATGCCATAATCTATAATCTTTGGATTTAATGGTGGATCTATGATCTGTGGATTAAATTTCCCCTGCTAAATCTAACAAACACTAAATCTAGATCCCTAAGCGCTAACCCCTAAACCTCATATATTTCCAGTAGGTCTCATGAGTGAGTTCATCTTTTTGAATATAAATATTAGGACCATATTTCCTAGTCTTGTTCCTAGAACCATCATTGATTCTTCTTATACAACTACTTTGTTTATGAGAGGTGGGACAAGAAACTAATTGGATATGACATCTACCTTATGCCTTGCAATACATATTACACATCTCTCCCAAAACCTGTTTCTCCCCACATATACTTGCATTATTGAATGTCAATTTCTTCACACTCTGAAACAAATTTCACATTTCTCATATTTCCATGTATGGTATTATGCAAGCCAAGGTGACCCATTAGAAGCTGGAAAAAATAACCATGATAACAAAAAAATTAATCTCAAAGGAAATGGAAGAAATACAGAGAGTATACCAACGCGGAGGTGTATGATCAAAATAATTTTCCTGAAGCATCCTCTCCTCTGAAGAAAGAGAAATCTTTTCTACTTCTAGAATGGATAGAAAATTTGACAGAACTTCCTGAAGTGTTTAAAATAAGAATAGAAACAGGGGAATGGCTAAGAACACAAAGGGGTTATCAATCACCTAGTGAATATTTCTTGTTTAGTTATGAATGGGAGTCAGTTGGCCTAAGACTTAGTGACCTTCCATTCATTGATAATTCCTTCTATGATAAACCCATAGATGCTTTCAAAAGAACCTTTAAAAAAATAGGGGTAGTCATCAAGCCTAGTGAAGGGTGTGATGTGATTTCTAAACAACTTGAAATTCATACAAATTTAGAGGTCATAACATGAATTTACAAATATCTCTATCATTATAAATGGAATCCAAGTAATGGTGTCTCCATATATCTAAAGGATCGATGACTACTGGGGTCTATGGTAGGATTGGACATTCAAGAATAATTGAGTGTCTGAATCAGAATGTCGCTGCATATGGAGAAACATTTTCAAACAATGGAGTAACACATCTTGGAAAATAAATTTGAACCTCAGAAATCCTCTCAAATTTCTAGCTTACACAAGCACTAGACATATCAAGCTTTGTTCTTTGAATGAAACCTTCGTTCCCGACAACTTGTAACTAAAAGAATTATTCAAAAGAGTGTCAAAAATATTTCTTTGTACCAAATTGTTATTGGATATCTGGAATTTCCCTCCTTCAAAATATCAACAGATGAAAGACATCAAATTGTGATGACTCTCTTTGAATGTTCTTCCTAGGAAGCAGATGAACCCTTTTCAGTTGAATACTCAGTGTTAATACTAATAAGAATGGGTAAGACACAAAACATTATAGTGAGTTAAATAGCTCTCATGCGATGGGAAAAAGAAGATAGATGTATTTGGTAACATTTATTTATACTAAATTGTTCTTGGATATCTATAATTTCCCTCCTTTAAAATATCAAAAGATAAAAAGGCATCAAATTGTGATGACTCCCTTTGAATGTTCTGCCTATGAAGTAGATGAACCATTTTTATTTGAATACTCTCAGTAAATACTAATAAGAATGGGTAAAACACCAAATATTATAGTAAGTGAATGGGTGAGCCTAAACCCTGATCTATAAACCCTAAACCCTAAACCCTAAACCCTAAACCCTGAGCCTTAAACCATAAATCCTAAACCATGTGCCCTAAACCATAACCCTAACCCTTAAACCTTAAACCATAATCCTTAAACCCTCAACCCCCAACCTTAAACCCTGAGTCTTGAGCCCTAAACCCTAAACCCTAAACCCTCAACCCTCAACCTTAAACCTTGATCCCTAAACCTTAATCCCTGAGCCCTAAACCCTAAACCCTAAACCATGAGCTCTAAATCATAAAACCTAAATCTTAAACCCTAAACCCTTAACCCTTAACCCTTAACCCTAAAACCTAAACCCCGAGCCCTAAACCCTAAACCTTGAGCCCTAAATGTTGAACCCTAATCCTTAAGCCCTAAGCCCTAAGCCAAAACCCTAAACCATGAACCCTTAGCCCTAACCCCTAAACATTAAACCCTAAACCCTGGGCCCTAAACCCTTAAATCTAAACCCTAAACCCTAAACCTTGAGCCCTAAACCCTAAACCCTAAACCACAAACCTTGAGCCCAAAAACCTAAACCTTGAACATTAAATCCTAAACCCTAAACCTTTAGCCCTAAAACCTCAACCCTCAACCCTAAATCGTAAACCCTGATCCTTGGGCCCTAAGGAGGAGGCACATTACAATCACCTTATTTTTTCCATAGGACGAATCCCATTCAAGGAGCAATCCTATATCTACAAAGTGAGGATCTCATTTTAGTAAGAAGTAAATAAGCATCATAGAGCTGATTCGTGGTCACTAAAGTGAATTACGGACCAAATTTCAAAATTAGTACCAATTCAAATAGTGGTGGGGAAAAAATCCAATCTAGAAGGTCGAAAACCCTACAAATTGACTATATGTTTTCACAAAACAAATACCGACTACAATATATATGGCCTAAAATTTTTAGGTCATTACTGAAATTATGAAAATGAGTAAGTACTGACCAGATTAGATTTTGAAAAACTATCTTTTATATTATAACTGTTAGAGCTAGGGGACCACTTCCATTAGGTGCAAAGTGACCCTAACTTCTTATATTTAATTTATAATTTTATTATTTCTTATACTTAACATTTATTTTAGTAAATATGGCTCCTTTATGCCTTCCTAAACTTCATATAGCCCAAAACGAATACACATTTATTAGTACAAGAAACACGTACACGTTACAGGATGATCACATTATAATACGTACGCGTTTTAGGTTCGTGAATTCCCGAGCCTAAGAAAACATAACGCGACCACATTATTGTAAAACATGATTATGTTTCATTCATTTTTGGGTTATTGTCCACTTTTTGGGCCCCCAATTTGGTGCACTTATCCATATCTGAAACATTATCTTCAGAGATCAGAGAATTTTTTTAAAATAGTGATCTGTTTGAGGCCATGGGAGTTGTAGATCCCATTTTCTAGAATCCAATGATTAGTGATGAACAAAGAGCTATAAACTTTGGGAAATCCATGACTTCACTTATGGAGTAGTTTTCCAAATCTTCAAATGTTGATGGAGGGGAATTGAATGGTATATTGGACAAAAAAATACTCATATCATAGTCACAAAATTTTGCATACACCATGAATGATCAATATAAGACTATTGTTGAACCATTAGAAATGGGAGCTATCAGACTATTATGGAGAAAGATGTATCAGAGTAGCATTCTGATAGAAAATATAATTGAATACTTTAAACTATATGAACTCATAGAGACAATAATTCTTGGGTTTGTTAAAGATGAAAGGTTATTTATTGCACTTACATTTGTGAAATCAAAACTTCGCAACAGATTGGACAAGAATTTGAAAACTTGTTTGAGACTCTAAATTTCAAGATATAGGGTGGACATATTTCCATATGAAAGAGCACTACCTACATGGACATCTCTTACAGAGTGCAAAGCTATTAATCAGATTGCAAAAATGGAGTCTCTAATTATGGTGAAATTTACTTGGACGTTGCTGGACCAGAAACTATAACAGATAAAATAAGTTATGAAAGACAATTAAGGATAGGGTTGTTTCAGCTACCAGGCAGTTGAAAGTATTCATTTTCTGAAATATATATTGTGACTCAATATTTTTTTTCAATTTCTTTTACATATATTGTGCATATAATGTTTGGATTTTTTTTAAATCCTTCCTATATTTTTTATAATGTTTGGAAATAACAGATGGTAGATATTTGTGCAATCTTCAAACTGGATAATGTAAAAAAATTAAAGATCCTTACTAGGAAAGTATGTTCAATATTTGATTTCTCACTATCAATTCCACAAGCACACATGTTCGATAATATATTATAATCCATATATCCCATCGTGATTATTAGAATTAATAAAAAACATTACAGTCTATATCCCATCATGATTATTGGAGATAATCTTTACATGATGAACCAACTATCAAGATTCGACGACAACACACACATGCAAGTTTTAAATATTGAGTGCATACATGTTTGAAACTAAATTAAACATTGTAAATTCAGATTCCGGAATCCTTTCATCAAATTTACAATCTTGGAAATAAGATAAAAGACTAAAGTTTTCATTTGACAATAGACATGAGAGAAATAAAAAGATTGACAATTTCACATAAAGATAATATTTTCAAATTTCATTTGTCAAATATAGTGATTTACATCAATATTTTTAGTTCAAGTTCATTTGTATCCTTTTCCTTGAACAAATTTTATAACATCAAAAACATTTGAACTATCTTTTATGACACCAAACTCTACTAATTATTTTGCAGTTGCATTAATATTTTTCTAAATTTTCTTTATCTTCGCGAGCTACATCTCCTACTGAAAGGAGATGAGAATCCTCATTAGTTTTTTCTTAAAAATAATATATGAATCTATTCCATTCTTCTTTATAATCCTCCACAAAGTATTATTATACTTAATTAACAGAACTTGTTTTTATTTAAAATTAATTTCCCCGCGGACACTCTCTCTCACTTTTTTCAGGTGCTCATTTAACACCTGCACCTCTGTCTTCATAGTCTGGTATTTTTACTGTAATTAAAATCTAATAATTAGTATTTAGAGGTAGATAAATGATAACTATATATAATAATCTACAAAAAATTCAAAACTTACCATGGCCAAGTCTTTCTTTGCATTAACAATAGTGACAAGTTTCTTATCTCTATTCCACTTGTTGTAGTAGTATTGCGCCTCAACATTCAAATTAGCCAATATATTAAGCATTATATAAAAAAATTCATCCCTATTGTAATTATTATTGGTGACTGTTTCACTAGATTGTGCTTGATCAAGTAAAGAATCAATTGTCACCGGTTCATTTTTAATCAATTGAAAGAGTCTTTCTTTGTGTTCAAAATTATGATATCTATCATTAATTTATTTTATATAGATTTTGCTCTGATATCCCAAATCTTCGATCCTTAATGTCAAGAATAATATTTTCCATGACAAGGGTTGTAGCATTATATGACACAAGGATGCCTACTTAAATTTTGTTCTTCGCATCATCATCCAAATTTTCCTGCCCAGTTGGGGAAGGAGGATATGAAGAGGATGACACTTGCACCTCCTTGCGTGCAGATTAAGTGAGATCTTCATAATTATTCCATACCATTGCAATGTCAGGATGTCAAATATGAGATAATCCTCATTGATATCAATATTATTTAAAATAGAAGTGCCTCTGGCACTCTACAATCCTCCAATTGAAAAAATTGGGGAAATATGATGTTGTGAAAATTTGTGTCCCACTACTCAATCCAATGAACACAGTCCACTTTCCCCTACCATAAGAAGTTGAAGGAGGTGGAAGGGGAATTCGGATTGATGTAATCCTTAAGTACTGAGTTAGAGTAGTGGGGGTGGCTATGTCCGCGGAATGCATTTTAGATTGTGTTTGCAAAACATCTGCGAGCATCAATACTTTAACAATATCAGATTCAATATGTCGATTATTGAAATAATGAAGACAAACAAGCAAATAGTAAAAAATTCAATTAATAAGAATGAAATCAATCGAGATTCCTTACGCTATGAATGTTGTAGTCATAATCAAAAGACTATGGTATTGGGTGGAAGGAGGGTGGTGGAACTGCAAAATTTGAATTTAGTAAAAACCAATTAAAAAGAATGATAAATTCCTTAAAGAAAGACTAATATAAATCAAATTTAATTCACTATTTATTAATTACTTAGTACCATAAATTGAAGGGCCTAGGCAATGGAATGGTGCAGAGTCAATCTCTTTTTTCTTAGTAGTGTATGTAGTTTATGTACTAGTATGAGTAGACACTATGTTTCTCAAAGTCATTGATGTGGCAGACAAGGATGCACATTAGGATAATGAAATGCATTAGTGTCAAGAATCAGAGATTCAAATTATAATTATTCTGTAAAATAATTTAATAAAACTAAAACAATTATGTAGTATATACAAATTAAAACTTGGATTTTCCATAGTGGCAATGCGCATTATATTTTGGTTGTGGGATCAGGAAAAATCCATAGAACCACACATCCATTTGGATGGTGTTATCCATATATGATGTTGGATTCTAGTGAGAGGAAAAGAGTCATCGGTCATGGTGACATCAAATATATTGTTGTCACCAGACCCCTCAAGTCCAGTAGGGTTATGTGAGTGAACTGCCACTCTATGAGGTTCCATCAGTTTGCTTGCTTTGACCTGTTCAAAAGATAGCTACAAACTTATAGATTATATATTTATAAGAGATGATTTAAAAATGATTTTTTTAAAATAATCAAGGTTAGATTATTTTAAAATAAAATACTCACCAACTATTGTTCCAGAGGAATTCCATGCTTATCCACCTTCTCGTGTAGAGAAGTTGGAATAGTTGTTGATTAGAGTCTATAAAAATCCTCATAATATAAAACAAGAACAAGAAATAACTTTAGTAGGGATCAATTTGGCTCTGACAAGGTCAACATGAATCCTTGATGAAATAAATGTGCACCAATCAAATCTAACACCAGAAATGGTTTGGATAAGGTAACATAGTGCCCACTGAGGAATATTAGTGTATCTTCCCTGTAACATGATGTGGGACTGGAAAAATTCTACCATTTCTAGGAGAAAGGGGTCTTTGATATATTGTGTGTTAATCCATCTTTTAGAGGGATTATTAACCCCAAACTCAACACAGAGATCATAATGAGACTCTAAAAATTTCTTTTTCTCATCAAGAATAATGGATTTGATGGTTATAGGTAATGTGTTTTGATGGGGTAGACATGTTAGATGATGAATACTGTCAGGTGTTATTCTCATGAAAAATTAGCGTGATGGTAAGGAAACATTGAAAATGCCATCAAAACTATTATACGTTTGAATTAAATTATTTAATAAATTTTGTTTTGTCTGATACTAGGGCATGTAAATTAGTCCATGGAATCTTGAGCTACCAATCCAATCAGATTGACTTATTATTTGAGCGTCTTCTAGTAGTTGTAGTAATTACGAATATAAAATGTTTCTATAAACGTAGGATGTTGTTTTAATGGTATTTTTTCTAGGTTCCATTATTCTTGAATCTTGAATCCTTGATGTTTTGATTTTTTGGAAAAAAAGGCGTTGGAAAATGGAAGATACCTGTATACGAGCCTTGAGGATTATAGAACAAAAATAGAAGTGGATGAGAAGGCTGAAGGCTATAATACTGGAAGACGAGGAGGCTAGAGGCTGGAGATCTGAAAGAAATCTCGGAGAAACTTGCAAGTGAAAATGGGATGAAATGAGTGGGGATGTGTATATATAAGAAAGGAAAGGGTGGCGGGCCATGGCCCACAGATCGAGGTTAAAAACACATGGCTAGGGGAAAGAGGGATGACAATATAACCAAAAGCGTTACCGGGTGGTAACGTCAACAAAAGGATTTGGACTATTACCGTCTGGGAATATAACTGCAATACCGAATGTCAACAAAACTATTTTGTTATCATCCAGTAACACATGTGTCAATGTTTTTTGTTTTCGATCGGTAACACATATGTCAGTGTTTTTTTTCCAGCCGGTAACCCATCTAACAGTATTTTGTTACCGAATGGTAAAACATATGGCATCATTTTGTTACCGGCCGGTAACCCATGGTGCAGCGTTTTATTACCATACAACACACATGTGTCAGTGTTTTTGTTACTAATCGGTAACACATGTGGCAGTGTTTTCTTACCGCCCAATAACACATGTGTTAGTGTTGTTGTCTGTTAACAAGTGGGATGTGTTACCAGCTGGTAACACCTCTGTTGTGTTATTGTTCGGTAGTATTTATGTACATGTTGGCCGGTAACATTACGTACTTGTCAACCAGTAACAAACCCAAAAAATGAAGTACGCCACCGATGACTTTCAAAAAACCTCCATTCACTTCCATCATGAAACCCTCATTTCCTACATTTCTCATCCATACAAATTTCCTTTTCATCAGATTCATCCCCCATTCTATAATATATTTTTTGGGAGGGGTCTTAAAATGAACCTTGCCCAATTATCCTTAATTAAATTTAAACCTTCATCTAGTTCTCCCTAAATACTCCATTTTATCCTCCCTACGCCCTCATTTAATAAATTTACCTCCCATTTTCCTTTAATTAATGTTTTCCACCTTTCACCTACCCTTTTATCTTCCCTAGGTAACCCTAGTTCATCCTTAATAGCTGAAACCCCAATATTCCCTTTTTAGGCCCATTTTCCTTGGGTTGGGCATTATCCCACCGCCCAAAGCAATGGCTTTCCACAATCTCTGGCGACCCATCCGGGGTGTCATCTACCCTATAATTACGCCCATACCCCTCCTTTTTCTAAGATGTAACTTTGGAGACTTTGAGCTTGTTTATGGTCTTGCCTTCATTTTTTACACTTCATTGCAATTTTTATTATCATTTTGGAGCTACCTTGGAGATCTTGTACTTCACTCGTGGATATTTGGAGTCCTTTTTCTCTCTTGCATGCTTAGATCAACCATTTCCATTTCATCACCTTTTCCTTATCTGTATTTTGCAAGTTCAACAGTCATTTCAGAGTCCTGCCTTTGAGTTTCTTATGTTCACTCCCATCTACAGATCATCGTTCTTATCCATCCTTTTTCCTTAAAACCCCAAACCACTCCCATTATTCATCGACCTAGTTCTCATTTGTTAGCTTTTTGTCATTCAATTTGTCAGTATCCTATTCTCTGATCCCATAGCCTTCAGCATCCACCAATATTTCCATTCTACACACATGCAACTTCATATCTTGACTTTTTCAGATCCGGTCATCGTCGACCATGTCAAGTAGTTCTCATATTTCATTAATTTTCTTGCATCATTTATATCGTATCTAGATCTAGGATATCTTGCAGTTTTCTTGTTTCATCCTCAGTTTAGATAATCTCTAGATCAGGCTTCACGAGGCCTTTCAGATCATCTTTTCTGCATCTTCTTCCTACATTGCCTCGGTTTTTGTTGACTGGGCTTTGCAATTTTGGGTCACCATTAACCCACCCACATTTGGTTTGGTTTACATGCACTTATATCAGATCTAGATTTTACTTCATTTGTTTGATATCAACTTTTCTATTTTAGTTCCATTATCTGCTACATCCAACTTATCAATTTTTTATCTATCTTTATCAAAAAGTGGTTTAACATCCATCCTGGAAAGTTTTCACTTATCGAGACTGGAACTATCAAGAAACCCACCCATCTATCTACTAATCCTTTTTCTTTTGAGTTTCTCGTTGCTGTTCAGATTACAAAGCTCTCTACGAGGAGGAATTTTCTATTTTGTGCCCGCATCCATCGTCACCCCATTCAGAGGTACCTTAAACCCTCTCATATTTGGAGTTGCTTATTTTCTAGTTATTATTTCACTAGTCTAAAATAGGTGCAAGGAAATTTTTCAACAAAAATATCAAAGTGATGAACAATGTGGATCAAGAAGGCGTGATACCAAATAACTTCTTTTCAGGTGAGTTCAATGTTTTAAACCATGTTTTCAATGTTCAACATGAGGTTCCATTTAACAAGTTTGTTTGTGAATACAAAAACTTCTCTTTCTCATTGGAAGAGAATGAAAAAGGATGAAAGAATTACAGGATGTTTCAGCCTTTCAAATACAAACCCACTCAAGAAGATGATGATTTTATCACAGAAACGGACTCCCTAGTTCTTGGTGGTCAAGATTGGGAAAATGAAAATATAAATATTTTAGCTCCGATTTTGTTATCATTCCCCTTTCATGAGGATAGAGACATTATCAACGAAAAATGGATCTATGGAATAGTGTTTGATCCTAAAGCTGATTTTGAAAAGGAATGTATGGATAAGAACATGCTTACATATTTTAAGATCAACTCTAATTAAGGAAAAGGGGCTTTTACCATGAAAATGGATTTCGAATCTCAAGATGGAAAAGATGAAGAAGATGATGGTTTCCATGTTGCATGGCCAACCTTGAGCTTATTTCCTTTTCAAGAGAATGAAGGAATAAGCATGCCACATTGTATAGGGTAGTATGTTAAGAAAGATACATAGTACATGAAATAATATTTCTTGGACCAATTGAGAAACATGAAACATCAAGAGGCTAGTGATAATGTTGAAGCTTCCAAAGCATCTGCCGATAATCAACTTATGAAGAAAATGATCATGAAGTAGATGAAACATGAAGAAAAAATTCCATTCAAATTTCATAGGCCTTAGATTGAAAAAAACAAGTCGAGTATGATGAAGACTCATCTTCACAATAACAAAGAAGAACCAACAGTTGGAATGAACTTGAGAATTAATCAAAAGATGGAAAGAAGGTTCTAAAGCAAGAAAGGAAATGAAATGACTAGGTGGGCCATCAATTGAAATAACATCCATGTGAGAGTTATCAATAAATTGAGAAAATGTTCATATTTCAACGATCTTATCAATGGATTTACAAAAGAAAGGCATCTGGTGATACCCGTATATGGGTAATCACTGAGTTTGAATTGGTGGTGCAATGAAAACAAGATATCCCCCACATGTACATAGGTGATTCATGTTGTTTTTTATGGTTCAATTCCATTTCTATGGTGTGTTTCTCTTTCCGTGGTGTGTTTCCATTTTTTTCTTGTGTTTATTTTGGTTATTCTTGTTTGTGTGACGTGTTTGTGTGAGTAGTGAAGATATTGACTCTATAGGCCTAATGGATAAGAAACTAGTCTTCTATCCATTATATATCTAGAGTTATCTATTTCCCTTTATATTCTAATGTCCCCGAGTTAGATCCAGTTGTTGTCATGGATTTGCAAGCCCAAAAATTCAAAAGTTGAGCCATGACAACTAAGCCAAATGTAAACTTTTTCTTTAAAATCCTCCTAAACCCCACTCCTGGTCAATTTTTCTTTCGTGTCATGATCTTACCAACCTTGAATTCCTCCTAATATTTTGAAAAATCATGTAGATTTTTTGAAATTATGTGATAAGGTCAATTCTTTCATCCGGTAAAGTACAATTGAAGACTAGTTCTCTATTAGGCCTAAAAAGGCCAATTTTGGCCATTCCAAGGCAGGTGTACATCCTCTGTGAAGGTTACAAAATATCATAATAATATTGAGGTAACATTGGAGATCCAAGAAGGTGTTATAATTAATTTAGGAATATTTACGGAAGATTTGGTGGTTTAAGGATAGACTGTGCAAATAATTGTTTTTGAGGTGTAAGGAATGAATGATCCAAATATGAACATGAACTTCCAAAAATGATTTTTGGAGATCCGTAAGGTGTTATAAGAAAAAAAATATGAAATTTAAATTTTATATAATACACTTCATTATCTAAGAATCATATCTTACACAATACCTAAGAGTTTCTCAAGGCAGCTCAATCTTTGTAGGCACACCCTGTTGTCCCGAATAAAAAGGAACCATTTCTTGGAATTTTGGGAAGAATTGGGTTCTAAAAAATATTTCATTGATCTTATAATGTTCATTTGAGTCATAATAATATAAAATTTCATGTCAAAATTCCCTTCCAAGCTTTAGGAATGTCATTTTCAAGTTTCCTCTACTACATGGTGTGTTGATCCCTTACTTAATCATTTTTTCAAGTGCCACATGTCAAATTTTCTTTGATTTCTCCAATTTTTGTTTCTCTTTTCAATTTCCCAAGGTAAAGGGGGGAAAAATTATCACCCCCCAAATTTCCCCCTCTTTTGCCACTCATATGATCGTCTCCATCTTCGTAGGGGGCTTAACTAGCTAGACCTCTCCTTTCCTCACTACACTAGATCTTACTAAGCGGAACCATCTCTCTAAGGCACCAATTTTTGCATTTATTTTTCATTTTTCAAGGGTACAATGGGGAAAAAATAGAACCCCCATGTAATCTCCCTTTATGGTCCTCCATGCGCCCTAACTTTCTAGCCATTGGGGGCTTACCTGGAAAACCCTTCCATTGGTGCACTGCTCTAAATTATGCCAAATGTCACCATATCTCCAAGGTGCCATTTTTTTCACCTATTTTCCCTTATTATAAGGGGTGAAAATGGTACATAGATGGGCTTCCATGTGTAAACCCATCTCTAACTCGGATTCCATCCCTCAGGGTTACATTGCAGTTAATAGGACAACATGAAAATATAAGCTAGCTTGTTTATAACTTAACTACTTTGCACTATTCTACTCATCCACCATTTCTAAAAATTTAAAACCTAAAATAAAGAAATAATATGATATATATTCTCCCCAGACATGAATAATAATTGTTGCACATGACTCTCCATCAAAAAATTGAAGCTCAAGATCCTTGCGTGAAGTGAAACACATGTTGAGCTCACTGTCTTCGCACATTTGTTCACTATGGTGAATTTTTTGTCATCAAAGATTAAATCCTCCATTTATGTCTGCCATCATAACATCAAACCCTAAATCATTCATCTCAAAAATTTTCTTTTTTATTTACAGGAGTTCTAGCAGCCACTTCTCAAGAATCTCATTTAGGAAGCAATTCTCTATTTGCAAAGTGAGGGACTATTTCAGTGAATGAAATATAAACATCAAAGAGGTTTGAGAATCATGGATTTTTCTCTCATATCCTAAGGAACAAGAAATTTATCCTCACTCTCACTATGACATCATGAAATAACCATCATGAGTGATTATCTCAGGCTCACATCGGAAGGTCTCACAACAGTGTTCCTAAACACTCATTCAACAGTCTGAAGTGTTTGTGCATCTTGCAGAAAGAGGAGATTGTGATTGTTAGAATTAGAGGATTCTAATAAATACGGATTTAATTAAATTACATATTACATAATGTTACAATAAATATTACATCATAACATAAGTAAATAAAGAAATACTTACGTAAATAAATAACGCAGGTGACACATGATTTATAGTGGAAAACCCCAATAGAGTAAAAACCACTTTGAAAATAACTTTTTACTTCAAAGAACTTATATTATAACTAGTAAGATCACCTCCTCCTTTGAAACCCTATTTACCAAGGGTAAAACCAAATCACTTGATTTGCACACATTTAATATATTTCCCTAATATATCAAATGAGGACCTAAAGTCTTTTTTATATAAGGTGATCGGGTATGTCTCCCGACCCACCTTTTCAACCTAAAATGGTTGACACATACACCTAGGTTTATAATATTTAATATTAGAAATATAATCATTTCATAATATTAAATATTTAACCTAAAGTAAATACCTAGGTTAGCATATTTAATAATAGAAATATAAATATTTCATATTATTAAAGATTAACCTATATATTAGTGATGGACCCATATACACTAAGGGTTGGCCAGACCACTTAATCATTATATTCCAACACTCCCCCTTAATGTTAAGTGGGATAATATAACATATGACAATAAATTACCTACCCGTGGTACACTACAAGATTTATAATCCTTAAACCATAAAGGTTTTAGGCTAGCATATCGGTTGAAAGAATTATAACACCTTCATTATACTCAATTTACCTTTTGGTACAAAAGGATTTGGAATCCCAAAGATCATCCCATGATCAGTGGCTAAGTATGATTTGTGAGTTTTACATATTCTCACAGGTTCTCATAAAAGGTTATTAAACCCAAGCATATAGGATTCTTTTACAACTAAGGATCTCCTTAACAATATGCTTGTACTGGATGTTTACCAGTAAACTCAATAACACTAAAGAGTTTACTGAAGACCGCCTTTAAGATCTTTCTACACTTATTTCTAAAAAAGAAGCTGATGAGGTATACATGCCCGAAGGTCTTTTTACACTTGCCTGAAAGTCTTTTTTTACACTTTCCTGAAGGTATTTTACAAATGCTCGAAGGTTTTTTTACAAAAACTAAGTTCCATTAGGAGGTGACATTGTCATGCACACTCCCCCTCAATGGAAACTCTGACAATCCAAGCTTTTCACGAAAGTGACAAAACTATGCAGCACTCAGGGACTTTGTGAAGATGTCAGCAACCTGCTCTTCAGTCAACATGAACTTGAGATTTATCTCATCACTTTTCACCTTCTCACGGGTGAAGCATATATGTATCTCAATGTTCTTCATCCTCTGATGTTGAACTTGATTATTAATCAAGATTAATACAATTCTAACCACCACATATAAGAGAAATACTTCTTTTAGCTTTCATGTGTATCTTTACCAACAGTTGTTGCAGCCACATGACTTCTTTACTTCTTCCATTGTACTTATCTGCCTTAGTAGAAGAAATGGAGACTGTTGATTGTATTTGTTGTTCCAATTAATGGTTCCTACACCAAAATAATTGAACACATATCTAGTATATTTTATAACACAACATTAGTATGGTTAGAATCACAAAATCCATATAAGATAGCATTTTCATTTTTATTATTATGCAACCCATAATTGATTGTTCCTTTCAAATATCTAATTTTTTTTACAAAATTCTAATGATCTCTAAAAATGGTTCCTGTATAAACCTTGAAGTAATTCCTACTGTATAGGAAATATCTGATCTAGTTATAGTTAGATAAATCAAGGATCAACCTTTTTCATATGCAGATTTAGGATCAATATTTATTCCAACTTCCATTGAAGTAGAAAATAGTTTACAATCAATCATAAGAAACTTTTTCAATACAATGGTTGCATATTGTGTTTTGAAAAATAAAAATAAAATGAAATAAAATCATATAAATAACATGATGTGAGATACCTAACTCATTCATTTCAAAGTACTACTTCAATTTCTCTTTAATCCTATGAATTAAATCAAAATTATCACCAGACGCAAGCAAATCATCAATATATATATATATATATATATATATATATATATATATATATATAATGATAATATGTGAGACTTATTGCTTAATGAATATATCATTGTTACAAGAATAATTAACAAAACCTAACAGTTTAAAGAAAAAAATAATTTTTACATCCCAAGCTCTAAGAGCTTGTTTTAAACCATACAAGAATTTCTCAACTTACAAACATAGTTTTCTTTACCAGTTTCTTCAAATCCTTTAGGTTGAAACATGTAAAGTTCTTCTTTTAAATCGCAATTAAAAAAAATATTTTTCTTATCCATTTAGTGGATTTCCCACCCAAATTGAGTGGAAATTATAAATAAGGCCCTAATAGTACTCATTTTAGCTACAAGAAATGCCTCAACATAATCAATACCAAGTTTTTGAGTGAAACCTTTAGCAAAAAGTCTAGCTTTATGTTTGTTAATACTACCATCAACATTATATTTTACTTTGTATATCCACCTAGACCCTATAATAATTCACGCCTCAAGTTCATACAAGGAAATTAATGCATGGTACATATGATGGCTTCTGGTCATTTTCATAAGGTTAATAAGATTTAAAATTTCTAATATAGATTGAATCTAATTTAATTTCTTATCTAGGAAGATAAGAGTTTCAAAAACATCTATAACATCAAAACATCATCATGACCATTTAATAAATCAAAATCAAAACCATCATTTATAAGCATTTAATGAAGTAACTTCAAGATAAGAAGACAACAGATGTAAACCTTTCACTAGATTATATCTATATATTTCGTATAAGCTTCGATAATTAACATGTCCTAACCTTTCATGTCATATTTTTGAATTATTCAAACTTTGAGATATAAAACAAGATGTAGAAGAGAAATCATCATAAATATACAAACTATTTCTTTGAATTCCTTCAGATATTATACTCTCATTACTATCCTTGATATACTAAGTATCCTTCATGCATGGATTCTAGTTGTGTTCATACCTCTTTCGAATGTTCAATATTACCAATGTGTATAAGGTACTCATCGGTCACATTGCGTAGAATCATAGAAAGAGCCTCTTGCATTCATTGCAAGAATGTATTCATGTTATCTAGAGTTGTTTGATGACCGGTGGGAGAAACCTTAGATCCATAAACAATCATTCAGAGTTTTCTCACCATAAATTATGTTTTGACCCAAATGTTATAGTTGGTTTTATTCAAGATCTGAGTTTTTTCAAGATAGAAATAGCTAGACGTCATTATTTTCTTAAACTTGTAAAAAACACCCCATTATAATATACAATGTACCACAGAGTTAGATACATATTTATCGATAATAAAAACAACACTTTTAATAGAATCAGATCTAAATTTTATAGATCTACAGAAACTATTTAATCATAGCTAATTTTTTCATTACAATGCATACTAATTAATCTCCCATGATCAAATTAATACCCCACAATATAAAGGGCTCTACATTATAACCTAAATTTATTAAAAAATATTTCTGACCATATAGAAGTGAAGAAGAGACCCCTAAGAATGCATAACTTCAAATTTCTGAAAAAATTAATGTAGACAAAAATCTGGTCAGCTTAAATTTGACGTCTAAATGACTGTCATAATGACTTATTTTTTGGTCTATTGTGACGGTCATTTGACTGTAAAATTTAACACAGTTAAAGTTTCCTAGAGCCTATGAGCTTAAATTTGGCATCTAAATGACCCTCATATTATTTTATGTTTGGTCTATCGTGACGGTCATTTGACCGTCAAATTTAATAATGCCAAAATTTGTCCTATATTTCTAGAATGTGAATTCATAGAATTTCTTGTTGTATAATATTATGGAGGTTATATTTTTACACATTACAATATCCTATTATGATTTATAATGTAAAATATATATACTTTAAAAAAAAAGTTTTATAGAATGTAAATAAAAAACAACATATAGTTCATAAAAATTATAAACTATAGTATTTTTTTAATAAAAAACACGTAACTCTTATTAAAGGGGTTTAAAGTACATAGGCTAGGTTAAAAGAATTTTATCAAGTGCAAGTAGATTTATTAGAGTATAGATTAACCTGCATATTTTACAGAGGGGACAAGAAATTTCACCCGACCAATGATAAATTGAAATCTTTATTTTCATGAATCTTGTCTCCTCCCTTCATTTACTCTTAATTTTATGTGCACACATTTAAAACTATGGAAAGATTGCAAAATATTTTATATAATTCCTACAAGCTAAAAACTTTAAAACTTTAAGGTGGCTATAACTACCTATATTTTAATAAATATTTACCGCACTTCGCGTAGGCCACCAATAAACAAGATTTTTTAAAAAAATCTCCATTTATACCTGAGAATTCTACATTTATATTTGAGATATTATCTCATTTTATGCTCCACTTCCACTCTTATATAAAAGAAAACCTTTAAATAAGTTTATTTATATAGTTTTTATAAACTATAAGATATAAATGAATGGGGCCGCCCCCTTACATGAATAATATAAATGGTTAGGGACACATGTTAGGTTTTATTTAATAAGTATTAACATTTAAAAAGTAATTCATTCATGGCCAAACAATAAACACGAGCCCCCTTACTAAAAAAAGTAAACACTCAGGTTTTTTTTAAAAACATATATAAACCAAATCTAATAAAATTTATATTAAATTTTAATATGATATTTATATAAAGTATTATATAAACCTTATTCTATATTATATATATTTTTATTTAAAAATAATAAAATAGTTTTCAAATCGAATCCTTTTAGAGGGGACCAAAGAACATGAGAATGAATTTACCTTCTGAAATATTTAACCTACAAATATTTGAAATTATAGAAAACATAAAAAATTATTTCATATAGTAATAAATCATTTCCTTTTGTGTATGTGATTTTCACGGAAGTAAATATATTAAAAAACCCTAAAATTTTTACCTAGAGTTTAATTGTACAAATGTAATGCCAAAATAAATTGAGGAAAAAAAGAAGAAGACTGGATACTTTGAAAAAACCCGTACAAATTAAATTTACCTCTCTCTGTTACCATGTTAGAATTCGAGGATTCTAATAAATACGGATGACACAATATTTATAGTGGAAAACCTCAATAGGGTAAAAACCACTTTGAAAATAACATTTTACTTCAAAGAACTTATTTTACATCCAGTAAGATCACCTCCTCCTTTGAAACCCTATTTACCAAGGGTAAAACCAAATCACTTGATTTGCACACATTTGATATGTTTCTTGAATATATCAAATGAGGACCTAAAGTCCTTTTTATATAAGGTGATCGGGTATGTCTCCCGACCCATATTTTCAACCTAAAATGGTTGACACATACACCTACGTTTATAATATTTAATAATAGAAATATAATCATTTCATGATATTAA
This sequence comes from Taxus chinensis, assembly GCA_019776745.2. Lineage (NCBI taxonomy): Eukaryota > Viridiplantae > Streptophyta > Pinopsida > Cupressales > Taxaceae > Taxus > Taxus chinensis. Next base: position 270,497,877 of record CM034146.1, on the reverse strand, counting down.
ATATTTAACCTAAAGTATATACCTAGGTTAACATATTTAATAATAGAAATAGAAATATTTCATATTATTAAATATTAACTTATTTATTAGTGATGGACCCATATATATTAAGGGTTAGCGAGACCACTTAATCATTATGTTCCAACAGTGATTACCATGCCTCAAATCAGCAATTTCTTTGTAAAAAATATTCTCTTCATTAGATCAGTCAAACCCTTCTCTTTATCCCCTCTCTCTCTCTCTTTCCATATTTTAATTTTTAGTTAAGAATGTACTTTTTGCTATTTTTCCTATTCACTTAAGTGAACCTTAGATAAACATTGTAAGAGTCCTTTTTCCAATGAGAAGAAAAATACTCACTTCCTAGAAATATGAAAGATCACAAGTGATGAGCATAGGTGAAAGGTCATGAGGGGGTTAGATAAAGAGAAAAATTGTAAATTTATAAATTGGAATGGCTTCTCCATTCTAAGGGGTTGGAAATTGTTGATTGAATGTATGTTGTTGAGATTACCACTTCTACATCAAACAATAAAGATAAAATTCTTATATTTATTTTTCAATGTTCCTCTACTCTCTCTCTCTCTCTCTCCAAATTTGTATATATGATACTATTGTAAAACCAAGAAAGGTTTCCCCTCCTTTGATAAATGAATCAATGAAAGCTTCTGTCTATGATTTTTGGTGTCTTATCATGGTTTTCATTGTTGTGTTCTTCTAATTGGATGTGAATTCAATCTGGTTAATATATGTGAATTTGGTAATCTTACAACAGTAACCCTCTCTCTCCTTATTTCCCCAACTCCCCTTTACCTATCTTTGTTGCAAATTCCTCCCATGTACCTCATAAAAGCATTTGCCACAGGTTCAATGGAATGTTCCTGTGTGATCCTCGGTCTATTGGCCTCCCCACAAATTTTAGGTAATTTAAGTAGTGTACATTCAATAATGGGAGACTTCTCATACACAAGGAGGGTTTTAGTTATGTAGTGTTGGTGAAAAATCAATAATTTGCGACACGACAAATTATTTCGCCAACATCTTGGAATATTTTTTTGGGTGGGTTTCTTGTTGTTTACTTTTTGTGTTTGTGTGTGAAAACCTTATGCCAATTTGAGAAACATCTCCTCTCTCTCTCTCTCTCTCATGCGTTTGGAGGGAGGCTAGTATGCTCATCACCTTGAGATGGGAATATTATGATGCCTAAATCTTGGGAGGAAACCAAGCCATGTGTAGATTTGTTTTGGAAAGATGGGAGCTAGCAAATGGAGTTTTGGGACTATTTTTAGGTAAAGAGAAACTTGTAAACAATTGGGCATGTTGTTCCTTATTTGGGGAGGCTTTGTCCACTTGCATTTCTTCATTGTTTTTAAATTTGTAAATTTCACATAGAAGATAGTTTATTGTATGGGGAAAAACGGATTCTATGGTTATTTTGAGTATGAAAATGTAAGAGGATAGTTATGGTTTTTGTTCTTCATTGTAATGGTAGTGATGTATTAAAAAGTTGTAATAATAGTTTGAAAACTGCATATTGTTTTGGGTTAAAAGAGCAAAGTAGATAGTGAAAATTTGGGGATATTATTATGCATGGTTAATCTCCATATTTCCTTTGAATTAGTGAAAATAGAATTACTTTTGGATATTAGTAAAAAGGAAAGTATAGTTGTTCTTAAATCTGAATGGAATTAGAAAATTTTTCTCTTATGTAATCTCATATTTTGGTGATGTAATTATCTTGTAAACTGATTCCAAATTAAACTCCATAATTTATTTAAGAAGGTGCTCACACACACCTATATATACATATATAGATAAGAATATATTTATACAATAAAATAGTGTCTGGTTTTATATATTGAAATACCTTCAAATACTTATTGTTACATTTTCTCTTGCATTTTCTTTTCAAACTAAATAATGATTTAAACTATTTATGAAATTGTTCTTAAAACCCATATATGTATATGTGTGTGTAGACACAAAATTTTGGTACGCTTATCCCCTATCTTGTGTTCACGCCCCTTTGTCAGCATCTTGCACATACATACCTCTCTTCTTATTTAAATTCCCCTTTCCCTCCTAAATCCCATTTATTTCCTCTAATCCCCATTTTCCATGTCTTAATTGCCATATTAATCGTATCATTAATTTATCTTCCCTAATCCACCTCTAATTGCATTTAATTACCCCTAAACCCATCCATTATCCTAAACACATCCCTAAAAGCCACCATTTATCATCCCTAGGCTCCCATCTACCCTCATTCAATGCATTTCCACCGTCTAACCACCGTATATCATCCCTATGCAACCCTAACCCACCTAAACATCTCAAAACCCTAATTATAACCCCTTAGTTCCCTTGTCTCGAGTTAGGCATCATCTCCACCGCCCAAATCGACGGTTTACCACATTGGCTAGTGATCCTAGTGGGTTGTTTTCGAACCTATAAGTATACCTCTACCCATCTTCCTCAAGAGGATGCAATTTTGAGAATTCAGCCTTCTTGTGAGTTTTATTTGTTTTCTTCTCTTCTTAGGAGATGCAGCCATCAACTTGGAGCTATCTTGGAGCTTTTACATGCCATCTTGGAAGATTTGAAGTCTAGTATTGTCTTGGAGCCCTACCATTATTTTATCATCCTTTGCATCATTCTTGTAGGTGTGCTCAACATTTTAGAGATTTACAACATCATCAACCTTCCTTGTCCTTTCCTTGTCCTTTCCTCATACGTATTTTGTCATCCATTTAGTTGTATCAAGCCCTAATTCTAATTCAATCATCATCGACCCATCCTAGTCATCATTAACCCAATTTACATCAACCCTATTTTCTTCATTCTGCCTCATTTTTCATCTGTTCTCTAGCATCCTTTAGCATTCAGATCCCTCTATTTCTAATATCCATCTATCTGACATCTCGATCTCATCTTCACTATCCCCAGTCACTATCCATTCAGCCTAGTTTCCAACGACCCAATCTACATCCCTCACATTCCTATCATATATGTTAATTTATTACATCCTTTCTATTTCCTCAACATCCCAACATCAGATCCAAGATATCTCCAGCTTTTTAGAGGTTGTTTCAGATCTATTTTTTGCATATCTCTTGATTTAATCCATTGTAGTCATCATCGATTTTCCATGTTAATCTTGGGTTTTCGTCGACCTAATTAGGTTTGATTTCATTTATCATCATCTATTGTTATCAGATATTCATCTTAGTATCTCTAGCATATATCTGATCTCTATTTTATTTTATTATCTGTTACATCTTGTTTATCCATCATCTTCTATCAATATTTTTTATCAAAATGGGTTGACATCCATCCCTAGGAAGTTATCACTTCTCAGGAATGAATTCTTTAGGTAACCCACCATCTTATCTACTAATCATTTTTCTTGTCTAACTTCTCTTTGTTGTGCAAGTTATCAAGCTTACCACAAGGAGGATATTTGCACTCGTATCTACATCATCATCGCATATCAGGTGGTAGCCTTAAAACCTCTCATAATTTGAGGATTCTTATTTTCTTACCACCATTCCATTAACTTGAAACCAAGAGCAGGAAAATTCAGTCAATAATGGGTGTGTTTATGTGTGTGCATGCATGCCTACATGCGTGCATGCATGTGTGTATAAATATATAAATATGGAAAATAGAAATTACTTTTTTACATATTTATTTGATCTAGACAACAATCTAGAAAGTAATTCTTGTGGGGAAACTTCCGGAAGTCATAAATTTTTCACTGTAGCTCCGATTGACTTTGTTTAAAATGCATCAGAAAGATTAGAATGTGTATAATATGGTGAAGGGGGTGAAAAAAGTTTTTAGAAAATTTTGACTCCCGAAATCTACTTCTAAACCCCTCAAAATGTAATTTTTATAGTGGTGTTTAAAAAATAGTAATTTCTAAAAATTGTAATTTCACAATTTTTTGCATATGTAATTCATGGAAGGTGAACCACCTCGTCTCCCTCAAGATTGGTGATCCTACACATTATTATATGTCTTTTAATATTTCTAAAATTTGGTATATAAGTATATGTAACCCGAAAGGGAAGGACACACATCTCCTTGCAGAGATAGTTATTGTAATCTTAGTCTTCTAAATAATATACATCTCTTTCTAGAGATAGATTTATTGTTTACATATGCAAAAATAATAATTATGTCCTTTAATCCCAAATCCTATAAGTTTTGGATCAGTGGTATTAGATCAAAGTTATCTTAAGATTGTATGATTCTTAGAATGAGGTCAGGATATAAGAAGCTTGGGTGGTCCATGCAAGATCCTTTAGAATACTTGATTCCTTGTTGCAGGAGACCTCAAATGGCGGACAATACAGAGTTAAATGATCCTCTCAAGTGAATGGTGAATGAATCTCTCAAGGAGAAAAAGGAAAATATGTTACAACAATTCACCCAGATCCTTTAACATCTAAAAATGGGAAATCATGCCTCCTCCTCTATGAGTCAACCCTTCAGTGCCCCGACAACCATCAAGGTTCAAGTAAATTTTGATATTACTATTTTGAGGGTAAAATAAATTTTGATGCACTAGAAAAATGGTTGGCCCTATTTTCCTCATATTTTTCTGTCAATAAGTTCACTGATAAAGATAAAATAACATTTTCTCTTTTGAAATCATCACTTTCTGTAAAAAATTGTTGTGTAATGCCCCGTTCAATGTTTCCTAGTCCCTGACCTGCTGACCCTGTTACTAATCCTGGGAGACTTGTGTGCGTGGGCTCTCGTTGACCATTGTTGACCTTGTCCTTGTCTCAGTGATGTGTTAGCACCTTTCCTCTCCTTGCTCTCTCGAGTCGTTATCGACACCTTTGTGTGGGGACTGTGTAATGTCCTGTTCGTTGACCTATTTGAAGGAGGACCTTGTTGTCACCTGGTAAAGCTGGGCCGATAGTCATTATCAATGTGAATAGTAATTATATTTATATATTTATAATATATAATGATAATAATGTTATTTTAATTTAATTGACGATTGGCCTCTATTTGATAGTATTATTGTTTTACCTTTTTGTCGAGCGGGTATGTCAGTCTTTGTAGTATGATTAATAATTATTTTAAGTGGTAATAATAATAATAATAAGTAAATAATAATAATAATAATGATAACAATATTAGTATTTTAATTATCGATGGACGATAACTTCTTCAGTTGATCGTCGATGTGTTACCAATTTTATTGTTGATTATCGATAAGCGATTTTATTTGTTTGGATTGGTCACCTCGTTCCGCGTGAGAAGACAGTCTCTTGTTGTGACGCTGCGGTCGGTCTGTGTCTTGCGTTCAGTTTCGAACGCCTCTGGGACAGAAGGGGAGTCTTGTTCGTCTCGCTGTGTTGGTTGTTGTACGCAAAGGAATATTATTAATTATATTTGTAAAAAGGAAAATTTTAAAAATAATAATAATAATAAAATAAAAGAACTAAAATTTAAAATATTTGTGATTGTGGGGGCGGATTAGGGAAAAAGTGGAGAAGGGCGAGAAAACTCAAGTGTGGCGCTAGGGTTTCATCCTTTTGGCTTTTGGAAGGGGCAAAATTGGGGAGGGCGGCGGCTTGGCAAACTCCACAACCTGTTTCAGCATCCCCCAGCCATGCCAGACTGCCAAGCATGGGCATTTTTTGTTGCAATGCATGAGAAACAAGGAAATTTCGTCAGATGTTGCTGTTGCAAATTTCTTTGGAGGCACAGTTCTGGTTGTCCAAAGAAAAGAACGAGACAACAGCTCTTGGAAGGGCATTTTTGTTTGCAACGAACAGAAGACCTGGGTTTTCCTTCTTAGGGCAGTCATGTTGTTTCACCATGCATCAAACAGGTCTCCAACTTGTTCAGTTTTCTTTTGGCTAGCAAATACCCAGCCTGTGTAAAGAAAAAATGCGCCCAGACCCGACATGACTTCTTTCAGCGCATGGAAGATAAATTTTTTGTCAGATGTGTTAGTTGCAAGCGCCTTGGCAGATACATATGCCAAAATGTGGAAGCATGCGAACTGTTTGACTAAATGCAGGGAAGAAATGCGGTTCCAGGGACTGCAATGACAGTAGGATAAGCAAAAAAAATGGGTCTGTTAAAAAGGGCGCATAAACTGTTTGATAAAATTCCTCAAAGAAATGTTGTCTCATGGAATGCCATGATGGCAGCATATGCACAAGATGGATGTGTAAAAAAAAAATGGCCTGTGATCTGTTGGACAGAATGCCTCAGAGAGATGTGGTCTTATGGAACATACCCTGACCATGTAAGCTTCATTTTTGTTTACTTATCTTTTAGCCAGGCAGGATTCAGTGCATGAGGGTTGTAAATACTTCGATGGCATGAGTGCCTCTTGTAGAATCATGCCTTAGAATTAATCTTTATGTTTGCTTGGTGTCTGATGAGCACATGAGAATGTGCAAAAATGTGGAAGCATGCAAACGATTCGACAATGCCTGAAAGGAATGTGGTTTATGGGCAGCAATGATTGCAGGAGGTGTAAAAATAAAAATAAAAATGAGTTGGTTAAAAAGGCCTTGGAAACCTTCAAGCAAAATGCAATGGGTACATGTAAAGCCAGATTCCACAACCTCTGTCAGCATCCTCCCCGCATGTGTAAAAATAAGAGCTTTAGAATTGAGCATGGAAAACCATCAAGGCATAGAAAACAAGATGTTTTTGTTTGCAATGCAACTTCCCTGGTAGACGTGTATGCAAAATGGTGGAGCTGAGGACACTCATGGACTGGTTGATGAAGTGCCCAAGCAAGAGACTGAACCCAAGCCTGTGGCTTCGACTGACTTCGTTCTCCAGGCATGGTTCTTCTTCCCTTACCTCTCATAATTCTCATGTTTTAGTTCTCTTTTGCAACTAAATAGAATTTTAAATTATTAGAATTTTAATACAGTTAAATGTCCCTTCAACTCGTTGCAAAACAATAAATTGTCATGTCACAACTCACAAAGTCATTATAACTCGCCTGCTTTAAAACATGAACTATCACCCTCGCTTCGAGATGATTTAGAAAACTCTTACCCTTCTTGATCGCTCCAATATCGTTGTATCGACCAAACAAATTTTACTCTCCATTGATTAAGTTGACCTTCTCCCTGCTTAAAATAGTTAAATTTTGCATTTTTTTGGAGACTCACTAAGTACCCTTCGCAACTCTAGAAACGAGATGTGAAGTTTCATTCGTGTACCTTGGTATACGAGGAGTCACCTTGATTTTTGGTTTGACCCAAAATGATCATATGACATCCTTTTGACGCTCTTATAGGAGCCCTGTTACACCGGTTTACAACAGTAGAGAGTTGTTAAAACTAGAAAGTTGGCTTTCGTTTGGGACCACCATTTGAAACCCGGAAAGAGAAATCATGTTCCGTCTTCGCAAACCTCTAGCGTTTATACTAGACAAATGCATGGAACATTCAGCATAGGAAAGAGCACTTTTTGGGATAGTTTGGCAAAGCCATTTTGTAGGCCTTCGGTCGCAGTTGACGAGGTCAAACTGGATCAATTTCTTCTTGTCGCTCCAGAAAACTTGTCGCCATTTGAAAATGGTTTACTAGTTCTCAGTCCCGTCGACTCTGATGAATTCTCCTTATATAGGGGAACTAGTAGGAGATGTCTCGTTGTGTGCTTCTCCATCGAACATCAGTTATGGACATGGTTTTTTGGGCCCTCGAGCTAACTTTTGTCATTTTACAACTGGGTGAACTACGACCAATGGCCCCAAAAAACTAGCCGCCAAACGCAAACCGTTCGCTCTTTTTCAATTCCGTCAGTTGCTATGAATTCTTGGTATATCTGGGGAACACGTAGAAAGTTGATCGTGGAGGGCGTTCTCATTGGAAGGTAACTTTTGGAAGTGGTTTCTTAGCCTCTGAGCACGTTTTGTACGTTTTTGTAGTTAGTAAGAAAATATAAAAATAGAAAACTGCGGACCCTCGTAGGGTTTCCAAATCACCCTGAAAACTTTTAACACATGAAAATAACTATTTAAAACCCTTAGTGTATCTGTTGTGTGAAATAGAACTTTTGACAAAATGGTGTTTTCTCTCTCTTCCCTTCTCTTTCTCTCTCCTGGGTTACAAAATGAAGAAAAATGAAATGCAATGAATACATGTTTCTAGACCTTTTTATTTCGATTGCAAATTGTAATTATTGTCTGATGTAAATGGGAAACTGAAAAATGATAATTATGATTGATTAGGGTGGATGCCATGCCAGCGATTTATCGCTGATATCATGCTCACGTGGGTTTTGCAGGATGGAAGAATGACGACAAAAAAAGGTGATGTGTAATTTAATTATTATTATTGTAATTTTTATAGGTCATTGTAAAATGAATAACTGTCTAATGTAGTCTCTTGTTACAGAAAAGTTATAATTGAAATTTGTTAATATGCATGAGATGCTAGTTTTAGGGATAACTTAGGAAATGTGCATCTAATCACCGGTTCAATTTGATTCTTAGTTGTGTATGGAAAAAAGGGTTTGATTTATACATAGTAAATTGAAATTGAAGTTAATATCTTGTAGTACTTTCTCAGTATTCAATAAACGATTAAATTAATTACTGGGTTATCTTCTTACCTTGCAAACATAATAAAGAGTTTTAATGGAAACACTCAACCTTAATAAAATATTCGTGCATAGCTTTCCTGCATGTGTGATTCTTTTTTTTTACCATATAAGAAATTTAAAACCGTAGAACGACCTTAAACTTTGCACTCGATGAGACCTCCTAGGTTAGGTAAATAAAACCCCTAGTTGGAGTTTACCGTCATAGTCATTAGGTTTAGCGACATTGTTGTGAACCCATATTTTAGGAATGACATGGTCCAACCTACCCAAAGTATGCAGTTTCCTTCTAGTTTTGGTAATCACGAGAAGAATGTCCTCTCTTCAGGTCTGACACCAGGTTGAGTGATGAAGACCACCTTAGAAGTCACCTTATGAGTCATTGTTCGAAGGAACGATTCAGCGGTGCTATCCTTGGTATTCTATCAAAATAACATCTTGGTATTTTCTTGGAACAAACCTGGTTCATGTATAGTTACAATTCTTCCGGTCATGTACCCCTTCAAGATGTTAGTCAAATACTTATGTAACTCCTGATTTCAAAACAACGCTAAGAACGAGATCTTAGTGCGATGTAAGAGCATATTATATAAATGTTGCACATGAGATTGGAGATTAGGATTAAGGTCAATATTGGAGTCTTTATAACTTAATTAACCTTTATCATGCATTGCAAAGAATATAATTTCACCTTGGTGTGACCAAACTTTGGAGAAAACAAAAGATATGTATATATATATATATATATAATATCTTATAGGAATTCAATAAGTTTTCAAATTATAATAACAATGGTAGGGAAATAAATATAGTGTGAATCGAGAAATGTTTTTGGTGAAAAAGCTACCCTGTATCTAAATCTTCGTCAAATCCTTTTATTGCGTTTTGGACATCAAGTCACTTTCGTTTGAGATGTAAGGGTAAAACTGTAGACATTAAATAAACGTTTGAGAAGCAATATTTTAACATAATAATAAGATAATTAAGTACTTTGTATGCAATTTGATTTATGCCAAATATGTATGTAAGTTATGGAAATTTATATAAAGTATAAGAAGCCAACTTGAGAAGGTCGAATTAAATTTTTAACCGGAATAAACTTAAGAAAATGTAGATGGACAAACGAGAAAATTATCCTTGCTCAATAATGTCCTTGGAATGTTAACTTTAACTAAAAATGCATTTAAAGAAATGATGTGTTGTGGGTTCACCGTTCCTGAAGCCATGTTCTTGTGGTTGGGTCTTTACTAGTAACCTTCCATTGGGAAAAGTGTAGCGTCAACATGCCTATGGTCATTTTCATGTGTCTATGTGAGTCGATGATTTTTGTGAGTGTCGTATGCGAGTCGAGTTTCTGTACTTGAAACTCATGTTGTGTTGTGTGTAGTGAGCAATGTAAGTCAAAAAAAAATTTATCCTGGTATTTTACTGTTGTATTTGTGTGTGTAAAGTGTGGGCACTACATATGGTATCAGAGCGAAGGTTCATGCTCTCGAACCTCTGGGACAGATTGGAGTTGTGATGATTTTGCATGATGGGTTGCATGATGGTGATGGTGTTTCATGATGGTGATAAATATTGGAAGAGTAATGTGCTTTAAGAGTGATGTGATCTATGTTGTAATTGTGATAATGTGGAAGCACAAGTGGTGCATGACACTTAGTGCATAATTGTTGTCATGTTGATGTGCTTGTGATGAGAGTGTCGACTCTCGTTTTCGTGGATTCAATAAGGAATTTGTGTGTGATGTATTGCCTTGTTTTGTGTGAAAGGAATGATATTGTGAGTTGCGGGTGTTGAAGCATTTTGACCTTATGTGATGTGAAGATGTAGTGATGTATTACATGAAGAGATTGATGTAAAGTGAATTTCAGTTTATCATGATGTCATCACCATATTGTGATTAGTTGTGTGCTTCATCGTGTTGTTTTGCAAATGACTATATGTCGTAATGTTAGACATTGTGTTCCTCATACGTATAATTCATGTAATATGTGATGGTTCATGTCGTGATTTAGGGGCATATGGTGAGTATGATCCCTAGTGTACAGTGATTGCACTTTGGGTGTAGGATGTGGTAATGTGATGTATTGTAACCCATGAAAGTAGTGATTATGTTATACCCTGTATATATATATATATATACCATGTGTAATACGTTATGGTTGTTGTGTGTGAATTACCATTGTGTTAGTGATGTAGTTATGTGTATGTTGTGGACCTTACACTAGACGACCCTAAGGGGATAAACTGTCAAGAGTGTATGTGTGGAGAGAGGAGGCGTGGACCAGGTTTTCATAATCTTGAGCCGAGTACAAGTGAGGAAGTGGAGTCTTATATAGACTGAAAATCCACTTCTATCTGTTTAGTATACTTTGAGCTTGCTCAGTATATTATGGGTGCGCACCACCTTAGGCTCAACTTATGCAACCTTGTGTCCCCTGCTCTTTCCTATTAGATTGTTCATTGAATAATCCTATGTGATTTTGACTATGTTGATCCTTGTGGGAGTATGGAGGGATGATTCAGGCAGAGATGATGACAGTTACATTATTTGACATACTCATTTCTGGTTACATGTATATTTTCACGAGCTGAGGCTCGATGTCTGAGTGCCAGCAACTCGATGAGTACCCCTTTGGTGGCGGTATGAGGCCACATAGTGATTGTGATGTGCTATTTTCTCATTACGTATTTTATTCGTAAATTAATCTTTCTCTTTTAGCTAGAACCAGCCGTTTTCTTGATTGACATGTTCTTATATTTTGGGCATTTATTTGATTGTTGCACTAACAGTTGGATTTTACACTAACCAAGGCTAATTAGCCATTTGTTTTTCTTGGTTTTAAAACTTTCTTTTCATATTTGAAAGTTTTGTAGCCTAGCCCAAGGCTTTTGATTTTGCCACTTGGCATTTGAATGGATTGTTATGCTGGTTCTAATGTCGTAATGTGTTGGAATAGGGTCATGGGATTAACCATGGAGTGGTTGAACCTATGGACCCACTTCGTTGTATGGGGGTACGCCCCAAGGAGTTACAGATAACTAGCGGGTTGTTGAACCACGAGTTATTATGTCACTTGGGTTTGGGGGTGACGGGGCTCTATGTGCCTAGGGCCATAGGGTGACCCGGCCTCATTTAAAAGGAGAAAGGAGATGGGCCTCTATGGTTGAGTGACCTGTTATTCTTTATGGTTCTATGGTTGAGTGACCTGATATTCTTGATGGGGCTCTATGGTTGAGTGACCCGACTTGGTTTTGGCACTATGTTTCTTCCTCTTTGGGAGGTATATGGAGATTATCTGGTGATGCTTTGGGGAGTATATGGAGTTGTATGATACTTTAGGAGATATATGGAGTTTTACCTGACTTTTGGATATCTGGGGTTTGTTTCGTGATGTCTTGTTATGTGTGGAGTTGGTATAGTGAGTTATGTGTACCTGTATGAGTCTTTTTGACACCTTGTTATGTATGAGGCTTGACTCTCCTCTTGGTTGGTATGCACTATTGGATATTGTCTTGGCACTATGTTGGTGCAGTCATGGATTTTTTTGGGTCAGGTGATACCTGTTGTATATGTATCAATGTGTTGATTCTGTTTGTCAGTCATATGTGTGTACTAGATCTATGTCTAGGGCATAATTGTTGGAAATTAATTGTGATGTGGTCTACTCGTTGTCATTTCATGGTTTGGTGAAACCCTTGTGATGTGGTATGGTCGTGAAAGTATGTAAAGGTATGCTTGTGAAAATTTGGTGTTGTGTATAACCCTGGTAGGGTGTTGTGACTGTAGTTCATGATGGGAACCCACAGGAATGAATAAACTAAAATTCGATAAAAATGAAATTTTAAAGGACTGGAATTAAGGATAATGTTAATGGAAAGAGATTAATGAAATAACGAATGAGAGAGAACTGCCAATCTTCACAGAACCTTGAAAGTTGAAATTTCTACCAAATGTTTCTAAGACTACCCTGTGGCCGTGCTTTAAGTAGCTAAAATTTTAAACCATAGGGTGTACTTTTCCCTTTACTTGTTATTGGTTACGTACCATTTCTTCCCTCTGTGTTATGTCGCATCGAGGACGATGCTTTCTTAAGGGGAGGAGAATGTAATGCCCCGTTCAATGTTTCCTAGTCCCTGACCTGCCGACCCTGTTACTAATCCTGGGAGACTTGTGTGCATGGGCTCTCGTTGACCATTGTTGACCTTGTTCTTGTCTCAGTGATGTGTTAGCACCTTTCCTCTCCTTGCTCTCTCGAGTCGTTATCGACACCTTTGTGTGGGGACTGTGTAATGTCCTGTTCATTGACCTATTTGAAGGAGGACCTTGTTGTCGCCTGGTAAAGCTGGGCCAATAGTCATTATCAATGTGAATAGTAATTATATTTATATATTTATAATATATAATGATAATAATGTTATTTTAATTTAATTGACGATTGGCCTCTATTTGATAGTATTATTGTTTTACCTTTTTGTCGAGCGGGTATGTCAGTCTTTGTAGTATGATTAATAATTATTTTAAGTGGTAATAATAATAATAATAAGTAAATAATAATAATAATTATAATATTAACAATATTATTATTTTAATTATCGATGGACGATAACTTCTTCAGTTGATCGTCGATGTGTTACCAATTTTATTGTTGATTATCGATAAGCGATTTTATTTGTTTGGATTGGTCGCCTCGTTCCGCGTGAGAAGACAGTCTCTTGTTGTGACGCCGTGGTCGGTCCATGTCTTGCGTTCAGTTTCGAACGCCTCTGGGACAGAAGGGGAGTCTTGTTCATCTCGCTGTGTTGGTTGTTGTATGCAAAGGAATATTATTAATTATATTTGTAAAAAGGAAAATTTTAAAATAAATAAATAAATAAAATAAAAGAACTAAAATTTAAAAAAAAAACCCATGATTCTTGTGGGGGCGGATTAGAGCAAAGTGGAGAAGGGTGAGTAAACTCAAGTGTGGCGTTAGGGTTTCATTCTTTTGGCTCTTAGAAGGGGTGAGTTTGGGGAGGGCGGTGGCTTGGCAAACTCCACAACCTGTTTCAGCATCCTTCCAAGTTGTGCCAGACTGCCAAGCATGGGCATTTTTTTGTTGCAATGCATGAGGGAACAAGGTAATTTCATCAGATGTTGCTGTTACAAATTTCTTTGGAGGCGCTGCTTCATTGTTTGATCCAAATGAAAAGAACAAGACAACAGCTCTTGGAAGGGCATTTTTGTTTGTAATGAACAGAAGACCTGGGTTTTCCTTCTTAGGGCAGTCATGTTGTCTCACCACGCATCAAATAGGTCTCCAACTGGTTCAGTTTTCTTTTGGCTAGCAAATACCCAGCCTGTGTAAAGAAAAAACGCACCCAAACCTGACATGACTCCTTCCAGCACATGGAAGATAAATTTTTTTGTCAGATGTGTTAGTTGCAAGTGCCTTGGTAGATACATATGCCAAAATGTGGAAGCTTGTGAACTGTTTGACTAAATGCAGGGAAGAAATGCTGTTCAGGGACTGCAATGACAGCAGGATAAGCAAAAAAAATGGGTCTGTTAAAAAGGTGCATAAACTGTTTGATAAAATGCCTCAAAGAAATGTTGTCTCATGGAATGCCATGATGGCAGCATATGCACAAAATGGATGTGTAAAATGGCCTGTGATCTGTTTCACAGAATGCCTCAAAGAGATGTGGTCTTATGGAACATACCCTGACCATGTAAGCTTCATTTTTGTTTACTTAGCTTTTAGCCAGGCAGGATTCAGTGCATGAGGGCCTGTAAATACTTCGAAAGGCATGAGTGCCTCTTGTAGAATCATGCCAGAATTAATCTTTAATGTTTGCTTGGTTTTGATGAGCACATGAGAATGTGTAAAAATGTGGAAGCATGCAAGGCATGTGAAGTGTTTGGACTAATGCCTGAAATATATGGTCTATGGGCAGCAATGATTTGAGGTGTAATTTCATAACCTTTGCGAGCATAAAAATGAGTTGTTAAGATCCTTGGAAACCTTCCAAGCAAATGTAATGTGGTGGACGTGTAAAGCCATTTGACAACATGCTTCAGCAAGCTCCCCGGGCATGTGCAAATCGATAAGGATTTGTAGAATGTGAGGTATGTTAAAAAGCATCAAGGCTTTCAAGCAACCATTTTTGTGTTGGAAAAATTCAACTTGATAGACGTGTATGAAAAATGGTGGAGCTGTTAGACGCTCGTGGACTGGTTGATGAAGTGCCCAAGCAAGAGACTAAACCCAAGCCTGTGGCTTCGACCGACTTCGTTCTCCAAGCATGATTCTTTTTCCCTTACCTCTCATAATTCTCGTGTTTTAGTTCTCTTTTGCAACTAAATAGAATTTTAAATTATTAGAATTTTAATACAGTTAAATGTCCCTTCAACTCGTTGCAAAACAATAAATTTTCGTGTCGTAACTCATGATGTCATTATAACTCACCTACTTTAAAACATGAACTATCACCCTCGCTTCAAGATGATTTAGAAAACTCTTACCCTTCTTGATCGCTCCAATATCGTTCTATCAACCAGACGAATTTGACTCCCCATTGATAAAGTTGACCTTCTCTTGGTTTTAAATAGTTAAATTTTGCAATTTTTGGAGACTCACCAAGTACCCTTCGCAACTCTGGAAACGAGATGTGAAGTTTCATTCGTGTACCTTGGTATACGAGGAGTCACCTTGATTTTTGGTTTGACCCGAAACGATCATATGACATCCTTTTGACGCTCTTATAGGAGCCCTATTACACCGGTTTACAACAGTAGAGAGTTGTTAAAACTAGAAAGTTGGCTTTCGTTTGGGACCACCATTTGAAACCTGGAAAGAGAAATCACGTTCCGTCTTCGCAAACCTCTAGCGTTTATACTAGACAAATGCATGGAACATTCAACATAGGAAAGAGCACTTTTCGGGATAGTTTGGCGAAGCCATTTTGTAGGCCTTCGGTCGCAGTTGACGAGGTCAAACTGGATCAATTTCTTCTTGTCGCTCCAGAAAACTTGTCGCCATTTGAAAATAGTTTACTAGTTCTCAGTCCCGTCGACTCTGATGAACTCTCCTTATATAGGGGAACTAGTAGGAGATGTCTCGTTGCGTGCTTCTCCATCGAACGTCAGTTAAGGACGCAGTTTTCTGGGCCCTCGAGCTAACTTTTTTTTTTTTTTACAACTGGGTGGACTATGACCAGTGGCCCCGGAGAACTAACCGCCAAACGCAAACCGTTCACTCTTTTTCAATTCCGTCAGTTGCTATGAATTCTTGGTATATCTGGGGACACGTAGAAAGTTGATCGTGGAGGGCGTTCTCATTGGAAGGTAACTTTTGGAAGTGGTTTCTTAGCCTCCAAGCACGTTTTGTACGTTTTTGTAGTTAGTAAGAAAATATAAAAATAGAAAACTGCGGACCCTCGTAGGGTTTCCAAATCACCCTGAAAACTTTTAACACATGTAAATAACTGTTTAAAACCCTTTAGTGTATCTATTGTGTGAAATAGAACTTTTTACAAAATGGTTTTTTCTCTCTCTTCCTTCTCTTTCTCTCTCCTGGGTTACAAAATGAAGAAGAAATGAAATGCAATGAATACATGTTTCTAGACTTTTTTTATTTCGATTGGCAAATTGTAATTATTGTCTGATGTAAATGGGAAACTGAAGAATGATAATTATGATTGATTAGGGTGGATGTCATGCCAGCGAATTATCACTGATATCATGCTCACATGGGTTTTGCAGGATGGAAGAAGGACGACAAAAAAAGGGCGATGTGTAATTTAATTATTATTATTGTAATTTTTATAGGTCATTGTAAAATGAATAACTGTCTAATGTAGTCTCTTGTTACAGAAAAGTTATAATGGAAACTTGTTAATATGCATGAGATGCTAGTTTTAGGGATAACTTAGGAAATGTGCATCTAGTCACCGGTTCAGTTTGATTCTTAGTTGTGTATGGCAAAAAGGGTTTGATTTATACATAGTAAATTGAAATTGAAGTTAATATCTTGTAGTACTTTCTCAGTATTCATTAAACGATTAAATTAATTACTGGGTTATCTTCTTACCTTGCAAACATAATAAAGAGTTTTAATGGGAACACTCAACCTTAATAAAATATTCGTGCATAGCTTTCCTGCATGTGTGATCCCTTTTTACCATATAAGAAATTTAAAACCGTAGAACGACCTTAAACTTTGCACTCGATGAGACCTCCTAGGTTAGGTAAATAAAACCCCTAGTTGGAGTTTACCGTCATAGTCAATATGTTTAGCAACATGGTCGTGAACCCATATTTTAGGAATGACATGGTCCAACCTACCCAGAGTATGCGGTTTCCTTCTAGTTTTGGTAATCACGAGAAGAATGTCCTCTCTTCAGGTCCGACACCAAGTTGAGTGTTGAAGACCGCCTTAGAAGTCACCTTATGAGTCATTGTTCGAAGGAACGATTCAGCGGTGCTACCTTGGTTTCTATCAAAATAACATCTTGATATTTTCTTGAACGTGGTTCATGTATAGTTACAATTCTTCCGGTCATGTACCCCTTCAAGATGTTAGTCAAATACTTATGTAACTCCTGATTTCAAAACAACGCTAAGAACGAGATCTTAGTGCAATGTAAGAGCATATTATATAAATGCTACACACGAGATTGGAGATTAGGATTAAGGTCAATCTTGGAGTCCTTATAACTTAATTAAACTTTATCATGCGTTGCAAAGAATATAAGTTACCTTGGTGCGACCAAACTTTGAGAAAACAAAAGATATGTTATGGATATATATATTGGTATATATAATCTTATAGGAATTCAATAAGTTTTCAAATTATAATAACAATGGTAGGGAAATAAATATAGTGTGAATCGAGAAATATTTTTGGTGAAAAGCTACCCTGTATCTAAATCTCCGTCAAATCCTTTCTATTGCATTTTGGACATCAAGTCACTTTCGCTTGAGTTGTAAGGGTAAAACTGTAGACATCAAATAAACAATGGAGAAGAATATTTTTACATAATAATAAGATAATTAAGTACTTTGTATGTAATTTGATTTATGCCAAATACGTATGTCAGTTATGGAAATTTATATAAAGTATAAGAAGCCAACTTGAGAAGGTCGAATTGTATTTTCAATCGCGGAATGAACTTAAGAAAAATTAGGTGGACAAACGAGAAAATTTATCCTTGCTCAATAATGTCCTTGGAATGTTAACTTTAACCAAAAATACATTTAAGGAAATGATGTGTTGTGGGTTCGCCCCTGAAGCCATGTTCTTGTGGTTGGGTCTTTACTAGTAACCTTCCATGGGGAAAAGTGTAGCATCAGCATGCCTACGGTGTTGTCATGTGTCTATGTGATTTGATGACTTTTGTAAGTGTCGTATGCGAGTCGAGTTTCTGTACTTAAAACTTATGTGGTGTTGTGTGTAGTGAGTAATGTAAGTCAAAAAAAAATTTATCCTAGTATTTTACTGTTATATTGGTGTGTGCAAAGTGTGAGCACTACATATTTTAATTTCATACCCCAGGTGAGGCATATAAGTTCACAATCAAGATTGAACAAATGCATAGAAATAAAAATACAAACCAGCCTTTGAGGAGAAAAATAATAAGTGAAGTAGAGATCATATCAAATTCAATACATTCAACAAGTTACGAAAAGACCAAACTCAAAATATACCAAACTTCTATGCAATGAGGATATTCCCTAATAGCCTAAAATGGCTCAAACTTGCAAAAACTGGCCTTTTAAGTAAAATCTTACTCCACTAACACCATACAGTATCTCACACAACTTAAACTATGCCAATTCAACTATTAAGATGATCAAGTTTCACGAAAACTTCATTTACTCTTACCTTCCTTCATTTCTCCGTCACTGGCTTCTTAAGAACTTAACACAAATCGGGAAAATATTGACTTTTTAGTCTTCACTGACCCTTTCAATCCTTTTACCATGTTCCACACCTCAAACCAATGTTATATCAACCAGTGATAGACTAAAGAAACTCATTAACTTCCTTCAAATCCCCTCAAAACTACCCATTATATGCTCTTAAGACAATGCCTTTGCATGTTTCATGGTTGGAAGCTTTAATGCATACCCATAACAAACTCTAAACTTCTCCAAGTACCCTTTATCATCAATACGGTGTGTGGTAAATAATATATCCTATCTCCTTCATCTCCTCTCTTTATCAATTTTTGCTTCCCTCTAGTTCACATTTCCAACTAGCCCTACAACCCTAGTTTTCCATGCATAATTTTTATTACATGAGGTATTAAAACACAATAAAGGTATATTTAGATACCCATTTTCTTCTTTGAACTATCCCCAAAGCTTCATGATCAATCACCGAGCAAAACCTCATCTTCAAGCAACTTATCTTCTTGAATTAGGTCTTATAGATTGTTCTAGGACTGTGGTAGTGGATTGTCATTTTTTTCTCGAAATACACCCACTAAAAAAATCATTGTTTTCCAAAATCCTTTTATATATCATGTTACCACAACATCTATCAATTTTTAGGTCAAATTTCCATGTTTTAAGGCTTCAAACCTAAATTTTCTCCAAACCCTAACTGTGACTCTACCCCAAGCCCGAGAGGCTATATTTTCTTACAAGATGAAAATTACTAACTTCCAAACTCTAAAATTTGACCTCAAATTATATTTTAATCCCCTCTCTAATCTTGTTCTAATAGTGATATATGATGATAAGAATAATCTCACAAAATAACAAGAAACTTACATGTATGCACGTAGGAAAACCCTCACTCATTAACTTAAAGAAGTAGAACCTTTTTTGAAGAATTTTTTTTCATTTGTTTAAGAAAACACTACAACATGATCTTTCTAAAGATATCACACATTTCATATACTTATCACAATGACAAATAAGTCAAGATTTGTTCAAACTATGAAAACTCAGTTACAGTCATAATCTCCTTAAGGTTTTCCAAGCCTGCAATGGAATGTAACAGGGGTTTCATCCTCAAACTATACAATAGAACTACATCCATTATTTATCACGTGTTAATCCTTAAAATAACTTCATTTTAAAATATTCTCAGTTATAAGTATCAAGAATCATTGCATGTTCACAGTGTTACAATGCTAACAGTTATAAGTATTAGCTTCATACTAGGAAAACTATACATTTACAATCCCAAACCTTCTTTAATCTCCTAAAAGAGATTCAAACAATCTCACCATACACTCATAAGGAGAATTATCTAGTTCTTAAACCAGAAAACTCAGAATCACAATGTCAAGACAATATAACTTATACAAAAACAAAGCTCTCTCTCTCTCTCCCTCTCTTTATATATATATATAGTGTCTTCTTACAAAACCATGTTTTCTTTCTTCTTTTCCTTCCTCAGACCTCAAGGAATGCTCACTCTTCCTCCTTTACCTCCTCTAGGAGGATAATTGCCTCTTTCACTCAAACCCAATCTCTTATGTGTCACTTCCTTTTCAAAACCTAACTAACTTTATGACTCATGATTCCCATTAACTCAAAAAGGACATTTTACATCTTTTAAAATTTTATGAACTGTAATTAGCTCTAAGACTCACTTTCACATGTTTATACACCTATTTAATTCTTTAGCCATCAAAAGTATCTCTTTTCATCACTTATAAGATCTCAACTCCCTTTTACAACCTTTCCAATTTTGAATTTACAAAAGAGAGGGAAAGTGCAAATTTTGAAATTTTGAATGATTGAACCCCAAAGAATCTTTCTCATACCTTCAACATACCCTAAAACACCTAACTCAACTTCCAAAACCATGAAAGAAAAACAATATTTAGTATTGATGTTTTTATGATGCCCCTGCATTAATAAGGAAGGTTGAATCTAAGGCTTGGGTTAGAAACAAAAGGATTCAACATGAAATAAAAAAAAAAAAAAGGAGTAGAAAGGGAAGTGGTGCAACCTCCACAATACTAATCATCATTCCAAGGATGAATTTTGATCCATCAATTCCTTACTCCCCGAGTCACCGTATTCAGCACCCACTGCACCACATGTAACACACCCCAAGGTTAGAGATAAATAACATGAAATTGTAGATGTTGAACTGGATGTGATCATTTTCACCTCGAAAGTCAAGAAGATGGATGAAAAGGAAAGGATATTTCACTCCAAGATTTGGGTAAAGGATAAGCCTCTACATTTTATTCTTGATAGTGGAAGTCAAAAGAATTTAATTTTTGTTAATGTTGTGAAAAGTCTGAATTTACTTGTAAAGTAACATCCACACCCATATAGTATCGAGTGGTTGAGCCCAAGAATAAATATTCATGTCATACAAAAATTTCTCCTCCCATATATAATAAAATGTTGTTCCATCATATGATTGTGATGTCCTCCTAGGCCAGCCATTCATGTAGGATACATATGACATCTATGAGTCACAAACTTGAAGGGCTGCCATTAACATTGGGAGTTGGCACTATCAGATACCCGAGTTCATCACCTCCAACATTTTTTCCCTCATCAGTTCAAATGATGTAAGAAATTGGTGGTGAAAACAAAGCAGATTTTCATCCTGATGATTAGATCACAAACCACCAAGAAAGTTGTTGTTGCTACCATGATCACACATTCAATGCAACAAAAGGACCAAATGAACTAGATCATAGTTGAGTATGATGATCTATTCCAATCACCCACAGGAGTGTCACTTTAATGTGAGGTAAAACATGTTATTGATTTAGTCCCAGACTCTCATTTACCCAACAGTCATGTGTATTATAGGTTAGTTCTTGAAAATGATGAGATCAAGAAGAAGCTCCAAGAGTTAATTCAAAAGGGACACATTAGGCCAAGCTCTTCACCCTTTGGAAGTCCAATTGCCTTGGCACCAAAGAAATATGGAACATGGAGACTTTGCATTGACTATCGTTCCTTGAACAAAATTCCTGTGTAGAATTGGTACCCCCTCCCAAGGATTGATGATTCGCTAGACCAACTCTATGGTGTGAAATTATTCACCAAAATTGATCTCAAAGATGGCTATCAGCATATTCCCATCGAGCCCAAAGATTTCTAGAATACTACATTTAAGTCCCAGGAAAGTCTATTCTAATGGTTGGTCATGCTTGTTGGCCTAACTAATGCTCCTGTAAAATTCATGAGGATGATGGATGACATCCTACGGACCTACACCAATTCCTTCATGGTTGTCTACTTAGATGATATAATCATCTATATTCAAACGTGGGAGCACCATCTATAACATGTTCGAGAAGTACTCTAAACCCTCAAAAAGCACAAGTTGTAAGAAAATATAGAAAAAATAACATTTGGGATGAGGAAGGCTCAACACCTAGGATACGTTGTGGATGGAGGAGTTCATATTGACCCAGAGAAGATCTAAGTTATTAATAAATTTCCCACTCTAAAGATTCTTACAAAACTTTGTAGCTTCTTGGGTCTTTCCCATTTCTATCATCGGTTTGACTTCGAATTTTCACATATCTCTTGGTCATTGAGCCAAGTGATTAAAGGAGGAAACACGGATACATTATAATGGGAGGAGATATAATAGAGAGAATTCGAAATTTTGAAAGAAGTATTATGCTTGGCCCCTGTTCTCTTCTTACCTGACCTGCATCAAATTTTTGAATTGATGATAAATGCATTTAAGTATGTCATGGGAGGTTTTATCATGCAATAGGGCCACCCTATTACATATCATAGTGAAACATTCAATGACACAATCAGGAAGTACTCGACATATGATAAGGATCTTTATGCCATAATCCAAGCCCCCAAGCAATGAAATCACTACATTCTAAGAAAGGCTACAATCATTCACACAGACCACGCGTAAGTGGAGTTCTTTCATATACAAATTAATATAAGGAATGAAATACACTAGAAGTGGGCCACATACCTGTAGAATTTACACCTAATAATAAAAGACAAGAATGGAAGTTCCAATTCAATAGAAGATTTCCTAAGCTTCCCTCTAATTGTAACCCACACAACTATCCTCAATCTCTGTGGACATGAGACTTCCAGTTGGTGCACATTGTAGGAGACAAATCATGACTTTTCTAATACATATAAATCCATTCAATGAGGAAAGCATATCCCTAATTTGTATCTAGAGGATAATCTCCTCTGCCATATGGGACACATTTGTGTTCCATTTGGTGAACAAAAAAAGATGATATGGGAGGCACAATGTAGCAGGAAAACTTGACACTTTAGCATGGAAAAAATAATGGAAGTACTTCAAAAGCGTGTTTACTAGCCCAACCTACTAAATGATGTGGTTAATAACATAAAATTTTACACCCCTTATGCAATTGCTAATACAGATAATAAAAAAACAAGGATTGTATATGCCATTTCTTTAACCAACCAAGCCTTAGGACAACATCTCAATGGACTTCCTATCAAGTTTGCCAACTTCAAAACATGGAAATTATTGTGTTTTTGTTGTAGTTGATATATTTTCTAAAAAAATTATAATGATTGCTTATAGGGCTTCCTAAGTCTATTATTCCTGATAGGGACAATAGGTTCTCGAGAATATTTTGGTCCACTCTATGGGGAATGATGGACACTAAGTTTATGAATTCTATATCCTTCCACTCATAGAGTGACAGACAAAAAAATGTGGTAAGATGTCTGATTTTCCACATGCTTCATTTGTATCACTCCAAACACCCACGTACGTAGGATGAGGGATTTCCCTACATAAAACATGGATACAATAAGGTCTTGCACAAATCCACCAAAAAAGGTCCATTTCAAGTTTGCTATGAATTCCTGCCTATGGCACCCATTGATGTATGTAATCTAATTCATACAATGAAATACATGCCTCATTGAAAAACTGAAGCAGAAAAAGGCAACAAGTTTCATTGAACAGATTCAGTACACTCAACAATAGGTCCACGATATTTTATAGATGATGAATGAAAAGTATAAAAACTACCATGTTCAACATAGGGTTACACATCATTTCAAGGTTGGTGATAAGTTCTGGTTCCGGCTTCAGAAGGAGAGATTTGTAGGTCTGCAAATGAAAATTTGACCTCTATGGTATGGTCCTTACACTATAACCAAACAAGTAGTTGAAAATGATTTTGAGTTGAATCTTCCACCCTACCTTGGTCTACATATTATCTTCAATGTGGACCTTCTTAAACCATATCATGTTGGACACCTCAATCATAATAGAAAAATTGGACATATCCAAACTCAACCCAAAAATATTTTCTCTAGTTGAAGAAGATCATAATGTGGACACTTGGACCAAGACCACCAAAGGACGTCCTATTCAACTTTATCAGGTGATCAAGAAAGGAAATCTCAGTCATCAAGGTGATTGGATCACTGAGTACTAGATCAAGAAATAATTTCCACATTTGATGAGACTCCTTGGCACAATGGGGACCATTGCTTTTGAAGGAGGAAGGAATGAGCTAGACAATAATCCAGGAAGCAATTCTTATAGGGAAACTTCTGGGAGTCATAACTTTTGCACCATAGCTTTGATTGATTATGTTAAAAATGTGTTGGAAAACTTGGCATACGTAGAATATGGTGAAGGGGTGAAAAAATTTGTTTAGTAATTTTTGACTCCCGAAATATGCTTCTAAAGGCCTCAAAATGCAATTTTTTTCTTGTTGTCTAAAAATAGTAATTTCGCAAAAAAATCACATATGTAATTCATGGAAGGTGAGCCGACTCATTTCCCTCAAGATTGGTAACATTCCACATTCTTCTAGTTGTCTCTTTATATTTATAAAAGTAGGTATATGTGTATATGTAACCCAAAAGGGAAACAAACACATCTGCTTGCAGAGATAGATATTGTAATCACATTCTTCTAAATAATATACATCTCTTTTCAGGGAAAGATTTACTATTTACATCTTGCACAATTGTTATTATGTTTCTTAATCCCAAAACCTATGAGTTTTGGATCATTATTCCCTGCAATATTGTTCTCTTTGAAAAATAACCACTTATATTTTAAAATAGAGGGATTTGCATACTATATATATATATATATTCCCAAACCGATGCAAATGTGTTAATCCATGGAAGGGTCATATGGAAAGTAGGCAACCCAATCTTGGTTGCATGTGTTAATAATAAATGGATCTCTTATATATACATATCCACACACATGTGTATAAATTACATTAAACACATACCTTTAGCAGGGTAAAACCGCCCATATGTTGGCTACAACCCTCTTATTTTTCAATAATAAACATTTTTACATGTATATGTATGTGTGTGTGTGTGTATTATATAATATCCCTTAATGGGAATGGCCTGCAACATGTATGTGAAATAAATATAAAGAAAAATAATGCATGACTGTGTTATTCGAATACAAACCCCATGAAAACCAGATTTGGGGAACAAAATATGTAAATGAATAATAAATAACAGAGAGTGTTCTTTAGAGTGTGTATCTAAAATGGAGAGCTCATATCCATAACCATGCTACCATAAAAACTCTCAAACCATGCAAGTAACAATGAAGAGAGGAAAAGAGATAACTAACCTTAAGGATTTTTAGGGTTTTGGAAGATGCCCTAAGATCTAGGGATGAGATTAAAAATATCCAAGGGTGGGATATGGATGCTCCATATTCCATCCCACTTAAATAATTTAACTAGAGAATATAGTCTCTCATTTTAATTTGGGTATTAAGTATTAATTACTCACTCAGGATTAATTTGACTTATCTTTTATAAAGTTGATTTGGATATCATTTTAGTGAAGAGAGTCTCTGGAAATCTCCCAAAATCATGACAATATGGTAGAGGATCCCAAGAGCTTTATGTCCCCATTTTGAACATCTTAAAAAGAATCAGTTTGAGAAAGATACCGTCCACAAAAGTTCCCAGTTGGAGGAGAAAAAATAGGGGCAACAGACCAATGGGAATATGACACATGACAGTGCAAAAATGATAAAAATAGTAAAAGGTTGTTTTTATTTTATTTTATCCACTCTTCAACACTCGAGTTCAGACAAGTGGGCCCTGATATTTTCTAGATAGGGGGCCTCAACCAAGGTCAACACACTTTTTGTGGAGGGTTTCCTTTGCTTCTGTATCTTCATATTACCATTTCCAATTTTTTGTATTTAAATGCCATAGATTGTATTTGTATGGTGCATGTGGGACTAATATTCCCATTATGTAATTATCTAAATTACCATGCAATTACCACCACCGATATGCTCTAAGTTTGGCACATTATCTCTACCAAATTTTGCGCTAGCAATTTTAACTAAGCCCACAATTTTAAGTTTGGCTTATCCACACATGTTGTAAATTGGGCGCCCAAAACAACCAATATTTCAAACTTAACACCGCCAACCAGCCTTGGTCACTCATCCATACCACATGGACCACATAAAAAAGAAAAAGGTAATGTGTGGCCCAATCCACATG
This sequence comes from Taxus chinensis, assembly GCA_019776745.2. Lineage (NCBI taxonomy): Eukaryota > Viridiplantae > Streptophyta > Pinopsida > Cupressales > Taxaceae > Taxus > Taxus chinensis. Next base: position 270,471,825 of record CM034146.1, on the reverse strand, counting down.
AAATATGGGTGGCCAGAGGCTTATTAAAGCCTTAGTTAAAACTTCCCCCACTAAATATGGGACTGTTTCCCACATATTTCATGTGGATTGGGCCACACATTACCTTTTTCTAAAACTTCCCCCACTAAATATGGGACTATTTCCCACAGAAAGAAAAAACGTGGGTGGTGGGTGGTTGGGAAGGTTCGAACCCCCGACCCTATTCCTCAAAAATTGAGCCTTGGCTATTGAGCCCCAACATTTTCTCAAGACTATAAAGATGTGAATTGGATCTTATACAAGGTCACTATTATGACTGTGTTTTTTTATAATGGAGGAGTTTTAAAGAAGTAAATTTTCAAGCAGTTTAGGGGCATTTTAGAACTTGGTGTAAACTAGAAAATTCTCTAGAATTCCGGGACGCTCTTGGTCTATCTATCATTTTTCTAATTTAGTTCTTTAGATGTCATTTTAAAACGTGAAAGTTACTTTTTGATTGAAACGACAGGAAGATACTATGCAAGTGCATTGTGAAGGTGGATCACAAACACTAAGCATCGCTAAAGTCTTCTGAAGGCCTGAGGGCATGAATTTACAGGTTTTGGATCCATATTTATTTATTGTAAGTTCGATTGTACTTTTAATTTTACATATTTTAATGGACATGTTCAAATAAACCTAGAGACGTAGGCATTTTCCAAACTCCATAAACAATATTGGTGTCGTATATTTTCTTATTTTTACATTATAATTTATGATATATTTTCCACATTATTTAAGTCAGATTATAATTCAAATAAGCATATTTTAATCAGTTACGACATTTTGTGAAAATCGAATAAAATGAAATCTGGATTTTTTGATCGAACTGTTGAATTAATTAATTTTGGGAATTTTTAAATCAGTTTTGGATTAGTTTATAATAGTAAACATTTGGATTTTAAATCATTTTTAGATTCATCGGAGTCATGAAAAATGATAAAGTTAATTGATTGTGTTGTAAAAAATCAAAACAACAGGGGGTCTATTGTTGTTTATAAATCAAGTTTTTGTTATTAGGGCCAAATGAATTCAATGGTTTTCCTTTTAGTTTGCATTTTATATCAGTTTGGTTTTCTAACCCCTTCAGATTTGCATACATTGTTGGCTTAATCTTCCATTTGTAATGTGCATTGTTTTGGAAGTACATGTTGTTTACAACTAGCCATGGGTAAAGTCTTGAAAAGAGCAATGCTAGAAGAGCTTGAAATTATTAATAGGCATATTTGTGATGAGAATGCTTTCAAAAGAAGAAATATCTACTCCCTTGAAGAGGAGATTGAACATTTGAAATTAGAACTAGAGACCAAAGATGAGATCTTGATCAAATTACAGTGTGGTGAGAAGAAGAAAGATTTTCCTTCCATTTCAAATGTAGAAACTATGACAGATGATTACACTATAAGCTTATCACCATGTTGTTATTCCTCCCATTCAGATTCAGGTTATGCTTGTAGTGAATTTGAAAACTATACTGAGGGAATTGGATCTAAATTATTGTTTAAAATGGGATTTGATGGAAGAGGCCTTAGTAAGAATGGCCAAGGTATTTCTAACCCAATACATGTAGAGGATCGTCCTCATTTTGCAAGTTTGGGTTATTCTAGTGTGGGAATGGAAATTGGAGAGTGTTCAAATAAAACTGAAGGGAGACAAGCCGACAGTTAAGTGATTACCCCACTAGTTTTTTAAGAATATTCTTTGCAGGAAATTTTTGATTCATCATCACAGATTGATGAAGGATTGGGTAAGAAATTTCAAAGAAGAGGTAATGAGATTCCACCTCCTCGTTCTTACACAAATCATAATTATAAACATAAGGTAAAAAAAAATTTGGATTGAGGGTAAATTGAGGGTGTTTGAAAGGACCCACATCCTTGTACACATGAGGATTTTGGAGAGGATCCACAACCTGGTTACATTGAAGGGGACAACTCATTAGGAACCCAATTGAAGCAACCATGAAACCAAAGTGAAGATGCAGCGACCGTCGATAATGATCGCAGTGAGTGGGACAACATAGAGCAGTTACCAGCGTTGGCAGCAAGAGGAGCAGCCACCAGGATTAGCAGCAAGCGGAGAAGCCACAAGTGTCAGCAGTGAGAGGAGTAGCCACAGTGAGTGGAGTAGCCACAGTGAGTGGAGTAGCCACCAGCGTCAGCAGCGAGAGGAGAAGGAGCCACTAGCGTCGACAACGAGAGGAGCAGCCACTAGCGTCAGCAATGAGGATTAATCACCAGTGTCAGCACGAGTAGAGATGCCGCCTCCAGCGGTGAAACCACCTCCGAGGAGGATCGTGCCTCGGGGGGTTGAAACTCGGTGGGCAAGCACACAACCAAGTGTCTTGACCGCACCACTCCCACCCCATTGGCATAAACATAAGGTAAATCGTAAAACTTTGGATGATGTATTATTTCAACTTAAATAATATGTCTTTGATATTTAGAAAATGATGTATGTTTTTCTATGCACTCTAAATCCCATGTTGTATAGTACCCATGTGGGCAATAAATGTGATTTCTAAATATGGTTACAACATTAGAGTGTATTTTGATTACACAGAAAAACATATATGTAGTTGTAGTGATCTAGAAATTTCATAGGGTTAGTGGACATTAGCCTAGATGTTGGCATTTTGGTTTCTATTTATTACTAATCTATTTTGGGTGTGATTGTATTTGTAGAGATTGGCTATGTCACAGGGAATCAATTTCATAGTTGTCTCTTTTGGCGTTTGATTGTCTATTTTTAAGACTAATCAATTTTTTGATGATGGTTTTAGTCATTGTGTTTGACAGTTATATAGGGATTTAGTTAGAAATTTACCTATTATTGGAATTTGTTTGTCTTTTCAAACTGATCTATCCTATTTGCAAATGTGAGAAAATTCACAGGGAATCAGTCAGACTCTAGCCTCTTGTTGGCATGTAGATTATCCAATTTAAATTGATAAATTTTTTGATATGATTTTCAATCATTTTCAGTAAAAAAATTCCTAGAATGGTATTTATATGGATCTTGTGTGTTTGTGAGATGTAAGAAGATGATTCGTAGTTTCAGTGGGTAAAAACAAATTTTGTGGAACAAAATCCATCTCAGTGGGGAGGTGTGATCTAGAGATGAGTTCAGTGGACAGAGTTTCCATAGACCTCCTAAAATCATAACAGTATGGTAGATAACTCTGAGATATCTCTGTCACCTATTTGAACACATAAAATGGACTTTGTTTGAGCAAGATACTGTATGTATAAGTTCCCAGTTGGATGAGAAAAAATAGGGGCAACAAACCAATGTGAATGTGACACGTGGCAATGCAAAAATAATAAAAATGGTAAAAGAGTGTGTTTGGTTTTCACCTCTAGTATCTGACACTCGAGTTTGGACAAGTGGGTCTCGCTATTTTCTGGTTGGGGGCCATCAGCCATGGTCGACACACTCTTTTTACGATGGGGTGCCTTTGCCTCTGTATCTTCATATTGCCATTGCCTTGAGATTTTGTATTTAAATGCCACAAATTGTATTTGTATGGTGCATGTGTGACTAATATTCCCAGTATATAATTATTTAAATTACCATTTAATTACAACCATCGATCTTCTCTAAGTTTGGTGCATTATCTCTACCAATTTTAGCGCTAACAATTTTAACTAAGCCCACCATTCTAAGTTTGGCTTATCCACGCATGTTGTAAATTGGGCACCCACAAAATCCAATATTTCAAACTTAGCACCGCTAACCAACCTTGGCCACTCATCTATGCCACATGGACCATGTAAAAAAAGTAAAAGGTGATGTGTGGCCCAAGCCACATGAAATATGGGTAGACAAAGGCTTATTAAAGCCCTAGTTAAAACTTCCCCCACTAAATGTGGGACTATTTCCCACATAAAGAAAAAATGTGGGCCATGGGCGGTGGGTGTTTAGAGAGGTTTGAACCCCCAACTACATTCCTCTAAAATTGAGCCTTGGCTATTGAGCCACAACATTTTCCCAAGACTATAAATACACGAATTGGATCCTATACAAGGTCACTATTATGACTGTGTTTTTTATAAAAGAGTAGTTTTAAAGAAGTGAATTTTGGAGAAGCTTAGGGGAATTTTCAGAACTTAGTGTAAACTGGAAATTTTCAGAATTTTGAGATGTTCCTAGTGCATTTATCATTTTTTTGATTTAGAGTTCTTTTGATGTCATTTTAAATCAGGAAATTCACATTTTGACAGAGAACAATGGGAAGAGACTATACAAGTGCTTCGGGAAGGTGGAGGACGAACATTGAGCATCGCCCAAGTTTTTCAAAGGTATGAGGGCATGAATTTGCAGATTTTGGATCTATATTTGATTATTGTAAGTTTGATTGTACTTGTAATTTTAATAGATTTTAATGGAATGGTTTGAATAAACCTGGAAATGTATGCTTTTTCTGAACTCCGTAAATAATATTGGTGTCATCTCTTTTAGAATTTTTGCATTCTGGTTTCTGATATATTTTTCACATTATTTAAGTAAGATTATAATTCAGATAATCATATTTTAATTAGTTATGACATTTTATGGAAATCAGATAAAATGAAATCTAGATTTTTTTATTGAACGGTTGAATTAATTGATTTCGGGAATATTTAAATCAGTTCTAGATCAATTTATAACAGTTGAATTCAAATTTTAAATCAGATTTAGATTCATCAGATTCACAAAAACTGATAAAGTTAATTAATCATGTTGTAAACAATCAAAACAGTAGGGGGTCATTTTTTTTTACAGATCAAAAGTAATATAATTTTAGGGAAATTAAATTAATTAAGAAAATTAATTTAATTCAAGGTAATTAAATTAATCGAGTGAATTAAGTTTAGTTTGGAAAATAAATTTAATCGAGTGAAATAATCCAATTTATGAAAATTGAATTAAACAAGGGGATGATGTTCTTGTAAATTAATAAACTTAATTTAATTAAAGTAGTTTATCGGAAAATAGAAATGATAGGAATTACATAAATTTTCTCGTTTAAATTTTAATGGGCATTTAGAGCCCAATCTAGGGTTAAATTTTAATAATGTCAACTTTAAATGAATTATAGGAAATAGAAATAATTAAACATATTGGGTACATAATTAATTATGAGATCCTTTTCAGGAATTTTAATTGAAGTCATGTGGGCTTGTTAGTGGGTCGTGCATTGGTTTCATAACTTAATTTATTCAAAATTTCCCCCAATTTTGTTCTCTAGTTTTAGGGTCCTTTTTTGGCTCGTGCGGAGCAAGGTGCTATAGATAGTAACTCAAAAACTAAAATATCCTCTTTGTTAATTTTCTCTAGAATGACTGGTATGACATTAGTTTTTCCAAACTACCCAAAAATAACAAGTGTATTGTAGTGCCCACATTTTTTAGTACTCTCATTTTGGTCATGTGCAACTCATTGTATTTATAATATCATGATGACAAAGATATTATTGCTTTTTTTTGTTTTGATGGGACAATATCACATGATATTGTTGTTTGACTAGGATATTACTGTTTTAGTTCACTGTTTTGATATGACATTATTCATTAAATCATATTACTAACATTAGGATGCTAACTCTTGTGCACATGTTGGCTATGAAGTACATGATGTCATTATTCATTTATCATATATTATGTTATGACAATGATATCATGAGTTATTATAGATGTGCTTTGGTATTGATATTGGATCCATATTTGATATATGATGATTATATCGTTCATTCAGTGGATGATTCATGTTATGATATACTATTAATTTAGCATGACTTGTATGGATGTTGATTTTGATGCATATGATCGTATCGTATTATTTTTATCATATTGGGAAGATATGAGGTTTGCATTGAGTGTGCAGGTGACAAGAAATGAATCATGATAATAACGTGGGATTCACGGAACATACGCCGCTTGGCACAAAAATTACTAATGGCCAAACCTCTTCTTCTTCTTATCGTTTACAACATCACTTTCTCATGTTGTGCCTTATCGTGTTGGTTTTCATTGATTTTAAATTGTGAACCTAACCTTTCCCTCCATCATGGTGATGAACTATTATGTGCTTAACTCCTTGTTAATTTCTTATATTCCTTGGTTTATTGCTAGCTAATGTTAAATGTTAACCTTTTCCATGTGGTTAAAGCATATTCTTTTGGTTTTGGGATGATGTGTTGGTTTTTGGTGGAATTAGGCCACCTTATCATGGATTAGTTGAGCCTAATTGCCCCTCCTAAATGTCACATTTTTCTGAAACTCGGATTTGGGAAAAATGTGCCATTTAGGAAGGGTGTATGTCAAGCAAGTGACCTTATTTGTATGAAAAAGAGGCCTTAACCCCCATCGGTATGGGTGGGTGGGATCCTTTCAATGAAAATGAGGCCCATTGGCCCATTTTTCCACTCACCACACATTTCATCTTATGAGAACTTTGATTTTGGGAATGTATGGGAATTTGGGAAATCCTGTCATGATTGCTTTGGGCTGATTTTAAATTTTCCCTTATTCCTTTTTGGTGCAATTTTTTGGTTACTTCATTGGTTTGGGTTTTGGTGGAGGGTGACATTTGTCACCTTCCCATTTCTTGTCTTGGGTAGTTTCTTTTCTTTTTAACCCCTCACTTCCATGGAGATGGGGTTATTTTTCTTGGAGAATTTTGGAAAAATATTGGAAGCTTGGTGGAGACTTGAGCTCTTTTGTAAATCATTCTTGGAATTTGGCTTGTGGAGTATAAGGTAGGAACTCGTATACTTATGTTTTTACTTGTTTTTTACCTTGTATGTTTGTGTATGTTAATTGTGAAAAATGCTTATTGTGTTGTTTTCATTGTTGTTCCACCTGCCCTTGAGGGGTGTGGGTTTTGGGAGATTGTATGGGAAGAGGGAGGAATTTCCCTCCACTCTATTTGGGAATTCTCCTACTTTTGGTTTTAGGTAGGGATGAATTTCCATTTACGTTGGAAATTCATCCTTACCCTTAAGAAGGAAACTAATATGTTTGAAAATCCTTCTTGGGGGAGTTTTGGAGAGATAAGGGGATTTTTGGAATGATAAGGAGATGATAAAAACATGGAGAGATAAGGGGATTTTTGGAATGATAAGGAGATAATTAAAACATTGAGAGATAAAGGATTTTATGACTGATTTGGCATGGTTATATGGAACATGAAATTGGGATTCCCATCCTCTCTTCCCAAAGCTAGAAGCGTAGAGCTTCTTAGCAAGTTTTATTGGTTGCATTGTGTTTTTTAATGGTTTTCAAATGGAGATAAAATGTGTTTTGTGCATCCTAATCTTCCCTCTATGCTAAGTGAAGTGTGTTTCCTTTTTCCCATGGGCTTAGGGAGAGGCTAGCATGCCACCTTATACTCCTTGGTGGTGGGTAATGATGTGAATTGGCTGGGTGGTCAACTAGGGATCTTTATTGTGATTTGAAGAACCTTTGCATTGTTGTTTGAGAGATAAGTTGAATGGCCTAGATGTTGTAGAGTTTTAGATTTGAACTTTCAATATTATGGTGTTTTTTGAGCCATAAATTTGGCATGTTGTCTCCTCTTGTGAGGAGGGCTTGATGTACTTGCATTTTATTATATTCATTCAGTATGAAATGGTCAAATTAATTATGTTATAATTGATTAAGTCATGTAATTTTGAAGGGTTGAAAATATGGTTGAAACTTTTGTTATAATTGTATAATTTACTCAATTGCAGGTTATAAAATACCTTTTTAAATTTTTTGAACTATGTATTCTTCCCTTAGAATGAAGAACTTAACTTAGAAAAGAAAGAACTATTTGAATGTATGAAAATGATATTATATGTTCATTTTTATTGTTATTGCCTTTGCATGTGTGAAAAAAAAATAAGGTCGTTATTGGAATGTTTAATAAATCTTCCAAGTTTAAGATAATTTCCTCTTTCTCTACATTTTAATTCTTGCACTTCTATTATAAATCTGATTTTAAAATCAACAAGATATCAATGTTTATAAATATGGAAATAATCCCTCTTGATGTATCTTTATCTGCTGCGACTATATTTGAAGAAAATCATCTTCTTCTATTTAGATTTCCGCTTTCTTATTAGATAGCTCATACTGGTGCTTATCCAACATTCGTCTATGTTTTAAAATGATGCCTCAATATTAAACTAGTTAGAAAATTTTATTATGGAAAAATGAAAAATGTATTTGAAATAAATAGGTGGAAAATCTATTTATGGGTACTACTAAAATGATGATTTAAATGTACTTGAAATAAGTGAGTTAAAGAATTTATCTTGAAACCAGACTTCACCTGATTGACTATCTCTCTTATATATAAAAATATTAAGATTAATTTTGGTAAATAAATGATATTGGTAATGTCATATCTTTTTACTGTGAAGAGGTCATATATGGTCTTAAAAGAAATGTTGTTTTAAATAAAAAAATCATATACAAGTGGGGAGGGTGGGACGATTGTCCCACCCATCCCCACATTCCATACGTTGTCATAGAGGGTTGTGGCATGGGCCAAAACCCTCACTCATTATATCCACCATGGCCAATGGCCACGCCCTCGCATAAAATAAATAAGATTCCTCTGAAACTTTCCCTAGATGTTGGCTTCAAAATGAAAAAAAACAAAAAACCAATACTTTTCCAATAAACAAATTACTTATCTCAGTGAGTTGCCATTGTTGTCCAAATGAAAATATTGAATTTGAAACCCTATCTACATAAGCCCTCTCCTTGAAATCTTCATTCCTGCAAAAAACAAGAAAATAAAATGGAAAGAAAAGGAAAATAGGGCATCTACATGGAGAGGATGAGTAAAACAAAAAAATGAATAATAAGAATCAGGTTTGTTATTTCATTGTTTCAAGTTATCATTTTTAGGGTGGTTGATCTAAGGCTAGAGATCCCTTAGATCCTAGGGTTCAGATTTGATGTGCACAATGACTTAAGTCATTTGTGTGCACTTTTAATTAATTTAAATTGGATGTTTTATTTTAGGGTAAGGGAATTAGTTGCTTTTAATAAAGGAATGTATTGTTTAACTAACTCCTCTAGATTTTTTTAATTATGGAATTAACTCAAAGGCATGGGTCCATTTCAGAGATGAAATGGGACACATGACCATTTTGCATTATTTCTTCCCTTTCGTAACTTCTTATAAAATATATACATATATGTATTTATATGTGTGTGTGTGTTTAATATATTGATTATTCTCTTAAGCAATTATCAACCTTGCTGTTAATTGATCCTGAGCTCATAATTTATGTTCTATGTGATAAATGGTATCGTTATTGGAGTACCTTCACTTTACTGTTGTCACGATAGGTTTATCATTTATGCTTATTAAAAAATAATAAAATCGATAACTTGTGGAAGTGGTGTTACGCTGAATCTTTGTCCCTTGGTTTGAGATTGTATCATTGTTATCACAAAACGAGAGTGGCCTAACCCTCCACATCGTTCGCGAGTATGGTTTGGTGCTGCCTTGCCATTCATTGTGAATTAGTCATGTTTCTATGGTCATGGGAAATTTTAACTACCGTAGAACTAAATAACTTAAACAAATAAATTATTTCCACCCTTTATTAAGTTAACTTAATTATTCAGGATGTTTGGTCATCTTTTGTGCCATTTTAGAACTCACACTAAGTGATGCTCGACATCTGGTATCAGATCTTGGTATCAACACCACATGCTAAGGGAAATTGTTAATAACTTTTGGTACTTTTAATTAGATAAAACCAAATTTTTTAAATCGTTTCGGTAAAATTATAATGTATCATTTTCCCCTCATGTAGGATCACGGGGTGCAGTACTAGACGAGGTGTAGTAGCAACTTGGTGTCATAGGTGGTCACCTCCAAAGGCTCCTAGTACCAATTTTAGGTTGCAGATCTTAGAATCACTTCATTAAATGATGGGGGTCCTTTAGAATTGACTTCCTAAAAACTTAGAGCTAGTTACAGAGGATATTAGACCTTTTCAGTCAGCTTTGAGACCTCCTTAAAACTCACAACAGCAGGTTCCATAGTAGCAAAGGACTAGGCCGAAAAAGGATATACAAAAAGGTATGGGTCGTAATGGCCACATTTTGGGTAGAGACATAATTTTGGGTAGCCAACAACTTAATCAAGCTTTTTTAAAACAATTAGCCAGAGTGGGACCCATAGGGTTAGTACATCAGAGCACATGAGGGTCTTAGTTACACAAACATGCACCAGGTTGTTTCATTTGTGGATCCCTTGACCATTATGCACGGTTTATCCCTCAAAGACTATCTTTTGCCGAGAGGAAAAAGGCACTAGCTTTAGAGTAAACAATCAGTGATGTAGGATGCACTCATCGCATCTACGTTGTTGTGGAGAACCATCAGGCCAAGCATGAGGCCACAGTCATTGAGACAAAAGGTATGATTAGGGGTATTGATGCAGAGAAAATACAAACAACCATATATATTCAATTATCAAAGGGTTTACAACAACCAACTTTCAGTCTTGCTCTGCTAATGAGGATCAACACAATCCTAAAAATTCTTAACACTTGACCATGAATGGAATCAACTACATCATCCTCGATCTAATCCTTCTCGTACCACTACTAATAATTCCTTCACAAGGACTAAAAATGAAAGCAATTGTGACCCTACCTAATTTCATCAATTTGATCAGTTTCTTGCTTACTAACCATTGCTCAAGAATGCTACTTTGACCTTTTCCACCTCTTTAATTCTCTCCACCTCAGCTCCCCTATTTACTCACCTCAAACATAGTTATATTAACCAAAAAAATAAACTCTAACAACCAAAAATCACAGCACTACTCTCCTTGTGTAAAACTGCCCCTGTTCTCCTCTCTCTAGTTATTGCTCAAGAATGTAATTCTTTTTTTTCTTCCCAAAAATTCTCTCCCCATTTCACATCTCCACACACACATCAGACAACCATTCATATGATCAAGATGAATCAATACTTCCATCTTTCAAAATTTGCTCTATCTTGCCATTTTTGCCCTTAAGATAAGTTTGTTTGGACCAATCATGCATATAGAAATAAATGATAAACCACAAAACTATTTCAAATATTCCTTATACATCCTTTCATTCTTGTGGTGTATGTCAAGTTTAAAAACACTACTCTTTCATTAGCTCACTTAATCCCATTTTTCTTCCTTTTGCTCTCAAACCCTCAACTAGGTCTGATACAATTATTTTTCAACCATAACTTCACTTCCAAAATGTCTCAAGACACGATCTCAATGGTTTAGATCACCCATTATGGATTTCATCAAGCATGTAAAGTTTCAAGTTTAGACTCTAAGGAGAAATACTACTTCCTTTGGAAAATTACCCTTCTAATTACCCCTTTGACTGTGTTTAATCATCTTCACCCAATGGATGAAACATACAAAAAACTTTTGAATGTATTAATATATGATGATACAGAGATATCTACCAAATATCAAGTTGATTTGCAAAGTGGAAGGGATTATTTATTCAAACCCTAGCTAAATCTGATTGTAGGTCTCCTAGAAACCTGGTAGAGGTATTTTTATCATAACTTATTCAAAACTTCTATTCAAAGCACAAAAATTCAATCCAAGGATTGTTTTAAGATTATTCACATGTTGAGTTTTCCCATATCTCTTGAGGAGCATGTGAGTTCTTCTTTTTCTTGATTTTTTCATTTCCCTGTCCTGTAGGTGGTTATATCACAATCATCAAAGCTCACTCATTAGGTAACATGAATGCCAACTTCCTTATAGGGTTATCAGTTGAACAATCCAGTACTCTATATCCTAAGTAATGGAAATAAGAATGCAATAATACACCCTTCACAATCTTTATACACTTTCCTCATAGTCACAGTTCTTCACATTTGGTTCATCTCAGTCATGCACAATATTTTCATGAAGAGTATACGTTATATAACATACAATACTTTCAAAACCATTAGCAGAGACATTATTACCTCTCTCCCTGAGTAAATCAACTAAAAAATCCACCCCTTTACCTTTTTACACGTTATCACAATCATGTTCACTGTCAAGTTAGTCAAGTATCTTTCCCATTCACCAAATAAAGCATTAGATCGCCCTACCAAGCTTAGATAAAGGCATGAAAACTTATCAACAGTCACACAATGGAATTTCACTAAGAATCATGGAAAGGAGTCATCACTTATTAACTCAAAACCACATAAATACTTGGAAAGAGATAATATAAATACACTAAATCATAGACATATACATATACATACTTAACTACAAATCCCTGTACAAAAGTTCAATTCCTCTTTACTACATAGTTTTTCCTTCTCCTCTACATGAGGAATTGAACTACCATGACTCACTAACTCTCCCTCAGATACTTGAATTCACACATGCATGTAACTCCCACTTATACTTCCTACCTAACCCACAAGTCTCATAATGACTCATAACTGACATTTAGTGATCTTTGGACTTCCTTACGTACTATGACCATATTTTACACATTCACGACTCTTATCCACTCACATGAAGACTCACTACACACCCTATGAATTAACTAGACACTTAAAATACCTTACAAACCTTTAGTACTCCTTGATATTCCTTTGCAATTGAATTACATTTTAGAGGGAAAATATTCAATTCAAATTTTCAAACTCTCTCATTTTTACTCTTTCTCTCTCATGACTCCACATACCTATTTGACCTTCATAGCTAGGAAATATTTTCCTTGAATATATTCTAGATGATGTTCCTGCATCATACTCTCATAGTGGAGAAAAAGTGTTCCTAAACTTTGCTTGTTTGATCATGTATTCATCTTGATTGATGGATCTTTGTCTTCTCTTCCTTATTCTCAATGCCATTAGCTTGCTCGTATCCACCTGGGTCCTATGAATTTTCCTTAGCTTCATTATTCATTTGATCTTCAATCTTTGTCTTCATTTTCTTCATCTTCTCTTTAACCTAAAAAATGAGGTCTTAATTCTCTTTTCTCTTCATTTGAGCTATTAAATGAGATTCTCTTTCAATGTTTTTGATCACCTCTTCAATCATACCTACACATTCACAAATACACAAAACCTTATATTTAAAAACAAGATACTTTTGAGCCTCTTCATCTATTTTTCCTTCAGTTTCTTCTTCCTTTTCAATCTTCTCTTCCATCTTCTCAACTTATTCTTCACCATACTTCACTTCTTCACCTCTCAAAGCACATTCAAGTGCTTGCATTTCTACCCCTAGCTACTCTTGACTGATGCACACAAACTGAAAAATAATTTTTTACTTTCTCTCCTCTAAATTATTCTTCAACAATGAATACTTCTTTGCTCTCATCTATGATTTCATCTCTCTCTTGCGTCTTTTTCCTCATTTCCATTATTTTTTAACTTTACTTCTTCCTCTCTCATCTTCTTCTTCAACTGTAATCTCTTCTCTCTCTTCATGAGTGACCTCAATGGACACTTAACCATATTCCTCAACACTATTTTCATCATTGTATTCGTTTCTTTTCATTGCATTTCTTTTACTTTTCTCTCTAACTCATTTAGTTGCTCCAAGCTTATTATTATATCTCTTACCTCTTATTCTTCCCTCAAATTTCTTTTCCTCTCTTCTTCTCTCAGTCTCTCTCCTTGTTATTCTTCATCCATATAAGCATCTCTTTTGCTAACTCAACCTCCATATTCCTCTTCAGCAAGTCTTTTCCACCTTTCCAATTTTCCCAAATATCACATTGGCCTCACCAAGTCTTTTGGTGTCTTTACTCTCTCTTTTCTTCTTCACTTTCTTCAATTTCCAAAGGAGCAACCTGTCACTATACTTCATACACACACACTCTCACAAGAAGACAATTAGTCCATCTCAATCACTTCAAATCACCAAACAAATCAAAAATCACACATACACAAGACTTGCATCCAACCTTTAATTATTTCAATAAAAAATCAAACTCAATACTTTGATTATCCATGCTCTGATACTAAATGATGCAGAGAAAAAATAGAATCATGCATATATTCAATGAATAAGAAGGTTTAAAACAACTATCATCAACCAAGCTCTGCCAAAGAGGATCAACACAAGCCTAAAAAGGATAAAATTTTGTAAAATATATCAAATAATATTTAAAATGACCTCCTAAGGGTCTTACCATCACCCTATCATATTCAACACTCATTAATTCATTGCCCACTTCATATCACCAAATCATCCATAACTTCCATGAAACTGTTCTAAGACACTCACCTTGTCACTTCTTTGCTTAACTTTTTGTCTTCCACTAGCTACCTTGACTTCAAGAATGCAAATTTTGGACCTTTATGCCTCTTAAATTATCTCTATCTCAATTCTCCTAATTATTACACCTCAAACATAGTTAGATTGACCACAAAATGGACTTAAACAACCCCAACCACAACACTACTTTCCTTGTCAAAAATTGCCCCTGCTCTCATCTATCTAATTATTGCTCAAGAATGCAATTATTTATTTTTTGATTATTTTATGCTTCCCAAACATCCTCTCCATATTTCACATATCAACACACATTTCAGAAAACCATTCATATGATCAAAAAGACTCAAGATTTCATATTTCAAAATTTGCTCTATCTTGCCATTTGTGCCCTTAAGACAAAATTGTTTGGATTAGTCATGCATATAGACATCTATGAAAACCCAAAAAAATATTTCAACTTTTCCCTATACCTCCTATCTATGCTTGTGGTTTATGAAAAGTTTCAAAACCCTACTCTTTCATTGGATCCCTTAATCCCACTTTTCTTCTTTTTACTCTCAAACCCTCAATTAGGTTTGGTACAATCATTTTTCAACCATAAATTCATTCCAAAACGTTTCAAGACACAAAATCAGTGGTTTAAAGTACCCGTTATGGATTTCATCAAGCATGGAAGTTTTCAATTTTAGGCTCTCAGGAGAAATACTACTTCCTAAATTACCCTTTTAATTACCCCTTTGACTGTGTTTAATCATCTTCACATAAAATTGTCATGGAAATATTGACTCATTCACCCTCATGAAACTTAAAATTTAAAGATTGCATAATATCCTTCTTGGATGATCCCTATAGCAGATATTTACCAAATGTCAGAGTTTATAAAGAAAAGTGGAAGGGCTTCTTTATTCAAGTTCCTAGCCAAAAGGCAACTCTACCTCGTAGAGAATGCAATTAGAGTTATACATTTATCATAACTTCCTTTGGAAATTATGATTCGAAGTCAAACTAATCTCTAGCCATGGTGTTATATACCCTCTTCATGATCCCATTTTGACTAATAGGCTATGAAAACACGTATGAGGAGAATGTGTTATCTTCAAGTGGTTGACTGTCTTATACATTGCCCTGTCCTATACCTGGTTATATGACAGCTCTTGCTCACCTTTATCAATGAAGTCATATGACTGCCTTCTTCAAACTTATAGGTCGCCATTATCTCCTCAAAATCCTTCTATTTCATCCATCTTTGAAGTAACATGGAAATAAACATGCAATCATACACCAACTTCTTGATAGATAAGACAAGTTCATGGAGCTTTCAATACACAATCACAATTCTATGGGACTTGGTTCAGTCTCAAACATGCACAACATTTTCATGAATACTATGAAGTTAGTATCACCTACAAATACCTTCAATACTGTTAATAGAGACAATTACTTATCTCTCCTTCCCTCGTAGATAAAACTAAAAAATCCACTCTTTTACCTCTGCACATGTTGTTTTCCCAATCACATTCACTATTAATTTAGTCAAATATCTTTCCCATTCACCAAATAAAGCATTGTATCACCCTACCAAGCTGAGATAAAGGCATAAAAACCTATCAATAGTCACACCATGGAATTCCACTAAGCATCATGGCAAGGAATCAACAATTCTTAACTCAAAACCATAGAGATACATGGAAAGAGATAAGATAAATACACTAAAACATAGACATATACAGACTCAACTACAAATCCTTGTACAAAAGCTCATTTCCTCTTTACTACATAGTTTTTCCTTATCCTCTACATGAGGAATTGAATTACCATAACTGAATAACTCACTCCATTTCTCCATATTCGAACTTTCACATGCATGTAACCCTTACTTACACTTCCTACCTAACCCACAAGTCTCATAATGACTCATAACTGACCTTTAGTGACCTTTTGATTTCCTTACATGTTATGACCATATTTTGCACATTCATGAATCCTATCCACTCATATGAAGATTCACTACACACCCTATGAATTAACTAGAAACTTACAAGGCCTTACAAACCTGAAGTACTCTTTTGTATGCCTTTACAACTAAATTACATTTTGGAGGGGAAAAGCTCCAAATGTGAATTTTCAAATCACTCACTCTTACTCTCTCTTTCTCTCATGACTCCACATGCCTATTTGACTTCATTTTATAAACAATTTCATTTGAATGGCTTCTAATGATGCTCATTTATCATGTACACATGTTATTGTAATTTTTTATCCAGGAGCTTCTGACTCCTTCATATCGGCCTCTTTAGTGGATAGGTGTGGATTGGTGGCTTCTTAATGCAGGAGAATCACTCTATGTATATGATTATTTCATGAAGACATAAATTTTTATTTGGTAGGTATGTTAGTTAAGTCCTAGAGGTCAATTAGATATGATATTATTAGTTCAGGCTCTTTAAAATTCAAAATGGAGCTTTTCCCTCTAAATTGTAATGTTTGAATATTTGGGCCATTTTGGCTTATTATAGTTGTTTCAAGGCATTATTGGAGCTAATACATCATTTTTATGATGAAATGAGGCAATTAGGGGTGGTTTTAAGTCCTCTCTTTGTATAGAGCTCATAACAAGTTAGGTTGCACTCATAAGCTTAAGCCATCTTGTTAAAAATCCTCCAATGGAAACACTTTTGCATATGAGCAAGAGTCTAAGAACTTATATTCGGTTATAGGGTGAGTGGAGGAGTATAAAATTTAAATTGTAACTGATCTACATCATTCCCATTTGAATGAGAATTAGGTGAAGCTTTAGGAGAGAGTGAAGGGGTGTGATGTATCTTGTAAATTCAGTATTTTTGTATGATTGTTAACATTATACTTTTGTGATTTTTTAAGTCTTGCATGTTGTGAACACTTCTATGATTTGATCCATGAATGAAAGAGATTGTTTATGATGTTTTTGGATTCTCTTGTGTAACTTCATTGCTATAGGGGATAATACTTGCATTTGACAAGATTGAGTAGGTACAATAAGGTGTTTGGAAACTTGTTATGAGTAAAATTGTGATGGATGATTGTTAAAAATCGGTGCATGCAGCAAGGGGATTAATGTAACTAGTAAGGACTCTTAATTTATTGTTATTCATGTCTTAAGAATCATATAATTTTTGTTAGATAGGGGTACCTCTCAGGGAAGCCATATTTGGGATATGTTGAGTCTCTGTAATAGTATGAGTTGATTTTTTTCCATTTAGATATTGTGTGTCTACTTGTCAAGAACATGAAATGCATAAGAATTATGGTGGTATGCATGCAGAGTTGGAATGATTAATTTTGTGAGTTCCCTACTTGAGGGTGAAATTTGTGTCTTACCAAGATGGTACTAACTGAGACATGGCATTAAGAAACCTTATTACAATGGAACTTGGAGGATTGTTTAAGAGATTCTAAGCATGTAGATAGTCAGGAAAGGTTACTATAAGTCTTATGAAGCTTGTAGGAGTGAATAAAAAAAAACCCGGTGAAGAAATGCTAAATTTTTCCCTCTTGGGCTCACATAGAGAAGTAAACCCTGAACTAGGGTTTTACAAAGGGAAATATTATCAAACTCGAAGCTTAACCCACCATTTTTTCATGGAAAAGGTGAATATTTTTCTATCCCATGGTCGAGAAAGATATTTCACAAGAATTATTTGATTTCACTCATCGAGAAGTAAGTTATCTTTGACAGTATGCAACCAAAGACCGTGTCATTTTAGAAGACCTAGCGAATAAAGCCAAAATAGGGAGTTAAGGAGGATATTTGTGAAGGAAAACTCCCCAATATTTCTAATACTAATAGAAACCCTAAATGGGTATCAAGACATGTTCCCAGGATATTTATTGAGGAATGAAAGCAAACAATAGAGAGGTAAAACATTGTTGTCAGGGCTAGACAATGCCTAGAATACTTAAGGAGAAATTATCTTGAGAAGAGGGTTTAAACTATAAAGGAAGTAACTAAAATTTACATGCATCACCTAGGGTACAAGAGGTGTTTGAGAATGGTTACAGTTTATAAAGGAATCCTCTAGTTCATTCTATACATTAGGTGATCAAAGTCAAGGTTGGAGAAATCCAAGGAAGGACAGTCCTTGCAAAGGTGAATACATTTTGAGACTTTTAACAGAGCTTAGTCGATTTCTATATGGGAATAACTTAATTAGGGTATCGAGGGCATGCGTTAATGTTAGAAGGAGTGACACCTCTGATTGAACATGTTCTAAGGAATTTTTTATTTTAAGCATAAGGAGGCATTGGAGTTATGAAGAGCAGTAGAAAACTAAAACAGAGAAATTGAGAAACTTTGACCAGTGAAGGAGTATATTAGAGGTGGAAAGGGTAATTAAGAGTATTCACATATCTCTAGAATATCCTTCAAATCATCCTACTCATGAAAAGACCAAAGAATGTGTTCTTATGCACTATAAAGGAATTTTTTATAGAGATTAGTGGAAGTGGAACTTTAAAAGGTTTGTGACTAATATGAGGACTAAGATAGTTTGGTTAGGAGGTTAGTTACATGAATAAATTTATTTAATAATCACAAATAGGTTTTGAATTATATATACAATAGAGTTAAATTTTTTCATCTTAAAGGAAAGTGGAACTAGTGGAGCCTAAGGCAGGGAAGTCTTCATGAATGGTAAGAAATCCTTCAGTTATTTCCCTTAATGCTCCTTTTTGGTGATGTCCTAACATGTACTAAAATTATTTGAACAAGGTTCTTGGATTAATAGATATTATTGAGATTCAAGATTAAATTTTTTAATTCTAATCAAGCTTGAAAAATGAGGTGATTGAAGTGCATTACGAGGTATAATTGAGTTATTTGTGGACTAGAGTGAATTGAATGAATAACAAGAGTTTTGTTCTGCATCATTCTGTATCAGAACTTGGATTATTTTGTGATTTGGATTTTATATTAAATGAAAAATTGTTATTGTTGCTAACAACATGTCGAAGTGTGAGTAAATGGAAGGTGACAATGACGATGAGTGAAGAGAAGTCCTTGGAACTAGTCTTTGATCATGGGTATGTGATGCCCAAGTGGATTAAGAAATTAGTGACAAAGAGTGATGAAGTTAAGATAAAGAAAATGCATGAAAAGATAAGAGAGAAAGAGAAACATAGAATATTGGAAAGAGTGGTGACAGAAAGAAGAGACATGGTGGGAATAAGGAAAACATATAGACATAGAGAATTGAGGCTTGTTAGGCCTCATGAATCATATTTAACAGATGATGAAGATGAAGGAGAAACAGTATCAGAGATGGATAGAGAATAATTTTTAAGATATTTGTGTAAATTTATAAGTCACATAAAAATAGAACAAGAAGAAAGCGAGAGGAAAGAAAGAAGCGGTTGGCAAGAGAGAGTTGAAAATTCAAGAGGAGATACAACAGTTAAAGAAGGATGTGGCAGAGGTATTAGAAATGATAGAGAGACATAGGGAAGAAGAGGAACCAGTTGGAATATTGATTAATAAGAAATATAAGTGGCCATTAGAGCTACTTGTGAGGAAAAAGAGAGAGCAATAGAGAAGAGAGATAACAGAAGAAGAGAGGAAGTTAAGACAAGAAGAAAAAAGGATGAGAATTCAAGAGAGAGAAGTTGACAAAGAGGTAGTATATGAATAAACTCAGAGTTTAGATTAGGAATAGGTGATTGCAAGCTTCTTACCTTTAATTGAGGAGGATATGTTGGGAATCCTAACTGCGGAATAGTGTTATGATTCAATAACAAACCAAATCATGAAAATAAGGAAATAGACAATTCCCCAAAATCTACAGTAGTGGAAGTATAAACTAGAATAATCCAAATAAAAAAAAGTACACAGACATAACACAACATGTATTGTGGTTCACCCAATATTGGCTATGTCCACCAAAGATAGAGATCTCAATATATAATAATACAAGAGTATAAACTAACTCTTCTACACAAGAGTACAATACATATCTATAAGAGTATCTCCTCCTCTAGATATCTAAACAAATCTACATGAGTGCACTACAACCGTGCCTCCAAACCATCACCAGATCTCACATAACCAAAAACTACTGCATCTCTAAACTACAACCAAGCTTTCCTGTGTATATTCAAACAAGACCTCTCAAACGGATCTACCAATGTGTAACCATACCTATGCACCAAAAAGTAAGTCTCTTCTCCATCACTGCATCAACCTATGCAAACAAGAAGACAACCTCCTCTACAATATTTGGATACTATTACGTACCCACAAGCTATCCAATGAGCTATAATACTAGATCTCTATGGATTAGCAATACAACATGATCTCATTGATCTATAATACAAGATCTCACAACATGTGGATCTACAATACAAGATCTCACAACAGCATGTGGATCTACAATATAAGATCTCAAAACAACCTATAGATCTATAAGAATAAACTCTATTTACTTTGCATACTATGCAAGCCATTACATTGAGACAATAACTATACAAAGGAAATACAGTAGAAGACATTACCCTCTTCTCATAATTCAGATGTACCTGCAATTTCCTTTTGTCCAACTTCTCTCAATGGAAGCTATGTCTTCATGTAACCTTTTTCTTATTCTTCATCTTCATCCTCTCAACCAAGGATTCCATATGCAATAATAATCAATTACATGTAATTCTTCTTCTAACCCTAACTTTCTGTCTTATACAAACTTAGGGCACTTTAACTATGCATTTACAACCTTTAGATCACCTTTATAATCAAAGGTTGGATCTAATTGCGTGAGTTAAATCTAAACTTTCACGCACATGAAACTGATGGTTTTTCCTTGACTAATGCTAGCTCCTAGCCTAACTAACCGATGTCGGTTCCCAGGTGACCGATGTTGGTTTACCAACCAATGTCAGTTTCTTTGTATTCTAGCAACCTATAAAGCATGCTACCTGTGAATAAATTCAGCTCCACAACTCAGTAATCTCCCACTTGGAGATAAATTATTGAATATGTACCTATACATGTACATCACCGTCCTCTACATATCGTGAAGACTAACTATTCTTTACTTCAACAATTCTCTCAAAAACAAGAATATTAAAAAATCTTCTAAAACCAAGAAGATAACAAACCATGACTTACCATATACCTGCATGAAGCTACTACTAAAACATGATACATGAGCTATTCATATATCAAGCTCCCACTGAATCATAACACCAAGCCTCTCATGTAACTAAGCCACCATGACTAACACACCTTCAAGAGCTTCCACTCAAATTGAAATAATGATCAATTGCAACCATATCTATACCTATAAAACCAACCATGTTCTCCAACCATATATCCATGTCTCCATGAAACCACCAATGCAACTGACCAAAGACAAGTCGAACTGGAATATGCATAAGAAAACAAGATCTTGGGTAAAAACAACTCAAATGAGTTCTACATGCAACTAGTGGGTGATCAATCCACAACACCTGCATAACTCAAAGAATCCAAACACTACATTCTACAAATCCAACCCTACATAAATAACTTGCATTTCTAAGACAACCATATGTAGAAAACATATCTATCATGGAGTAACATAGTAATAAGAGGAAATACAAACATCCCCTACTCATGTTGAAGGGAATATAAACCATGCTCATAGGCATCCATGTGTCAAAAAACTATTTTCATCATCATAGACTCACAAAACAAAAACTATCCAAATGTATAAACTCTCCATATACATTCATCCATATCACCAGGCTCTCCAAAATCTCTAAGTCTCTCATTGACTAACTCCAAAGCCACATATGAATCATGTGCTCATTAATGTCAACAAAAACAACCATGTTAACCATGTTACTAATAACTAATGAAAATACGAGAAAAAAATTCATCAACATATTGTACAACCATCCAAGATGAAAGAAAACAAGGGCAACATCAATAAACTGTAAATACACAATGTTGTCACACCTGTAACCTGTAACAAATAATTTTTCCTTCTTTCACCCTTCAAACTCTAAAACATTGCTCTCTCTTCTTAACCCTGCTAAACAACCATCAACTTCCATCCCATAAGGACATCCAAGCACTACAAAATAAAACTAGAAGTTATGTCATCATGCACTAAACACAAAATACCTGCAAAACCATGATTTTCCTCTAAAACAACTTGTGCCTTATGTAACTCTGAATAGTAGAATACTCATTTCACTCTACACGTACATATGTGTCTAACTTGCAATGCCAATAACCATAGCTTTCTCCCACTCAACATGAACTCTCCTACACTGCCTCTAATCACTAAGCTCAAAAACTCCAATATATATCAGTAAGAAATAAAACAGATGAAAGAAAATATACATTTGATTCCCTTCATATCAAAGAATACTTCTACATCATAGAAGTTTGGAATTCTTGTGAAGTAGGTTGAACCACCTTCTTTTCATCCAAGTGTACTCAACATATCTCATTACCTAAAACTGTGTCTAAACATGAATTTTCATTGAGGATCTCATCCTTAGACTAGATACCCTTGTCCTCAAGATTCCAACACATCCCAGAAATAAAATTTAAGCTCACCAAATATCCATGGTGCATATTTTACTTGTACACACAATCCAAACATAATACCAGTTGCTTCAAACAAAAGAAATAAAACATGAAATGTATAGAGATACCTGAATCTGACCCAAGTCTCATTGGACAAGAAGAAAGAGAGAGTAAAATAAAAGAGGAAAGAAATAAGCAGTTGGAAAGAGAGAGAGAGAGAGAGAGAGAGAGAGAGTTGAAAATCTAAGAGGAGATAAAAGAGTTAAAGAGGGATGTGGCACATGTGTTAGAAATAATAGAGAGACATAGGGGAGAAGAGGAACCAGTTGGAATATTGATTAATAAGAAATCTAAGTGGCCGTTAGAGCTAATTTTGAGGAAGAAAACGAGAGAGCAACAAAGAAGAGAGATAAGATAAGAAGAGATGAAGTTGAGAAAAGAAGAAAAGAGGATGAGAATTCAAGAGAAAGAAGTTGACAAAGAGGTAGTATATGAATAAACTCAGAGTTTAGATTAGGAAGAGGTGATTGCAATATTCTTAGCTTGCCTTGAGGAGGATATATTGGGAATCCTGACTGTGGAATAGTGTTATGATTCAATAACAAACCAAATCATGCAAATAAGGAACTAGACAATTCCCCAAAATCTACAACAGTGGAAGTATAAACTAGAATAATCCAAATAAAAAAAAGTACACACTCATAACACAACATGTATCGTGGTTTACCCAATGTGGGCTATATCCACCAAATATTGATATCTCAATATATAATAATACAAGAGTACAAACCAACTCTTCTGCACAAGAGTACAATACATCTCTCTAAGATTATCTCCTCCTCCAGATCTCTAAACAAATATACATGAGTGCAATACAACCGTGCCTCCAAACCATCACCAGATCTCACATAACCAGAAACTACTGCATCTCTAAACTACAACCAATATTTCCTGTGTATATGCAAACAAGACCTCTCAAATGGATCTACCAATGTGTAACCATACCTATGCACCAAAAAGTAAGTCTCTTCTCCATCACTGCATCAACCTATGCAAACAAGAAGACAACCTCCTCTACAATATTTAGATACTATCACATACCCACAAGCTATCTAATGAGCTACAATACTAGATCTCTATGGATTATCAATACAACATGATCTCATTGATCTATAATACAAGATATCTCAAAAACTTGTGGATCTACAAGAAGAAACTCTATGTGCTTTGCATACTATACAAGCCATTGCATTGAGACAATAACTATACAAAGAAAATACAGTAGAAGACATTACCCTCTTCTCACCATTCAGATGTAACTACAATTTCCTTTTTTTCAGCTTGTCTCGATGGAAGCTATGTCTTCATGTAGCCTTCCTATTCATCATCCTCTCAACAAAGGATTCCACATGTAATAATAATAGATTACATGCAATTATTATTCTAACCCTAACTTTCTAGCTTATAAAAACTTAGGGAACTTTAACTATGCATTTACAACATTTATATCACCTTTATAATCAAAGGTTGGATCTAATCGTGTGAGTTAAATCAAAAATTTCACACAAGAAACTGATGTTAGTTCGTTGACCGATACCGGATCCTAGCCTAGTTGACCGATATCAGTTCCTAGGTGACCGATGTTGGTTTACCAACTGATGTCAGTTACTATGTATTCCAACAACTTGTAAAGCATGCTACCTATGAACAAATTCAGCTCCACAACTCAACAATCTCCCACTTGGAGATAAATTATTGAACCTATACCTATACATGTACATCACCATCATCTACATACCGTGAAGACAAACTATTCTTTACTTCAACAATTCTCTCAAAAACAGGAAGATTATAACCATCTTCTAAAACCAAGAAGATAACAAACCATGACTTACCATATACCTACATGAAGCTACTACTGATCCATGATACACGAGCTATTCATATATCAAGCTCCCACTGAATCATAACACCAATCCTCTCATGTAACCAAGCCACCATGATTAACACACCTACAAGATCTCCCGCTCAAATTGAAATACTAAACTTCAATTGCAACAATATCCATACCTATAAAACCAACCATGTTCTCCAACCATCGATCGATGTCTCCATTCAACCACCAATGCAACTGACCAAAGACAAGTCAAACTAGAATATGCATAAGCAAACAAGATCTTGGGTAAAAACATCCCAAATGAGTTCTACATGAAATTAGAGGGTGATTAATCCATAACACCTGCATAAATCAAAGAATCCAAACATTGCATTCTACAAATCCAACCCTACATAAACAACTTGCATTTATAAGACAACCATATGTAGAAAACATATCTATTATGGAATAACATAGTAATAAGAGGAAATAAAAACATCCCCTACTCATGCTCAAGGGCATCTAAACCATGCTCATTGGTATCCATGTGCAAAATAAATATCTGTATCATCATAGACTCACAAAACAGAATCTATCCAAATGTATAAACTCACCATATACATCCATCTATATCACCAGGCTCTCCAGAAGCTCCAAGTCTCTCACCAACTAACTCCAAAGCCACGTATGAATTCTATGCTCGTCAATGTCAACAACAACAAACATGCTAACCATGCTACTAATAACTAGTGCAAATACAAGAAAAAATGTCATCAACATACTATACAGCCATCCAAGATGAAATAAAACAAGGGAAACATCAATAAATTGTAAATACACACTGTTGTCACTCTTGTAACCTGTAACAAATAGATTTTCCTTCTTTCACCCTTCAAACTCTAAAACATTGCTCTCTCTTCTTAACCCTACTAAACAACCATCAAATTCCATCCCATAAGGACATCCAAACACTACAAAATAAAAATATAAGTGATGGAATCATGCACTAAACATAAAATACCTAAAAAATTGTGACTGTCCTCCAAAATAACTTGTGCCTCACGTCACTCTGAATAGTAGCATACTCATTTCACTCTACACGTACATATGTGTCCAACATGCAATGCCAACAACCATGGCTTTCTCCCACTCAACATAAACTCCCATGCACTGCTTTTAATAACAAGCTCAAAAGCTCCAATATATACATACATATATATATATATATATATATATATATATATATATATATATATATATATATATATATATATATCAGTGAGAAATGAAACCATATGAAAGAAATATAAACTTGATTCCCTTCTTAACAAAGAATACTTTTGTGTCACAGAATTTTAGACTTCTTTTGAAGTAGGTGAATCACCTTATTTTCATTCGTGTGTGCTCAAAATATTTTGTTACCTAAAATTATGTGTCTAAACATGAATTTCAATTAAGGATCTCATCCTTAGACTAGATACTCTTATCCTCAAGATCCCAACACATCCCAAAAATAAAATTCAAATACACCAAATATCCATGGTGTAAATTTTACTTTTGAACACAATCCAAACATAATACCAGTTTCTTCAAATGAAGGAAATAAAACATGAACCATATAGAGATACCTGACTCAAAGTCTCACTAGAATAACCGAGCAACCTCTGTCCTCTTTCTTATTCAAACATTAAAGTGATTTGCATTGTTTTTGCATGTACACACTGTGTAAGAAACCTAATCCTCTAAAACAAGACATTGAACCAATCACGCCTTCTTCTACTGTAAGAAACCCTATGCAAACTTGTTGTCACAAATACCTACCTGTGGTTTGCTGACCGATACCGGTTACCCTTTATGAGTGATGTCAGTTCCCTGACCAACGTCGGTCTTGCTAGAAATAATGCAATGCCACAAATTGGAATAAATCACAAAACCAGGTGCCCACTCCAACCAAATCTGATAGTTGTGCTAAGCCAATCATTTCAAAAAGCACCCAACCTTGCACAAAAAACTTAACAGTAATCATACATGCAATAAAAAATGCACCAAGATGAAACACATCACCTTACCAGCACCAAGACACTCATCTGCATCTTCAACTGAAGTACTTACCTCTCTGATGGAATTCATGTCTTCATTCTATGCTATTATATCTTGCTTCTCTAACGAAGCCCATGCATCTAACTGCACCAAAATATGCTTAATTTCTCCTCTATCTCATACTCAGACCTAGATCTGCAATCCCAAACATACATGTGCAACATACAAGCACTGAAATACCAAGGTAATAAAAAACCATACCTCTATAATATGGATCTGCAATCTGACCAACATGTTTTTGCCTTCAAGAACTAGGGACACCTTAGCAATCAAGATACATTCATTGTATCTTCTTAAAATTCTCAGATCTGTGATTTTTTTGTTTAAACCAAGTTTCTTAGTAACTGACCACAGTCACCCTGTAGCCAACCATGGTCACCATGCCAATATCCCTATCCATACAACTAACCACGGTCATTGTCATTTTTCAACAACCTTAATTTTCTAGCTCCCACTTGAGATTTATCCACTTCACATTAAATCTCTCCCTGCTATTTACACAACATGAAAAACAAAATTCTGCTCACATACATCTGTTAGTAATACCACTTAATAAAACACTAAAGCATAAACCCTTGCTCTGAAAATAAAATCCATCGCTGATACCACTTGTTGGTATCATACGACAAAGCTAATCTAATCTCAACCAAGATTTGATACTAGTTATTGAGAAGTAGCACTGCGGAAATGGAAAGAATTCCCCAAAATCTACAACAATGGAAGTGTAAACTAGATAAATCCAAATCAAAACAAAGTCCACACATAACACAACATGTACTGTGGTTCACCCAATGTGGGCAACATCCACCAAAGATAGAGATCTCATATATATAATAATGAACAAGAGTACAAACTAACTCTTCCCACAAGAGTAGAATGCATCTCTCCAAGAGTATCTCCTCCTCCAGATCTCTAAACAAATCTTCATGAGTGCAATACAATTGTGACTTCATAACACCACCAATATATCTCACATAACTAGGAACTACTATATTTCTAAACTGCAATCAAGCTCTTTGTGGATCTGCAACAAGACCTCTCACATGGGTCTACCAATGTGCAATCATGATTTTGCACCAAGAAGTAAGTTTGTCTCTCCATCACTTCATCAACATGTGTAAACATGAAGATAACATCATCTACAATATCTAGATCCTATCACATACCCACAAGCTATCCAACAGAGCTACAATGCTAGATCTCTATGGAACTATGAATACAACATGATCTCATGGATCTATAATACTGTGGATCTCACAACAAGATGTGGATTTATAATACAAGATCTCACCATAACATGTGGATATACAAGAAGAAACTCTATGTGCTTTGCATACTATGCAAGCCATTACAATGAGACTAAACAATACAAAGGAAATATAGTAGAAGACATTACACTCTTCTCACCATTCATATGTACATATTATTTCCTTCTGTCTAGCTTCTCTCCATGGAAGCTTTGTCTTCATGTAAACATATTTTTATTCTTCTTCATCATCATCCTCTCAACCAATGATTCCACATGTAATAATAATCAATTACATGTCATCATCCTTCTAACTCTAGCTTTCATACTTATATAAGAATATACAAACTTAGGTCAACTTTAACTATGCATTTACAACCTTTAGATTCACCTTTATAATCTAAAGGTTAGATATAATTCCCATGATTTAAATATAAAATTCCACGCATAGGAAACCGATGTCGGTTCCTTGAACGATGGCGGTTCCCATATTCTAATTGACCAATGGTTATTCCCAAGTGACCGATGGTGGTTAATCTGCTAACTGACATCAGCTACTGTGTAATCTAGCTGACCGATAAAGCATGGTTACATGTGAAGCTGATGTCAACTCCACAGCTCATGTAAGATAAAGATGATACTGATGAAGTGCATGCAGCATTGTGAAGCAACCTAACTCCACAACCCATATCATGGACTGGATCTTTCTATGAGGCCTAAAATCCTCCTTATCTTCTTGTCGCTACTATTTTCGTTGAACTGCATGTGGATGTTGGTTGTGAAGTACCTGCAATAAGGAATCATTGTCAAGAAAACCCCATGAACAAAGCATCAAAACCCTAAAAAATAAATAATGCATGGTAAAGAGGTCAGACTTTCCTCAACAACCACAATGGTAGAGTTACTAACTGAGTGTTGCAAATACATCTCAAGGACCCAGATGATAGTTCATAGGTGTTTGTGTGTGAATGATGAAAACTACAAGTGCCCTATTTACAAGAACTTGTGTCAGTCGCACTATTACAAGCTAAAGTAGTGAACATATGTAGACTGAAGATGTAGAATGTAGTAAATGTGAAGACTATGGAGAAACAATAGACTCCCCTCCTATGAAGTGTGAGTGCTAAATGAGAACCAGACCTTGTGATAGGAGTTAGAAAATGAAGAATGAGCAGGTTGTAGCTCTAGGTGCCTTTCAGAGTGGAGATAAAAAAGCTTTAGAAACAGGAAGATAGTAGATGCTTATGTTGCTTGAGTCCATCATTTTGGTCTCATACCCCTTGAGTATTTATATAGTTCTCTTGTTCTAATCCATGTAATCACCCCCAAAAAAGTCATGACCACTAAAAATATGGAAAGCTCAAATGGCTATGAAACTTGCCCAAAATATGGAAGTCAATTAGATACAAATAGGATCAGTTTTGGCTCCTAAAGGGAATTCAAGGCACCTAGGGCACCTCAGTCTTGGATGGACACCCCAAATCAGGAATATTTGAATAATTGGGCAAAATTGACTTGTTATAGATTGTTTCAAGGCATGGCTTAGAGGATCAAAAGTGACAACTTTGAAAGCAAAGTAAATGAGGCCAATTAGGATATGGGTTAACTAGTAATTTCTTCACTCAAAAACTCATATGAATAGTAGTATGAGACCATGACTAAATATTGACTCATAAGCTTAATGCCATTTACTGACTATAGGAACAAGAACAATGACAAGTGATTTTTTAGGGTGAAGGATCTTACAGTCTAAGAACCTGGCATCTGAGCTTCAACAAAGGATTCTAAGAGTTGCGTAAGTGAGTTAGGAGTAAAAAAGTAGTAATTGGAAATGATAATTAAACCCTCTACATGATGGTACATTCGATATTTTTCACAAGACCCAGGTAAATTCTTTGGGAAACTCAGTTTTTGCAGACTCACCTGTGTTGTCTCGAATGAGAAAATGGCATTATTTTGTAGGAGGAAGAATCGGTTCTTGAAAACCATTCCATTGATCTTTAAATGATATTGTTAAGTCTTGCAAAATGATATAAACACTTTTCATGATTTAAGGCCTCCATGGAGCTCTGAGAAAAGATAATTTCAAGATGTCAGTTTTACTTAGTCATTGTAGTACACAAAATTATGCACTTGGGTACATTTCTAGGTCCATAATACTTGCATGTGACTAGCATTCATCAGGTATTCAATAAGCTGTTTGAAAACTAGTAATTAACTAATTGTGATTTGGCCTGATTGACTTTATTTCTTGTTGTTTATCTAGTCTTACACACCCTAGTGTGACCAGTGTAAATGGTACTTTATTTGTTATCATGCACAAAATGATATCACTTCGGACACCAGCGCCAATAAAGGATCTAACACAACTCATCAACTACCTTCAATTGAGCAAGCCGGAAAGAATGGAAAAACAATCTCTACCTGTACCTTTCGCTCTTTTTAGAATTCTCTTCCTTATGTTTCTTGGGAATCTTATTTTCTTATGGTTTTGCTTGATCCAGTGTATGCAATGGACGAAATTTAAACTCTTGGAATCATATAAATACAAAGTTATGTGACCAAAATAAATGGACCAAGCACTAAGATCAATAGATTACTATCACCTAGATGGCTTTGCATGGCTCAAAATTTGGGGCAACCTAAACTTGCAAATTTCAAAGGTGCATACCATGGAGGGTGGCACCTCAATTTATAGGGACACGAGGACTATATTTTCTGCATGACACGACATATGATAATGGGAAGTTCATTTTTTAGATGACCATGTCAACACTCTATCTACATGTCTACATCTAGCTAGCCCTATTATCAAGTATTACTTGCACAAGGGCATCCTAGGGAACAGTTCTTTCACACACGCAATACGAACTACATGGTGTTGTGTGATGTAGTGATAGTGCTTCCCCCTCGTAGAGCTCACTCTGATCAGGGATGACCGAGTCAGGGTCACTATGACTCCCCAAATTTCATAGGTTCTTTTTTGGATTTGATGTGAGTGATTTTAAGATGAGGATTTGACAGTAGATGGGAATATTTGTTTTGCAGGTTACAGGGGTACCTCAGCGATCATATTGCAACACACAGGCGATCAACACAAAATACTTGCGACACTTGTGTGACACTCCAAAGAATTAGGTTCTGAGGGATTGCAAGTAGTCATAGGCACCCATGATAGAGGATTAGCCAATGCCCAACCACCCCTAATCCTTCTGTGGGCGCTTGATTGTCCAACCTATTTCGATGTCCTAAATCAATTTATTCGAAGACAATGGGGGACATAGTACCACTTCTTGGATTCAAATAGTTTTCCCAGTCTGCATCATGTCTCAAATCGAGTGCAAATCATGGGATTAAAGTCCATTCCTCTCTTTTTTCACTTAGATGGTTTCATATTCTGTTAGCTTATTGTTTGTTTCAAGGAGTGTATATTCTAGCATTCATTTATCATACATGACTCTGCAGTTAGGGTTTAGCATAAATTTGGGGATTTTTGTTAATATCATGTGGTGAACCCGTATTCAAGACACTCTTGGATGTTATCTTTTTGTTTTGATATTTTAAAGTGGATCTCACCATGAGTAGTCTCCATCCCGACTTTGGAATAGTTGGATTAATTATTGATTATTCGCAGTGGAGAAGATCATATGCATTTTTAAATAATATTCATGATTCATCCCCAAGACTTCTCCTAAAAGGGAGTGTGCTAACATAAGTTTACATCTGATTTCATCTTTTAATGAAGTACCATGATTATGGCTTACATCTATGGATGCTTCCAAGGTCTCAAGGACCATGATGGTTTAGATTGCTAGATCCCCTTGTCCTCATATCATTGGACATAGTTAATGTATTAATAGGGGTCCTCATATGGGATTAAACAAGTGCTTTAGTAGAAAGACAGTTAGTGTACTTATATCATTTGCCAAAATACAAATATAGATGAACTACTAACTTTTAAAGAAAATTAGAATGTAAGTATCTATCTAATAATCTATCCCTTTTTTGTTCACCATATCTGTGCATAGGGGAAAGGAGCTAATGACTATGCATGGATCAATGATCGTGAGTGCATATGTGAAATAAAGTACCATTAGTTGCTTCAAATACAGTAAGCACATGTCACATTCAAAATTAAAAATTAAATATAAATTTTGCCAATAATTTTTTAGTCATGTTTTAATAAATTAGCTAAATGAAATGGTGTGCACATAGGTAGTCCATAAATGGTTAGATTTTTTGGATTCCTAAGTAATGGAGTGACCTTAAATTTCTTTATAGGTACAAAGAAATGGGACTTAAAACGTCATAGTCCCGGGGTAAAAGATACGTTTTCTACACAAATTTAATGCTCATCGAGGCAAGTATAAATTGGTATATTGAAAAAAAACATGAAGGGTCATACTAACCGAGTTTTTTTTTTTTTAATTATGATATTTAAGTGGCTCTAGCAACCCCTTAAGTTAGGGTTGACAATAATTAGCTCTTTTCCCCATGAGAAATTACTAGTGTACATAAAACAATCCAAACGAAACAAAAACACGTTGAGATGATTATGGAATGTATTCTTGTAAATTAATTT
Organism: Taxus chinensis; assembly: GCA_019776745.2. Taxonomy (NCBI): domain Eukaryota; kingdom Viridiplantae; phylum Streptophyta; class Pinopsida; order Cupressales; family Taxaceae; genus Taxus; species Taxus chinensis. The sequence goes on along the minus strand of CM034146.1, from coordinate 270,439,229 downwards.
TGTGATAATTACCACATCCATTAGGTTATTTTAGCTTTAGAAATCGTTGATATGCACACTGTGAATGCATGTATAGAAAATCAACCATAGGCATTCAAATAGGATTGAAAAGAATGTTCATCAACACCCATGATTTTGGGTATGATCCAAATCAAGATAAGCGTGTTTAAAAATAGGCAAGAATTAGATTATGGTTTAGTGATAGTTCATGATCTTTTGTAGCATTAGGGTATAAATACATTGCATACAAAGGGAATAGTAGTGCATTAACACTATTATAGTATGGGGGTCAAGACTTCCAAATTTAGTTTGTTTTGGTGCATCTGGGGGAGGGGTGGTGTTATGTTTTAGCGTATAGGTTTTAGAATAGTGTGTATATAATAAATGGTAGCGTAGTTTTATGGAAGGTAGTTGGATGAGAGTTTTGGTGAGTATATGAAGTGGCGCATATGAGATATAGTAGCACATATGGGTGAGAAATTAGTAGTAAAGTAGGTTTAGCGCATAAAGTGTATGGATTGGAATGTTTAGTTTGTTTTGGTGCGTCTGGGTGTAGAAATAGAGTGTTTATGCGGAAGGTAGAAAATAAGAAATATGGCATGGGGAGGGTGATAGGGTTATTTTTTGGAGTGATTAGATGTGGAGATTGACATGTTTCTTGTGTACAGCTGGTGTTATTATCGATCCGGATGAGACACCGTAATTTAGTAACTTTACAGCATCTGCTAGGAGGTGTTGATGTAGAGGCCGAGGAGGATGAGGCGACATTATTACATGTGTTGGAATTACTCCACAAAGTGAGGATGCCAATCATGCGGGTATATTGGGCCTTGTTGACAGCCTTGGTAGAGTTATGACACTCAAAGACCAGTACCTTTTGGTTGCTGATATGTGAGATGACAATAACACTAGAGGATGTATATCACATCTATAAGTTACCGATAAAGGGAGAGCATGTGGTATGGTAGAGAACGAGGTCGAGGGATAGTCTGAGGTTATTGAAAGATGTTGAGGATGCACCGCGAGATGGGATGAGGAAAGATCTTGGGATGTACTTTAGAGAGGGGTTGATGGACCGGTTGTCGTTATTATTTTATTCATTGATTAGTTGTATATTGTTTCCAGATGGTGGGGGTAGGTGGTTCAGAATTGGGTTAGCAGGAGTAGTGCATGCAATGTGGCAGCAAGAGATAATATTTACATGGGCTCTAACAGTATTGGCATGATTATATCGATATTTTCACAAGGTGGCTTATGGTGAGGGAGGGAGTATGTGAGCAGGAATCTTACTATAGGTATGAAGTTATGACCATATAGCTATTGGGAGGTCGATCGGGATTAGAGAGCAGTGACATGTGGGGGACCATCTATTTATGGGTCATGGATGACGAGGGGGAGATGGGATCATTTGGGAGTATTGGACTGGTATCAACATCAGGTTGATGAGTTATAGGCTAGAGATATCACATGGAGGTCATACTGATAGTATGAGGTATGGGAGGGAGTTCAACGCCATCTAGGGAGGATCTGGTCACCATACTATCTGGTTAGTGGTCATCCATATATAGTAGAGCGTTATCGACAAGAGAGGGTATTACGATAGTTTGGTATTGTATAGAGTATACCAGTGGGTCATCATTTGTTTGCTCAGATGACATAGGAGGTAGAGATTTGGGGTGCAGTGATCCCAGAGGTAGTGGTTAGGGCCAATTTGGATGAGGTACATGTGACTGTATGGGTACCACTACTAGCGGTTGTGGATCTAGGAGTAGCCCCAGGGTATGCAAAGTGGTGGGTGGAGATTAGGCTAGTATAATTGACACGGCCGAGAGGGGGGATGAGGTTTGTGCACAAGCGATGACAGGTTTAAAGAGGATTACCCCCGGGAAAGGCATTAGTTGTGCACTAGCTGTAACCATAGTTACATGAGGAGGCACAGAGGGTACCACCAATTATTATTTTCGGTGGCCCATCAGTACAGTAGCCAGAAGTGCAATCCCCATTACATAGCCTGTACAGGCTAGATATAGATGTGATAGAGGTGGATGATACGATAGTGCCACTACAGACACTACTTCCGTCATAGATAGATGGTGTAGGGCCTTCGGGTGTTAGCCGATTAGGAATGGGAGGACATAGAGGAGGAGATGTAGGAGGTTATGGGTTGGTAGGAGGAGATAGTGGAGTGGGTGGATCAGATTCAGGAGGTTCCAATATACACGTATAGATAGATATGTTGGCAAGGGAGGCACAGGCACAAGAAGCAAAGATAGCTCACCTACGGGATAGGGATGCAATGAGGATGAGAGATATACATGGATTTATAGTAGTGGTGGGACAAAGGGAGAGATAGATTACATGGCTAGAGTCATAGATAGCCCGGTTAGAGAAGGAGAGAGACCGTGCGATACGACACTGTGATAAATATTATGTGGATCAAGAGGCATTTAGGGCGAGGTATGGAGTATTATATGGAGGAGCAGAGGGGAGTGGGGGACAAAGAAGTGCATAGGATGGGGGAATAGTGGCAGCACCTAACACTTCATAGAGATCAGGACAGATGGGGCCTCCTAGGATGGTATCACTGTAGTAATACCAAGCAATGATAGCAGAGACACGATATTATGAGGATATGGTGATGCATGACCGATTGGATTATGTTTGTTATGTGGATTATATAATTGGACAAAGGATAGGTCAAGGATCGGGTTAGAGGCTGAATCGATCCACAACTTCTGGGAGCACAGCCAGTATATAATAGCCTCCTCCAACAGGGGAGGATACAGGTAGTTCTACATAGTGTTAGTGTATTATATCATATATACTTTAGTGATTTTTTATGATGACCTTATGTGGTCATGGTCTTGATGTATGTATAGATGATCGATTATTTTGATGGCAAGTTATATGCATGATTTGTACATTTGATGATAGTACGAACTTTTAGATTTATCTGATTACGGATGTGATATGGACATTTCACATATATTTAATTATGTTTTAGATGTTGATGATGTTGTTGGATGACATGAAGCATATATGTTATTTTGATTTATCTTGTTTAATGTTAGGCCGTGGATGTCAAATGATTATGATGATGGTCTGGTTGATGGATAATGGTTTTAGATGATGTGTGTTTTAGGATTAAATGATGTATGTGTATAGATGATGGTAAAATGATGTAATTTCAGGTTGAGGATGTGTATGATTATGTATCTTGATGTATGTTAAGTTAGCTAATGATGATGTTTGTTTCTGTGGATAGATTAGTTGTATGAATGAGTGTATATGATGAAATGATGTAATTTCTTATGTTGTTGGTGATGATGTGTATGACTTATTTATTTGATGAGATAGTGATGTATCATGATGATGAAGATGTTTGTGTTGGTGATTATATGAGTTGTGTGTGTGGATTAGTTTTTATGATGTAATAGTTTATGATATTATTGATGATGTAATGTGATGATGATTATGTGGTATTATGATATTGAGAATGTTGTAATCTTTGATGTATTATCATGATGAGGTATAATGTGTTGTTTTTCTTTATTATGAATGGTATGTGGATATGATGTGTAGTTAGAGTGGTTGGCATTTACATGTTTATAGATATGCGATGGAAATTTATTTTATTGTGGTTATGATGATATGTGTTGATAATGGATGGTAAAAATGAGATCATATTTATTGTGTACTATTATTGTGATGTCATGGGAATATGTGGATTTTTTAGTCATGGTTTATTTTATTTTAAGATTATGGATTAGAATGGTGGTTATATATTTGAATGGATGGAAATGGAATTTTCGTATGTTATTAATGTGGTATATGGTATGTACAATGAAATGGGTATTGAATGTGTTTTAATTTTGTACAAATATTGACAATATAATCATTACGTAGATCAAGACAGACTGGTAGAGAGAAAAGGAGAGTGATAGGGAACGATTAGCAAGATGGGAATGGAGAGAAATGAAGGTCTCATGATCTTACAAGGGTTGCATTTCTTGGCAGTTGTGTGAGACTCCTATAAATATATTTCTGAGGGGGGAAGCACGAGTAATGCAAGTTGAGTTGGGATTGAGAGATATATTCCCAATCATGATAGATCCTATGCAGTATAGAGAGGGTCAAAGGAAATCTGGATGTAGATAGTGGGTTGGACAAATTAGGAAAAAAATTGTGGATAGGGATATGAGGGATAGAAAGAGGGTAGTGTGCCCCTAGAGTGCTAGTAGATAAATGATTAGATTGGATTTTACCATAGTGCAAGAAACCAGTTTTCACCATGGTACTTTCCTAAGGCACCACCAAAGTGGTTTTCACCATTGGACGGATGTTGTTTTTTTCAACATGGTGTGTTAGACACTTAGGCATATAAGTGAAAAAGATGCATGATGTTCATGGGCTCATCCAACTCATCTCTATCTAGAGTAGCAAGCTTATAAGCCCCTGAGCCAAATTTAGCGATGACGACATACGATCCGAGCCAATTTGGTTTCAACTTGCCCTTATTTTCGTGATCAGCATTAGTATTTCATTGATTTTCATTGAGGAATCAGTCACCAAATTCAAATTCATGGTCCATTACACACTTTCTATAATGGTGGCGAAGGTAGTCTTGATAAGCTTTGAGGTGATCTAAGGCTTGGAGGCATTTCTCATCGAGTAGCTAGAGTTCTTGGAGTGATGGACATGGTAGTCTTCATCATTATTGAGGTGTTGGAGGGAAACATGTAGGGATGGGACTTCAATTTTGACAGAAAAAAATTCTTTGGTGCCAAAGAAAAGAGAATACAACGTGGTTTTGGTGGGAGTTCGGATGGATGTGTGGTAGGCCCACAAGGTAGGATATATTTGTGTATGTCAATCACATCCTACTTGATTGACTATTTTGCCAAGGGTGTGCTTCAACGTCTTATTGGATGCTTTAGATTGGCATTTTCCTTGTGGATAATATGGAGTGGAAAATTTGAGCTTGATATGGAATTGTTCACAGAGTGCACGGATGTCTTGATTTTTTAAGGATTTTCCATTATCTATGATTAGTGTGGATGGGACACCATAGTGGCAGATGATGTGGTTAAGGATGAATTTGGATATTTTCTTTCCTTTGACATAAGTGAGCGGCATGGTTTCGACCCACTTTGTGAAGTATTATGTAGCTGTGATAATGAATTTGTGACCATCAGAGGAAGTGGGGTTTAATTTTCCCATGAGATATAGACCCCGGGTAGAAAAGGGCCATGTGGTTGTAATGGGTTGTAAGGCTTGTGATGGTGTGTGGATGAGGTCGGCATGCTTTTGACAGGGGACACATTTACGGACATAGGATCATGCATCTTTTTCCATGTTTGGCTAATAATATCCAGTGTGTAGAATTTTTTTGTGAGGACTAGACCACTGGTGTGAGCACCGCAAGTCCCTGCGTGAACTACCTGGAGTGCTGATTCGGCCTCTTTGGAATTTAAGCATCATAGGAGAGTTCCGTAAAATATTCTAAGATAGAGGGTATATGCAAGGATGGTGAAGTGGGAGGCTCATTGGATGAATGATTTTTGATGGTTGAGATGGAGATTTGGTGGAAAGGTATGATCATATAGGTAGGTGTAGATGTCGTGGTACTAGTGGGAATTAAAACAACCAATCTCACAAACCATCTCTAACTCAAGAGTATCATAGGTGGTGATAGTGAATTGCTTGATCATAAATTTTGAATTAGATGCTTCTCGAGGCATGTATAGTAATGAGGCGATGGTAGCTGTACGCCGGAAAAGTGACAAGCGAGCGTGGGAATCTACAGGTAACTCTTCCGCGTACCCAACCTCCCGAGGTCGTGCCGAGACAGCCGGTGGGGATGGAATATGCGTGGGATGCATAAAAACTAGTTAGGCAATCTAATGTCTTCAATACGCACTAGTGGAATTTGCGAATCTAAGGCAAAGAAGGCCCTTCTAACCTAAACTGGTGTGATAGATCGGTCAGCAAGGATGACTGCTCGAAGGCTCTAATCAATATCGAGCTCTGGCGTGATTCGATCTATAGGTTGTGGAATATGTATTCCCTGGGCTCTCTAGGTCCCGTGATTGTCATACAAAAGTAATAATGTAAATCTAACTGCAACAAAGTGGATTTAACTACGTGGAATAAATCTAGAACATATATAACTTCTATTTTTGTATTTTCTGAGAAACTTTTAAGAATTTAAGAAAGCAGCTATTTAAACGTATCTAGAATTTGACAACTAAGATGAAACTTAAAACAAACAAAATAATCAAGTGTAGTTATTTGTCTGTGTAATTTGTAGATCTATTTTAAATAATGAAATAACTTGCTTAATCTATTTGCCAGACTCTCGATCCTACCTCAGAAGTGAGGAATGAATCATAGTTTCTCAGAAACTATCAATCCCCATAGCTTCCCTGGCAATATCGAAAGTAAACTTAACTGAAAAGAAGTGATTATCTACTCTATTTGATATATTTCTAACTTTAGAACTTTGAAAGCTAGAACCTGGATTCTGCAGAACAGTGGCGAATCCAATGGTGTGTGTGATCTTGTCCCCTCAGTGTGATCCCCTCATTCCTTTGTGTTCACGTGAATCCAGAAAAACGTGTAATGCTAGCATCAACAGAAGTAGATTTTGGGACAAAGGCAGCTCAGAATGCAGAATGAATATAATGCAAGTAGGAGAGGGATAGCGCAAGAGTACAAAGCTTGGCTTATGCAATTCCTAGCGGGATTTATTGTGGGTCATGCAACATAAAGCGTCCAGAATCTGAAACTATCCTGTTTTGAGGAGCAAAACCTGCAACTTTAATGGCTTCCTAAGCTATTCTACTCCAATGGATTGGGTGAAATAACAACACTGCTTGCACAAGATGGATATGTGGCTTACCAACAGCTGAACAATACTAACTAAGCATGCAAATGAACTGAAACTATGGCTTCTAAGTGAAATAACAGACTGAACTATTGAAAATGAGAATATGAGAAGTGAATGAGGGGCCAGTCCCATAATGACAGCACTTGCACAAGATGGATATGTGGCTTTCTAACTACAAAACAATGCTAACTGAGCATGTAATGAACTAAACTAAGCATTCTAAGCAAAAGGAAAACTAAATCTATTGCAAAGAGAAATCAGAGGAAAACTTTGAGGGCCATTTGCTTGAGCACAAGCCATCTATTTATAGCTTTTCATTCACCCAAAGATCAAAACCAAACTGAACTCTAAAACTATAAACAATGGCCAAACACTATTCCAGGGGACCAAAAACATAAATGCAAGCCCAAGTCAGCAAGGAAAGCTGGTGAATCGTTGATTTTTACGTGATTCACGTTAAAAATGCTTTCTGGAATACACGTAAAGGACTGCCGCTCTGAGCAGGGCGGCGGTTATAGGCCGCCATCCTGTTTAGGGCGGCGGTCACGAGACCGCCGCCCAGGCAGGGTGGCGGTTTCGTAACTGAAGGGCAAAAGGTCCAGAAAAGAGGAAAAGAGATAAAAACAAAGGACACGGGGGCTAAGCGGGGCATGCGGGATGTTAACGCACACTTGGAGATCTTTTCCAGATCCTGAACACCTTGTGAGGAGACCTGTATCATCATTGGGGTGCTTGTTACGTTGTTCCGACAGTACAGTACCTTACAATTTTGGGTACGTACATATTGCCCCCTCGGAGAAGCGTTTTAGCCATGAAGAGGCATAAAACGGTGGGTCTGAGTATGGCAGTCCCGAAATGGGAAGTTAGAAGTTATACCTGATACGTCCGTGTGTTGAAATGACGCCATCCAAAAATTCCTGCTACCTGCAAAATGAAAAGAGAACTCAAGTGCAGATAGATACAATAGTTTGAAAAATAAACGCTAAGATAACAGGGAATGAGAACGTACCATTTGTGCGAGGATAGGAACTTGCCTCATTCAGCGCTCCAAGCCTGTGAAAAAGTCATTTTAAAATGAAATAGAGTGCTATATATATGAAAGTGGGCCCATTTTCCTATTCATTTGCGCGAGTTGATTTGATTGATTTTGAGCTCTGGGACCCACGGTGACGGTTTCTTGCGTGAGTAGAGTCAAAACGTCTGTGACGAGATAGTGATCATGCCTCCACGTGCGGAACATCGACCCGCGAGATCACAGGTTAGTTTTCTTCAGTTTTTCCTTTTTCCCCCCTTAATTTTGAAATGTTAAAATCTTTGTCATGGGGGGGTAATTTTCGAAAATGTTAGCGTCAAAAGGTTCATCTAGGGGGGGCGCCTACTGGGTAGGCTTTGTTTTTACGTAAAATGGTCTTTTTTAATGTTTTTTAGGATTTTTGGGTTTAAAAACCCGCGTGGATTTTCGGACCACGACCGCCACCCTGGGCAGGGCAGCGGTTACATGACCGCCATCCTGATCAGGGTGGCAGTTACACGACCACCACCCTTAAGGCGGCGGTTACAAAACCGCCCCCTGCTCAGGGCGACGGTTTTGCATAGAATGTAAAAGGAACCTCTTTTTGAGATTGTGTTTGTATTTTTAGCATTTCTACGTGTTTTTATGACTTTCTCAGTATTAATTGGATGCTAACTTGCTTTGTTTTGTGTGTTTTTAGGTATATACAGGCGAGAGAGGAGTACATCCGATGGAGTAGAGAGAGGGAGTGTGATTGGCTCCCAGGGGTACTAGATGCCCTCTCACAGGATGAGGAGGACACACTTCAGAGGGCTGGCATATTACGCATCTCATGCATGCCCCATCTTACACCATCCAATCACATTCTTTGTGACCTGTTCTCATACTGGGATGCAGATCGGAACACCTTCCGATTGCCAGGGGTCGGCGGTGAGTGGACCATTACACTGGAGGACGTCTACCGCATTCTGGGGGTCCCGATCATCGGGAGACGACTCACCCTAGAGACAGCAGGCTCGCGGGCACAGATTACACAGTGGGCCACATATATGGGAGATGCAGTCATCTCCACGGGGTCGAAGAGCGAGGTGAGAGTTCAATCTATTCCTTCTTTGCCCATCCCCTTACTTCGCCAGGCCATCATGGGGATCCTTGCCTCGAGACTGATCGGGGACAAGGGAGGAGATACATTGCTATACTACTGGTCCCCCATCATTACACATATAGAGGGACATGGACGGATATATGCTTGGGGATCAGACATTCTTGGGACCACCTACCATGACTTATATAGGGTGGTCCGTTTACAGGGGCAGTCATTGAGCCACCCGACTCTAGTCATGAGTTGGGTCTATGAGCATTTCATCCCTTATGGCAGGGGTGTGGAGGTGGCAGATCCTGGAGCTATGAGGGCAACCAGATGGACAGACATGTCGGTGCTTAGAGCACCTCATTAGCCAGTTGCCTCCCTGACTACTGCCGACATGGAGGCCACACCATAGTAGACTATGGTAGGCATATGGGGCGAGGAGACTCTTACCTTGATCTCCTGCTCCACGACAGGGCAGCTTATTGACAGAGTGAGGCGTGTGGAGATGCACCCCTTTGGCTGAGTTCCTCAACAGTTTGGCCTACCATACATAGGTATGCTTCCCCCAGTGACGCCAGTATATAGATCAGTTCGAGAGGCCAGAGGGGGGCCTAGAGGTCGAGGTTGGACAGTGGTTACTCCTAACATTCCTATTGCAGCCAGGAGGATAGTTCGTGCTAGAGGGAGAGCCGGTGCACCTCAGGCGCCTTTGCTTCAGATTGCTACGGGTCCTGCTCATAGCAGCGATGACCCTATTGATATTGACTCCGAGTCTGAGGAGTTCACAGAGGGAGGGTCAGCGGAGGAGACCGAGGACAGCGATCCTGAGTGGCATGACACTCAGGATATTATGCAGGAAGAGAGGGTCGAGCAGAGCGCAGAGAGGGTGACTCTGGTTTCAGAGGAGCCACTCTCCCAGGGCCATGGTGGAGAGGATGAGTCCGTTGTGGGGCGATATGTTGCTCCTGCCACAAGAGCAGCCCCTCAGTCGGCAGCGGCATCCGCGGCAGGTGCCGGCCCCAGCGACCAATCCTGGAGGCATGGTGATCCAAGTAAGTTACCCTTTCTCCCTTTTAATGTTTATTTGTAGGCTCTCCTTAGTTGCTATCTTGTATCTTTTAGTTTCTTTTTTAGTTTCTAATTCATTTTCTCCTTTGTTTGCAGAGACTGTTGATGAGTGGCGGGATTTGATCCGCAGGGTATGTACTGATTCCTGATGATCCCCATGGATAGGACCCGTGCAGAGCTGTCCGTAGACGTTGGGGAGCCTTCAGCAGCCGGTAGGCATACCGACGTCTTTGCTCCAGTCTGGCATGTGGCCAGGATGGTATCAACCCTTCGCACCGAGCTAGCGGGGTACAGGACGGCTGAGCGTCTGATGAGGAGCCATTCTCGTGGTGAGACTGTGGCTGCTCCTCGGGACCCTGAGCCCTCCGTACATTCAGAGCGCCGGCGTAGCTGGAGTCCTAGGCGTGGGCGTGCACCTTCAGAGGGGTCGCGTAGGGATTGAGAGGCCACTTGGCTCTCGTAGATTTTGTTTTATATATTCTTTTGTATATCACGGGCTCTTTGAGTGTTTCGACCATGCTTAGTGCATGATGGCATTGTACATAAATGTTGATCATATATATATATATATATATATATATATATATATATATATATATATATATATATATATATATATATATATATATATATATATACGTGTTCTTTTTGGATCAAGCTTTTGGCATTGATGGCTTTGTTTCCTTTTCTAGTTTCCTTATGTATACTACGATGTATGTTTATATGCTTTTTAGAATGTATGCAATGGAGAACAAATGATGCAATTGTTTACTTCCTTTGTGTATTTCATGATGCTGATATATGGTGATGTAGATATAATGTGATTTTGAATCTTAGCTTCTGTAAGCAATTTTGGATACCTCATGTTTTTTTTGCAAAGTGATGAATACAAACCAGTACGATGAATAGATAAACTTGCCCCACTCCTAACTCCACGCAACTAGTAAGATGCGAGGGCTCATCACCGAGAGCTAGAAAGGGCACAAGTTACGAGGTGTAGCTGAAATGATAGTGATGAAAGACAGACAAAGCTTTGGTGGAACCAAATTGGAAGCTACAAGCTTACTCTACCCGAGTGACTTCATAGTTTAGAATGCAACTTACTTTGTGGTTTATCTAGACTTAGATCCGTAGATGGCCACATAGTAGACAAAATCTGGGTTTCTAGGATTTTAACTCTCTTGGAATTTTGAACATCTGATTCATTTATTTTTGACTCAAAGTTTCAAAGTTTGAATTGTTTGTGTATGACCATTTGCATTTATTTGTCAAGAGGACCCCCTACACTTTGCCCCATGCTACTAGTAAGAAGCGTGGGTTTAACACCGTGGGCAAAGCATAGGCGAGTAAGGGCATTTTCATCCTTTCCCAACCCTACGTCACTAGTAAGAGATGCAAGCTCATCACCGAAGGTTGGTGGGGCAAGGAAATGTGTAAAATTAAAATTTTCTGTTTGATCAACGTTTGACTTGTTTTCTTGAGTAAAACGTCAGTATGTGCTTATTTCCAAAGAGATATACATATGGGATAGATGTGACACCATGAAGCTTTTAGAACAGACCATAGGCAAGACACCTACCCTAAGAAGAAATCAAAGCAAGAATGAACTTGCAGATCTTGGTATGGTTACCGTTAATACTTTGTCATATCTAGCATTATTTGATAAAATGATTCCGAGATAATTTGATGACATCATGAAAATGGAGAGGTATGATTAAAGAGTTTATGCCAACAACATCATGAGTTTGTAATGAATTTCTTTGAGAATAGATTCCTTGACCACCATTTATGTAAGAAACAAGTGGACAAAATGATCTTAATCTATATGAAGATGCAATGTAAATATATATAAGTAGTGCTAGCTGCTTATGCGTAGAACCGCTTGAGGTGCAGGGAATTGACTGTTTCACCAAATTCCTCACCTTCTAACGTACATAAGAGGTATGTACCGTTTTCGTAGTCCTTCATGACTCAGTATGGGCCCAACCACTTGGGCCGAAACTTTCTTCCTTCGTTGGTCTTCTTTTTGATCCGGCTGTCTAGCCTTAGAACTAGATCACCTTCGTATATGTCGCGTTCATAGACCTTCTTGTTATACTACCGGCACATCCGGTCAGCATAGATTCTATGTCGCTGTTCAGCATCCAACCTATTTTCATCTATGTTTTCCAGTTGGGAAAGACGTGCTTCTCTGTAAGCATCTTCATCTATGGATGGTAATGGGAAGTCGTCCTTAGGACATGCTTTGTTAATGTCTCAGAAATCTATGTAGATGCGTATCTTCCCATTTTTTTTGAGAACATGAACGATGTTAGATGCCCATTAAGAGTAATCGACTGGTTTGATGAATCCTACTTGTAGGAGTTTTATTATTTCCTCTTTCACCATGAGAGCCACCTTAGGTTTCATGGGTCTTATTTTTGTTTAACTAGTTTTGCATCTGATTTAGTGACGAGGTTATGTACCGCAATGTGTCGTGCAACGCCTGTCATTTCCTTATAATTAAATGCAAAAGCTTTCTGATGTTCTTTGAGGATCTGAGTGTGTATTTCTACTTCTTCCGGGTTTAACGAGGACCCTAATTTTAAGATTTTTGGTTCATCCTCCATTCCGATGTTAACATCAATTGTTTCTTCGATTAAAGAGGCATTACCCTCTTCAAATTCAGGTGGGGCTGGAGGTAAATCCAAATCATCCCTACTTTCTATCGTGTATACGCTAGGTTCCATCATGGGATTTCCGAAGTAGGAAGATGAATGTGGAATTAAGGACAAATCTATCATATGATAGGAGAGATGTAGTGCCGCATAGGCGTTTAAGTAATCCAGAGTGGCCATATCATTATCAACCTGATCCAGGATGGTAGATTCACTTCTGTTTAAAAGCGGATTTGTCATTGTTTTTATCAATGGTTCATCACGAATGGATACCGTGAAATGGGTATCCTCTAACTCATTGCTTGGAGTAAAACGTGATGCTAAGGTTGCTATTGAATCGGCAAGAAGATTTTTCTCTCGCGGGATTGCTTCAATGGATATGAAGTTAAACGCCTTGCTTAAATCTAATACAACTTTTTTGTAAAGCTGCAAGTGTTCGGCTTTGGTTTCGTATACTTCAGAAACTTGGTTTGTCACTAATTGCGAGTCTTCCTAAGACTCTGATGTTATCAACACCAATTCTTTTGGCTAAGGTGAGGGCCAAGGAGGAGGGCTTTATACTCAACGCCATTGTTTGTGCATTCAAAATTTAGCTTAAAGGCAAATGGCAAGACTTTCTCTTCGGGTGAAGTAAGAATTATACCTGCCCCTGCCCCCGTAACGGCATCTAGCCCCATCAAAATGGAGAGTCTAATACTTAGCTGGGAGTATAGATGTTGGGGTATCTGCTACGTTTGCGCACTCACACTTCTACCATGCAGAGATCCTCTGATGGAAGGGAACCAACACTTAGTGAATATTCTATGCCTACTGAATCAAATGGTAAGAACATTGGTAAATCTTGATTCTATTAACTCAAAAAATTTTGTAGTAGTCCCTAATGATACCGTTTCTATAGTTTTAGCCTTATCTTTGGGGGTTGGGGTTGTTTTGGCTATGCTCATAGTTTCAAGATCCGTTGTAGGTACCAACTTCTCCTCTGGTTTTGCGTCAGTGGGTTTATTAAGTTGGTTTGTTGGAAGTTCAAATTCTGAGTGCACACCTGGTCTTTTCTTTAAGTCAACTAGGTGTATAATAAATATCGAAAGGTTTTGGATCGCCTTTGGCTACAAACACCTTTCCTAGATGCAAGAATCTTACCTCTTGGAATAACGTAGAAGGGATTGCCTTCATTCGGTGTATCCATGGTCGGCCGAGGATCAATATTATAATTAGTTTCCCGATCTATAATATAAAACTCAGTTAGGATTGTTTTGGGTCCTAAGGTGACTAGTAGTATTATAGTTCCAATTGAAGTGGCTTTAAGGCTATCATAGCCTTTCAATGTATTTCGAGTGGTGGAACAGTTTGTTTCCCCATATCCTAATTTTTGAAGGAAAGAGAAGGGGACTATGTTAACTGCGGCCCCATCGTCAACCATTGCTCGTTTTACATTAGTTATTATAAAACCCATACTTGTAAGTGTAAGGCTGGATCCACCTCGACATGCAATCTCAGCGTCTGTAGGCATTTTACTTATTTCGAATATGAATTCGACATCCTTATCCGGCTACCCTGGAGGATGGATATCAAAATCTATGTGGTTCACTTGTGTTTCAGGAGGCGGAGTGATATTAATTAAATGACCTAAACCTAATGCTTCCAAAAGAGCAACCCTGTGAGCAAGAGAGTTTTTTAGTAAGTCTAAAAATGAAATGTGTGAAAAGGTTTTTGTTAGGTCGTTAATTAAATCATAGGCACCCACGGGTTTTTCTACCATTTGTTGACTCTTATCTGTTTCTGGCAGGTGACTTGGGCTTGGTTGAGAGAAATACTCTTGTGTTCTTGTTATAGCTTCGATAGGTAGTTCAGCGTCTAGTTCTACTAAACTGACTATCTTGGGTCTCGGCTGATTTCCTAATTGTGGCGCAACTGATGGATTTAGTGAAGTCGAGGCTTCATGATCATTGTTTCCCGTCATTGCACCCTTGTTCGTCCCATTTGGACTTAGTGTGTTATTATCATGATTTGGGAGTGGATCGTTAAAGATCTTGAGGGGAGCATTCTAAGGGGAAACTACCCCTGCGAGCGTGCTTGGTGGTGGTGACACAGGATCTGCCAAAAACAAATCTGTGAAGAACTGTCTTTGTTCTTCTAGCAAACATTGCATGAATTTATTGTAGTCACAGCACGTTCTAGTATCATGACCTCGAATTTTTTGGAAACCACAATATGAATTGGGATTGTAATTCCTGGTTTGGTGTATATTGTGGCCTAAAACTCTGATCAAACTGTTGCCTATTAGGATTAAAGTTTTGCATTTGTTGTTTCTGGCTTTGATTTTGGTTTTGATAACCAAATGAGTTTTGGCTTGGCCCTTGTATGGGATTTCGCCGTTGTTGTTGTTGTTGTGGATGGTTAAAATCCACTGTATTGATTGTCGGGGTAAAGTTGTTGTTTCGTTGGTTGTTTGTTTGTGATGGAGTATTGACAACATTTACCTTCTTGGGCTGATCGGTTACTCCATCTGTTGTTACAACCTGATTTTTGTTAAGTATTTTAGGTCCTTGATTGATGTTTGCGGTGGTGGGATAATTTGTAGTGTTCTGATTAGGGGTGATTAACCTCCCGTTTGCTCCATATGTTTTGCGACCACTATCAATTGCTGCTTGATCTATTCGAAGAGCACTCTCTAGTACTTCATCATAAGTTCATAATGGGAACTTCTGGACTTCTTCCTTCACTTCTCTACTAAGCGAATGAAGGAATAAATCACATAGTTCCATTTGATCCATGTTTGACGCACTTGCCAAGGAATAAAGGACTGTACGCCACCTTTGGATGAAATGGGCGACAGATTCGTTGTGTTCTTGTTTGATGTGTAAGAACTCCCTGATTCCTGTTCTTAATAGTTTGTTCATGTCAAATGCCTTAATGAACTCTGATACGAGTTGTTTAAATGAATGGATGGAAGCCTCAAGTATTCTATAATACCAATCAAGAGCGATGCCTTCCAAGGTTTTGGGGAATATTTTAGTAACAACCCCATCCCAAGGGAGTAGTTCTCGTATAGCTATGGCGTAAGCCTTGATATGTGCGTTTGGATCTCCCTCACCTTTGTACTTGGGTAAATCAGGAAGAGGTCTTGGAAGCATGACGCTTCGTATGGTGAAGTCTAAGGGCTCTTTCAAATATTCTGAATAAGTCCCTATCGCATAGGTTTCGACCATTGATGGTGCCTGTTGAGGGAGTGGTGGTGGGATGGGTTGTTGATATGGCGTAGCGTATGCATTGGTAGGGGCATAAGGAAACACCTGTGTTTGAGCAACCATGCCGGGAGAGGAGAACATATCTCCTTGTGGTGATTTGGAGTACATGTTTAAGTATGACGAGGTATTGTCTAGGAAGGGATTGTTCTGTACTAGACTGGGAAGAACAATGTTAGAGATGGTGGGTCTAGTTGGCATTTGTTGTGAATACTGAGGAGGCATGCCTAACGTGCCTACTCCTGTGAGGAGATCTACTTGGCTAGGATGGTGTGGAGGATTGGAACCCCCTGTTTGTACGAATTGCAAATTTTGACTTGTTTGGGCAAGTTCTAACGCTCTAACCTTTTCTATTAGAGTTGAAATGACTTCACTTGGTGAAGTCACGATATTCTGCCTTGGTGGCGTTTGTTGTATACCATGGTTTTGTATAGGCATGTGATATCCTACTATGAACTGATCGTTGTCCTACCAAGTTTCTCCGAGAGTATTTCCTATATGCAATGGTATAGAGGTATTTTTTTGAAAAGAGACCTCGGGTTGCGTTTGTAAACCCCCTACAGATGGGTACATACCCTGAGAGCGTTGTTCACTCCAAGGATAGCGTATTGACTGTTCATCATCTAAGACCAGGTATGGGCCTGATTGTCTACTAATTTGTGGTCTAAGCAGCATCTGAGGAGACGAACCAGATTCTCCGGTAAACGTCATATTATTCGAGCCTGAAGGCTCTGTTTGTTGTTTTCGAGGGGGTTGATCTAACTCCTCAGTTTGAAAAGACGAATTATATCTGATTCTTGGAGTTTGTGTTGACAACTGATTAGTTGAGTAGTTGTCCCCCCATACTGAGAGTGAGGGTGATGATTGTCTATTTTGTTGGGCATAGTATGCCTCAAGACCCAAGAGGGGTCTGCCATATGCATCGAATCCCGACATATTGAGGGGGTATATGAATACCCGCAGAATAATGGGAGAGAGTGAAAATGATTCGTGAAAGCTAATGAGGCAGAGAAGATGAAAAGTATACTAAACTTGGAAGAACACATGATATTATGACTCTGAATTAGAAAGTAGGAAGTTTACGTCAGCTTCACTAATTTTGTACGCTGGAAAAGTGACAAGCGAGCGTGGGAATCTACAGGTAACTCTTCCGTGTACCTGACCTCCCGAGGTCGTGCCAAGACAGCCGGTGGGGATGGAATATGCGTGGGATGCAAACAAACTAGTTAGGCAATCTAATGTCTTCAATACGCACTAGTGGAATTTGTGAATCTAAGGCAAAGAAGGCCCTTCTAACCTGAACTGGTGTGATAGATCGATCAACAAGGATGACTACTCGAAGGCTCCAATCAATATCGAGCTCTGGCATGATTCGATCTATAGGTTGTGGAGTACGTATTCCCTGGGCTCTCTAGGTCCCGTGATTGTCATATAAAAGCAATAATGTAAATCTAATTGCAATAAAGCAAATTTTAACTACGTGGAATAAATATAGAACATATATATAATATCTATTTTTGTATTTTCTGAGAAACTTTTAAGAATTTAAGAAAGTAGCTATTTAAAACGTATCTAGAATTTGACAACTAAAATAAAACTTAAAACAAACAAAATAACCGAGTGTAGTTATTTGTCTATGCAATTTGTAGATCTATTCTAAATAATGAAATAACTTTCTTAATCTATTTTCCAGACTCTCGATCCTACCTCAGAAGTGAGGAATGAATCATAGTTTCTCATAAACTATCAATCCCCACAACTTCCCTGGCAATATCGAAAGTAGACTTAACTGAAAAGATAGTGATTATCTACTCTATTTGATATATTTCTAACTTTAGAACTTTGAAAGCTAGAACCTGGATTCTGCAGAACAGTGGCGAATCCAATGGTGTGTGTGATCTTGTCCCCTCAGTGTGATCTCCTCGTTCCTTTGTGTTCACATGAATCCAGAAAAGCGTGTAATGCTAGCATCAACAGAAGTAGATTTTAGGACAAAGGTAGCTCAGGATGCAGACTGAATATAATGCGAGTAGGAGAGGGATAGCGCAAGAGTACAGAGCTTGGCTTATGCAATTCCTAGCGAGAATTATTGCAGGTCATGCAACATAAAGCGTCAAGAACCTAAAACTATCCTGTTTTGAGGAGCAAAACCTGCAACTTTAATGGATTCCTAAGCTATTCTACTCTAATGGAATTGGATGAAATAAACAGCACTGCCTGCACAAGATGGATATGTGGCTTACCAACAGCTAAACAATGCTAACTAAACATGCAAAATGAATTGAAACTATGGCTTCTAACCAAAATGATACAGACTGAACTATGGAAAATGAGAGTATGAGAAGTGAATGAGGGGCCAGTCTTCGTAATGACAACACTTGCACAAGATAGATATGTGGCTTTCTAACTACAAAACAATGCTATCTGAGCATGTAATGAACTAAACTAAGCATTCTAAGCAAAAGGAAAACTAAATCTATTGCAAAGAGAAATCAGAGGCAAATTTTGAGGGCCATTTGCTTGAGCACAAGCCATCTATTTATAGCTTTTGATTCACCCAAAGATCAAAACCAAACATGAACTCTAAAACTATAAACAATGGCCAAACACTATTCGAGGGGACCAAAAACATAAATGCAAGCCTAAGTTTGGCAAAAATAGCTGGTGAATCATTGATTTTTTACACGAGTCGCGTTAAAAACACTTTCTGGAAAACGCGTAAAGGACCGCCGCTCTGAGCATGATGGCGGTTACAGGACCGCCACCCATGTTCAGGGCGGCGATTTCGTTACTGAAGAGCAAAAGGTCCAAGAAAAGAAGGGAAAAGGGATAAAAACAAAGCACGCGGGGGCTAAGCGGGGCATGCGGGATGTTAACGCACACTTGGAGATCTTTTTCGGATCCCGAACACCTTGCGAGGAGACCTGTATCATCATTGGGGCACTTGTTATGTTGTTCCGGCAGTACAGTACCTTACAATTTTGGGTACGTATAGTAGCCATATCATCTGCTAATTTGTTACTTGTGTGAGGGACCTGCTCAAATTGAATATGTTGAAAGTAGGTCTTGAAACTATTGACCATTATTTTATAAGGAATCAATTTATCATCCTTGGTGGCATATTAATCATTGACCTATTTAATGATTAGTTGTGAATCACCAAAGAAATTGAGATGTTTAATATTCCATTGAATAACCATCTTTAAACTAGCAATAAGTGCTTCATATTTAGAAATATTGTTTGTATAAGGAAAAGAAAGTTGGAAATCTTTAGGGATTAAGTCGTCTTGAGGAGTGATAAATAGGATACCTACACCAGAACCATGATGTGTAAATGAGCCATCAAAGTATAATGTCCATATGTCTGATTCTGCAATTGTACAAATGGATTCATCTGGTAACCATGTAGCAAGTGGTGTAGTATTAGAGACTGGAGCTTCCACTAACTGGTCAGCTAGTACTTGTCCTTTGATAGCTTTCTGGTTAACATATTCAATTTCAAATTCACTTAACAACATGATCCATTTGGCCATTCGTCCAGTGAGAGCTGATTTGGAAAGTAAATATTTGAGTGAATCAACATTAGCTATGAACTTAGTAGTATTATTGAGCATGTAATGTCGTAGCTTTTGAGAGGCAAAGACCACAGTAAGACATGCTTTTTCCATAGGGGTGTAGTTGAGCTCATATGCAATTAATGTTCAGCTTAAATAATAGATGGCATGTTCCTTTCCTTGATTATCATGTTTTAATAGAAGGGCTCCCAAGGCATGTTGTGTAGCTGATATATAAAGTAGAAGAGGTACTCCTGGATATGGAGGCACCAAAACAAGAGGATGCATTAGATGTTCCTTAAGCTTATCAAAAGAGACTTGACATTTCTTATTCCAGTAAAATTTTGTTCCCTTTTTCAGCAGATGGTGGAATGGATGACATTTGTCTTCCAGTTAGGAGATAAATCTTCTGATGCCTTGAATCTTTCCCTGTAGGATTCGTAACTATTTGATATTCTTGGGCAGAGGCATTTTGATTACAGCTTTAAGTTTATCTAGATCAATTTCAATTCCTTGCCTAGAAATAATAAACCCTAGGAGCTTGTCGGATGTGATGCGGAAAACACATTTCTTAGGATTTAAACAAACTTTATATTATCGAAGTTGTTCGAAGATTTAGCTTATGACTGTAGGATGTTCCACACGAGTCTTAGATTTTCCCAAAAAAATTGTCAACGTTGTCTTCAACTATATCATGAATCATATCATGAAAACTGACAGTCATGGCATTTTGATAGGTGGCTCTGGTGTTTTCAAGTTCGAAGGGCATGAATCGACAGCAATATGTTCCCCAAGATGTAGTAAAATTTATTTTATATTGATCTTCTTTAGCTATTTTGATTTTACTATAACTAGAGAATTAGTCCATGAGAGATAACATCTCATGCCTTGTTGTAGAGTCGACAATCATATCAATGTTTGGCAGAGGAAAATCATATTTTTGGAAAACTTTATTGATGTTCCGTAAATCAGTAAAAATACAAATGCCCACATTCTTCTTGCCTACTGGGATGATATTGGAGATCCACTCCGAATAATCAATAGTCTGGATGAACTCGACATCAATCAACCTCTACAGTTCTTCTTTGACAAGTAATGCAACTTTGGGATGCAATTTTTTAAATCTTCTATTGAACTAGATTTGCATCTTTACACACTACAAGATTATGGACCACCGGAGAAGGATCCAAACGAGGCATATCCATATAATACCATGCGAATATATCTAACAATTCTTTGAGGATTGCAGCAAATATGTCTTATTCTTCTACAGACAAAGATGCCCCCAGTTTGAGAATATTAGGTTATTCTTCCATGATGATATTGATATCAATGTTTTTGTAAAGTACGGAAGTTGAACCATCTTGTATGGATTCAAGAGTCAGGATAAGTTGATCAATGACTTGATCATCTTCAAGGTTTGGGGATTCTAGGAAGAATTCAACGAGGGGATATTTCTTGTCAAGGTGACAAGAGAAGGTGGGATGGGGGATATTAGATTGGGATGGAAGGGAAAAGGAATTCTCATGTGCCCTAAAGTAGGCATCAATGTTTAGACATACTTGGAAACAATTTTTATGATCCCTAGTAGGTAGATTATCATAATTTCCCATGAACTCAAGAATTGCTTCATCATTTTTAAATGAGTCAAGAGGAGGATGTTATGATCGTTGGTCCCATTCAATGAGCTATGGATAAGTGAGGGCAATGTCAATGGTGAGAACAATAGTTTCAGGGAAGACATTAGTATTGGCAAGGTCTTCTTATCAGATATAGATGGAACTTGCATCAATGTTGTCAATGACCTCCTCAGTGATACTAGAAGTGTCACTTAGGTCATCATGGATGCTTTCACCATGTGGTTGGTATCCTAGTCTACGTCCATCAAGGTTTGGGATAATGGTGGGAATTTTAGGAATGCCTTGCTCCTAGTGACCTATTCCTTGTTCGGAGTATCCTATATGAGTCATTATCCTTGTAGGAATTAGATACTTATCATCGGAACAACAAGAAGGTATAGAATTTCCAATAAGCCATGAGGAATCAAATGACTCAAGATACTCATCAGTAAGATACCCGAAACAAATAAAATTGGATGAGCCTAATACATATGTTGGCCACTGATTTGAATAGACATCGAGCCTACCGAGCCATTTGGGTGATGGCAGTAGATGGTCGATGCTAAATGTTTTTTATTCCCCACATCCTGTCATTTTTAACTTGAGTGGTGGAGTGGGTAGAAGAGGTGTGTATATAGGTGGAGTAGGTAGGAGGGGAGCGGATGATGAGGAGACATGATGGGATAAAGGTGGAAGACTATCTGGTGAGTCATATGAAGTAGCAGATGATGGTGGTGATAAATTTGGTACGAGTTAGATGATAGGACAATAAGGTTCCCGATAGCTTTCAACTTCTAATGCTTAGCAATATTGAAAGGGATGAGGGTCACCATGGATAGTAATTTCGGTACCAACATGTTCAAATTTAAGACGTTGATGGAGTGCGGATGGTATAGCATTTATTTCATGAATCCAACCAAGAAAAATATTATGTGGGAATTAGATATCTATAATATGGATGAGGGTGGGGAGCACGACAGGCCCGACGTTGATGGGTAAATAGATGGAGCCCACTGATTTACACTCTGTGTTGTCATATGATTTAATAATTATTATATCTTGTTTTAGATCCAATTTATTGTACCCTGACCGATGAATGAGATTTAAGGTACAAAGATTAAGGGCTGATCCATTATCTATTAGCACTTTTTTAACACGAACACTGTCAATAAGGACTTCATTGTAAAGAGGAAGGTTGTGGGAAGGGTTGTGTGGTGGTAAGTCTTGTTGAGTAAAAGTGAGTGGAATCTTTGGATATGGATAGAGATTAGCAACAAGGGCTTGAAATTGTGTAGGGTCAATACTAGTGGGAATGTGTGCTTCTTAGAGGGAACGGTATAAAATATCTTTTTGGATGGATGAAGTCTTGAGAAGGTCCATGATGGAGATTTACGTAGGAGTCTTCTCAATTTTTTCGATGATATTATACTATGCTTGTGGTGTTTAATTGGAAGATGATGGAGCAGCTCCTTGGACCACCACATGGTTCTTGTGAGTAGTGACAACACATTGGGGGCTATGGGAAGGGCCTTTTATTTTAATGGTGGCAACTTAATGGGAAGAATGGTGGATATGACCAATAAGCGACGTATAAGGAGGGGGTACATGATGGTAATTAATATGGTTAGAATGATGAACGGAAGATTTGGGTTTCCTTCCAGACTTCTTCTGACCTTGATTAAAAGCATTGTTCTATCCATGATTAGTAAGCAAATTTTGATATATTCCAAGTTTTTTATTTTGGGAGGAGGTGGAAGCATTTTCTTCTATCTCTATTTTTCATCTCTCAATAAGTTATTGGATATAGTTCTTCAATTTCATACACTAGTGTCTAGCGTGACCCTTGATTTTATGAAATTTCCAATATTCGTTTTCTTTGAACCATGAAGGTTTGGGTCAGGACTCATCAATGGGATGTGTTTGAGGAAAAACAACCATATTGGTGGCAATTAAATTATCAAAGATTGCTTCCATAGATTTTCCAAGGGGAGTGTATGTTTGTCGCCTAGAATCTTGAGTAGACTGGATTTTTCCTTTAGGGACAGATATAGTGGCTGTGGTATGGACATGTTGGGCATATTTGGTGTTTATTACTCTGTCGCTGACAACATTCTTGTTCTTATTAAAGTACTTAGTTTTTCCAGATGTAGATGTTTGGTTGGATTGGTTGTGATTATCATGGGAATATATCTTAGTAAGGCCTTTTACAATAAGGGCTCTCTCAATTTGCATTCCCTTGTCAATGATGTCATCAAATGTGTTTGCACAATGAACTTGCAAATGGAAAGCCAGTTCCTGATTAAGGTTGGACACAAAGATGGTAACTAATTTCTTCTCACATATGGGCCACGGAATACGGCTAACAAGGGCTCGCCATCATTGTAGGAATGATGAGAAACTTTCACCATTTCGTTGTTTGGTATTACACAAATCAATCATCATGACATCATGCTCTACATTGTAGGAAAAGTGTTTTACAATATTTTCTGATAAGTTGGTGAATGTTAAAAAAGAAACCTTTGGGTAATCGAAGGAACCATTCTAGAGCCAGACCGCCTAGACTTCTAGAGAAAATTATTAGTAAATAGGATTCATCGTAAGTGAATTCTTGACAAAGTATATAGAACTCCTTAATGTGTTCACAGGTATCTCCTTTTCCCTTGTATTTTTCAAATTTAGGTGGTTCAAAATATGGTGGAAAAGAAACTCATAAGATATCGCAGTCAAAAGGATAAGGACAAAGTTCCTCGAGTTTGTATTGACATCCTTGAGTACCGAGTTACAACCCTCGAAGTGTTTCCTTCATAGACTTCACTTCTTGCTCCAAGGTTGGTTCTAGAGGGTTATGAGGTGGAGGATTGAATTTGGGCTGAGAATGTTGGGAACCGTGATCATTGGGTAGTTGTGGACTGATTTGGGAGGCTAGTTGGGAAATTTGGTTTCTCATTTGTTGTAATTGAGACAATACGGATTTTGTAGATACATGATTGGTGTTGTCTCTACCATCTTGTTTGTGTACAATGCAATGGTGATTTGGATTAGGAAAGTGTATGGAGGGTGGTCTTTACCAATGTCATCATCTCCATCTGGGAGAAGACTATGGAGTTGGTCATGAGTGTAATCAGAAGGAATTTTTCCCCCATGTGATATAATTGAAGCAGAAGGGCATCCTTATTATTTTCAATGAAGTGATTTAACATCTCTCTTCGTCTTCCTTTAATGAAGTAGGTAGTAGAGTCATTGTCGCTACTAGTATTAACCAAAGTCTCTTCATATTATCCTCTAGGTTGATTTTCTTTTTTATTGGCATCATAGTAATTGTGGTTGAATAGATCATTTTCCATGATGTGGTTATTATTTTCTTTTTCATTTCCAAATTGGGATTGGGTTATTATTTGTCTAGTTGCCATTACATTTTTATTTTGATGAGATGTGTGAGATGAAAGTGTTCTTGGGGTGAAGGATGTATGTATGAAAGGGGGAGATTACGATTCCTTATTGAACTTCGTGTAAAATATTAATAATCTAGTCTTGCTTATAGGGTAGAATAAGTTTCAGGAGAGAATATAAGAAGGATATGCCTCGTTAGTAGAGGGCTTAGGATGTGCCTTGTTATAAGGGCTTAGAAGAATAGGATAAGGATTAATGATATTTTACCTATTAACAAGATGTTGATTAATAAGATTAAATTGCCTGTATTAAAAAGAGATCGTGAATAGGATTTTTTAGGATGGATATGATGATATAAGGTGATGACGAGATTTGGGATGGATGAATTATATGATTGGTATGAGTTCTAAAACCTTATGGACCTAGGTTGATTAGGAAACCAATAGGAAATGTCAAGTGATCATTAGGGTGAGTTTTATGTGGTTTATGATAGTGTGTTTTGTTTTAAAAGTGGAAAATATGTTGTTGTGGTTAGTGAAGGATGAATGAATGTGGGATTATGTATTTTATTTAATGAGATGGGAGTGTTAATTTTTTATTAAATTTTTTGGATTTTTGTTTTTTTTTAATATTAACGTGAGGAGTTTAATGCGGAAAATATTTATATGATGGTAACATATGTATAAATTTTATGATAACAAAAAATGGATTTATTATTTACAAAATGTGGGTGTAACATTTAATGGAATAATTTATGGTTAAATTTTGAGTATTATATGGAGAAAAGGATGATTAAGGTGAGTGTGATTAAGGGTACGTAATGAGGTGGATTATGATGTTGTATGTTTTGAAAATTGAGGTCAAAAGGTTACAGTCAAAATTGGAAGCTGATAAGTGTATGGTTTATTTGTGAGGGTTAGTTTACTGGTTTCGAAAAAACACTCAAACAAGTATACTCATGCATGTACAATCCTAACTAGTCAAGTGGGATTAAAATCAAGTTATAGTCCACTTTCAATAACACACACGACAGTGGCGCTCACTAAGTTAGCCCACCTTTACATCGATGTGTGATTGGTTAGCGAGTAGTCTTTGGTGGTTCCTTCCCCTGCACTATAGCTTGGTTACGGTCGAAGGCTACCTATGCTAGGATAAACAAGCTCTCTAGGGCATCCCCTATATACCTTACGGTACATGGGGCCCAAATCCATGTGGCAAGGATGTTTTCTAAGGCCTAGGTATTGGGACGTGGAAGCCCCTCACTTCACGTCACACTTAAAACAAGTAAATGCTTAACCAATAACAATAGTTTTCCTTGAATTTATATACCCTACTGGAACATGGGGTGTGTCTATGTGCATGGAGATGAAGCCCACTATCATGAGACCCATAGGACTATGGTAAGTGCGTGGATGTCACTTCCACGTCACGTTACCCCCTACAAAAGAAAAAGGGAAGGAAGGTTAGTCATTTTTTATCCTCAATATCATCCTAGGACGCGAGAGGAGAGCATACATGGAGTCAACTTTGGGTTTAAACAAATAATCACACGAAGTTAAAAAAGGAAAACACACAAATTTAATTAAAAATGAAATATTCAAATGGGGGTCTTTGACAAGCGAACCTGTAAAATAAAAAGATTAGTATTCTTAATGAAAACCCCCAAGGGCCAATATTATTGGACCGATCGGGCTGCAAAACAAGGGTTAGTAATCTAAATATAATTGGTACCCTATAACAAGAAATGTTAGACTAAATGCAAAATTAATGCTAAATCCAGTAGAGTTTCCCCTTGTTTCTGTAATTTCTCTTCAAAAACAGAATGTTAGTTTCCAGAAAACATAGCAAAAAGAAAAAGATGTGATTTATCAGTAAATATGAAGACAAAATATGTTATTCTAGTAAATGCACTACTATAGGTTATACGCGTTAAAATAGGGTATATACGCGCTACGAGCGGATATAAGCGCTAAAGTATGAAAAAACTATAGAAACAGTGTTAGGAATTAAACGCACTATTTTAAGACGTATATACACTAAAGTTTATGATAAATGCACTGATAATTAGACAAACACACTAAGCCCTGCACAGTCATAATGTCAATATAAACATGCTACTATAAGAAATAAACATGCTGAAACAGTTTAAACACGTTAATCCTTCACACATAAACATATATCTTACACAATCAAAATATTAATGTATAAATGTGCTAATACAAGTTGTAAATGCGTTAAAATTTTTAGAAACATGTTGAAAGGACACAAACACGCTAAAAGTTTTTCCTGTGTAGTCAGAGCTGAAATTGTTAGATAAACGCGTTGTTATAGGTGATGAACGCGTTATTTCAGTGTGTACGCACTAATATGACATAGAGACATGAAAAATCAAAATTTTGAGCTTAAATCTCACTGAAAATTTCTGAAATCTTGGGAATTTGTTCTTAGTCCATAATGTGAACAATTCCAATGAAGAATTAGGGGGGTAAGCCCCACGGTGGGTGCCAAAATGTAGATGAAATTTTGTGTTAGCATGCACAAAATGATATGATTATAAAACCAAACCAATACAAGATCTAACACAACTAATCAACTACCTTTGATTGAGAAATATGGAACAAAGGGGAAAACAATTTACCTGTACTTATCTACAAGTAGAATTATCCTCCTTTGTTGCTTTGGATTTTCTCCTTTGATTTGCTTAATTAAATGTATGCAATGGATGCTTCAGACTCTTGGACAAATTTTGGCAGCTCCTCCCCTTGATTAATGGCTTGATTGAGCTCAATAGATTGTTATGAATATGGCTTGGATAGTTTGAGATTTGAGCAACATATACTTGTAAATTTATAAGGTACTTGCCATGGAGGGTGGCACCTCTATTTATAGTTGGAGGAGGCAAAAATCAATGGTTGAGATCTTTCCAAGGTGGATTAGATCAATGGTTGAAAATGGATGAGAGGGGAGGATGTAGAAAATTTTAGATTTCATGAGAATTCTCTATTAAATTTAAAATTCAATAGAATAGTGTATTTTTTTATTTGAATTTTTGAAAAGGGAGGGAAGAATGGAGAGGCTTCTAGAATTAAAATCCTCTAGATTTGGGGGCTCATTTAAGTGGTGATTAGGTGAGATTAATTACATTTAGTGGGGTGATTAGATGGAGAGGCTAGGCATGGAATAGGTATAGGGTAGGTGGTAGGTGACTGAGTATTTTTAAATTAGTGGAAAATAGTTAATGAGGGTTATTTAGTGTAATGAATGAAATATTAATAATGTATTAATATTTCTAAACGTGTGAATGGGGCTTATGAAATATATAAATTGGAGCATGGTTATATATGTGTTATAATAATTAATTAAATTTATAATTAATTATTATAAGGTTGATGGTGAGGGTAAATGGCTATTATATGATAAGTGAATTATTTGTTAGATGACCATGTCGACATTTTCCATGTCTATAACTGGTAAGGAGTCTTCATTTATTGTTATTCATGTCTTAAGGATCATATAATTGGTGTTAGAGAGGGGTACCTCCTAAGGAATCCATATTTGGGATATGTTGAGTCTCTGTAACAGTATGAGTTGATTTTTTTTCATTTAGATATTGTGTGTCTACTTGTCGAGAACATGAAATGCATAAGAATTATGGTGGTATGCATGCAGAGTTGGAATAATTAATTTTGTGAGTTCCCTACTTGAGAGGGTGAAATTTGTGTCTTACCAAGATGGTACTAACTAAGACATGGTACTAAGAAACCTTATTACAATGGAAGTTGGAGGATTTTTTAAGAGATTCTGAGCATGTAGACAGTCGGAAAAGGTTACTATAAGTATTATGAAGCTTATAGGAGTGAATAAAACAAAACCCTGATGAAGAAATACTAAATTTTTCCCTCTTGGGCTCACATAGAGAAGTAAACCCTGAACTAGGGTTTTGTAAGGGGAATTCTTATCAAACTTGAAGCTTAACCCACCATTTTCATGGAAAAGGTGAAGATTTTTCTATCCCAGGTTCGATAAGGAGATTTCACAAGAATTATTTGATTTCACTCATCAAGGAGGAAGTTTTCTTTGACAATATGCAACCACAGACCATGTCATTTTAGAAGACCTAGTGGATAAAGCCAAAACACGAAGTTAAGGAGGATCTTTGTGAAGGAATACTCCCCAAGATTTATAATAATAATAATATAAACCCTAAATGGGTATTAGGATATGTTCCCAGGAGATATATTGAGGAAGGAAATCAAAATTTAGAGAGGTAAAACATTGTTGTCAAGGATAGACAATGCCTAGGACAGTCAAGGAGAAACTATCTTGAGAAGAGGGTTTAAACAATAACGGAAGTAACTAAAATTTACATGCATCATGTAGGGTACAAAAGGTGTTTGAGAATGGTTACATTTTATAAAGGAACCCTCTAGTTCATTCTATAAATTAGGTGATCAAAGTCAGGGTTGGAGAAATCTAAGGAAGGACAGTCCTTGAAAAGGTGAATACATTTTGAGACTTTTGATTGAGTTTAGTCAATTTATTGGTGGGAATAGCTAAATAGGGTAGTGAGGGAATGAGTGAATTTTATAAGGAGTGATACCTCTGATTGAACATGTTCTAGGGAGTTTTGTATTTTAAGCATAAGGAGGTAATTGAGTCATGAAGAGCAGTGGAAAAGTAAAACAGAGAAATTGAGAAACTTTGACCAATGAAGGTGTGTATTAGAGTTGGAAAGGGTACTTGAGAGTAGTCACAAATTTCTAGAAGATCCTTCAAATCATCCTACTCATGAAAATACCAAATACTTTTTTCTTATACATTGTAAAGGCAGTTTTTGTAGAGATTGGTGGAAGTGGAACTTTAAAAGGTTTGTAACTAATCTAAGTACTAAGACTATTTCGTTAGGAGGTTAAGGGCATGAAGAAATTGATTGAATAATCATAAAGAGGTTGTGAATAAGAGTTACACTAGAGTTAAATGTTGTCATCTTGAAGGAAAGTGGAACCAGTGAAGCC
The DNA here is from genome assembly GCA_019776745.2 of Taxus chinensis. NCBI lineage: Eukaryota > Viridiplantae > Streptophyta > Pinopsida > Cupressales > Taxaceae > Taxus > Taxus chinensis. The sequence continues at coordinate 270,409,690 of CM034146.1, read as the reverse complement.
TAAGGCAGGGTAGTCTTCATGGATGGTAAGAAATCCTTTAGTTAGTTCCCTTAATGCTCCTTTTTGGTGATGTCCCAACATGTACTAAAATTATTTGAACAATTTCTTGGATTACTAGATAGGATTGAGAGTCAAGATTAAATTTTTAAGTCTAATCAAGCTTGAAAAATGAGGTTATTGAAGTGCATTAAGAGGCAGAATTGAGTTGTTCATGGACAAGAGTGAATTGAATGAATAACAAGAGTTTTTCTCCACATCACTTATAGGCAAGAAGATTGGTTGTAGGTAGATTTTGCCACTAGGGCCAAGATCACCATAGACTCGTATGTGTGGAGAGTTATATTTTGGACCTAGGTGTATTCTCAACTACCTTAGACATCCGTGTTTTTCCATTGGTATCTTATGAGGTTGTTCTTGGTAGGGATTAGCTTGATTCTCACTAGCCCAATCTAGATTGCAGACATAAGTTCATTGAGTGTGTGGATGACATAGGTAGTTCTACAGTTATATCTGGGGTTCATAGAATTGTGTCCTTCTGTATGATTTTTGCTATGCAGCTCAAGGGGAGCATGAGTAAAGGGTGTCACATGTTTTCTATCACAATTAGTGATAGATCTATGGAGATTCTAGTTATTTCTCCATTAGATGAGCACCCTATTTTGAGAGAGTTTGTAGATGTTTTCCCTAGTGAGCTTCTAGGTATGCCACCACTGCATCGAGAGGTGGAATTTTCTTACTAATCTCGTATCTGGGTTTTAAATCTGTATCACATCCTCCATACAAGATTAACACACCTCGAGCTTAATGAGATCAAGATTCAATTAGAAGATATTTTAGAGAAGGGACTCGTATCTAACCTAGTGTGTCTCCTTGGGTCACACCAGTGATTTTTGTGAAGAAGGAAAAGTCTCTTCATTTTTGTGTCAACTTCTAGATAAATTGAACAAGGTAATGGTGAAGAACCATTATCATTTTCTAATATTGGTAAAATTTGTTTGATCAAATGAGGGGATTCAAAGGGCTCTTCAAGATAGATCTAAATTCAGGATACAATCAGCTGTGATATCGTAGAAACAAAACATACATAAGACATCTTTTTGGACTCGATCTGGGTATTATGAGTTCACAGTAGTTCCTTTAGATTTGACGAATGCACCCGTAGCCTTTATGAGCCTCATGAATGGGGTTTTCACACTGTCTTGGACAAATTTTTCATTGTGTTTCTGGATGAAATTTTGATATATTCTCTGCTCGATTGAGGAGCACCAGGAGCACTTGAGACAGGTATTACAGGTTTTGAAGGAGCATCAGATTGTTTGGGAATTTAGAGAAGTGTTCCTTCTTTTAGAACAAGATTTATTATTTGGGGCACATTATCATAGGAAAGGGTATCTCAGTAGATCCCTTGAAGATACCATGTTATCATTTATTGTCTAGCCCCAACCACTATGACAGAGGCTAAGAGATTTATGGGGTTAATTGATTATTATTTTCATTTTGTTTAGGAATTTTCTAGGATTTCCAATCCTATCACTTTCCTTCATGTGCAAAGGGAAGAAGTTTTGTTGGTCAGAGAAGTGCGAGTAATGCCTTTTCTAGCTACTCAATGATGTGATTGACTACTGCACATCCATCCTCATAGTTCCAAATCCTTTAGTTGAATTTATGGTTTGTATAAATGCATCTTATAGAGGGACTTGGAGCAGTGCTCATGCACAGAGCATCATGTCATTGCTTTTGAGTCCCGCAAGCTCAAGGAAAAGGAACTTAATTACCCCACTCATGATCCTGAGCTTGCAATAGTAGTAAACACGTTGGTTCATTGGAGGCATTTTCTTTAGGCACGCCCTTTGTATTGAGGACAGATCATTTGAGCCTTCAAAATATCTTTTCTCAGCCCAACCTCAACACCTGATAGTGGCGTTGGATGGAGTTCCTCTGTGAGTACAACATGGACATCTAGTACATCAAGGGGAAGGATAATGTCATCACTATATTCTTTGAGTAAGCAGCTGATATGAAATTTATGCCTTGACATTATGATCAGATCTCAGAGGAAGGATACTTCAGTAGTTTCTAGGTGATAGATTCTACGAGGGTTTTAGGAAGATGGTTGAGTTTTAGGGGTGCTTAGTGGGCAAGTACGTAGGGTTCACATTGGAGTCAGATGGTCTTCTTTAGTTCCAGAGATGTATCTATGTGCCTAAAGAAGTGTGATTTACGTAGGTTTTTTCTTTTTAAGGCAAATCAAGCACCTTACTCAACCCATCATGGGATTAAGAAGATGCATGCAAAATTTGAGATATACTTTACTTTTGGTTAGGGTTATGTTGTGATATTGCATATTTCATAGCCCATTGTCTTGAGTTCCAGAGGGTGAAGGCTAGCATTCCCATCCCAATGGTCTTCTCTACTCTCATGATATTCTAGAGTGGAAGTGGGATGTGGTGTCCATGGATTTTATTGTTGGTCTTCCCACTTCATCATTTCATCATGATGTCATCATGGTGATAGTGGATAAGTTGACCAAGGTTTCCTACTTCTCTTCGAAAAAGGTATCGTATAATGTGGTTTCCATTGCACGAGTGTTTATGGATGATGTAGTGAGATTACATGGTTTACCTAGGATGATCATTTGCAATTGTGAATCGGTTTACACTTCTATGATTTAGAGCTCTTTTTAGGCTAATTTTGGGACTCATATTAATTTCAGTTCATTGTATCACCCTCAGACAGATGGGAAGACATAGAGGGTGAACCAGGTACTTGAGGACATGCTTCGTATGTAATTGATGGATCAGAAGATGAAGTGGGATAATTATCTTTATCTGGTCTAGTTTTTATTATAACAAAAATTTTCATAGCTCCATCTAGCATACGAAACCTTATCAGGATTTGTATGGGAGACCTTCCAAGACACCGTTGAGCTGAGATGGGTTAGATGACAAGATTATTTCTTAGTCCTGCATATCTTCAAGATATGAAGCAACAGGTTATTCTTATTCGACAGCGTTTAGAGCAGGGTTGTAGGCTCATGCACACTAGAAGGTGTATGCTGACACGAAGAGGGTAGTGAGTATCACTTCCTAGGTGGGTGATAAGGTTTTTCTCAAGGTGTACATCCGCACAAGAGTTTTGATCTCATTATGGAAAGGGATCTAAGTTATCCCCTCATTTTGTTGGGCCTTTTGAGATTTTAGAGACTATTGGTTCCAGTTGCCTATCGCCTAGCTCTTCCACCATGCCTATCCTGTGCACACAACATGTGTTTCATGTCTCAGTGTTGTGAAGTATGTTCCTAGATACAACTCATGTTTTGGATTGGTCAGCTATTGTAGGTGGAGGTTGAAAGGTCAGTGGACATTTGGAGCCCATGCGCCATTGTATTATGGAGCACAAGAGATTGGCCCTTCGGGGGCATGACTTGGACTAGGTTAAGGGTTCAATGGGATAGATAACAATGAGACTATAGCTACTTGGGAGGATGCAACACCATTGCAGGCTCCTAATATCCTTACCTCTTCCAGTGACTTCCCGGAGGAAGTCGATTCTTAGGGGAGGGGGATGTAGTGCCCACCTTTTTTTTCAGTATTCTCATTTTGGTCACTAGATGTGAATCATCATATCTAGACTATCATGATGACATCCAGACATTATTACTTATTTTTTTTTTATGTTTTGATGGGACATTATCACATCATATTGTTGTTTAACAGGGATATTACTGCTTTATTATAGTGTTTTGATATGATATTGTTCATGATATCATATTGCTAGCATTAGGATGCTAACTCTTGTTCATAGGTTGACTTTTAGGCACACGATTCCATTGTTCATTTATCAAATATTATGTTATGAGGATGATATCATAATTTATTATGGACATGATTTTGTATTGATATTGGATCCATATTTGATGTATGATGTTATATCATTTCATTCAGTGGATGATTCATGTTATGATATATTAATAGTTTAGCATGACTTGTATGGATGTTGATTGTGATGTATATGATAGTGTTGTATTTTGTTATCATATTGGGAAGATATGAGGTTTGCATTGAGTGTGCAGGTAACATGAAATTATCATTCGAGAATAATGTGGGATTCAAGGAACACACGCCACCCACTTAGCACAAAAGCCCTAATGGTCAAACCTCTTCTTCTTCTTATCAATTATGACATTCCTTTCTCATGTTGTTCCTTGTCTTTTTGGTTTTATTTGATTTTGAATTGTGAACCTAACCTTTCCCTCTATCATGGTGATGAATTATTATGTTGCTTAGCTTACTTGTTAATTTATTATGTTTCCTTGGTTTATTATTAGCTAATGTTAAATGTTACCCCTTTCAATGTGGTTTTAATATCTTCTTTTGGTTTTGGGATGATGTGTTGGGTTAGGTGAAATTAGGCCACCTAATCATGGATTAGGTGAGCCTAATTGCCCTTCCTAAATGCCATATTTTTCCCAAACTCAAATTTGGGGAAAATGTGTCATTTAGGAAGGGTGTATGACAAGTAAAGGAACCTTATTTTACATGGAAAAGAGGCCCTAACCCCCATCCATATGGGTGGGTGGGATAATTTCCAATGCAAATGAGGCCCATTGGCTCATTTTTCCACTCACCACACACTTCATACTATGGGAACTTTGATTTTGGGAATGTATGGGATTTTGGGAAATCCTCTCATGATTGATTTGGGCTAATTTTGATTTTTCCCTTATTTTATTTTGGTGCAATTTTTGTGGATAGTTGATTGGTTTGGGTTTTGGTTAGAGGGTGACATTTTTCACCCTTCCATTTCTTGTCTTGGGTAGTTTATTTCCCATTTTAACACCCTCACTTCTTTTGGGATGGGGTTATTTTGATTACTTAACTTTTGGGTGGAAAGATCTTGGAAGCTTGGTGGAGACTTGAGCTCTTTTGGAAAGCATTCTTAGATTTGTCTTGTGGAGTACAAGGTAGGATCTTGTATACTTGTGTTTTCACTTGATTTTGAACTTACATGTTTTATGTATGGTTAATTGTGGAAAATACATGGTGTTGAATGTTTGTTTTCATTGTTTACTCCACCCACCCTTGAGGGATGTGGGTTTTTGAGATTGTATGGAAAGAGGGAGGAATTTTCCTCCTCTTTATTTTTGGGAACCCTCCTACATTTGGTTTGTAGGTAGGGATGGATTTTCATTTGGGTTGGAAACTCATCCCTAATCTCAAAAAAGGAAACAATAATGTTTGAAAAGCCTTCTTGGGGGAGAATTTTGGAGAGATAAGGAGAGGATATGGGGAGATAGGTAGATGTTAAATTCATGGAGAGATAAGGGATTTTATGGTTTTTTTGTCATGGTTATATGGAACATAAATTTGGGATTCACATCCCCTCTTCCCAAAGCTAGAAGCATGGAGCTTCTTAGTAATTTTTCTTGTTTGAATTGTATGATTGAAATGATTTGAGATGATGTTAAAATGTGTTGTGTGCATCCAAATATTTCCTATGCGCTAAGTGAAATGTGTTGCCTCTTTCTCATGGGCTTGGGGGGAGGCTAGCATGCCACCTTGGACTCTTTGGTGGCATGTAATGATGCCAATTGGTTGGGTGGTCAACCAGACATCTTTCTTGTGATTTGAAGAACCTTTGCATTGTTGTTTGGGAGCTGAATGGAGAGGCCTAGATGTTCCAGAGTTACAGATTTGGAGTTACAATGTTGTTGTGTTTTTGAGCCAAAATTTTGGCATGTTGGCTCCTCTTGTGAGAAGGGATTCTTGTACTTGCATTTTATCTTATTATTTCAGTATGCGATGGAAAAATTATTTTGTTATAATTGTTAAGACTTGTAAATTGAATGGTTGAAATTGTTGTAATTGTAAAGTTTACTCAAGTTGTAGGTTATAAAATACCTCATCTTAAGCTCTAAATAATGTATTATTCCTTTGGAATGAAGAAGTTAGCTTAGGAAAGGAATAAATGTTTAAATGTATGGATTGAAATTACCCTCCCTTTCTTGTCAGAAATATGGAAATAGTAGCTTCATTTGAGAAATCTGAAAATTATATGCTTTCGGTTCTGTTGTTTATTGCCTTTGCATGGGTGGAAAAAGGTTGTTATATGAATGTTAAATAAATATTCTATGCTTAAGATATTATCTTCTCGCTCTAAATTTTAATCATGCACTTCTATTGTAAATCTGGGTTTAAAATCAACAAAATGTACTTGCTTATAAACTTGGAAATAATTCCTCTTGGTGTCTCTTTATCTGTTATAATTATATTTCAAGGAAATCATCTTCTTCTATTTAGATTTATGCTTGCTTATTAGATAGCTCAGAACGGTGGTTAGCCAACATTTATCACTTTTTTAAAATGATGCCTCATTATTAAACCAGTTAGCAAAACTCATTATGGAAAAATGAAAATGTATTTGAAATAAGTGAGTTAAATAATTTATATTAAATCTAGACTTCACCCAATTGACTCTTACATACATATATATATATATATATATATATATATATATATTACTTTTGGTAAAGAAATGATATTGGTAATGCCATATTTTTTAATTGTGAAGAGGCCGTATATGGTCTTAAAAGAAATTGTGTTTTAAATTTAAAAACAAATTATATACAAGCGGGGAGGGTGTCATCCCACCCATCCCCACATTCCTCTTAAACTTGCCCTAGATGTCGGCTTCAAAATGAAAAAAAACAATAAACAAATACTTTGTCAATAAACAAATTCCAGATCTTGGTGAGCTTCCATTGTTGGCCAAATGAGAATCTTGGCTTTGAAACCCTATCTACATAAGACCTCTCCTTGAACTATTCATTCCTGTAAAAAGAAAAGAAAAGAAAATCTAAAGCAAAGGAAAATAGAGCATCTGGAAGGAGAGGATGAGTAAAACAAAATAAATGAATAATAAGAGTTAGGTTTTTTATTTCATCCTCTCAAGTTATCAATTTTAGGGTTGTTGATCTAAGGGTGGAGATCCCTTAGATCCTAGGGTTCAGATTTGATGTGCACCATGACTTAAGTCATTTGTGTGCACTTTTAATTAATTTAAATTAGATGTTTTGTTTTAGGGTAAAGGCCTTACTTAATTTTAATAAAGAAATGTATTGTTTAACTAACTCCTTTATATTTTTTAAATTGTGGAATTAACTCAGAGGCATGGGTCCATTTCAGATATAAAATTGGACCCATGACCATTTTGTATTATTCTTTCCCTTATGTAACTTCTTATAAAATATATACATATATACACATATATGTGTATATGTATGTGTGTGTGTATTGTTGTTAATTGATTTTAAGCTCGTAATTTATGTTCCATGCAATAAACGGTATATCTATTGGAGTACCTTCACTTTACCACCATCACGATAGGTTTATCGTTGACGCTTATTAAAAAATCATAAATTTGCTAACTTGCAGAAGGCGGAAGCGGCATTACGCCGACTCTTCATCCCTTGGTTTGAGATTGTGTCATTGTTATCACAACACGAGAGTGCCCTAACCCTCCATGTCATTTTTGAGTACAATTTGGTGCCGCCTCACCGTTCATTATGACCTAGTCATGTTGTTATGGTCACGGGAAATTTTAACCATTGTAGAACTAAAGAAATTTTAAAAAAATTATTGGCACACTTTATTAAGTCATCTTAATTATTCAAGATATTTTGGTCGTCTTTTATGCCATTTTGAAACTCGCGCTGAGAGAGGCATGAAATGTATCATGTATTACATGTCACCTTTAATGATTTTCATTAATTATAATGTTCAATAAAAAATTTTAAAATTATAACAACAAAATCACAACATTACAATTATAGTTATTATTTCATTCTATTTTTGAAATGTGTATTTAGTTGTCTTTGATATTTCTCATTTGTTTGGCTTAAAAATCTCTCCAATACCATAATTTTGAAGGAAGGAAAAATAGTAGGCGTATTGACCATATATAGGATGCATGTCCTAAATTTAAAAGACTAAGCTTATTTGATGGGTTTTTTCAATCCTTTTTATTAAATAATGTCAATCCAAGGATGATGTTCATGACAATCTACAATAGGGGAAAGATATCTTTAGCAAATAATCCCTTCTACCAAAATCCACACTTGCAGGAATTGAAAAGCAAACTTGTAGAAATTTAAATCACAATTGCTAGATATTAAATAACACACATAATCTAAATCACATGTGCATGAAATTAAAGGAAAAATTTAAGAAAGTTAATTATTGAATTGAAAAGATGTGATAAAAACAAAAAATAGTTGCAAATTAACATCAAACTATACAACAAAGGAATTTTTACATGATACAAAGAAAAATATAAAAATAATCACAACAAAAGGAGAATCACATAATGAAGAAATAAACTCAAACCTAACATTGATCTGTCTTCCTTGGATTGAGTGGCCAACTCATTCCTCGGAAGAGGATTTTAACCAACACTGATTCACAAGCTTGATGCCACAAAATTCATAATGAATTATTCAAAATAAGGGAGAGGTTATATACATGATGTGGGATATTTCATTTATAATTCCATGCTTCCAGCCAATTCCTAATTGTGGATTATACATCCCAATCTTATAATTATATCAATCTTATCAACTAAGATCTCAATCTATCAATAAATAACATCAATCTCCGCAAAATATGGAGGGAACTTATACAAACTAAATCTAACTAGTAATCTAAAGATTATTTATTTTTGTTAAGAATCAAAACGAATATTAATTCCTCCTTAATTTATACAAGTGTCCCAAATAATAAAATAATTATGGAAATATATATTTTTATAATGATTTATAAAAATAAATAGTAATCTATCTCGAACCACCCTTGGATTTAGAGGAAAGAATTCTAAAACTATTATGCTCATGTATATAGTTCTCATATCCATATCTAGAGTTGATCAGGGAATCTCTGGAGCTAATTAGGACATCTCTATAGTTGATCATGACATCTCCAGAGTTGTTGAAGACATCTCTGGAGATGATGAAGACACCTCTAAAGCTGATTAAGACATCTCTAGAGTCACTGTAGTAATGAAACAACAATCTCTAGAACTGATGTGAGAGGTGTCAGAGATCCTCTATGGCTGGTTGTAGTTGGTGCTTGGTGCTCAAAATCTTTTATTTGACAATTATATCTTAATATGGACTGCATATGCACAAATTAACATATTTTTCCTAATAATAATTATAAATAGCTAACAAAGAGATGACCATGAATGCTACAGAAATAACCATTATATATGATTTCTATTTTATTCTCAATAAACCATAAGTTCATAAATTACATTCAGATCCACTTGTATGCAATTTATGCAAGGAAAAAGAATGTCATATTTTGTATATGATGGGCCATTGTTGGAGCTCATCATTCTTCGTAGCCCTCCTAGTCTTTCAATCATGAGAAACTCTTCTATTTTTACATTGTACTTTTTTGTATTAATTTTCCCTGAATTATAAATTGTAAAATTCACTTGAGTGACTCATATAGGGAAATGTAAAATCTAAAAGTGATTAAATATTACTAGGAGGTAGTAATGACCCCACTTTTAGTTAAATATGATTTATTTCCATTGTAGGGATTAATGGTATTTTGTAAAAACAGTATAGAGAAGATAACTTTCCTTTCTCTCTTATTTCTATTATTATTTATTCTAAAAAACTATACATTTTATACAAAAATTAATATGAAACTGCGAGTTCATTTTTCCCTTAGACATGTTCTAAACTTTGTGTTTTTATATGTCTGAATCACATTAATTCATTTACGATATTATTTCTTCAATAGTTGATTATTTTTCTGTTGTAAAATGTTATAGTTTTATTTTATTATTGATATGCATGAGTAGTTAAATATTTGAATCTACTTTTTCAAAAGTGTAGTCCCCTTCCCTTTCACTTTCACTCAAAAGTTCTCCTTATTTGTGTTCTCTCCATTTTCCCTTTTTTTTGGAAATATTAACAAATAAAATTAAAACCCCAACGTCGAGATAGTTTAGTTTAAATATTGTGGATAATCTTCAGTTTTACATTTTGGATTTCAATCTTGGAACCTTGCCAGATAATAGAGGAGGGACTTTCAATCCCCTAAATTATTGTGGAATTATTATTTTTTCAAGAATAAAATATTCTTCCAACTCATTGTTTGACCTCCACATATAATAAAGGAGGGACTTTAAGTCCCCTAAACTATTGTGGAATTATTATTTTTTCAAGAATAAAATATTCTTCCAATGCATTGTTCACACAATGTGGTGATCAAGTTCATATATGGGGGCACTTCCCCCGATATGACTACATGTCATAAACCATACATGTCCAATACATCCCGAACATCCTCACCCATAACTAGACCAATAAGTGTTTCCACATCATAACCACCATGAAACTCTCTCAAATGTACATCTCTCTATAATCACACAAAAATCAAAACAAGTATTAGACCATTTATTATTAAATAAACCCCTACAATGATCAAATACCATGCCAATTCTCAAAATACACAAAATATACTCCTTTCTCATGCACTTTTCCAACATCGGGTCAGGATCATACAAAGATTTGGTCCTATATATCATGGTGGTCTCAAATTTGATAAAATTAGTAATTTTATGAAAATATTGAAATTCAATACTATTTTTCAACAAAATCACAAGTTATCGACATTTATCATCTCATCAACTATTTGTTCCTGAATGGCATCCACCACCTAGTCAAATCACAAGTGCAAGGCATATGATGCATGTGACGTCTTATATCTCTCATAGCACAATTCACTATTGATCATGGTAACACTAAAATTATTTGTTTACATTTGTACCACATTATTTATAGTTAGTGTTCCCTTTTGGTCCTCCGACAACGTATTTTGACCAACGTTTACTAATTGATTAATACCTCAAATTTATGCACCCCATATCTTGGTCCCTGTTTCTCCCATTTTTGTGTTGTTTATGCCATTGAGATTGTTATTTCCCCTATTTTCATACTAAAAAGAGATGATGATTTATTCTAACTCTTTTTGGGTCATGTAATCCTCTTTCTTCACAATATGATTTACAAACTATACACCTATGTGTTTACTACAACTTTTACTATGACACTCTTTGTCATAAATTAAATATGCTTCTATTATATTCTATTGGAATAGATATCTCTTGTGCATAAACTAAAAATTCCATACTAATACATAAAACATATTTTTTATTTCACCCCTTCTACAAACTTAATACTACTTAATTAAATAGTATCTCTCTTTCGCAGCTACAATCTATACTTTGCATTTTATGCCAATGCACTCACTTTATTTCGTCACTACTATTATGATGTTTACAAGAAAAACATGATGTCAATCTTATTTATATTAACAGTGAATGTTATTCTTAGCACTATATCTAACTCTAAAGACATGAGTTCAAAATTATATCAACACTTAATTTCATCTCAAGTGATTCTATTTTCTAGCGTCCCTTTTTCCAAAAGGGGGTAACTATATGGTTTGGCTATACAAGGCCACCTTCTTATGTAAAAATCAATATGAAAATATAAGGACCAAATAGTTAAACATTTTAGTATTTGTTTACCTCTTTCTTCATCAATCAAACCCCAAAAGCGTCGGAACATCATCCATACTAGACTGGAAGCTCACCTGAGGCATGCGCCAAGCCCCTCTTTCATGTGAGATTTGTGAGAATTTTCTCCCTTAATAAGGGGATGTTTTCACAAATGGAGAATGAACGCACCCATTCTTGGAATAAAGATTAAGAACTAAATCCTATTCTAATGCACCTGAACATGGAATAACATGATCATACTACAATAAAAGTAGAACTAAATCACAACTAACATTAAGAACACCGGTATTACACCCATGAACATAAAAGAAAATGTACAGATCAAGATCCATCACACATGTGTGTAGAACCATTCTATTATATTCATTCATCAAATTACAGTAGCCAATAGTACACCAAAAGAGTTCCATGGATGGAGATATTACATCAACAGAGCTTTAACATGATCTCTATTATTGATTCATTATAGAGATTATAATCACATATTACACATCTTAACTAGTTTTATCTCTCTCTCTCACTCTCTCACTCACTCTAGTGCCATGCAAGACAATCCATAAAAAGGAACTCGAAGTAATTTCTTCTAACCGCTCATCATTACAAGAGAAGGCCTGAAGGAATCTTTCATGATTTCCCTACCACTACCTAAGAACATGTCAAATTCCATCATGTGTTTCCTCAATCAAGTATCAATTAGCATGCAAGTTCCAGCTAATCCATAACAAACTCAACTCCTTATCCTTTCATGATAACCATATTGATGCCCTGGAATATCCTTTTCTTGAACCGCAAGTCTTCATAACTTATCCATAACTATATCTAGTTTCTTTTCCATCCATTCCCTAAACACCTCTTTACGCATTGTCCAAAACCCACTAAGTCTTGAATCCATCGTTCCTAGGTGCAAGTCCTCGCGCATCCTCAAAAGCTACTTCTGTGTGTGCCTTCTCACACTACTTCTGCACACCAAAAACCTTCGAGCCTTAGGTACTTAGTTAATATAGGAGTCCAACATCACCCCATACTGATTTGATTTTCTCCCCAACAATCCTTCACATTTCCCAAATCAAAATCTTAATGACCAAAAATTTGTTAAGGTAGAAGATGATGCTCCAAAGAAAAAAGAATAGTGGAATTAAAACAATCTAAATAAAGAATGGAAGAATGGGAGAATATGTTGCATGGCCAACCCATTACACAACCAATTGGAGTATTTCAGGGAACTCCACGTCTATTCCATCATTTAACTTCTCCCAAGCCTTTAATTTTGCTAAAGCCTTTCCTGGTGCTTCTCCTACAACGTTGGGCACTTGGTCTGGGGTGACTTCCTCCACCTTCCCCTTGAGCACATTAATGGCTACCAACAACTCTGCGTAGATACCTTCGAACTCATCCATCCACTTAGTGATGGAATTCCAAAGTTCGCTAATCCTAAAATCCAACTTCTCACATTTTGTTTTTATCTTATCTTACTGATTTTTGGTGTTAACAACCAACTGCACGTGTTTAGCCTTATTGGTGGGGATTTTCTCATGTAAAGCCTTAAGGGCGGCCTTCTCTTTTGTCACCCACGTGCCAATGATGATCTCACACTTTCTACAGCTATTGAAGCCCTTATCTACTAGTATGTTCACCTCTTGGAGTTAAGTGAGCAATTCCTCCAACTCATTGATCCAGGCTTCAACGAGGACTTTGTTTTCTTCTTTCTCCTTGGTGAGATTTGAATTTTTGGGTCCTGAGTTATCCTTGATGTTTGTGAGAAACATCCCCACAAGGTCTTCGAGATACTCCATCTCGTCCCAATAATCCATCCTAGCCTGGCCCACCAACGCTGGACATTATCCCAAAATTCTCTTGATGAGGAATCCAGCTCGGTTATAATCCTCCTTCGTTCGCATATTCGCCCCTTAGTCCTTGACACAATCTGTCTATCTCATTTTCTTTTTCCTTATTTCTCACGACTAGGGTTCAATTAGTGGCCCTTGCATCTAAGTTGTGTCGAATCACCTCTGAGGACATATTTTGAAGCAAGTTGCATGATTTCTCATCTATTAGGTGGCTAGGATCCACCACCTTATACATCTCTCCTCCCTTCTTCTTAAAGTGAATGGTCTCGATCACATGATCTTTAACCTCAAATTCAAGCTCTTCGGAGTGGCAATGCATGTTCTAGCTTAGCATTTTCCTGGTTCTAGACACGTCCCCTTCTTGGTCCATTAGATCTCAACCATTTATTTTTTCTGACGGGAGGGTGGCATGGAACCTTGCGCGCAATATCTTCGTGGGGTTGTCTATGAAGTTCATATGTGGGGACATGGGTCTCCACTTCTTCCTTGTTTCCTTGCATTTTTTCTCCTACTTCTTTGATCTCAGGGTGAATCCTTTATCCTCCTTTATATTAAAGGAGTCCCCTTTATCTATTTCCCCTAGGCTGGTGGTTTGCATTAGGGAGGCCTCACACACTGAACTCTTCTCAAGTCCTATAGAATTCTCCTCTTTTTTGCGCACCTTTCCCGCATCCGTAACTTCAACTTCAGCTCTCTCTTGTTCTTCAAACTCTACTTCCAACTCCACCTTGAAGGTGGTTGGGTCCTCCTCCTCTCCTTCTTCCGAGTCTGTTGCAGAGATCGATACATCATGTGTCTTCTGCTTCTTCACTTCCAGCTCTTCCTCCTACTTCTCCTCCTCGCGCTCTGGTATTGAAGCCTCAGTGCCACCTTGTTGTGAAGTGTTAACGCCCTTTCTACCATTGTGGCACGTGTAATACTTCCTCTTTCAGGAAGTTTCTAAGATCTCATTATGGCCTAACTTTTATAAGTCTCCACCAATTAACATGTAGGGTGCAACGCATATAACTAAATGTTTTCTTTCCAAATTCTTCATTCCCTCTAGTGCCACAACCATTTTGAGAAACACAGAAATATCCTCTAAGTCAGAGGGTGTGCGATGCAATCTAAATAGTTGCACATCTAACATTGTATCCTCAATTCTCTACGCATCCTCTCCTGAGTCAATCCTTGATAAATGGTCAGGTCCCAAATTACTCTTACTCGATTTCACAACAACTGTAAAATCAAACTCTTAAAACAATAGGACTCACCTGTATATGTGCCCTTGTAAGACGGGCTTGTTCACCAAGTACTTCAATGCTATGTTTTCTGTGTATAATATAAAGGGTATTGCCAATAAATATTTCCTGAATTTATGCAACGCGTAGATCATCAACAATGCCTCGTGCTCGGTAGTAGTATAGTTTTTCTCTACTGGAGTCAACTTCCTACTTGCAAAACAAAGAGGGTGATCAACAGTCCCCTCACCAGGTTGTACCAATACTACTTCAATTGTCATATCTGAAGCATCAACATGTATATGGAATGGTTTATCCCAAGATGGAAAGCATAATATGGGCGTAGTGATAAGCCTATTCTTCAATGTATCAAATGTCATCTACTATGCCTCTCCCCAATGAAACATACTTTTATGCTTCAGCAATCCCTCCAACTGCATGGTGATCTTGGCATATCCCTTACTAAATTTCCATAGTACCCCATATGCCCAAGGAATCTGTGCACCACACTTTAGCTAGTAAGTTCCCCCAATCCCACAATAACAACCACTTTGGCAAGATCCACCATTAAGATTTCCTTACATGTGATATGGCAAGATCCACCAGTAAGCCTTCCTTACAATTGAGTATATATCTCAACATTAAGAAATTGTCGGCATCTCTCAAACATTAACTACAGATTGTCACAATGGTATTTTACTAGTCCATAAACCGTCCAATCATCAAGGTAAATTTGAAGAAACTTGCGGATGAAGTTCTGAAACACCTAAACCACAATGCATGAAAACACAGCAGGTGCATTCTTCAGTCCAAAAGGCATGACCATGTAGGAAAAACTTCCCCATTCAGTTGTGAAAGTTATCTTTCCTTGGTCCTCCTTTGTAATTCTAACTTGATGATATCTTGAGAATCCATCTACGAAAGAATAGATCTCACGCCCAACTACTCCTTCCAGGATCTCCTCAGTGAAGGGGGTTAGAAAAGGGTCAATGACACATACCGCATTCAAATCCCTGTAATCAATGTAAATCCTTATCCTCCCATCCTTATTAATGTTGATGACCATTGGACTTATTCATTTTGATTCCTCAATAGCCTCAATGATGCCTGATGCGATCTTATTGTCAATCGCCTCCTTGACCCTAACGCGTAGATTCAGATTCATTCGGTAAGCTCTCTTCCAAATTGGGTGTGTTCCCTCCTTTAGTTTGATCCACATATCTCCTAAAGAGTGGTGAACTCCCTTAAGCTCATGGTACCCGTATGGAAACAAATCCTAAAATTCACACAACATATCCATAATCTTTAGAACCTCCCTTTCTAACCAGTAATCCCCAATAGTAGCCTCCTTAGGTTCTGCATCTGAGCCAATGGTAACCTTCTTAGTTTTTAAGGGTTCATGGTAGGCGCATGTTTGCTTATCAACACTATCCATTACCTTGTGGGTACCCATAGTATGGTTAACATCAAAGTTATCCACTTCTTCACCATCGATCACATAGACAAACTTCCCTTTCTCTTTTTCCATGAAAATGTGCTCAATTTGTATTTCCTCTGGCTCTTCCTCATCGAAGCATGCTTCCAAGTTAGGTTCTCTCAATAAATATAGTATTCTATCCTCCACCATGACACTATACCCCATAGTTAGGTGCTTAACAACTAGCAACGCCTCATGCACTGAGGATTTATACTTTGATACTCAAACATTTGAATCAGGTCATTTGTCAACTCATGTCAGTTTCTTGTCTGACAAAATAGTTTTGAATCAATGTACCATGCACACGAGCAGCCTTACAGAGTGGGAAAAAACTTGTACGCCCATAATGGTAAAACTTCTAGACCTTCCATCTAGGTCTTTTCACATTCCCAAACATGATCTAAAGCGGATCCCCTTCCATCATAGCCACAAAGTTCAGTAGGTGCATTACTCTAGAGAAACCTAATTGAGAGTGCAATCGTTACTTCACACCACTCTAGAAGATCATCTCGATGCGTAGCCCACCAACGTGTTGATGTCTCATGCAATGTATATGTTAACATATTTATCCTCTCAATCTGACAGGTCCACTAAACTTTCATTGCCCCTAGGAAAACATCAGGGTTTCCTTCCTCAGTATAACTTCACAATTATTTTCCTTTCAAGCGCCTAAGTGGGTGCACCTTTGTGACTTTTGTAACAGAGCCTCTTAAATACCTTCCGATTAACTCATATCTCTTGTGTGCCCAATTGTCACATGCCACACTAGTGGTATCACTTACAAATTGAGTGTCTTCCCACTGAATAATTCCTTATGTTAGATGCATAACCTTAGGGTCTATAATAGTGAGCACATAGATTATGTCTTGGTCTCCTTCTCCTAAGGACTTAGTATAGGGTGTTTACTTTCCATCTGTCAAAGGGATGATAACACTTTCCTCCTTGTTCTCAAAACTTATATATCCCTTATTGAAACATAAGTTAGCATTGTTCTTATAGCACTAGGGGCACCCAAGTAACGCTGGGAAGTTGTCTGCCTCAGCAAGTACCAAGACTTTGAAGTCTCCAGTGAATTTTTCCCCTTGGATAGTTATAGTAGCATCCTTTAAAACACCAATGGGCACCGCCTTTGTCTTGTTAGCCATACACAACACATTTGAAGATGGTTGTAATAGAGGCCTTTCCATTTGATTCCATGCATCCAAGGTGAGAACATTCACTTTCATGCATGTGTCAATTAGAATATTGCTCAGGAGCCATCCGTCAACTATGGCATTCAAGGTAATATCCTAATCATAGTCAATGTTGTGTGGGGGAAGGTTAGCGTGCAATACTTTTTGCTCGCACTCTCCTCTAGCACACGGTATTTTTTCCCGTAGCCATTCTCCTAGCAAAGGGATGATATTTTCTTGCCTCAACATCATGTATACCTTCCTGACAGCATCTAGATCCTTCTATGGAGCCTCGGCGCTCTTCTTTTACTCTAACTACCACGACTACTCATTTAGGCATTGGATCTCTCCTTGTAGCCTTTGAATCACATCCATGGTCTCCTAATAAACTTCCTTCTGATGAGCAGGGTCTCGATACTTCCCATGTACCACCTCTTCTCTTGTGACTAGTGGTCTATGCTTTGGTACTTCCCTGGTATACACAACCTCATCTCACATTGTCACCAGTACAGGTTCTAACTATGACTCACGCGCCACCCTTGGCATCCACGGCAAGTTATATTTCTTCACGATTACCATCCCGCCACATTTTTCCTTCCATTATTACTAGCTCATGTGTTCAAACAATTCCAGGAACTCTTCATACTTTTTCTTTTTCCCACACCAAGAGCACTATATCATGTCATGACATTCGTGCTTATAGTGCTTTGTAGACCTACAGTTGTAACAAGTTCCATGCATGAAATCACTTCTTCCACCTTCGTGATTGTCATGGCCTCTAAATCCTCCACAAAATCATCTTCCGTGACTCCCTCCATCTACACGCCCTTCATAATGATTGCCCTCATCCTTGGAACTACTTGCAATACACCATTATCAATGGCATCATGTATTTGGTCAATCACTCTATAATCCATAGTGTCATGAGTAATAGAGGTACAGATTTTGCAATATCAAGACACATTCTTACGGATCACGCAATGCAGTAGCATAAACCTACTTGCATCATTATCTTCATGGAAAATATTGCAGTCTACAGTTATGGCACGTACCAATCTCCAAGGACAATTTTCCTTCATATTCCCTTCTACCTCACAATCTATGCACTATAGGCCACTGTGAGCCTCATGTGTTGAGTTTGTAGATAGATTCTCCAGTTGTTTTTCCATGGCAGCAACTTGAGCTTCTACAAAAGGACTAATGCTGGTATCCATGCTTCCTATAGCCTCAACACACATGGTAGTCTCCAAGGCCTCGCGCGGATTTGTGAATGTTTAATGGGAAAGAACTCTTCTAAAAGGCATTATTAATCCTCCAACAAACCATTGAGCGTGCAAAGAAGGATGAATATCATTAGACAATTTTGACAAGAGGGTTTTAAAGCACACATCATAAGCTTGCACACTCTCTACCATACACTCTTATATCTTCTTCAATGTGCTGATGTTTTTTTAATCAAACTCAGGAATGTGAAATTCCACTAGGAAAGCATCACCCAATGTAGTATAATCCACCACCGTCTGATGTGGGTCATACTTTTGGTACTAGCTATCTGTGTTCCCCTGCAACATCATTACAAATTGACTTGCCTTCCACTCCGGGGCAGTAATCTCCTTCACGCACCATAGAAATTCACACTTGTGTACATGCTCTACAACATCCTCAACACCCTTGTAATTTGGTAAATGGAGTGGCATCTCATAGAATACATGCTAGGGAGGTTATGGTCCTTATCCACTAGGTCCAAGACCTTGATTTCCTCCATTGTTTCCACCACCAGATCCACTTGCTCCTGAACTTCCAGATCCACTAGATTCTCCTCCTATAGTAGGTACAGGGCATGAAGTGGTGTTACTTTGTGTACCCATCGTCAAGATAAACTAAGATCCCACGGTTTGTGAAGTGGAACTACTCCCAAACGTGATACCCACATTTTGAGCGCCCAAATCTTGCTGAAATGATGCACTAGATAGGATACCACCAAATACAAGAAATGTCTGCTCGGCCATATAACTCAAGGAAAAATGTTAATCACTTGATGCTTCTTATTTATCAATATTAACTGAACTAGTAATACCTTTGTCACGACTTGGAAAACTAAGTGCAAGGTTCTGGTTTCTAGGTGGTTCTAGATGCACACTTAGGGCCCATCTTCTTCCTCCATCCAACGATCTCTCATCAAAATTCGGGGGGGTCTCTCTCCCATGTTTTCTAAGATGGGGTAACACTGAATGCTCAGGTTCCACATCCTCTTCATGAGCCTCAAATACTTCCTGTAACATCTACCTCCATAGATCCATCACTCCTATAATCTCATGTTGTCTTACCAAATCTCTCTCCCAAGCTTCATTATACTTGAGTTATCTTTCCTCTCTCCATTTCCTTCGTAAGATCTACCATCTCCTTCCACCTTTGCTTTTGTGCCCCATGCCTAGTGGGAGTTTAGCTAGTCATAGGAAATGCTTCTAAACTTAGGTTCACGATCAAGATCTTGATGGCTAAAGGTAAGGCATGCAAGAAAGATCCCCTAGGTTCTCACAAGAGCTCAAACTCATCAACCTCTGGGAAATAATAAGTGGAAACTACGTACTCCAATGTGTAACTCGTCAACACACCTCTCTACCAATGGTCAACACCACAAGTCTAAACCAAATCAACATCATGAAGCCTTTGATAGTCTTCTTGAGTCCACACACGAGGTATATAGCTTACCAACTTGACCTAGATGCATATGTTGATAGCCATTCATATAACTCTATAGGAAAATAGTAGAAAAGGGTCTCATACAAATCATGATACAATGATCCTCTACCCATTTACATGAATCAAACTCAGATCCAGTATTAAATTTCTAAGCAAACTCATCCTCTATGAGTTTAAGCCACGCTTCGACACTGTCCAAGGTCAAGTGCTTCGTCATCATGTACCATTCTCACAAAACCTTCAAAAATAGATCCCGGTAATGGAACCAAAATGTAGTCTTTGTTTACCTCTTGCTTCACCAATCAAACCCCAAATACGTCGGCACATCATCCAGATTGGTCTGGAAGCTCACCCGAGGCACGCGCATGTGTCGAGCCCCTCTTTCATGTGAGATTCATCATAATGTTCTCCCTTAATAAGGGGATGTTTGCATGAATAGAGAATGAACACACCCATTCTTGGAATCAAGATTAAGAACTAAATCCTAGTCGAATGCACCAAAACACGGAATAGCATGATCATACTACAATATAAGTATAACTAAATCATGATTAGCATTAAGAACATCGTTATTAAACCCATGAACATAAAATAAAATGCACATATCAAGATCCATCACACAGATGTTTAGATTAGAACCATTCCCTTATATTCATTCATCAAATTACAGTAGCCAATAGTACATCAAAAGAGTTCCATGGATGGAGATATTACATCAGCAGAGCTTTAACATGCCATCTATTATTACTTCATTACAGAGCTTACAATCACATATTACACATCTTCACTAGTTTTATCTCTCTCTCACTTGCACTCTCTCTCTAATGTCATGTAAGACCATCCATAAAGAGCAACTCGAAGGAATCTCTTCTAACCGCTCATCATTACAAGAGAAGGCCTGGAGGAATTTTTCATGATTGCCCTACCACAACCCAAGAACATGCCAAATTTCATCATGTGTTTCCTCAATCGAGTATCCCTTTGCATGCAAGTGTCAGCTAATCCATAACAAACTCAGCTCCTTATCCTTTTATGATAACTGTATCGATGCCTTGGAATATAAATTTCTTGTGCTGCAAGTCTTCATAGCTTATCCATAATTGTATCTGGTCACTTTTCCATCCATTCCCTAACTGCGTCTTTACCTATTGTCCAAAACCCACTAAGTCTCAAATCCATCCTTCATGGGTGCGAGCCCTTGCGCATCCCCAAAGCTACTTCCGCTCGTGCATTCGCACCCTGCTTCTGCACACCACAAACCTTTCACACCTTCGGTACTTAGTTAATTTAGGGGTCCAACAAACATGGATTCAAAGATGCATTGCATACTAAGATACGAGTGAATATATCATTACATTTAGTGTAAATATAGGGGAAATAATACATATCTAAATCTATAAATTATTAATAATACATTACACTCATATAGTTCTTAGTGATGATTATACAGGGTTTGTTTTTTTCAAAAAAAATGGGACCTAGATCCAGCTGTAGTAATGTGGTCCTACAATATGGGAAGTATTATTTTGGGCCAACTAGAATGTTATGTGACACTCTTCCCTTGCTATTGGGAAATTCAATTCCCACTATATTATCAAATACATGTTGGGGATTGTTCACCCCCATCTCTCTAAGAATCCAAGTCAAATCTACACATACACATTTTGCATCTATTACATCCTTTTACACTTATAACATGTTACTCCTTATCTTTGTGTCGGTCACAACGATGGCCCACATTATTTTCCACACTTTGGTTACTTTATCAGCATTCATACTATCCTCTTATGCTTCAACACTATCAGGTACAATTTTCTTCTCCTTTAAAACTAGTAAATTTTATTCACTAGTATAAACGGGGAAATTATAGACACTAAAATATGAACAAAATCATTATCACATCATGTTTTTGGAAAAATTTATATATGTGGGTTTTGAACGATGAAACTAAGTCTTAGTTGCGCAAGTCCTTGTTGTTTTACTTTTACATCGATTGATTTATCCTCTTATTTATGACTTACGAGATGTTTCTTTATAGTTTTATGTTGTGTCACAAATATTTATAGCCTTTGCAACTGTTTGTTTTACTTTTAATGACTTTGGTCTAAGACTATAGAAATTGGCCAGGACCATAGTAGGAACCTAACTGAGATGTAAATTCTTGACCCTTTTGAATTTTGGGTCCTTTATGCCCATTGGGTCTCTTTGTTACTATTTTATCTTTAACACCTTATGTAATGGTCAGATTCTCATGCCAATGAGATTCGAATTTCAAAGTGATAGACTCATATATATATATATATATATATATATATATATATATATATATATATATATATATATATATATAGATATATTATATGTGTGTGTGTGTGTGTGTGTGTGTGTATGTTCCCCTTAAGCATTTATTATCTAGCAAGCATGTATCTAAGTACCAAATACTAAGATAAAAAATAAAAAGTATTATCATCATATTGCATATCATAACACAAGAGGGCATGAATATGCTTTACATAGCTACGTACATGGGTTTCTATCAAAGAAAATTAGTATATCCCACTATCAAATTTAGTGTAACACTCAATGAATCACGAAAGAGGTGACCATTGAGGTCAATCTGACTCAAACATTTGTATTTTTTATTTTTTTTCTAATGAGTGCTTGAGGTTATAATATGAAGATAGGTTTTTTTCCATATACAAGTGTGAAAACTAGAGTTACATGTGAATTTGAAGATATCAAAGTTTGACACATGTGATAACGAAGTGACAAAAAAAACTACAACTTTGTCATTTACTAGTCCAAGATAATAGAATATTGTCACTTTGTAGAATCTAGTCTTGATCTTTTGTATGGTCCTACCCATGCATTGTTTTAACAAGAAACAATTGTCCAACAGTTTATTTGAACACCTTCAAAATCCTGCATACTTTCTAAATTTGGAAATGACATAGTCAAATATTGATCTGAATCAGATAAGTCACCCTTTAAACTCTAGTTGTACTTATAGTTTCTTTATTAATTTGACATGCTTACAAATAGCCTAGTTTCCATTATATAGTTGTGATTGACTATATTATTATTTTCCCTATAGCATATAATATTCAATCTTTGTTAAATTAATTAGATTAATCTCTCTTAATTATATTAGGGTTGATACAAATGGATAAAGATTTTCAACTCAAGAAAAGTTTCCAGAGCTTGATGAGGAGGGTATAAATTTTTATGAACCTAAGGAAACCCTTCAAACATGTACTAAGAGGTTGTAGACAAGGTAGATTATAGAGTATTTGATCAAATGGAATAATCCATCTAATAGGATGTGACATGGGAGGATGAAAAGTTTTTATAGAAGCATATAACAATCGTCAACATTGAGGACACCATTAGTTTAAAAGGAAGGGATATAATACACCCTTAATCTCTTGTGTTTATTAAGATAAGTTTGGATGACATGTGGCTAGTATAATTTTTTAGTTATTATATATATATATATATATATATAGATATATATATATATATATATATATATATCTATATATATATATATATATATATATATATATATATAGTATATATATATATATATATATATATATATATATATAGGCTTTTCCTATGGTGTATCCATGACCTAAGTAGGGAATATATAAGAGGTAGTGTTTAGTATTGGAGGATCATATTATGACTTGTGTGCTTATTGTAAGTTTTTAGAGGGTTCCCCCTCGAACTAGCTCAATAATATGCTTCTAATTCTATTATGTTATCAATCATATTATGTGGATGTGTTCTCTTCTACTCTTATTATTACGAGTTAAATTTGATGTTCTACTCTTGATATTTATATTGTGATCCAATTTTTGTGACTTTTCATTATTTGTCTTATTAATTCATTAAATTTTTATTCATATTTAAAGGATCGAATTGATACCTTTGTAGATAATGAAACCATTGGTTAAAACATGTGATAGTTAGGCAACAACTAGTCTACATCAAATATCAATTCTTCTCTGATAAAAGGAAAAACTAATTTCCTTCCTTGAAAGATGAATTGTCACTTAATAATTTTCAAGTGGTTTAAGAGGTCAAAGAAAGAAGCACTCCAAATTGTTATAGGTAGTAAAGGAAAGATCCAAATTGATTAGCTGACAAAGTTTTAATATGAATTAAGACAAAGCAAGAGAGGATCTTGCAAGAGGTTTTACTAGAAATAATTTTGTATATTTTGAGAGAAGAAAAGGATTATACAATCTCGATTAAGGGCTTGCATATATTTTGTAGTAATCTACCGTGAGAGAAACAGAGAGGCATCCTGCAATATTTTATTGATATTAAATAATCAGACTACAAGGCTCTATAACTGCAATGTTTATATACATTGAAAATCTGAAACTAACAACAAACTTTGTTACATTAGCTTCAATATTCATCTGGGAAGTAATAAAAATAATAATTTACAATTAAAACTATTATAACAATGTGAAAATACAAACAAATATGGTTTTGAAACTATATAACCATTTAACCATAAACTAACTAACTAATTACCTAAGGTAAAGGTAAATACCTATGGTAATACAATTACTATCCTAAATTACTACTATCTAGAGTTTTACCTAACATTCTCCCCCTTAATTTTGAATTATCTCAAGAGAAGAGGAGAGGAACTCTTTGAACATCTCAAAATTGACACATGCAAGTGACTTCGTGAAGACATCTTCTTGTTTTTATGATATTGGGAAAAAAGGGAGTTGAATATTATCTCACAAAATATACTCGCGGATGAAATGTACGTGTACCTCAACAAGCCTCATCCTCTTATCAAACACTGGATTGTGAACAAGTTTTAGAACACCTTCATTTTCAACATAAAAGGTCTTATATTTCTCATGTGGTATTCCAAGTCCCTCAAGAATGTGGCATATCCATATCACTTTGCAGACAACTCCACCGACAACACGATATTTGGCTTCTATGGAAGATCGAGAAATAAAGTTTTGTTTTTTGTTTCCCCATGATATTGGAATAGATCCCAATTATAATACAAATCCAAAAGAGGATTTCCTATTATAAATGTTACCTACAAGATCTAAATTTGAATATCCTGTCAAAAAGAATCAATCATTCTTCTTGTACTCTAGGCCAAAATCCATAATACCCTTGATGTATCTCAAGATCCGCATTACTACTTACAAATGATAAACTCTTGGTTCTTACATGAACCGCAAAAAATAACTAACTGCAAAGCTGATATATATCCTAGTATAGGTTAGGTAAATGAGACTCTTAATCAACCATCGATAGAGAGTTGAATTTACATGTGGAGATGGATTTGTAGGAGACAACTAAAGTCTTGCCTCCATACGTATGGAAATGGGTATACAATCCATCATCTGAAATTTCTCGAGTGTGGTCTTCGCATATTTCAACTAAGAAATAAATTTATGATTCTCCTTTTACCATACTTCTAAACCAAGATGATATTGCATCAGCACGAGATATTTCATGTTGAACAATTGATGGAGATCTTTCTTTGTTTCATCAATAATCTCTAATGTGTTGTCAATGATGACTATATTGTCGACATAGATAACAAAAATGACAATCTACCCCCTTTCTTTTTGAGGTAGAGATTGGGATCATAAGGATTCCTCTGGAATCCATGCTAAATGAGATTAAAATCTATTTTGATATACCATGCTCGAGGATCTTGTTTAAGACCATATAATGATTTGAGGAATCTACATACCTTTTCTTCTTTTCCAGGTACAACAAAATCTTCCGGTTGAGTCATGTAGACTTCTTCCTATAAGTTGTCATTGATAAAGGAAATTTTCACATTCATTTGGTGATTTTCCATCAAAACTATGCAGCTAGAGAAAATATCATCCTGATCATTTTGATCTTAGCTATGGGAGAAAATGTCTCCTCATAGTCTATACCTTCCTTTTGAGAATACCTCTTTTCTACAAGTCTTACCTTGTACTTGTCAATGGTTCCATCTACATTTTACTTATTTTTGAAAATTCACATGCATCCAATGGGCTTCTTCCCTGGTGGAAGATTTACAAGTTTTCATGTGTTATTATTCATCACTAACTGATACTCAACATCCATGGAATCTTTATAAACTTTAGACTGTAGATCTTCTTGAACTGTAGATGGTTCAAAAAATTCAACAACTCTACTCATTTAGGTAAAATTTACCTTGTCTAGAAATTTTATACAAGTTTGTGGTCTAGGAGTGGATGTATTCAAAGGACCATCCAATTTTTCATCTTGAATCATGTCAGTATACCATTGAGGTATAGGTTTAATTGTTCTCATGAGTTGTGATCCTTACAAATCATTGCCATCATCCCCATCATCATTGTCATCATCAGTGGGCACATCAACTTTTGTTTTCACGACATGGGTGCTTTCAACATCTGGTGAGTTTTTGGAAGGAGCCACAACTTATTTCTTCTAAAAAATTCAACATCCTTGCTAGTGTATACTTTCTTGGTATTTGGATCCATCATTTTATACCCAAGAGCTTCTTCATTGTATCCAATGAAGATGTATTTCTCTACTTTCATATCTAACTTCTTTCTCTTATGCTTGGGAATGTACATGTTTTCCTTACACCAAAATTCTCTAAGGTGTGTAATGGATGGTTTCTATTCTGACCATACTTCATGTGGTGTTACTCCATCAAGAGAAACTATGGGAAATTTTTTTAATAGGTATACTACAGCCTTCGTTGTTTTTTCCTATAATTTATTCGCAAGTCCTGAATCATCAATCATATATCAAACCATCTCCATGATAGTATGATTCATTCTCTCAACAACACCATTTTGTGTGGTGTATGTGGAGGAGGAATCTGTTGATGATTCCCATGAGATTCTAGAAAGTATTTGAACTTGTTGTTGGTAAATTCCCCCCTTGACCTAGGCCGAGAGATATGATTTTACAATGAGTCTCATTTTCAGTAGCCACTTTGAACTTTTTAAAGTTCTCGAAAACTTCATATTTGCTTTAAAGATAATATATCCATATTTTTATAGAATATTCATCAACACAAAGCATGAAATATTAAAAACTAGAATGAATATCTTACATCGGTCTATAAATATCGGTATGCACCATATCAATCTTACCTAGAGCTTGATACTACTCTTCTGGAATGAGGCTCTATGTTATTTTCCTACTAGGAAATTAGGACACTTTTCCTTTTCCTTCTTGAGAGATAAAAATATTCTCTCAGCGGAGTGTGTCAAGATATAAAAAACTGATGTGGTTGAATCTCCTATGCCACAACTAAGTGGAGGAGATGTCTTTTGCCACAAGTGCATAATCATCTCTCTAGAAAAAGCAAGCTACAGCATACTTTTAACATTTTAGGCTCATAAAAAAATCTTAGAGATTTTGGATTTATCTTGAATAAAAAAAATTATTACATACTCTGCAATCAAAATTAATATTTAGATTATAATCTAGAAGTTGACTAAGTGATAGAAAATTCTTTGTCAAACCAAGGACATACAATACATCAAATAACCTACAATTGCATGTACCAAGAGGTAAAGAGGTGTTGTTAATACCTTAGACACTATAAGATGAATCATCACCCAACAAAATAGGATTCCTAGATGGTGTGTCTCGTATTGTGTAGAACCAGTCTTTGTGTTTATTCATGTATAAAGTAGTAACCAAATCAATGTATCAAATAACACTAGTAGACATGGTTGGTTCACTAGAGTGGGAAGTGTACAAGAATTATTCATCCTATGAGTTGTCTTCTTACTCAACAACATTACCTTGTTGATGGGGTTTATTCCTCCAGTTCCCCTTCTTTTTCCCTTGCTTATAGCTAGATTGTCCCTATTGAGATTGTTGATTACATTTGGTCTCAAATTTCTAGATGAACCCTTCCTGTATATTTTGTACCAGTAATCTTTCAAATCATGTCCTGTTATGTAAATAGGACACTTTTTCTTTTGCTTTTCCCCTTGTTGATGTTGTTTTTAGGATTTATTGGAAGATTGAAATTTGTTCTTCCCTTTTTATTAGAAGAAAGTGCATGCTCTTCTTCTTCATCTTTATTATACATGGATTCTTATTATTATAACAAATTTACCATTTTTTCAAAACTGATGATTTGATCAGGAAAATTGATTATCGTCACGAAGATCTTGTATGATGGAGGAAGTTCTCTCAAAAAATGGGAACGAGAGCGTCATCTAAGATATCCTCTCCTAGTACGAAAAGTGAAGCCCTCAGTATTGTAACTCTTCTCAAAAAAGCCTCAAACTTCTCATTTGGCTTGTTTTTTAGTGTATGTAGTTGACTCTGAAAATTTATTATTATATTTCGTTCTTGGTCTCGTACAATGTTCTCAGTTTATCTCACAATCATTTTGCCATTTTGATGTCTCAAATGTGTGGTTACATGTCGTCGGACACTCTGAAAAAGATGATAAATGTTTCCTTCTAATTGGCCCTATCAAACTAATGATATTGTGTTGCACCATTTGGTAATATGGTTACAGAACCATTTACAAAAAATGAAATTTCTTTAAACTCAAGTTGAGTTTGATTTTTTCCTTCCACGCGACATAGTTTTCACCACAGAAAAGTTGTGACTCAAGTAGAATTTTTTTCTGGAGCATTGTTTTCTATTGTGGGTAGTTAAAATTTTCCCAAAAAATGACTTGTTAACACAATAAAATAATTATAATACACTGAAAAAATCAAATTAGCCCCTTGTACTGAAAAAATTGACTAGCACAAAAAATAAATTGTTTTTCAGTCCTCAGTGGCCTTTGAAGCACTATACGGCTTAGAAATGACAATTTTTACAAAAAATAAATGAAAAATGACTTTTCAAGAACTTTCCTGTTACAGAAGTGTCTAAAATCACTTTTTAAGCCAATTGGGAGAAAAATAATTGTCCTATTTTAGGGTTTTCTCCTCTAAATTTGGTTGTGGATTTAATGACGACTAAATAGATTAGTGAAGGTATACTACTAACTTTGGAGGTTGTCAACATAAGTTTCTCCAAAATAAAAATATGTGAGGTGGTGGGGGATTCAACCCCATCACCTCTTAGCTTCAAATCACTTAACAGGTCTCCATTATCCACTTAGGTGTTTGAAGCGCTTGAGCTATGCAATGGAAAATAATGTATTTAAATTTTATAAGGAGAGGAAATACTTTTTAAAAATTAATCCTACCTGCCTCGCCGTCTAACTCAACAAGTTAGGGTTGCCGCTTAGTTTGGATGCTTTTTATAATTTTCACTCATCGCTCAATTTTTTTTGCCTCCTCTTTGATGTGTTGATTTTTCCACTTTTATTTTTGCTTCGAGCTCTTGACCACCACCTAACTTTCGTTTTCCTACTTGATTATCAGTTGAGCTGGTGATGTGTTGATTTTTCCGCTTTGATTTTTGTTTCGAGCTCTTGACCACCACCTAAATGTCATTTTCCTACTTGACTATCAGTTGAGCTGGTGATGTGTTGATTTTTCCACTTTGATTTTTGTTTTGAGCTCTTGACCACCACCTAAATTTCATTTTCTTGCTTGACTATCAGTTGAGTTGGTGATTCGGTGGTCAAGCTGGATACTTTGCTCAAAGTTAGGGTTTAAAATCTCTTTGAACTCCTTTTGTGTGCTCCTTATGTTTTTTTGTGTTTGGATTATGTATTTCTTTGGACTACTTTTCTATTGACTCCGCAAGAGTTTTGGAGAGCTCGTCATTGGGGGATCGACCGTGGTGAGATGGGAGCTCTAAGTGACTCGACCTCTTCACACTACTCACTTGGATCACAAGGAGCTTGGTCTTGGTGCATGCGGCTCATTTTTGGAGATAACCCAATCTTAGTAGAACTCGTGCCCTATCCAACTTGATAGCTCGCCCAAGAATGTGGATCAACTAGAGCTCAACCTCAACTCATTTTGGGGCTCACTTAGAGAGTGTTTGGTGTTGAATGGTGTTTGTTGTACAACCATCATAATGTGGCAAGGATCTAAGTATTACAACTATGGGCTTGGTACCAACTCACTAGGAGCTTTCCCAGCTCGCTCGATCATGCATGCAACCATCTCGCTTCAGGAACCATCTTGTTGTTCAACTCACCCCTAGCTCAATCTAATTAGCTCTTCTATGCATCTCACCTTAGAAATTGGTCTTATACTAGCTTAGTGGGAACTCAAATATGTTGGTCTATATAGATCTTAGATGCCTCCAAACTGCTAGGTATAGAACATGTCACCAATTTTGGTGATAAAACCATTGATGGGGATTTTTTTTGTTTTTTATTTTTCTTGATTTTTTATGAGAGATGCCCGATGCAAGAGGTAGTGCCTGGGTGACTCCTCCTTTCCCAGAGCATAAAAAAACTTGAAATTTACTTACACAATGTTTGTGAGGCTTGCAAAATATATTGTAGAGCATTTTTGAGTGCGTGAGGTTGGGAATGGAGCTAGGAAGAGGTAAAGAGCTGTTATGGATCCTTTTTTCTGCTCAAACTTCTTGTTATGCTCCTATTCTTCTACAACCTTCTCCTACACTCTCTCTGGCTTGCAAGCTCCTACTCTGATGCCAAATGTTGCGAGAGAAACATGGAGGCATCATGTAGTATTCTATTGATATTCAATAATCATATTACATGTCTCGATATTTTAAATGTTTATATACATTAAACAATTGAAACTAACAACAAACTCTATTACATTAGCTTCCATATTCATCCAGAAAGTAATTACAAATTGAGTTATAATTAATAATAATATAACAATGTAAAAATACAAAAATATGATTTTAAAACTATAGAGCCATTTAACCATATACTAACTAACTAATTACCTAAGGTAAATTTAAATAGATATGGTAATAGAATTACTTATGCTAATTTACTACTATCTAGAGTTTTGCCTAACATAATCTTCATGTTGTAATTCAATAAAGTAAAGCATGTGTATGTGTGAAATATTTCTGATTTCTTGTCAATGCAATAAAGTATGGGTTTCGGTTCCAAATATGAGTGCATTGTGTCTAGGGTGTGGCTGTTACAGTGAGTTGAATCTAGGTTATGGGAAATGTTGTCATTCATTTTGTCCATTGATTGTATGTAACTTGCATCATATTTGTTCATATTCTTTATCCTCATATTGGTTGTATCAAAAAATAAAATATTTTATAGAATTCTTTATTGTAGTCATAATAGTTATTTGTTATAATATTTTTCTCATGTTGGTTGCATCCAAAAATATGAGATTTGTGAGAATCCTTTGTTTTGAAGGAATAATTAAACCTATGTAAACTATGTACGATAATATGATTTACGATGCCCCATTCCTTACTTATTTAATGTTTTTATTTGATGACTACTTTTACATGGAAGATTATATTTATGATATGCGATGATGTTATACGTGATTTTCCATGGCATTTCCTACAAGGGTGATATTATCTCTTCTCAAGATACATTAATCACTATGAGCAAGGAACACTAATCAAAACTAGATAAGGGAAACTACATTCTACATTTACTACTATTGCTATTTTTTATTTTTATCATGTCTCAGTGTACTTAAATTATTCATAAAAATGGAATTAAGGGCCCTTCATTAGATGAATTCATGGTTTTAACTTCATTTCCCAATGCTTAGTGATTTAATGACCCAACTCCTCATATATGCTTTTAGATATGGAG
The DNA here is from genome assembly GCA_019776745.2 of Taxus chinensis. NCBI lineage: Eukaryota > Viridiplantae > Streptophyta > Pinopsida > Cupressales > Taxaceae > Taxus > Taxus chinensis. Next base: position 270,377,978 of record CM034146.1, on the reverse strand, counting down.
GTCTTTGTTTGAAAACATATAGAGCTCCAACTCCACTCCATATTTTATCTCCTTCTATAGTATGATGTACCCACAAAAGTTTCACTACATATAGGGAATAAAGGATGTATTTTGATATCAATTAAGTCCATACTCAACATTAAGTATATTTTAATTCTTGCTAATTTTTTGTAAAAAGGATAAGTGTATTTGTAAGTACCAAGACTCAAAATTCCAACATTTAGAAATTTAGAATTACATTATCTTTATGAATCATTTTTATGTGTCTTTAACTTAATTTTGTGCTTGTGTCATCTAATTTTTAGATAAGCATGTATCTCGAAGTGGGGAAAATGTAGCCACCTAAAAATGGACCTTAGTCTTTATTTAGTGAATTATTTTATAAGTGTGCTGGAACATTTTTCTATGTATAAGTAATATGGTCTGATTTATGTGTTATTGAACAAAATTATGTTGACTTCCATAACATTAAAAAAAAAAATCTCTTATCCTCGTACTACCCACATGATTTATTCATAAGTTTCATTTTTCCCATGTCTAGATCTGATGTATGATCCTGACACTTTGCTTTTTGCCACCATTAAGATGGATGACACCATCTAGCCTTTACACCTTTATGTTTATGTCCTTTGTAAGTTGGCATGAGCACCATTTTTTTCAAAGTTTGAATTTAAGTCATCTAAAAATAGGTAAGTGATTATTTTCATTTGACCATCAAGCACACTAAAGCATCTTCATCTTCTAGCTAGCCTTCTATTATGGAGCACTTTTATGCTCTTTTAGGAGTTATTTCTTGTAAAAAAATTGTTTTTTGATATATCTTTGTTCCAATTTAAGGGGTATGATAAATTATTGGATTTCTATAACACATATCCCCAAACAAAATGCTTAATAACATTATTCGATGTGGAGATTTAGCTCATAAGAAGAGGATAGGTGAAGCACACAAAATCATGGCAGGGAGGTGAAAGAGAAAAATATATGATTGTCATTGACCGAGAGAGTTCATATGGTCTCGATAGCCCATCAAGATCATTTTTAAGGTATTGGTAGTAGTTTCATATCATTTCCATATTTTAGGGTGATAAGTGTCACATTTTCGGATGCACATTTGCAAATCTCAGCTTTAGATACAAATTGATCAGTAAATTATTGAATTCTAACAATAAACAGATCACTATGCTTATGAAAAATGAATGAAATATGTTGAGTTATTTGTTAACCAAGATAATGTGTAATAATAACACACAATTATATTGTAAACTTGAGAAAAGAGAGACAAAGGAGACAAGGTTTATCCTGGAGAAACCCAATGTGGGAAAAAACTCCAGTGGGTGAGTGAATTTTGTCCCTCTTCACTATGTAATTCTCCAATAATATAGCACTTCCATATAATTGTCCTTCAAGAAGGATAATTGTCCTTCTCATTGTATCTACTTTCTCATAATATCTCAGCAAATGAAGAACTCTTCTCAAATGAACAAACAAGAAAGAATTCAACTTCTCCAACTTTTCTCACAATAGAATTCACCCAAAATAACTTTGCTTGAATGATTCTAAAGACCTTGTATTGATAGTTTTATCAACTGGGACTGCATGGAAAGGTGAATTTAATCACTTGGGGAAGCTCAAACATTTGCAATAGTTGAGATCTTGAATTCTGGAACCATGGGTCACACAGATGTAACGCTTAACTGCAAATGGTGGTTGTGTAACCTCTTGGAGGTCTGTACAGAGCAAAAAACGGTAGTTACGTAACCACTGGGGTGGTTACGTAACCGTCACCTGTAAAATCCTTGATATAGACCAATAAGGCCCGAAACGTCATTCAAATGTGTTTCGGATCACCCTCAGCATGACTGGAGCATCTTACAAAGAAAGCAACAATCGAGAACCTATAGAGAAAGCATCAAATATAGAGAATACATAGAATTGGGCATTTGTTGATCCATTTTTGTATCATACCTCCCCAATTTGAGGCTTTTAAGTCCTTAAAAGCTACAAGAACTGATGAGGTGAGGAAATATCTTCCCCACATCTTCTTTGAAATACCACTTGGCTTTGCAAACAACTGGCCTTTCAACCCAATCAACCACTTGTCCTTCACTCCTCTTTGTTGTTGTCCTTTTTTACTTTTGTAAAACCACATCTTCCTCCAATTCTAGTTGATTTTTTGACAAAAGATCATCAATATATGGAAGCAATAATGATCCCTTCTTCATCATCCAACATGGAGGGCTAAAAAAGACGTAAGTTTTCAACATTCACAAATGTATAAATCTTCATATAAGGAGGAAAATCCAAGTGGAATGCATTCTTACCCACTTGTTCCATAGAATTTCAAATGGGCCATATCGAAGAGGCTTGAGTTTCTTAGCTTTTCCCTTGTAGCCTATCCTGGCTAAAATAAAACCATACCTTGTCTCGAATAAGGAAGGAATGCTTAGTCTTATGGTGATCATGTCATGGCTTTGTACTTGGCCTATGACTTTGTTAACCTCTTTTGTACCTGAAGGTGTATCTTCTGAATTTTCTCAATAAACTTCTCAACCTTGTGGACCTCCAATTCCACTTTCCCATTGTCTCTGCATGGTAATATTAAAACAACATCAAAAACACTCTTAGGCAAATAACCAAAACATGTTTCAAAAGGATTTTTACTACTCAAAGCATGAACTTCCCTATTATAAGAATGTTGGATATACACCAAGTTCTCATGCCAGGTCCTCAAATGTTTCCTGTTGTACCCTCTCAAGAGATGGACCAAGGTATGATTCACCATCTCTATTTTCCCATCAGTCTGGGGATGAAATGTGGTAGACCTCTTTTGCTTCGTATCCATATTTTCCCACAAAGTAGACCAAAAATTCCCTACAAACTGTGAGTCCCTATCTGACACAATAGAACTAGGCAAACCAAAGTGAACCCACACATTAGAAAAAAATAACTCAGTTGCATCATTGGCCTTAATGGTTCTTTTTGCAAGGAATGCAGAATACACATTTTGCTAAATCGATCTACAATTACAAATATATAATCATGACCTTTTTGGAGGTAGGAAAACCACCCACAAAAATCCATGGAGATACTTTCCCATGGTCGGGAAGGAACTAGAAATGACATATATAACCCCAACTTCCTATTATTAGGCTTTGCTTGTACTGCATAAAACACAACCCCTGATGAATTTAGCAACTTCGACTTGCATGTTTGGCCAATAAACACACCTTTGTAATTGTGCTACAGTATTTGTCACATCAAAGTGACCAAATACTTTAGAAGTGCATGCTTCTCTCATCAACGACACTCTTTCCCCCTTAGGCACACAAATTGTCTCATTCTTGTAGAGCAAACCATCCTAGAAATAATATTCTCCTCTAGATGTAAATCCCTCACTTGGAGGTTTCTACTGAAAAATATTTAGAAAATCCAGATCCTTCTCATAACCTTCCTGATATAATTCACATCAAAAGGCTCAAGAAGAGTTAACATGCCCATAGCTGAAAGCAAAGGAGGTCTAGATAACATATTAGCTAACTTGTTAGTCACACCTTTCTTATATTTAATAATTAAATGAAATTGTTGTAAGAAACCCATCCATTTATAGTGTCTAGCTTGCTGAAGTTTGCTTTGAGCCTACAGATATTGGAGAGGTTGATGATCTGTGTGGATGATAGTTTCCTTACCCATCAAATAATGTTTCCATTTCTTGACTGCTTGAACAAGAGCATACAATTCCTTTTCATAAGTACAATAATTCAAAATTGCACCATGAAACAATTCAGAGTGATAACATATCGGCCTACCTCCCTGAAGTAGGACAACCCCATAACATAGTCACTGGCATTTGTTTCCACTTCGAAGGGTAGTTGTAAGTTAGGTAAGGCCAAAAAATTGGAGCATGACTAATTTTATATTTAAATGATTCAAAAGCAATATGTTGTTTCTTACCCCAATCAAATGTCTTGCCCCCTTTTGTCACTGAATGTAGTGGCATTGCTTTGGAAGAGAAGCTCTTAATGAAATTTTGTAAATACTGAACTGCTCCCACAAAACTCCTGGTCTCTGTCAAACTTGATGGTGTAGGCCAATTCTGAATGGCCTCTATCTTTGTCGAATCAATCCTTAACTCTCCATCTCCAACCACATGTCCCAAAAAGACAAGCGATTGTTGTGCAAACTCGTACTTCTTTTCATTCAACACTATTTGATTCTCCTTTAGAAGTTGTAAAAATTGATGCAAATGATTAATATGCTCCTCAAAAGTTCTGTTAAAAACCATAATGTCATCCAAGTACACAATAACAAAGGAATCAATAAATGGCCTCATTACCTCATTCATCAACCTCATGAAGGTAGTTGGTGCATTGCATAGCCCAAATGGTAATACCAACCATTCATATAACCCTTGATTGGTCTTGAATGTTGTCTTTCAGATGTCCTCTTCCTTAATCCACACTTGATGATACCCAAACTTCAAATCAAGCTTAGTAAAATATTTAGCATGTTGTAACTGATCTAATAAATCATCAATGCAAGGAAGAGGGTACCTATTCTTGATGGTTATTTTATTTAAAGCTCTATAATCAACACACATTCTCCATGAACCATATTTCTTAGGTACTAAAACAATAGGAGAACCACATGGAGAAGTGCTAGGATGGATTATACCTTTTTTAATCAAAGACTGCAACTATTTTTTTACCTCATTGGCATCTTTCAAATATTTCTTGTATAATCCCAAGTTCAGAAGTGGACTATCGGGTAACAAGTGGATTTCATGCTCAATTTCCATGACTGGGGGCAGCCCTATGGTTCCTGAAAGACCTGTTGAACTGTTGAACCAACTTTGTTATTTGTTTCTGTTCTTTATTAGAAAACACACTATAAGTGGTTTTAGATGTAACAATCTCATCATTTGGCATATCCCTCAACATAAGCAATGAAAATTTACCACTAGCATTAATTAAGCTTCTGGGCTTCTCTAGCACTTACTAAAGATATCTTCGAATCTCCTGAATAGGCTAAAATGATGTAGCTCTTACCATCCTTCACCAAGTGGTACTAGTTGGCTCTCCTCACAAAGATAACATCCCTGATATACAAATATGGGCTGCCAAAAACTACACCACACACATCAAGGGGAACAACATCCACAGTAACTTCATCAATAAACTTTTTGTCAATACCAAAAGTGATCTTACACTGCTTAGTAACCTTGATGTCTACACCTTTCTTTACCCAACCCAAAGAATACAAACTTGGGTGATTGTAAGTTTCCAAATTTATCATGTCCACTAACTCTTTACTAATCAAATTAGCTTGAGAACATGTATCAAAAAGAGCATCCACCTTAGTTTTCTTCACTTGAATTTTTAAATGAAAAAGATTTGTTAGTTCATTTTCTTGAACAACATTATTACTACCCAAACATACCTCTCTGCGGATGGAGGCACAACACATAGTCTCATCCACCTCTTCACTGCAAAATACTTCCTCTCCCTGGAGGGTAGCCATGGACTTCTTCTTATTTTTCTTGTTTTTGAAGGGATGTAATTCTGGGTGGAGCTTCCAACATTTTTCCTCGGAATGAGTGTCAACATCACAATTCCCACAATGAATTTTAGTATCCATTTTAGAAATAGAAGTAGCATTTTTCTTACCCTTTCCTTTTCCTTTATCCTTCTGCTTGGTGTCACCTTGTTTGTTTGAAATCATGTTGAGAGGTAAATGAACTCTTTTTCTTGTCCATCTCTAAGTAGTGAGCTTGCGTACAAGCTTCATCTACATCTGTCAGCTTGGCCAAGAGAATGGATCTCCTTAAGTGGCTATGAAGTCCACCAATATACTTCATCAATAGGTCTCGGTCTGCTACATCCTTTCCCATCTGAATAGCTTTCTTCTGGAACTCACTGGTATACTCCTGCACATTCTGACCTTATTTCTGTTTGAGATACTCCCAATACATGGACCTCTCTTCCTCATAACAAATAAGATAAAACTGCTTTTTGGTTGGCTTCTTAAAACCGTCCCACTTAGTAATTGGAGGAAGCTTCTTAACAACCAACGTATGAACATAAATTTCAAACCAAGTTAAAGCATGTTTGGTCAATTTTAACCGAGAAAAGGAAATCTGTTGACTTTCATTAATTTGATGCAAACTGAAATATACCTCCAGTTGAGCTAGCCAATGGTCTAACTTCTCAGCATTCATGTCTCCATCATAAGGCTAAATTTCTATCTTGGCCTCTGCTTTGAATGGAGGAGGTGTGGAAATGGCATGGGACAGATCTTCTTCACAATCTTCCAGTGTCTCATTTGGAACACCAAGTTTCTTCATGAGTAGTCCCATGATGGACTCCAATTTCCCTGATGGACAAGGAAATACTGCCCACATCTTTGGACATACTTGCCACATTTTCCTCCAACTTATAGAAACATTCTTCACCGTTATCATCTACATCTTCTCTATGAGCCATCTCCTGAATTCCTTGCTTCCACTTTCTTGTAGAAATATCTGCTTCAAAAGGAATAAGGCTACCTTCACCGCTTTCTTTTCCCTTTTAGGTAAGGGGCATCTAACTACAATCTCAACACAAGTTAACCACACAAAAACTGAAATCTTAACTACTCTGATACCAATTTGATCCATAAACTGCTTAATTCTAACAATAAACATATCACTATGCTCGTGAAAAATGAGTGAAATATGTTGAGTTCTTTGTTAACCAAGATAATGTGTAATAATAACACACAATTATATTGTAAACTGAGAAAAGAGAGACAAAGGAGACAAGGTTTATCCTGGAGAAACCCAATGTGGGAAAAACTCTAGTGGGTCCATGAATTTGCTCCCCTTCACCATGTAACTCTCCAATAATACAACTTACTACTAATAATTGGCATTCAAGAAGGATTAACACTCCTCTAATTGTATCTACTTACTCACAATTTCTCAATAAACAAAGAAATCTTCTCCAATGAACAAACAACAAAGAATTCTAACTTCTCAAAATTTTCTCACAATAGAATTCACCCAAAATCACTTGCTTGAATGCTTCTAAAACCTTGTATTTATATTTTCTCTACTTAGGGATGCATGGAAAGGTGAATTGAATTGATTGGGAAGCTCAAACATTTGCAACTGTTGAGATCTCGAATTCTGGAACCATCTCGCACAGGACTGCCGCTTAACGCGGACCGGCGGTTGTGTGACTGTCAACTAAGAAATCCCCTTAACAGAACAATAATGGTTTGGAATGTCATTTGAAGGTTTTTGGATCACCCCCAACATGACTAGACCATCTTATGAAGAAAGAAACAACTGAGAACCTGTAGAGCAAGTACCAAATATGGAGAATACATAGAATTGGGTATTTACAAATCCATTTTTGGATCACAAATTTAATAAAATCACAAATAAATATAAACTTTGGATACGAATTTAATGACAACACATAAACAAATATAGACTTTCATTTACCTATCTCCTTATATGTGTGATTGAGCATTTAATTAAACTTTGTTTCCTATATTTTACATGTTTTATAATGATTAATTCGAGTAGACATAATGTAAAAAAAATTAACACTCATTACCTAGTTAATAAAACACAAGTTTATGAAATGAAACATGACCTAAGGTGAGTTATAATAGAAAGAATCTAAACCTAGACAATGAAACAAAACTTAAAAGTAGGGTTCTATGAAGGGAAATCTAAGCCTAGATAATAAAACAAGATTAAAGACAAGAGCATACAAAGGCTAAGCCAAGACAATAAAATGAGACAAAATAAAATTCCATTGTGAGAAATATTCTAATGGAATTACTTGTATAAATCTGATTATTAGCAGCAATATAACACCAATGAACATGATATTTCAGATAAATGATCTCAATGTGCAAGTAGAATAGCTTAGCCACTTCGAGGGGGTAACCTCCAAACCAAACAATAAGATTCAAATGTTGAATATGATCCTCAACTACCACCTACTAACCCCTATATATATTATTCCTATGCTATGGCCAACACTAAGGTTGACCCACTAATGAAAATATAACATATGTGAAAGAGATACATAATGATAAGAAGTTATTATAGCCAAAAGTCAGCTATATACATTCAATATAAGATATATGATTAAGGGCGTAGTATGCCCCTCCTCTTTAAAGCAACATTGTCCCCAATATTGAGAAGATCTGGATGCTGCTGCAGGAAATTTGCATCCTCCCAAGTTGCATCTTCATTGTCGAGATTTTTCCACTTGATCAAGTACTCAGTGATGACCCTTGTCCTCAATCGCTTAGTGCGTGTTTGAAGGATGCATTCTGGTACAAGGATGATTCTACCCTCTTCATCAAGCTTGGGTAACACTATTTGTGTTGATATTGTCTATCTAATTACCTTCTTTAAGTAAGATACCTGGAAAACTAGATGAATTCGAGTAGCCAGAGGAAGTTCTAGTTTGTATGCTACATTATCAATCTTTTGTAACACTTGATAAGGGCCATAATACTTAGGTGAAATCTTTTTATCCTTTTTCTGTTGTTTTAAGGACATTTTCTTATATGGTTGTAAACGCACAAAAACCCAATCACCGACTTCAAAATGTCTTCCACTGCAATGTTGGTCTGCCTACTGCTTCATGCAGTTTTGTGACATGGCCAAAATCTCCCTGAGACTAGAAAGCACCTCTTGTTGGTGTTTAATATGTTCTTCAACTGCTCGAACATTTGGTTGGACTCTCAAAGATGAAGTGATAGATGGTGGATGGTACCCATATAATGCCAAGAAAGGAGACATTTTAGATGAAGTAAGAAAGGAGGTGTTATACCACCATTCTGCCACTGGTAACCATTAGACCCATCTCGCTTTCTTATCTGACGTAAAATAACGAAGATATCCCTCCAAGCACTTGTTTACCACCTTTGTTTTCCCATCAAACTGGGGATGATAAGAGGAACTACGAGCTAGTTGTGTGCCCAAGCATGAGAACAAGTCAATCCAAAAATTACTAGTAAAGATAGGGTCTCGATCACTTACTATAATATTTGGTGTCCATGTAGCTTCTGAATTGTATCCCTGAAGGTTGTTGCTACTGTACTTGCAACAAATGGATGTGATAAAGCACAAAAATGGGAATATTTGGTGAGTCTTTCCACCACCACCATGATTACATTTTTACCTTCTGATTTAGGAAATCTTGTGATGAAGTCCATAGACACCTCTTCCCACCTCTGGTTAGGAATAGATAGAGGTTGTAAAAGACCTAGGGACTTAATTGTTTTTCCCTTATTTTGCTAACAAACCATGCATTCTGCCACAAACTTTTGGACATCCCCTTTTATCCCTTCCTAGAAAAAATCATGCTTGATTCGATGATAAGTCTTTAAGAAGCCAGAATGCCCCCCTACTGGAGAAGAATGGAGCTCAGATAGAACCCTATTTTTAAGGATTGAATTCTTACATAGATATAATCTATCTTTATACCATAAAGTTCCTCATTTCCATACAAATTTTTCTGACATGTTTGGATCTTGTTGGAGATTTTGAATGAGATTTTTTGTACCTGGGTCATTTTTCCATTCACACCTTGCATCCTCTATCCAATCCTCCTGTAATACAAATATGGCACACAACAATGCCTGGGCAGATTCATCCTTCCGAGATAAAGCATCAACAACTACATTCTCTTTCCCTTTCTTGTATATTATCTCAAAATCATACCCCAACATTTTTTAGACCCATTTCTATTGTTCTTCTGATGATAAATGTTGCTCTAAGAAGTATTTCAAACTATCATGATCTATCTTTACTTTGAAATGCCTTCCCATTATATATGGTCTCCATTGCATGAAGTATTGCTAACATTTCTTTCTCATAAACTGGTTTAGATATATTCTTACCTTTGAATTGGCAGCTCTCAGAGGTAATGGGTCACCCTTCTTGCATGAATACTACCCCCATACCATACCCTGAAGCATCACATTCAACAATGAATGTTTTTGAAAAATCTAGGGTGGCTAGAATTGGAGTGTTGCACATGGTCTCCTTCAACTTCTCAAAGGCCATAGTATCTTTCTCGTTCCAATGGAAAGAGTCCTTCTTCAATAAATTTGTGAGTGACACTGTGATTCTGCCATAATTCCTTACAAATCTATGATAATAACTTGTAAGCCCCAAAAATCCTCGGATATTTTTTAGGGTTTTGGGAACCTTCCATTCAAGCATGGCTTTTATCTTGTTAAGATCCACTTTAACACCTTTATAAGAGACAATATGACCCAAATATTCAACCTCCTTGACACTAAAATAACATTTATAAGGCTTTACATAAAGTTGATGTTGTTCAAGAGTTTCCAACACCTTATTTAAATTATGCAAGTGTTCCTCCCATGTTTTACTATAGATTAATATATCATCAAAGAACACTAAAAAAACTTTCGAAGAAATGGCTTAAATATGGAATTCATCAAGCTTTGAAATGTCAAGGGTGCATTTGTTAGTCCAAAAGGCATTACCAAGAACTCATAGTGTCCTTCATGTGTCTTGAAGGTTGTTTTATGAATATCTTCATCCATGATTCTAATCTGATGGTATCTAGAACGGAGATCAAGTTTTGTAAAGTAAACAACACCATGTAACTCATCTAGAAAATCATCAATTACAGGAATAGGAAACGTATCTTTAACTGTGTACTTATTGAGTTCCATGTAATCTGGACACATGTGTCAATTGTCATCTTTTTTCCGTACCATCACTACAGGAGAAGAGTAGGCACTCTGACTATGAGGAATAAGTCCTGCTTCTAACATCTCTTGAACTATCTTCTCAATCTCACTCTTTTGCATATAGGTGTACCTATAAGGTTTGATGTTGGGTGGTTGACTCCCTAGTACTAGCTGGATGGCATGGTCATGGTCTCTTTTTGGAGGAAAACCCTTGGGCATTTCTCCAAACACCACTGAGTGCTCATCTATAAATGCTTACATATCTGTGGGTATAAATGTATTGGAATGATGTGCTTCCAATGAAAATATTTGTGCCACAAACCCTTCTGCACCTTTTCCAAGAAATTTTTGCATCTTATGAGAACTTACCATCTGTGGGGACTTTGCTCTTAGTCCTTTTAGTTTAAAATTCCTCCCTTCTGACTGAAATTGCATGAACAACTCTTGGAAATTCATTTCAATGGTTTCCAAGGTGGTAACCCAATGAACTCCTAACACAATGTTTGCTCCTCCCATGGAAATGTCATACATATTGCTAGTTAGCAAGTAATCTCCCATGGAGAGATTAATGTTATGGCATTTTCCTGAGACACTAATAGTTTTCCCATCAGTGATCATGACTTGACATTCTAGAGCTAGATAAACAAAGCAGTTCAAGTGTACCGCCAACTTATGATTGATGAAGTTGTGAGTACTTCCCAAATCAATCAACACTGTTACCCTATGTTTTTTTAAGAATCCAACTACTTTGAGAGTTTAGGGAGTGCTAATACCAAAAATTGCATGGCATGATATTGTTGGTTGGGGATCTCCTAATTCCTCCTCTGGCTCTACCTCTTCGTCTTCTTCATTTTATTCTTCTTCAGTAGGCCCCTCAATGTAGAACAACTTCTTTTCATCACACTTATGTCCTAGTCCAAATTTGTTGTCATGATTAAAACATAACCCTTTGGCTCTCTTTTCTTCAATTTATTGAGGTGTCAGTTTAATTGGCCAAGGGAATGATGGTGGAAGGGTGCTACAATATCTTATATTACTAACAGTTTGTTTCCTACTGGAATGAAATTTTTCCTCTGCCCTATGTGCCATGATCATAGAGTCTGAAACCTTATGAGGATTAAACATACGCACCTCAGTCTCAATTTTTTCTTTGAGACCCCCAAGAAATAAGTCATTCAAATTCTCTTCAGGAATATTTTCCACCCATAAGGAAAGGTTTTTTAATCGATGGATGTAATATTTTACTGTTCTTGTTTGTCTGAGATTTGCTAATTGACTAAAATAATTCTCTGACACATTAGAACTATAGTGTAATTGCAAATCTTCGGTGAAGACTATCCATGTAACATTGAGGCCACTCTTGTTCCTTTGAGCACATAACCATCGATACCAAATGAATTGGTTAGGTTCAAGATATAACGATGCCATGGTAACCTTTGTCCTGATGGAATCTGATGAAGATCAAATAAATTCTCCATCTAGTTAATCCAATTGAGTGGATCCTTTCCATCAAACTTACGCATTTCCACTTTTGGAATCATGTTACGAGATTGCAAAGTGTTTGTATTTGGATTAGTCATGTTTACAGATCCACCCTGGCTAGTTTGTCTATTACTTTGACCTGAAGATCCACCCTAGTTAATATGAGTATGATTGAGTTGTGGTTGATTAGGAAAGATAGGATGAACCATGATATTGTAACTAAATTGGTGAATGAAATCATCCAATCGTTGTCCAATCTTGTTTACATCTTCTTTGTTGGCCACTCTACCCTCAAGGTTTCGCAACTCTAACTCAAGATAGCTGACCTTATGGTAAGTTGAAGTAAACCCTAACCCTGAGGAATCTTTAGATACCCCTTCTAACTCTAACTCCTCAACTATTATCTCATCCTTATCAGGGGTTTTACCTGGAGTGATGGGATTCTTTTTACCTCTTGTCGAAGGCCTAACCATGATGCCCCAAAATAGTAAGCTTTAAGGATCGAGGTTGAAATTTAGGTTTGGGATTTCAATAGGAATTCAACCAAATTTTATAGTCAAACTAATTTTTAATATTCTTTCTAGAAATGTAAATACCTTTGAAAAATTCCACAAATTTCACCCTAGGTAGCCAAATTATGAAAAAACATAAAACCACTATAAATTTTTCAAACCAAGTCAAAAATTCTTAAAGTTTGGAGGGGAGCTTACTTGACTGATTTCACAACACCAAAAAAAAAAATTACAGAAAAATTCGCTATCTATTTTGATATATAGACGAACCTTCACAATTAGGGTTTGACACAGTGCTAGCCAAGTTCAAGCTCTGATACCACTTGTAATGGAATTACTTGTATAAATCTGACCATTAGTAGCAATATAACACCAATAAACACAATATTTCAGATAAATGATCTCAATGTGCAAGTAGAATAACTTAGCCACTTCAAGGGGGCAACCTCCAAACCAAACAATAAGACTCATATGTTGAATATGATCCTCAACTACTACCTACTAACCCCTATATATACTATTCCTATGCTATGGCCAACACCAAGGCCAGCCCACTAATGAAAATATAACATATATGAAAGAGATACATAATGATAAGAAGTTATGATAGCCACAAGTTGGCTATATACATCCAATACAAGATATATGATTAAAGGTGTAGCAAATATAAGCTTAGAGAATATAAAAAGACCTAAAATAAGATCACAAGAGGTGGTTGTCACTTTTTCTTTTGTTTCAAACCATTTAATTCAATTTATATTTTATTTTTACGTCGAAGGCGTCACCCCATATGTGAAAGGCCCTTCCAGTCATTTCGGCGACTATGTTAAATTTGATGGCCTTTTAGATGTTTTTCAAGGCGTTTAAAGTTTACGACTATTTTGAAGGTTGCGACAGGCATCCAAACGTTTTTTGTGTTTTTTTGCATTTTGTAGATGCATGCTTTATTTGTGATTAGTTTAGGGTTTTCCATGAAAAATAACGTGCAGTTACTATTCTATTGTGAGGAAAGTTTTTTTGCATTATGGTAATAGTAATCGAAAGTTGCCACATCAGATTTGCAAGATGCCCTGGAACAGTAAGTCGGTTTCCCCCTTTTCCTAATTTATTCATCAAGGGTTGGTTTTATCAATGTGGGTCTTAAAAATTTAGTGAAATTGACTATGGTTGAAGCTGCATCCTGATTTGGATACACAGTTTGAAGTTCAATGAAAATAATGGTTTAGGGTTTAAGTATATTTGACTGTGTTTGAGATTATCTTATCTTGTGCATGCCTTATAAATCGGCCCTTCCATTCTAATTTAATGGAATTGGGTCTTGTTCCATATTTTCATTCCTTGTGCTCTAAATGATGATTTAATCATGGCAAAAAATCTCTATTCAGTGGGGTTTATAGCCCTCTTGACTTCTCTCCATGCAACCCAAGTTTGTTCATAAAGTCCAAAACTCTTTACTTTAGAAAAGGGTGATATGAGCATCAAGCTGACAAATTTGGAGGCCACTATATTGTCTGTAGTTGTCCCAGATGCCAAAGGTAAATATTGGATGTTGCTTTAAATCCAAATTGAGGAAGTGGGTATCAGTTTTCAATAATCATAGTCATTCTTTTGGCCACACAAAGTATATTTCTCTTAACAATGAATACTTGAAAACAATATTTGACACAGAAGCTTTACACAGAAACAAGACGATGCTTATGTATTTTATTAATATTAAAATCAAGCATTACAGACAAATGAGAGTGCTGCAATATTTATAGATATTGGACAACTTCTATCTCATCCACAATATATGGAAACAAATCATATAATCTGAGAAAATATGCATAAATGGCATATTGCCCCTGACTGCCCCTATTTCCCCTCATGGAAATCATTCGGGAACAAAATATGCAAGATAAAACATGATCCCACAAACATTGGGATGAGAACACTATCACTTAGTTAACTAACAACTAAGGATAAGTAATACCTATTGACATAAGTGTAAAGTATTTTAATTAAATACTTTAACTTATTACATTTATTCAAATATCAACTAATGATGAATTAAGCTAAGTTTTATTCCTAAGAATTTCATTATATTTCTGTTTTGTTCTTGGATTTGACTCATTTGATTCAGATTTAATTTATTGTGTTTGTTACTTTAAATCAATGCATACATAATGACACTTTGGACCCTTACTTTGGTGCAATTTTGGGGCGAGTAGCTAACCATTTGACTACCAATGATGGGAATAATACACTCCATGGTCAGTTAGTGTCTGCTTTCATTTATTTCAAAAAAAATTGATTATATTTTTGGCAAGAAGTCTACATTGTTTAATGTAAATTTTGTTGATTGATGTTTGTTAGGATTTCATGGTGATTTTGATTCATATGTTGTTTAATGTAAATTCTGTTGATTGATGGTTGTTAGGATTCCTAATGATCTTGATTTATATGTTGTTTAATGTAAATTATGTTGATTGATGGTTGTTAGGATTCCCTTGATGTATATGCTACATATACCATAACTTGAATTAAGGAGTTGACACTTGTTATGAGGGCGATACCCATAAATAAGCCCACTCATGTGTGTTTGGCGCAACATACTTATTGGAACCTTGTAGGCCATAATAGTAGCATAACCATACTTGATAACAAAGTGAAAATATGGGCTTCCTCTTATATTTCAGTGGATCAACATCTTATTCCAACAAGGGTTGTTGTGCCTGTAAAAGGAACACCCTATGATTTAAATAAAGAGACCACTATTGAGAGCAAAATAAATAATGTGTCTGGAGGGTATGATATAAATATGGCTCTGGATCCTCTAAAGAAGAACCCTGGTTTGAGACATGCAATTAGAGTGAAGGATGATTTCAGTGGTAGGATTCTAAATTTGCGGACAACGACTTCGGGCTTGCAATTTTACAGTTCCAATATGCTGAAGATGACTATGGGAAAGGGAGGTGAAATCTATGGGAAATATTCATCCTTGGCCTTGGAGACCCAGACCTTCCCTAATGGTGTCCACGACCCAAACTTTCCCAATACAGTTTACAAACCAGGGAAAATCTATCACCATACTATGGTGTATAGATTTTCAGTGCAGAAGTAGTCATCGCATGTTCAATATTAAGGATAGGTGACATGGCTTCTCAATCTATCTAATGAATTATATTGTTTAAAGTTAGTACAACATTGCCATTGAGAACAATTTTTTAATATTGTTTTTGAGGAGAAAATGTATAGGATTTTCTTTTATGAAATAATCTTTCATTGGTTTTCTTCAATTTATCAATTTATTGACTTGCTTTTTATAATATGACATTTGTATGGGATCAGTTGGTATGATCAGATACTAGGAACTTTCTTAGGAGCAGGCATTGACAACATCAACCTTAGAACTCTAGCAACATCGTGCATAGTGGGTCTATCAGAGGGTCATTTCTTGGTTCACAGCAAGGCCATCTAGAATATTTTTCTTACGATCCCAAGATCCCTGCAGGTTGTTGCAACTTCTGTATCAATAGGTTCTACTGTATTCTTGCATTTCATGGTGTTTTTTTACTTCAGATTGCATTGTTGTGAGTCTATGACCCATTATTTTTTCTCTCTTCCATTATGCTTTTACATCACATTGAATGGTGTGCATTGGGTTATTTCCTTGCATTCTTCCATTTTACTGCACATTATATTGGATTCTCTTCCACTGTAGTCAAAAATGTATTTTATCCTTTAAAAAGGTTGGCTCGCATTTTTTAGAAGTTAGGTAACTGTGGATATTTCTAGCCTTCAAAACTCTATGTTGCCCTTTGTTAGAGGAATAATGAGTGTCTTGAGTACTTGTTTCACAATGACATCTATTGCAACCTTTAGAGGTCGTTATGGATTCTTGTTCAACAACGCCGATGCTTTATCAGGTTTGATGTTCATAATAGGTGATCATTGTAATTGTTTCTATGAACAAAGACTACACATACCATATGGGGTTTTACAAAAATATCCTTTTTACCATTTTTGCAATTGAAGGCATGATTAGGATCTTGTGATGGTGAGAAGGCTTCAACAGACTTCAACAGTAACACAATCTATTGAATTGGTCGAGCGGGAATGCATGCATAATGGATATTGATGATGGAAAGATTTTGAGACAAAATACAACTCCTATAGAAAAAGTATATACCATAAAACCCTAATGTGTTGTGCAGTCCACTTTGATCATTGTTGATGTTGTGGGATTAGAAAATGATATCATTTGAAGGGTTATACTTATCAGGCTATCATGTTTGGGTTTTAGCTTTTATAATATATATGTTCTTCATGAAACTAATTAGTAAGTCTCTACACGTACATGTTAGAAGGTGTTGGACCTTAAAGTTCATTTGATTGGTATTTTTATTCTCTTGCTTAAAAACTGTTTACGATAAACCTAAAATATATTTAGGAGAAACAATATCTTACAATGTATGTTTTTTCATACTCAAAATATCCTTTGTAAAAAGTGACATAAAACACAAAGGAAAGTTTTAACCAACGACCTCAAGGTCCCGTTGATTAATTTCACAACTAATGACTCGTAGTATAATGACGTTACATACATGAATAAGGGAAACCTAATCTGATACATACACAAGCATACATATATGTGCTAAAAATGAGATCAAAACATCCATAACGTATAATAAAAACAAGCAGTGGAAACACATAACAATATGGGACATAATATGTAATCAATTCATTAGCCTTTCTTAATTGAGGCCAGGTTTTTGAGGTTAGCTTGCCCTGATGGAGCACAACCCTTTTTTTTTTTTACAGAAAACCCAATTAAAAAATACAACACAATGTCTCTTGATCTTCGAAATTCCTGATTGCACACATGTACAACACCTAATCTTATTTGTATAACCTATTTGACCATTTGTATCCCTAACATTTGCTATAACTCGCTAATGTACTAATTCCTTTATAAATTATGAATGATTAATTGCCCAAACATCATCCCTAATAATCATCAAAGAAAAGTGTATGTCCTTGTATAGTGAAGACCCCCATTATGATTGAAGTCACAATACAATCAAAACCCATTTTGTCAATTGGTGTTGATAAAACCTTGTTATGTACCCTGACAATACATAAAGCACTGTAACTCATATGGATAGTCCACTTGGATTTAAGTCCCTATGTAGCCATCTCCCACTACATAGCTCAAATGTTGCTACATTGCCTTAGTCTGATTTTTCATACCTATGAGGAGACACCAGATCTTGCTTCCATTTAAAACAATCCTTTTTAGATGCCCAAGCTTTCAGTTATAACGCTTATTTTTTTCCCTCACGTTTACTTTTTTTTAATTCTTTATTTGCAAATACTTCTACTTTGAATTCTTTACTGTGTCCACTGGTGTTTCTGACTTCATGCCTTTTACCTTTGTTGTTAGTGGTTGGTGCTTAGAAGGCTCTAAATGACTTTGGTAGATTGTGGCCCATTTTTAAAAACATCAAATCACATCTCTGATAATCAACTTTCTCTATTTGTGTATTCCTTAGAAGCACCACCTTGCCTTCTTCTTTTTATACTACCCAAATTTTCACTTACTAAAAATCTCCAAAATTTGGTCCAATATGTTCTTTGCGTAAAAATATACATTTTTTTCTAAAGACTCAAGGGATAAGAATACACAATTTTGACCCCCAAGACAGATGATACGTCTAAATTGGGCACACCCCTTATCAACATCGACTACAGAAATAATAACTATCCCTCTAAATCAAATAACATATATCGTTCAGCGTTCACATTGCATTGTATACATGGGATTGCTAGTTTTTAAACTATGTAATTTCCCAACCTTAGTGACTCAATCATAAAAATTCATAACTTGGACCAAAATTCAAATAAAGGTTCTGCCCACGTGTGAAATCAATACACCATAACGAAAAACTCCTCCTGATTAAAAACGTGCACACAGACATATAAATTCAGAGTCAGACAAAAGATTTTCTTTCATTAGTTTATTATTACAGACTAATTTTCTTTCATTAGTCATGACTACAAATTGTAGTACCCTCGATGCAGCAAAGAGATGCAGAAGTGAAGCTGAATTATCTTCAGTTTCTTCGTTTTCTCCCCGGCAGAAATGGACTTGTCAAGCGCTTCAGGCCAGAATGGGAGGAATTGGGACTCGAACCGTGACGAGTCTCAGTATATTTCTGACGCTGATCGAGTTAAGATAATGGCGATGAGAGACATTGTTGAGAAAGATTGCCCCCGCTCCAAGGTCAGGATAATTTTATGTTTAAGAATGTTTTCCGCATTTTCTCAAACAGACCTGGTGAAATTTTGCTGGCATTTTGGCATTTTAGTACTGGTATGGCTATGGGAACCAAATCTCTAGGAGCCATTTCCAATTAAGGGTTTTCATGGATTTTTTTTATGCTCAAATTTTCATGAGAAGTTATTGGCCAGAATTTAAAAGTAAATAGAGTCCGAGGTACTACGTCCTTTAAGCTCGCGGGAAAATTTCAGCAGGGAAAGTCTGTGCACCACATCGTTGAACTGTAACATAGCAAATAATAGAATTTTTTCTTTAAATTGTGGAGCAGATTGTGTGGGGAGAGCATTTTAGGGGAAAAGGAAAAGGAAAATGAAAGGAGAGGTCCTTTAAAGGTCCAATATGCCTCACGCCCTGTGTATCTGACTGTATTTGGACTGCAGTGTCGAAATAAGAGGGATTTGGCGTACATTCCATAATTGCTGTAGGATTCGAACTTGTGACTTTCTTCTCAAAAACACAATTTATTCACCCGTAAGCCTTCGCAGAGATATTGATGCACTTGTTAATGAAGTTATAGGATTTGTTTTTTGCCAAATGGCAAGCACAGGGAATGTACTCTTTCTAGAAATTTTTATAAAGATATATAAAAATAGTTACTGATTGAAATTTTGAAGTAAATGTGCAAGATATTTCAGGATTAGGTATTTTGAAAATTCAATCAACAACTACATAAAAATTAGCAAATTGATACACCTCAATTCTTGGTATTAAGGTGAAGAAGGTTGATTATTTGTGGACGGATGTTTATCCTCCAATAAGGAATTCTGGAACACGAGCAAACAGAAGAATTGTTTGAAGCATGGGACTATTTTCCTGTAAAGTCGTACAACATTGTTGCAGTACATGCACTGAAAATTACAGTATGCCCCTCCACGGGATCACTATATTAGGGAATGTTTTTATATTAAAAGTGTATTTTTATTAATGCAACAGAATAGTACAATGCTAATCATACAAAAAAACAGGTGGAAGGAATCACACCCAGAATGTCAAACACATCGAGCTACAAAAAAGAGAATATCAAATGCATCAGTTATAATATAAAGGTTCAAAAACCCAAAAACACACCAAAACATCATCTTTTGGTGGAACGAGTGACCAGGCAGAATGACAGAGTACAAATCTGAATTATGTCACAAATGCAGAAAATGGAATGCTTCCATGATGCATTATTTACACTCACAAGTAGGGAAATTATAATATTGGAGAGACTCTAGAAATTGTCTAATTCTTCTTATCTTTCTAAATTTTAATCTCGATTCCCAATGCAAAATAAATCGAAGGACTTCATAACTATCAAATCGAATTTTGATGCTCTGAAAAAATTATCTGACTTCCAGGACGGGACTGAACTCTTGCATGGTTTACATAAAACCTAAGGGTGAAAATACTATTTTTTTGGGATGAAAAAATGCAACATATTCCACTTGCATGACACTGACCTCAAAATCCTTTGGCCATGGTCCCATGCATACTATTAGGATAGAGACATATCATAGATAAAAGGATATATGAAACTACATCTGAAATGGTCTTCTACAGTTCTGTGGCATAATAACACGGTGGGTTCACTAGGAGGTTTGGAAGCGATCCTTTTAAAACCCATTGAAGCTATGGTGCTATGTCAATTGTAACAGATGTAGATCATGTCTTCATTCTCCTTAAACTTGCCTCTAATTGGTTCACAGCTGGTTATTTCTATTAAGTTTTAATCCCGGATTCATTATATGATATTAAGATTATCTTCCTTGGATTCATCAAGTAGTGGCATAATGGAAATTGGTGTCTCTTGTTAGTGGGAAGTTCAAGCTTCAAATCTCACTCTGTGTTAAGATGGCCCACTACTTGATGGATTCCTCTTTAATGGGGTGCCACACTAAAGCAGTTTATCCGTGCGTTCAGGCTGGTGATCCTGTGCACCCTAAGCAAGAAAAAGATTTAACTACTTTGGCATTTGATGGTTTAGGTACATTTTCCTATTTAATACAGACTTTGGCAGTCTTTTATGGATTTGGTTAGATTTTTTTCTGGTATTTACAAATGTACTTTCTAATTTCTATATACCTAAATTTTGTTGTGATTGTCTTATATACACATTTATCTGTTACATCACCTATATCTCTCATACCTGGTGGCTTTCATGTAGGTTGCAGATGATGCTACTCTTCGGCGTTTTTTATATGCTCGAGATTCCAATGTGCAAAATGCTTCTGAGCTATATATAAAGTATAGAAAATGGAGACAAACTTTTGTACCCGATGGTTATATTTCAGAGACAGTGATCAGAAATGAACTTAAGAAGAACATGGTCTGTATGCAAGGATCTGACAAAAAAGGAAGGCCAATTGCAGTTGTTTTTTTAAATAGGCACATACCCTGCCATAAGGATTTGGAAAACTTCAAACGTAGGTCACATTTGCAAATGTTGCTAATAGTGCTAGCCTGCTAGGTGGCTATTTATGATTCTAAGATCTTAAAAAAATTGGTTCAAACAAATTCAAGTAGAATTTATCTTATGATATTCATCTGCATTTATGCTGTAGTAATGTGATCTTGTCAGTCCCGTAAAATTGAAATTCCTTTATAAATGTTGTACAGGTTACTTTGTCTACTGTTTCGACAAAATGTCTTCTAGGTATTCTTCTATTTAAGAATCTTATTTGTTTTTGTTCGTTCTTTCATTGTCAATGTAAAGAAGCTCTATGGTAAAATATATATTTTTCATCACTTGATCTTTAATAAGATATTTGCATTTGTGCAATTACTACAGTGCATCAAGAGGACAGGAAAAGTTTGCCATCATAGGAGATCTTGAAGGATGGAAATACAAGCATATGGACATTCGTGGATACCTTGCAGTTCTTGAAATCATGCAGGTTGTATCGTCTGCAAATTTTTGAAATATAGAGACTCAAATTTAATATTACTTGTGATTTTAAGCTCTTATGCTATCTAAAATATAATGAGCAAGGCTTCTCAGCTAAATGCACGTATTTAATATGTAGGAGTGTAACTATAAACTGCTGTTGCTTGGTATCTGTTTTTCTGGTTTTATATTTTCTTATATTAATTACTATGGTCTATCAGTAAATTGGCAGAAGTTTACAATGATTGGTCCAGGTTCGATTGTCTCCTTTGAGTTTGATTCTCTTTGGCCAAGAAAAAGGGCTTCATATAATCAAAATAATATGGTTTACCTATCCGTAGTTTTGTAGTATCCTGAAGGAAAATCAAGTTTGTGGAGGCAGGTATGAATATATCCATAGACCTCAATGATCAGACTGCATAAAATCTGAAACAGAGGGGGACTAGGTATAAATAGGGTTTGAAGATGTTGCTAAGTTCTAACCTTGTAAGGATTGTACCCTGGGAAGAAGCATGAAAACTAAATGATGTGTTGTTTGGTTTAGGTGTAGTGGGATGAATGTTGCCAATTGGTGGAGGAAACCATAAAAGTTGCAAACCCCACAAGAGAGGAACCAGTCCTGCTCATAAAAACTCTAGCAAAGTCATGGTTGTGGTACAAGAGATGTCATATCTGCACAATTTTTTTGTTTTTGTTTCTTGAAAGAATTTTAATAGAGTTGTCCTCGTAACTTTGAATATTTTGCTTGCTAATACTTGAGGACGCATCCTCAATTTTTTGGGACCGGTAATCACATTCCCTCTCCTTGTTTTGAGGATTGGAGAAGGGTACGAGGGCATCTCTAGCATTAAGCTTCAAAATTTAAAGGGGATGTTGGGAGGAAGTTTTGGGGTCATCCCTTGCTGAGTAGGATTGTACAACTAGGATTTATTGGATGGATGCATTCGTAGATATTACTCAAGTGTCGGGGCACTTCTTCCCCCCACGTATGTCCTGCCCCTTGCATGGGATGTCCAAACATCCTTGGAATGCTCTTGTTTACTGTGGGGAATGTCCAGGTCACCAGGTCACACTAATATGCTCTCAACTCTTGTTCAGGGGACATTTGAGCCTCCTCGGGATGCTCTTGACCCTCACAGGGTATGTCTAAACTGCCTAGGATGGGAAGGGGGGAAAGATGCATGTGCGTACGAAATACACCTGCACCTCCTTGCCATAAAAAATCCATTTTGAAAAGAAAAGAAATCATGCATTTTTAAGGGTCCCCGTTGACCCCATTAGCCCTCGTGTGCTCTCTTGAAATTTGGGGGTATCTCTTTGCATCCTTGTCGATCTCATGACGCTTGTGTGCTTGTCCACATAACTTGGTTGAACCTAATTTTACTTTTTATCTTCTCTGTTCTCAATTGCAAGTCTAAGTGTCAATCTTTCACTTTTAGGTGCAAGTTTCTAATTTGATTACTTGATGAATTGAGAGTGTGGCTTGCTTCCCCACTATTGTGTTTCAAATTGCCACTTTCTTTGTGCTGGTTTGAAACCTTTAGATTTCCTATATAGTTTCGGCCTTCGACAACAAATTATAATCTTATGTGCCTCCATCTCAAGGTAGGCTAAGAGATTGACACTCTCATGTATGAATTGATCTCCATTTATCAAATGTCTTGGTCCCACATTGGCAAGTGGGAACAAGTTCACCCTTGGTTCTTGTTAAGTATTACAAAAGTGTGAGTAACCAACTCCTGTCCCTGTCCCATTTCTTGAATCATGTATATACTTGATTTCGTTATGCAAAAAATCTGCTCCCCCCTATTTGTCATGATTTGCTTCTTCTAGAAACCAACCATGCATTTTGCCAGTTTTAATGCTATCGAAGTGGCTTGCAAATATGCTTTGACCAAAGAGAAAAGAGGAGAATCCAGAGGTAAATACTGCACAGGATGACATTGTTCTACATACTGGTGGCGGAGGAACATGTTATCGACAGAAAAAGAACCAGTCACATTTGAAGAGGAAACAAGAAGGAGGTTGTAATGGAGACTATGATAGAAGCAGAAGAGAATACAAATTTGGAGGAACCTGCCACATTATGTTCATCACCTAGCAACAATCCTAATACCTTATGGATATATAACTTAGCCTGTCCAACATCTAAAAGATCTGTTGACATGGTGAATTTCATGCCTTAAGTAGGGGTCGCTGAGGGATGGACACTAATAGTTATAGAAGGGTCAATCACTCTTGACATCAAGTTTAACCCTTAATGCACGGTAATAGTTAGAGTTGTAGTTTGTTAATTTAGACTTTATTAATCAGAGAAGGTCCATAATGAAGAGTACCTAAGAACACAAAGAAGAAGATGGGATGGAGATGTGGAGCTTGTAGAGCACTTGTGCTTTGATTCCTCGTGATAATAGAATTTGGAACACTGTGCTCACTGCTCCTGGACAAATCTACATAATCAATGGTGTTGGTGAGGCCAACATTTCTCCATTTTCCACAATCTCTTCTCACATAGGAAATCCAGCTTCAACACTTTCCCCTCTTCCATGTAGTCTTCTTGTCCATAAGATTCTTCTCCCGAAACCAACAAGGCTTGTGTCATCTTCTCTCCATATGCAGCAATCTAAGAAAAGTTTTGTGCAATCATGCCAAGATTAGATAAATAAAAGATTAGGGGAGTTCCAGGCGCATCCCTTACTCTCTTCCTTTAGTTTCTCCAAAATAAGAAGCGTGGGCACATATGTCAGGTTAAATACAAAAATATGCTTGTGCAGAGAATTTAATAAAGAATTTCGTAGTACCCAGTTGTTAATCGTGTTATCTATTAACCCCAATAAATAAGTTATGCATTAAATATATACATCCATGGTTCTCCCATATGCAATAAACATAGCAACTACATGATCTCAGCCGTCACCTTTGCTTTCTTGGTCTTCAAACTCATGTTTACTGCTTTGTCACATTGCACCTCCCTTACATTGTAGTCATTATCCTTGCAGAGCTTCTCCATGTACCTTGATTCATTTCTTCTCCAAGGTGTCAGTTTGGGCGGCTTTTTAAAATAAACTCCCTCATCGGGGATCCTCAGAAATGTCTAAAAGTCCTTTGGTTCAAGATGAATGATGATTTTGGAGAGGTTTTGAAGGCCTATTCATATCCTATCATCGATGTATGTCATATTTGTGCACAATTCAGCTTACTTCTCATGCGGTACCGTTGCAAAGTAACATGATCCCGTCATCATGTAGAGGAGCGCTTGAGTGTCATAGGTGGCTTTGCGTAATAGCTTTGAGCTTCCCAAAATGGCCCCATCCTTAGTGTTAAGTGATCCCTATATTTTCATTAGGCTGTCGTTATTTTCTCCATCAACGTCTGTATAAAATCAGGCTTTAAGATAGGTCTTTTCTCTCTCTTATATATTTAGACTGGAACACAACCTTTGCTATTTTAGAGGATGGTTTAGTCAACATAGACTTGTAACTGTGTTAGATGGCATCACTTAAAGGTTATTTGCTGTCCACCCCAGGCTGGTTTGTTTAGCTGCATGAGGGGCCTCCTAGTTGTGCATACTGAATCATCACTTTCAGATTTATTACACAGATGCTCAGTGTTGAAGTTCATCATATCTGTGTATCTATACTTGCACATGCACTGTGATGCTTTTTAAATTACTTCATGCCTTCTTGTGTATCTTGAATATCATAGACTTAACTGCAGACCTCATAAAATTATCATTTACACTAGACATGAAGCTTTAAGCTTTTAAGGATATAGGAAGATATTTTGCTAGTATACCATATGGTTTGTTTGGCAGAGAAGAGACTGTCACTTTCTGAAATACTGTTTGGCTGTAGATTTGAAGATTTATTGATTGATTCAAATGAATTTGAAAATGAGGGCCTATCGATCACAGAAATATAATTAGAGTAACTGGTGTTATGCCTCTATTCATAGCAAATTGCATGACTATTAATTCTTTACAATAAACCATGAAAATGGAGGCAATAAAGAACTTATACTCTCTTTTCCTTTAACTTTTTATTGCTTAATAGTACGTCTTTTTTGCTTGTTTGTACTAGAGGTTTACTCTAGCTTTATTGTTCCGAAGTCTAGAAAGTTAAGGAGAATGGACATAATTATAGTCATTTCTCGATTCCAATCCAATGCATTTGAAATGTGCAGAGTTACTATCCAGAGCGCTTAGGGAATCTGTACCTTATTCATGTTCCATATGTATTCTGGGCAGCATGGAAATTAATATATCCTTTTATCGACAAAAAGACGAAAGAAAAGGTACTTTATACTCTAAAACTAGGCAGTTCAAATTATGATCATGATATTGCTCTCTCTCTCTCTCTCTCTCTCTCTCTCTCTCTCTCTCTCTCTCTCTCTGTGAACGTATAAAACCTTGATAAAAAACAATTAAGACCTCTACACAAATTAACATGATGATTAGAAACTTGGATTGGATAAAGGTCTGTAGGGAGTTTTTGTTGAAAAAGATCCTTAATCGATATTATCAGAAACTCGTTATCTTGTACAATCTTCAATTGTATCACCGTAAGCTTGTCTCTGGTCATTATCCCAACATCCATATGAAGCCTGTCTAGAAGAGCATAGCGAATCTGTATTAAATATGTTCATAGGCATGTTGATTGACCACTCCATTAAACCAATCTTTAGTGTTGGCCATTTTGTGGGGATAAGCATCCACATATCTGGTTATGTTCTATTGTGCTCACTGTGGATGACGGTGCACATCTTTTACATTTTCCAATCTTAAGAATCCTGGCTAATACTTCTTGCTATCCCCTTGTCTAGGTGCACTTTTCTTCTATCCCGCTGCTTCCAACAGACAGGATGAAATGTTTTGGGTGTATGCCAAGATTTGGGGATTCTGTTAATTTAGTTTCCTTCTTGTCATCTTCCCTCTTCTTTTTTCATTTTTGAGGATGCTGATGTCAGTCAACATGGTGCTGGTGTAAGCCAAGTCACACTGATATCATCCAATCTGCATTTGTAAATATTAATGAAATTTACCAATATTCATCAATCCCAAGGGAATTCATCATAATGTTTTTTTGATTTGTCTCTACTTTCTGCTGGGCATTAGAGGACTTCTGAGAATGTGTGCTCTAAGCATTAGATGACATTAGTGCTAATGTCAGCAGTGCAAAGCTGGCGTAAGTAGCTTTAAAAAAAACTCAATAAATGGAAGAAACCTATGTTTACATCCCTCATAAATGTTCTTTCACACAGTAAGACCTGGATTTGCTTCCTTGGTGGGGTTTTTTGAATTTGTGCACAATAAATATCTACCAGATCAGCCCTCACACTTACAAGTATGAATTGTTGTTGGAAAGACTTCAAAAAGGTACTATGGTAAAATTTGTTGGAATTAAAGTCAAAACTCTGTGTGTTTCAGGTGGATAAACAAATCATCCATACGTTAAATGCTAAAAAAAACCGATACGCCTCATTCAATTATTTTATACTTAGATTATCTGGATATGCTGTACTTTGCATTTACACATATTTCTATACTCTCTTTTACCATACCATTCAATGTGTACATTTACTTTTCATACCGGCCAAATATCTTGCCGATGGGCCATATATTTTTCATAAAGGCCATCTACTTTGTAGCCATATATCTTATAGCAAATTACTTAAAACATAAATGAGCAAAACATATATTTTTTATACAGGCCATCTACCTTGTAGCCACAATAATTCTGTTTTGTCAGGTTATGTTTCTCTTTGTCCAAAATTTAAAAGCCTAGGTTCTTAGCTTGAAGTTTATTTTCTGAATACCCTTTCTGTGCCAATGCTCTCTTCTCTGTGCAATCGTTGAAGTCTATTAAGCAATCAATATCCTCTCATCAAGTTTGTTCAATTTGTATAATCTTGCTTGCAGTCTCTCTTCATTACCCGACTTATTATCAACGGTTATTTTTAGACTTGGCACAAGGAACTCCTTTGAAACAACTGTTCCCTGTCCACACATCAGCTTGAAGGCAGTATGGTCTGCAGTTACTGTGTATGTCATCTTGTAGACCCATAAAATTTCTTGTATCTTCTCTCTCAATCATTGCCTTTGATACCACACATCTTCAGCATGGCAGAGATCAGAACTTTGTTTGTGGTCTTTCCCTGTCCATTTGTTAATGGGTGGTATGGAATTGATAGTGAATGGGATATCTTAAATTCCTTATTAGGTGGCGAATAATTTGGTTAATGAAAATTTACTTCAAGGCACTAGAAGATTAGAAATCGAAGACATTCGACATACCTAGTTTTGATGAAATCTTTGAAGAAAAATGTGTGCAACTATGGAAACATTAGAGATAAGTATAGGACCAGCTTCTTGAATCTCTCATTCATATTGAACAGGTATGCAATGTCATGCATACCTTGAAGATGAATTAAAGTCAAAGGTTGTCATCATTGTCAAGTTAAAATGGATACAAAAATTGCCACATTGAAGGAGAGTAGAGAAGAATTCTGGAAGGAACTGAACTCACATAAGCATGTATGATGTGATAAAAAGGCAAGTTTATGTTGGACATCACATTGTGTTTGCAAGCTAATGTGAGTAACACCTAACCCACTTTTTCAAGATTGAGACTTGTATGAACTTGAATGATGTTACTTTCATCTAAAGCCATGCTGAAGGACAGTGATATGATTAGCCTACCTGCTTAGCTTTACAGGTAGTACCCACCATGCTTGGAGACAGTTTCTGATGGGTGACTCTACAAAAATAGTTCCTAACCATTTTTTCTTGTGTTCATCCCTCAATGCCAATCTTGTATAATACAGTGGAAGCTTCATCAACATCAGAAAACGTTGATCCCACTTCTAAATAGACAAAGGATCCAGAGTATATTTTTATAATATATATATATCAAGACTTTACTAAGTCTTCCTATTCCTTAATATGAAATAGAGTTTTGGATGCACACATGTACAAAATCCACCTGCCTTCTAGGTTCAAAATCATATCTACGCATTCATACATTAATTCAGAACCCATGCAATTAATGAAGACGCACAAAGTAGTATAGGATAATGCCATACTATGTTAGTTCATTATCTTACGTTCTCAGCATTTTCTTGGAAGTATTTTTGCCTTCTGCTAGCACCTGTTTGCAGGATTTTTGTTCCTACTTACTCTATTAAAATTTAATATATCTGCTCTTTTATAAAAAGGATAAGTCATGCCACTCTAAATCCTACTACTCATTCTTAAACCTATAGTATAAACAGTGTATACATGGTTTAAAATTCAATAAAAACAACACCAAGGAATCAACTGCCTGTAGAACTTCCAAGATCTGTTAATGTCATCTCATGAGCATAAAAGAATAATAAATATCCTTTCTGCTAAAAAGACCCATATGACATAAGTAGAAATCTTTTATCTTTCCAAGAATTTAATAATTTTTCATTACCTTGAACCATGCTGCAAGCTCTTAGAACGCTCAAAGGTATGGTTGAGCACCGCTTTTTCCAACACAACCCTCTTCAAGGGGATGATTTCATTCGTATACCCGAATTTTAGATAATACAATGTCATTGCTAAAATGCCACTTGGGAATCCTCTCAGTTGGTTCCTCATCACCAAGGGTGCTTTGGACTCTTTACCCTGCCATCTTTGTCAATTTTATGCTTGAGATTGAAGCTCCATTAAGAGCAGTAACAGTGTCTTTGACTCCTGACATAACAGCCCCACTATTCATTCCACATTTAGTCTACTTGAGTTCCGGTGTTTACTTCTACATAGCAACTGAGTGGTTATAGTTGTTGATCACCAACATATTTAGCTTGCCTTCTGAAAAAGGAAAAAGGATAGCGTATCAGTATATCCTGAAAAGAGTAGGCTTAATCACTTTTCTGCAAAATAGAGGTCCGAATTTCACACGTTTCGGAGAAGATTTTGTTCCTTGTAGTGTTTGATATATTGTTACTAAAAGCTTTTAGTTTTTAAGCAATCAATCAGTCTGTTATAGATACTGTTGCACAAATATGGAAATGATTTTATTGTTACTATGAATTGCCATATTGTTGTTTCCACTGGACCTTAACTCAATGGTGAAATTTTTTCATATGATAAATGGGATTATCTCCAGTTTCCATGGCATCTAAATCTCATTTTCCAGAGGCCCTTATTATGAGGTTATGTTAATTGAACTTAACATATCAAAGAAAGACCTTTAATGAGATTGTTTTATCTACTTCATTTGATGGCATGCACCATCTAAAATGCATTTGTAAGAAAAGAGGAGTAAATGGAAATTTATGTCATGCTGTACCTGTATTGATACTGTTTTTGAGAAAAGAATTGGGGTTCCCTTACAGAAAATTTGTATGCGATTAGGATCTATGTTTTACCATCGTTGTTTCACGTATGTGTTAGAGGGACCTGGGACACCATGGAAAGGGAACTGGCAGGCTTATGCTGGAAGTTCTAACACAAATGCCTAAACCACTTGATTTTTCCATTAGAAATGCATGTATTTGTTCTATGTGGGAATATTGCCTCTTTCCTGGGATAGACTTAATTTGATAAATTGTTGTTTGCTGTTTATCTTCAGATACTAATAGTCGATGACAAGGACATAAGAACAACCCTGCTGAATGATATCGATGAAAACCGATTGCCTGCAATTTATGGAGGTAAATCGCCCTTAATAGAACTACAGGACGCTGTTGTACCAGATTTGCCAACAAACTAAAAGAAGCCATATTCAGACTGACAGTATCTGATATCATGATGTTTTCAACTTTGCACCAGATATGTCGAATGTTGTTAGAATTTGATACTCTAACAAGAAGTCTCCTCTTGTACTACAGATGTCAACTGGTTGGTTTTCAACCCCATTCTTTATATCTATACCTGAGCATCTCCTACGCATAACTTGCTGACATCTCAGGCCCAAAAATCTAAAATAATATCTTCACTTCAAAATGTTTTTTTGTTGGGTAAGCTGTCACTTTGTGATGGTTATTGGAACATAGGTACTACTTCATGATTCTGTCTCTTCGGTAGAACAGCCAAAGACAAAAAACAACTGTGGAAGTGAGGAACTATATTAAGCATTAATAAACTGTTTGGCCTCATATTTAGATAAGGAGGTTCGATACCAAAGCATAAAACACATATAACCTTATGTTGGTTTAAATCAATTGATGGTTAGATGTCTTGTCAAATAGTTAGGGTTAGTATGAAGTTCTTCGTGACAATTATACCCCTTAATGTGTTTACAAAAACTTTTGCATAATATAAAACTTTAGAATATTTTGAAATGATCTTATGACCTTTATTTTATGTTAATGTATGTCAATTTTGCAAAGCGTCCTTTCCAATTCCCTCGAACAACCTCCATTTCATATCGTGTCCTAGTGTTTGATCAAATTGTTTTGTCCTACTAACCAATACAACCAGACATCTTGAGAGACATGGGCCATGAAGAGTTATGATAAACCTAAAAATTTTGAGCTTCCCGTGATTGAAGCCATGCTTGCACCTTTCAAATACAGCAAGATATTGAATTTTAGCTTATCTTTCATGGAGCAAAGGACCTTTGCACAATTGTGCCTTCATAAACCGTACACACATGATCTAAATACTGAACAATATACATTATCTTGCTTAGAAATTGTCTTGCATTATTTTAAGACGTCGTTTCACAAGTACAAGCATATATACATAATTCAATATTGTATCGTCATGCAATAGGAGACGCTTAGCGTGCACTTTTTATTAAAAGTTTCGCAAACACAATTGTGTATAAAACTAACACCTGCATCTTTAGGGGGTGCAAGGGATTCACCGATAGGAAATACAAGAGAAGTTATATATTTTACATATATTTAAAAAAAAAAAACAATTTACAAGATATCGTTTTTTTGTTATATTACTTAACTAACAATATAAACTTATATGTATAAATTTAGGTTTAATAAATAAATGTTGATGTGAGTGTAACAACAATTTCAAATAAAGTATGTGCACATATTCATAAAAGGTAACAATTATGGTCTATACAATGTACCATATATTTGGAAACATTCATAAATTAAATTGAGGTTGGCAAACATTACTTACATACTAAAAGGCGACCCAAGTTTCAATACTGACTATTTAGAAAAACAAGATTGTTTATGAGACTGTAAATAAACTCTTTTGTCAATGGATCATTTTTGTTTAATTCAATGATGTATAACAATATTCGAGTCCCAAGGTTGTTTGTTCAGTTTGGTAGGGTCAATTCTCTAAGCACTATTGTGTGAGAATAGTGGTTACTTTGACCACTATTCTCTTAAACCCTGTCAAGGTGCCGAGATTATTTTTTTTCCTTGTCACTGGTTTGCAATCTTGTATGCCCACCCCCTTGTTTGACTAGTAGTGCTGAATCCAAGCTCGGAGCTTGTGAGGTGACATTAGAATCCCGATGCAGGTAAAACCCTCAAAAGAATCCATGGGCACTAGAAATTGTGAAAAGCCAAGTAGAGATCAAGCCTATGTGTGAGGAGACCCTCTGTCTTATTGCTCAACAAAGACACTATTCCAATCATCTAGGCCATCTAGGGGATAAAGTTTAATGAGAAAATATCAACACTTTACTTTCTGGAAGCCCCCATAATAACATAGTCAGAATCAGTAAGGAGAAACATCATTGTAATAGAAGCCACACACACACACATGCATACATATATGTATATATATAGTAACAAGAGATACATATTGTAAATCTACTACCGAGAGATATATACACATGAATAAGAACATAAACAAGCCATGTGTAATGAACCACACTCATAATAGATTTATCAAAACCGATTCAACATAAGATATATTCATACCCTGAAGGATTGGTTCTAAGGAGCAAAACTACACCATTTTAGGTATGTAACGAGTTTGAAATTCCCTCAAATTGAAGGAGAACATCGTAATTACCTTTTATTATCTTGCATGCCCCCATTTTTTGACAGATCACCCTGCAAGCAATTTAATCCTAAGTTCAAGCATTGCCTAATGACTATACGCTTGATGTCAAATGGTTGGATGCTTGTATTGATGGAATGTCAAACGTATTTATAGGCAAAGCATGGTGGTGTTAATACTAGCAATCACATGTGTACAGTGCAATGTGAACGCCGAATGGTATAAGTTATTTGATTTATTGGGATGCATTAAACATTGAAAGGTTTTATCTGTACATTTCAAATAAATTCATACATATACATTTGCAAATCTTATACGATGAGTGGTAGCCTTTTGTGGACAATTGTTTTTGCACTAAACATGAATACATTTGTTGCCCCTTGAATGGGGCTGCCAATTTTGCCCCTTCAAAAAGAAATTCGGGCACACTTTTATCTATTTTAAGGGTTCCAAGTGGACTGAGTTAATATGAAAAAAATTTGGGCAGTTAAAGGAAAAATTGGTCATTGTTTACTTGAAAATCAGCTCATCCGTTTGTTGTCTGCTTTTGATAGAATCTGTGTTCACATGCCAATGTCAAAGACAACTCTATCCACATTTAATTGTTCCATGTTGCAGACAACAAACCTTAAAAATACTTAAACACTGTACAGTGTAAGCTTTGAAAGAAAATTAACAAACATAAATCTTACCAACAGAAATCATATGTCAAATGGTTATGGATAAAGTATTTCTCTTCTGTACTCTACACAAACCATCAATTAGGATAAGAACCAGTTCTCAAAAGCTGCACTTCAATCAGATGATTAGTTCTACATAAATATTGTATCAAGCACTAACCCTTGCATAGCTAGCATGGTGGTGTTAATATTATGCAAGTTACAAGGCCACACTACTATTTAGTTACATTGAATGTAGAGTTGGTGGTGATTGATTAAAAGGATTCTACAAGCAGGATGTCATGGGGTAACCAAATGCTCGCAACATTCACCGCTTGATATTTTCCCATCATAAATCTTTCCGTCTTCAATCATTTTATGTCAAAATGGATATATACTCATTACATTCAAAAGCCATTGGTGACAGTTGTCATGGATATGATAAGCAAATGACAATTCTATTTGGTAGACTATTAAGAGATCAACAATTCCTCCACAAGTAACCTAAATGTTGATTTTGATGGGATCTAGGTCAAGCCAAAGCCCGCTCACAATTTAATTGAGATTTTTTTAACTAAAAATATGGAGGAATGTGGAAAAAAAACGTCTTGCATCATACAAGAAAACAAAAGCATTAATTTTTTCTGTTGTTTCTTTCATGTATGAGATGATTTACCGATGTGAGACAATTTTTCCAGACATTTTTGGGAATGGATTGCTAGATAAATAGCCTATCGACTAATAACCCCGGGGGTTTCCCTCATCCACATGTCTTTTTAAGTCTCTCCTTAAATTGAATAGCAAATGATACCTTAAATATCCTTTTTTTGTTTATTAACACGTAAAAGGTTCTTTTATGTTTTGATGTGCTTCTCCTTTCCTAAAGAAGTTTAGTGAGATTTCCCTAGTATACTTATATTTAGCATTGTGAGATATGTTAAATTCCTGTCAACCCCACTTAACACTTCCACGCCGCGATTGTTTTATCATTAGTGTGCGGGAACAATTTCACAAACGTGTCTCTCGTTAAAGATAATTTGATAAGACCATCGCATCCACACTATGTGAGGAACTCAAGTTCACACTTGGTCAGAATTTTATGAACGTGATCAATTATAGAGGAGAGGGGCTAGTAGTGGTACACCCTAAGTTAAGGGGTCCACAAAATTAATTGTTTATTATATGGGATTGCGATTTTTTCACTAATATGTAGTTCAGATTAGTGTTAGCTTATATTTTTTCTTTGGATTGTTCAATTGGAGGGAAAGTCATATTTTGAACTGATTTAAAATAATAAATTTGAGTTACACTACAACCATGGTGGAAACCAATACTTGAATATGGGTGAAAATGCTTGAACATTGAATTTTTTATACGTGTACATGGGTGA
Organism: Taxus chinensis; assembly: GCA_019776745.2. NCBI lineage: Eukaryota > Viridiplantae > Streptophyta > Pinopsida > Cupressales > Taxaceae > Taxus > Taxus chinensis. Next base: position 270,343,065 of record CM034146.1, on the reverse strand, counting down.
GAGGTCTTACATGTCATGATGTGATTGGTTACTCTACATAATTATTATGTCAAAAATAAATTATTACATAGTACCATGACAACTATTGGGTATTGTGCGCTCAATAGTCATGTCAACTATTGGACCATGTTCACCTATTGGCCCCTCTCCACTACACCACAATTGACGATTCATAAAATTTGCATATGGCCCAAGGTTTTACATTCACCACTCTACTCCTGCATAGTATGAGCTATTGGAAATATTCCTAGATAATGCACTCGAATGCCAATCTCAATAGAACACAATTAATAACTTCTTACATCCATGCCTCTCTTCAAAGAGTGTGATAAAGAAGAGAGTATGTAACACTCTTAGCTCATACACATGGAGCAGGAAAGCATGCATTGAGCACGCTAAAGGGCGACTTGAGCGCGTCCATACATGCATTCCAACAACAAGGATTGCTTCTTAAGTGTGCTCAGGGTGGCCTCTAACTCTGATAATTTTTCCAACAACTGCATCACATCTTTGTAGCTACCATCAAATAGTGACATGTATATGTATTGTTAATTGGGTTATGCATTTAATGAGAATTGTTTGACTGGGCTCTACAATATCTTGCCTATGATGCACACAAACCCGGGCTAAATGCTCATTGACGTCATTTAGAGTTATGCCTCATTCTGCCCTTTCCTATCTCCATGTGCGCGAGCTATGTGAAGTGCAATAAATTGTCCCCTAACTTCCAAATCTTCTAGGTGTACACCATGATGTTTAAAATAAATAAACATGGAATTTCGAACTAGAAGCATTACACAATTATGTGCCATTACTTAAGATAGTGTCAAACGTAGTTGGTGTAGAGAAAATTGAGACAAATAATTGTTGGCCACCCTCTAGAAAGTAAAGTCTCGTTAATATTTCAGTCTCCGATATTTTTGATCGAAAAACATACTTTTATTAATAAGAAAAATATAGTACATTGTTAATCATGTCAAAAAAATGGGTGGAAAAGGTCACACCCTAGAATGTAAGTCATATAGAGCTAATAAGGCCTCAAGAAAAGGCCAACTCACCTTAGGAGGGCATCAAAAACCAGAATTTCATGTTAAAAGTGTGTTTTCAAACTAAAACAAGATGCAAGAAGTAAACACCAGAAAAATAAAGGCACAAAAAAAATCGTAGCAACAAACATGGTGGTTGGTGGAGGTGGAGAACTATCTGACTTGTCCCCCTAGCCACTAGTGGTAGAGGGGTGGGTTGTGTTTGGGATGGGATCTCACCCATCATTATGTTGTTGTTGTTGCTCTTCTTCATCATTTTTTTTGTTGAAATTTGTGGTTGGGGGAGATATTGTGTGTCGACCACAGAAACTCCCCTTGAGCGGAGGCACCCCACCCACTGCCACCCTCACCATCAAGACGGTCAAAGACACCACCACTATGGGCGGGAGAAGTGTGCAGAGATCTAGGAGGAGAGTGGCGGTGTTGGGGAGAGGAGCTCCACTGACTACTGGAGCGATGTCCATGAAATCCGGCCACGACCCCCAAAATTCAAATGAGTGTATCATGAAGGATAATGATTGTTCAAAACCAATAGACACTTGTACAGAAGAATTAAGAGCAAGAAATTCACATAATTAACAAATTGCGTAAACTCCAAAGCAATGACACCAAGGATGAAGTAGTCGATGACCACATTAACACAACCCCAAGAGCTCAAAGACATAATGTTTACATCAAGGATTACAAGTGGAAATACCTATAATGACCTTTATCACATGGTGAAGAGTTTGCATGCCTACAATGTGGATGATGATTCTTGACAAGAATAAAATGGCACTGAAAATGTTATAAAAACATTACATCAAGCCTCAAGATTGTGTTTGGAAACATCCAACACAATGTTGGTGAAAGTTGACGCTAAATCAACATCTATCATAGTGTCCTTGGCTAATCTTCAAATTAAAACACAACACAACGATCCCAGACTAGTCACACGTGGTCTATAAACAATCCAAACAAAAATCTTGTGTAACTCGGATACTCTCCTTACTACAATACAATGTTTCAAAACATGCTACCAAAAGTGGAGATGTGTAGGTTTGACAAGAAGGATCTGATCACATAAAAATGGAGAATTTATTTCATTTACATTTAACTCCTTATGTATATAAGATGGTAATGACATATTTGTATATGAAACCAAAGCATGTCATTTTTATAGATGGTCATGCTCTCAAAAGAATAAGAAGAGCTTAAATGTCACCTACTAAATGTTCTTTATGCGCTAAAAATAAACTACTACAATAATATGATGGTAAACTACTTCAACCAACTAGAAAAAATATGATAAATAGGACCCATAAAGATTATATCCAATGATTCCATAGCCCTTACTTAAAATTGGACATCATATAGGATAATATTAATGATTGTTTTATTGGGTGGGCTCAAGGATAACACATAATGAGTGATATTTGTGTGTTTAATTCAAATTTGGTGTTAGGGTCCATTGCCTCTTCCATATGGAAAAAATAAATATATAGTTAAATGACAAATATTCAACCCCGATAGGGAGCATAATACTCTAATGCCATCATTCCCTTAACCTAATTGATTTATTCCTCAATAAATTGAAGAGAAAAGGTCAAAAGAATTATGTGTCAATTATGATAACAAGTATAGTCAAGGATGTAATGTGCTAAGAATAAACCATTCTAAATTGAATATGTCAATAAATAATAAGAAGATGATAATGTCATCAAGGAAGAGACCAAGGAAGATTTAAAAGACTCCCAAATATCTATTTTGTGCCATGCACATTTAGTATTAGCATCTGATAAACCCTCAAAGTGGTGATTTGTTGAAGGAACAAAGAGTGATAATGTTAATTGACTCTAGGACACATAACTTAATCAATAATACGTTGGTGGTACACTCAAGAATAATTTTACTTATCACTCCATAATTTTTTGTCATCATTTCACATTAGGTACAGTCAATTGTTCATGGAAATACCATAATATTGATATCTCCACGGGTGAAGACAAGTTAGAATCTTCTATGTTTTCCACTCCAATGGGAGGAGAAACATTTCTCTAGGATTCAAATGAATCGAAACCTTAGGAATGATTAAGATGAATTTTTAGGAGTTTTCCATGCGATTTTATTCAAAGGAAAAGACTCATAAATTTTGTGGTTTGTGTGAAAATTCCCCACAACTGGTTAGTTCTCATCATATGCATAAGGTTCCCAATAAGGGAGAAAATGGATTTCTAACAAAATTGTTATCCTTAGAAGCACTTATACCAAATATTTCTATACAATTAGAGTTGTAATTAGTTCTTAATAATCAATCAATAATTTTTAGATAAATTTCAAATTGAATTCTACCAAAAGGATATCACAATCATGCCATTCAACTAATACCACCCTACATTTATCCTTATATGTACTGATATGTCTAAAAGAGTCATATTAATAAAATGGGGCAAGAGATATTGGATCATGTATTATCCAACATAGCCAATGTGTGTATTCTTCAAAAATTTATAATGGTGAGTGAGAATGATGAGACTTGGTATATGTTCCTAGATTACAAATAACTCAACAAGTACATCATTAAAGATAAATTTCTCAATAAGATAATTGATGGTTTTCTATATGATTTACATGGTGCTATTTAATTTAATAAAATTTATATTCACTCTAGTTGCCGTGAAATCCATACCATAGGTGAGGATATACAGAAGATAACTTTCATAACCAATGAGGGCCATTAAGATTTTTTGTGATGCTTTTTGGTCTCACAAATTCACTATCTACATTCCAAAGTTAAATAAACATTATGTTGCACCCATTTATGCATAAGTTTTTCTCAGTATTTTGTATTTTTTTGATGACATATTAATATACAACAAGACATGGGAAGAATACTTGTAGCATGTAGATCATGGGTTACTAACTCTGAAATAGTATCAACTTTATGCCAAGGCTTCCGAATTTGATTTTGAGGTGAAATAAGTGGAGTAATTAGCTGATATGATTTCTTATGGTGTTAAATTTGACCCCCACGAGATCAAGGCCATGGTAGGATGGAAAATTCAAAAAAATCTCAAGAACCTTTGCAATCTTCCTTAGGATGATGGGTTGCTATCGCAGTTTCGTGAAAACTTATAGTAGCATAACAACAACACTCACAACATTGTTGAAGGAATATTCCAATAGAATGAAGCAACCACCAATGTATTTGAGAGCCTAAAATAGGCCATGTGCATTACTTAAGTCCTAAATACCCCATATTTTTTTATAACCTTCATTGTGGAATGTGATGCATCAAGGTATGGAATGGGATCTATACTCACGCAAGAAGGATGAACCATCACATTTGAAAGTTTATATCTCAAAAGGAGTAATTTTCTAAATATCATATATATGAGAAGGAGATTATGGATATTCTTCACATTGTTGAATAGTGGAGATTGTATTTGATGTGTATACACTTTAAGGTAAAGAAAAATCATGATAGTTTAAAACAAATCTCGGAATAGATGGTATCATATAAATTAAAAAAAAGGGTCACAAAAGTTTTGGGATATGAATCTCAAATAATATATAAGAAAGTGAATAAAAGTGTAGTGGAATAGGTACTCTCTAAGAATGATGAGACCAGAAAATCACTAGTATGTTCAATGTTTATCTTATAGGATTATTGGGTGAATAAGGCCAAATCTAAATGGAAGAATGATACAAACACATAGTTCCTAATTCAAAATATATAACAAGATTCAAATGTATATAGAAAAAAATTATGGAAAGGGGACACCTATATTACAAGGATGGGTTGTATGTATACAATCTTGAAAACAAAAGCTTCTTGCAAAGGTATAATCATCTCAAGTATGAGGCAATAAGTATTCTTGAAGACTTATTAAAAGATTAAAAAATATTTCTTTTTGGAAGAACTTGAGAGGGATGTTCAAAAATTTATAGAATGATGTATAGTGTGTTGGCATAATCAGGGTAGGACAATTAGGACATCAAGTATTTTTTAACCCCTATGTCTTTTGAGCCAAATGTGGAAAGAGGTTTCTATGGATTTCATTATAGGGTTGCCTAGGTCAAAAGCGAAAAATGTCATCATGGTGGTGATTTAATAAAATATGAATATTTTATTAAAATCTAATTTCAAAATTGCTACAATGATATACAATAAGATACAAATGCTAAGCACTTCAAAAATGTAACTATGTAAGCAAATGAAAGAGATAGGGCACTTATCTGATTTTTGCTTATCCGAAGTTTATCTAAGCTAAAGTAACTGATGAAAAGGCTGGGCAAAATGCTAAAAACACTTTATATAAATTTTGGAACTTGTAGAATAACCTAGACAAGAGCACATGGCCAGGGGCAATGGCACTTGGGTGCTCGAGACCCTCCGTAGGTGCCTTTGACTGTGCAGAGGGTTGAAACCTAATTTTTCTGGTATTGCTAGGGTTTTGCTATCCTTCATTATTGATCGCTTCGCCATAGGTAACCTTTGAAAACTGATAATAGAGGGTTGAAAACCTCCAAACTACATCAAATCCTAAAAAATAAAGTATTGCTAATGGGGAGTCGAATATCCTTCATTATTGATCGCCCCCGGTAGGTCACCTGCAAAACAGATAATATCCTACAAAACCTCCAAACTACATCAAATCCTAAAAAATAAAGATGCAAATGGGGAGTTAAACTGACCCCGGCGTTCACCCGACAGAGTGAACTTACGACCAAGCATTGCACTACATCTCAGACTCCATGTAGTTCTATGTGCTTGTGTGTCCAATAGTGCTCATAGGTTGCCCTTGCGTCGATGACGCCAAGATAGCAGATTGTAGCTAGATAGAATGTAAATGTCTGGGATGGAATTCATAAACTTCCCCTTCCTATGCAGTGTATGCTGAGTAATAATCCCAAAATGCAGTCTCTTTGATAGTATATAAATAGATAACCCTTGATAAAATTTTCTGCCATTATAATGGTATGTATGTTGTGTTTATATAGGGATCTCTTGCTTGAATTTTGACACTAATGACACGACATGTCAACTAGGACCTCGGGATAGGAGTAAGAAAACCGAAAAGGTTGACCACAAATGTCAAAAATGTGAACAAAAACAAAGAGAACAAGAGTGCCCATATTAGACAAGAGCATTTGGGTGGTAGTGTCTAATCTTGGGCGCTAGTGTCCTGAGATAACTGACAACAAATGTGAGAATACTAACAGACAGGGATCCCCGTGACCTAACCAAAACTAGGTGTAGAAGTGACATATGTGAGAGATAAAAACAATAGAAGCAATCCGAGAAAGCAGATGGACTAGGAAGTGTGTCACCAGTGAATACTTTTCTTACTCAAGATCTATACATAAAACAACATACTTTGTGGTATAGTAGAATAGTAGTATGTGTGTGGTTTTGTGTCTACATTCCCCCCTTATGTTATTTGAATGAAATTCAAGTAGTGTAAAGGAAGTAAGGAACATACATGTGAGAAATCTAGAGAATCCCTTGTTGGGGTGTGGACCATGTTTTTAAGTCTTTTGGAATCATCATTGAAGCGTTAGAGTTCGAATGGTTAAGTGTTGAGACTTTAGAAGCATTATGTAGTCATCTGTTTTTTTCGTGCTACGAAATTGTTGTGTATTTATTGTTAATTGGCGGTTAATCGACTGTTGTCACAGAGACGGATTTTCATCCATTTTGAAGTTGAAAGGTCACGACTTTTTCAAGTCATGACTTTTTCAAACAACGTTTTCCAGGGTCGGTTATAAAACTTCCTAGAAGCATTGTAATCTTATAAATAGAGGCATTAGGGGCATCCTAATGTATCTAAGTGATCAAAGAGATCAAGGTTGAGCAATTGGGTGTCAATTGTGTCTTAGATGTGGTTTAGCATCTTTGGGAATTTTGTTGTGAGTTCATGAGTGATTGTTATGCACTTGTAACTGAGAGAAGACTATGATAATAAAATCTGAGCAAGTTGTTGGTGGACGTAGCCCACATTTGGTGAACCATGTTAAATCTTGTCTTGTCTTCTTTTTTGCATTGTTTATTTATGTTGTTATATTTCTGCATGTACATATCTGCTAAATAGTTTCCTACTGTTATGATTTGAAGAATTGTTTCCGCATATTTGTTCTCTAATTCCTAACAAGTAGTATTAGAGCTTTTGGTGGTTTTTCTCTGAAGTGATAAATCACAGGGAAAGTTTATCTTGAGTGGGAGCTATGGTAGATGAGGGCAGATCGAGGGTAAAGAAGTTCAATGGGAAAAACTTTGGTTTGTGGAAGATGCACATGGAGGATTACTTATATCAGAAGGATCTCCATGTTCCGTTGGTTGGAAAAGTAAAAAAATCTACAGCCATGTCGGATGAGGACTGGGAGTTGTTGGATAGAAAGGCATTCGGGGCAATTCAGTTATGTCTTGCATCTTCGGTTGCTTTCAACATATCACAGGAGAAGACCACAGAAGGTCTCATGAGTGCATTGGGGAAGTTATATGAAAAACCCTTTGCAAGTCTAATAAAATATTTTTGAAAAAAATTATTTAATATGAAGATGTATGATACTGGGTATGTTTTTTATCATTTGAATGAATTTAAAACGATTGTGAGTATGTTAAACTCGGTGAAAATTGACTTTGATGATGAGATTAGCACTTTTTTGATTGTGTGCTCCTTATTAGATAGCTGGTACAGATTGTTTATGGCTGTAAGTAATTTGGTTTCTAATAACTCAAATTCTAAGTTTGAAGATGTGATAGGTGTGATCTTGAGTGAGGAAATGTGAAGGAAGAGCTTTGGGGATTCTTCTACTTCTGAAAATGCTTTGACGGTGGAGAGCAAAGGGAGACAAAAGAACAGAGGGAAAGGTAACCATGGGAAGTTGAATGATTGCGGAAGGTCAAAGTCCAAGAGCAAGTTGAAATGTTGGCACTGTGGGAAGGTTGGTCATACTAAGAAAGATTGTTGGGCTCTTCGGGACAAGAAGAACAAGGAGGAAACTAAGGATTTAAATGTGGTAGCATGTAACACTCTGATTTTGTATGTTAACTTGGTGAATGTTTTACATACTGTTATAGCTCTTGGAATGAAAGCAAACATGTTAAGATATGTTTTGATCTTAAGAGAATGTGTTGCTAATTTGGATTCTTACATACTGTGATTTATTGCATGGGACAGCAAATATTGTACTTGTGTGTTTGCTGATGTGACGACAGATTGTCGTATACTTGCTTGCTCTTATTGCTGATTGACAGCATACCCTGAATCAATTCTATTGATCCAAGTATGCTGAAGGCTTCTGGTGATTTCTGTATTGATTTACTCTTGAACCGAACCCGAGGTTGTCATGAACATGCAGCGCCTGATCGCAGGTATGAGCAGCTGGCACGTAAATGCCAACGACAAGGGTTCGATTCTTGAGCCCTGTACTGTCGAACTTGGAACCTCGTGAGGCAAGAAATGCCTGGACACGGGTGGCCTTGATACGTGATCCAGAGGACGGAACGTCCTGCTCTGCATTAACGTGAATGTCTGTAGGAAGGCAGGATGGTGGTTGGGTTAGGAGTTGATTAGTGTTAGTGGTTAGTATGAATTAAAAACCTAAACTAATCCTAAGTCCTAACATGCATCCTACACTACTATCCTAAGTGGATTTTTAAATTACAAAAAAAAAGGGAAAATAAACCTAAGACCTAATAACCTAAGGCTAAACTAAGATCTAGGTTGAACACTATATGCAACCTAAACTAATCCTAATCTAAAAGGGCGCGCAGACCCTTGGAAGGAGAGGATAAGGATGAAGGAAGGGCATTCATTAGCATTTATTGGTAAGTACATATGTGGACAGCGCCAGTTTTGGCGGGGCAGGTAGGAAATAGAGGCATCTATTTGGAGATAGAGCCAAATTCAGTTTTGCATGGGAAATTTGAAATTTAGAGTTCGCCAACTCAAGTGGCGGTGGCGTGGGAAGCTAGGAAAAGGCAGAGCCTTGAATGCATTGATTGTTCTTGGTCCTCGCGACCAGTTCACCTTGGAAGTGTATGAGGGAATTTTGATTTTCATTTGGTCGATTCGAGCCTTTGCAAAGTTGCTCTGCATTTGGTTTTTCTGGTCTGGTTCAGTCGAACCAGCTCTTGGAATTTGACACTGTTCTTGGAAATTTTTAAGGCTGTTGCTAAGCTTGAAGAAGAAAGGAGTGCTGGAAGTTTTTGCTGTCGCCGTGGAAGGAAATAACGCGGCAAACGAAGCTTTCTTCGAGTTCTGGAAAAGAGATTACATGCATGTTAAGCCCTTCTCTTTAAAAATTCTTGCTTTGTTTAAGTGTCTCATTAAAACAACCCTGCTCTTGGGTTTTGATTCTGTGACTGTTGTCAAGTCGATTCGAATTGGATTTCGTCGATTCTTGCTTCTTTTTTTGGGAAATGATATGAAGAATTGTTTCTGGTTGCTTGGTCTTGATTTGTGTTTGCACGAATCGAGTTGGAAATGAATTACTGTATCGGTTGTGACAGTATGGTGGTTTGAAATAAGTATTCTCTTTCTCTGATCGTGTTGTTTGAAATTGGAACAGACTGTGTAATCGTTTCCTTTAATGTAATCGTTTCTTTGTTGTTGTGTTGGGAACTGTCCTTGTATGTAAAAAAAAGGAAGTGGAAATACAGCCGTGTATATTGCTATGATTTGGGTTTCGTTGAATCTTGCTGTCATTTTGGAAATAATAAGAAACATTGTCTTTGGCTGCTGAGTTTAACTGTCCTTGTATTTCTCGAATGAAATACCTTCCTGTTGTACTAGTTCGTTTGACAGTAACGGGAAATTCGTCCTGTGTATCTTGAGATTATACACGTAATATGAGTTGTTTTCACTATTGAAACAATCGTTCATTTGCTAACGAACTGGAAGAAAGGAAATAATAGTTGTTGAAGTAGTTCTTATTGAAATTTTCTTTAAGGAAATAGATCCTTTCCCTTGTACTGTTTTGGATTTTGATGGAAGTGGCATTCGGGTTTTCTATGAGTAATTGAACTCGATTTGAATGAAGTAATAGCAATATTTCCTTTGTTGTGCCTGTTCTTGTATAGGAAATGAACGAATACGTACTGGGTATTCGTGAAAGTAGGAAAAAGTTAACTGTTTTTCCTTTTGAAGTTATTAATGAATTGTGTTTCTCCTTGCTGTGAGGATAGGATGGTTTTATTGTGTTTTATTGATGCTGTTCGGTCTTCCTGTTCGGATTGTAGACACGATTACAAATTGGTTTTGTATTCTGTGCAATAAATGATCATACTTTCTTCTTGCTGTGATGAAAGGTTGATTCCATTGCCTCTTGTAGTTGTGGTATATTGGATTGAAACTGTACAGGCTATGTGAGTCTGCTTTTCAATGAGAACGATTGTTCTGTTATCTTTATAAGTTGAGCTGTCATGCTAAGATGAACACGATTTGGGTGTTTGATTTCATTTTGAACAAAATGATTGTTTCTTAATGAAATTATAGGGAAATGAATTCTTCTCTTTTGCTATTTTTGACTCTGAAAATAACATTGGAGCTTTACTGTGCATAAGAATTTGGTTTTGCTGTAGGTAACAGCAATGTGTAATTTGTTATTATGAACTGTATGCATCTTGATCTTGCTTGTTACATGATGAATGCGATGTCTTACTAACCTGTTTTGATATTCGTATGAACCGGAATTAAAGGAAGTATTGGTAAGGGCGATAAGTTCTTCCTTGTTTTCGTTTAAAACGGATTATAAATGAAATTATTCTTGTTGCCGGAAAGTGAATTCCGAATGGATTTTGTAAGTTTCACTCTGAACTGTTATCTTGATTTGTCTTTCGTTTGGATTCCATTGTTAGGACAGTCATGTGGAAAGAAATAGAGATATGGATGAAAGACTTGGAAAAATAATCTTTTCTTCTTTCATTCAATTGGAAAGCTGTAATTTGTGAATAATGAATTTTGTAGTGCTTAGATAGGAGCAACTATATGCATTGCTGTTCGCTTTCTTGTTTGTACTTGATTGCTTGGAATCTAATATGATACATAAACTGAAAGGAAAGTAATGAGTTTACATTTCAGTTCGTTTCATCCTTTGCATTTATTATTAATGAAAGGCATGGAAAGGATAACAGTATGTTATATCGGCAGTAAGCTGCTTGTATTCTTAACTTTACAAATATTGTGAATTGATACTTGTAACGATTATGTGGAAAAGGGACAGCAGTTCCTTGGCTGATTGTGATGATATTTTGATAGCTCAGTTGTTATGCTGATCTTTAACATCCTCATTTCAAAATACCAGAACAAGGGAATTTTTTTTTTTGATAACGTTCACTGTTATGAATTATAAAATTCAAACACACGTTCAAGTTTTAATAATTGTTCTCTGCCCAAACAACACAGTTTGGATCACACAATTTCTTTTTAAAACGAATGTTCCCTGTTCGCATATTTACAATATGGAACACACATTCAATGCCATTCAATCTTATAACAGATTCTATATGCTGCTGTAAATGACTCGAGGAACTACCGATCTTCCATTTTCATGGCTCGGAGTTTCAACGATCCTTCATTTCATGACTCGGCAACAACCGATCCTTCATGTTCATGACTCGGCAACAACCGATCCTTCATGTTTGTTTATGCATGGTATATTCTATATACCTGTTCTCATAACCAATTCCGGTTATCGAAGTGATCCATTTAAGAAGCCTATCTGAATATCTGTTACTGATATTCATCTGACATCCTGCATCTTAAATTAAGTGATAAGGACAACGCAACCAGCAATTGCGATACTTTGGCCAAAGATTTTCACATGCTTTGCATGATCATATTCCTGGATGTTATACACATCAACGGAATACGTCCTTCACTTCACTTCACCTGTTATCTAGAATGGTCTTTCCTGGTTCCTACCAGTCCTCTTCGTTTAAGGTTAGTTTAAACTCCCAATTACAATTAGTAATATGAACGAGTATAGGAAGGCACTCCCGGTAACTAAAGATACGCAGACATACAGTGTCGTTTCCCCACGACCCCGTGTGTCTAGTTATCTTTAGTATTCCGGAGTCACTCCGTATACCAGATCATACTCCTATCCCCTGCCAAGATTACACCTTCAGCCTATGTATTCTTGATGTTTTAATTCAGGAGGGCATTGCAATATGTCAGCTGCAACAGTGTGTCGTCATGAAGACCCCGTCTTCATGGAGACACCTTGCTGTAGCTGGCATATGCCAATGTCCTACGAAATTCTCCCATCGAGAATGCACATCCTGCTCAAGTGCTTCGGATATGATTTTAATAATTAAAATCAACTTTCAGCATCCACGTTGATCTCTTGATCCTCATTTCCGTTACAGTTGTATAGGGCTAAGAGGGACTAAATCCGTCCATTAGTCTTACTATGCATCTTCTCCTTCGTATCGAAGGGCTAAATTTCCTTACTTGGTTCACTTCTTAATCATTGGATTAAGCAGTCCGTACCGACGGACGTGGTAAGTTTAACCTATTAAACTTAGCCAAGATTTTTTTTTCAACTGCAACTAAATTCAGAATTTTAACTTATTAGACGTCATTTAAACGAGGTCTAATTCCCAAGAACAGTATTCATTTGTTCTCCTTAACGTTATATGGTTAAGGTCCATTAGTTATGGATATACTTATCCTATATCCTTTATTCTGAATTTATCACACGGGATCATTAATGGAGTTCGAAAGCGAAGTTCGATTACTCCGAAGTTGATTGATATTCCTTAGCTCCTAAGCTAATCCTGAATACCTTCCGATTATGGAATCATATTCTTCTTAATCCTTTTTAATGTCAATTAAAAATTCATCTTTACCCAAGTATGAACTAATTGCATTTTTCAACTTAAAAGTTGCATTTAGGTAAGAATAGATATCAGTTTCCATTTAGCATCCATCCAAGGACAAATAAACAAATCCAAATCAAGAAATAACATTATATTTCCAGATTAGACAACAAAATCAAACTGATATAACTATTGAAAATATCACACTTGTAATTGTATTCAATATTTCAAGTCATAATCTGTACATTTGCCAATCCAGCTGATTGGGCATAGTTTATACAAAACATCCATACAACTCATGGACAGAAGAATATATTTTCTTCTTTTCACAATTCCTCGAAGAGGAATAAAGCAACAATTTCAATACATCATCAAATCAAAAGCATCAGAAAACAGCCAAGTCTTCATTCTAATCAAATTCCATCTGCAAAATGAATTGCACGGGTCAGTTCAATGAACTGAGCATATTAAGCACTTATCCTTAAAATAGGGTGCTTCAACTAACTGTCTCAATAAAAGAACCCTGCTTTTATGAAACGACAGTTAAACATCAATCACGAAATAGGCACAAAAGAAAGATCATCATAACAACTGAACTATCAAAATATCATCACAATCAGCCAAGGAACTGCTGTCCCGTTTCCACATAATCGTTACAAGTATCAATTCACAATATTAGAAAAGTTAGGAATACAAGTAACTTACAACAGATATAACACACTGTTATCCTTTCCACGCCTTTCAATAACAATGAATGCAAAGGATGAAACTAACTGAAATGTAATTCCATTACTTTCTTTTCAGTTCATGCGTCATATTAGAATCCAAGCAATCAAGTACAGACAAGAAAGCGAACAACAATGCATATAGTTGCTTCCATCTAAGCACTATAAAATTCATTATTCACGAATTCCAGATTTCCAACTGAATGAAAGAAGAAAAGATCATTTTTCCAAGTCATTCATTCATATCTCTATTTCTTTCCACATGACTGTCCTAACAGTGGAATCCAAACGAAAGACAATTCAAGATAACAGTTCAGAGTGAAACTTACAAAATCCACTCGGAATTCACTTACCGGCAGTAAGAATAATTTCATTTAATTTCGGTTCATACGAATACCCAAAACAGGTTAGTAAGACATCGTATTCATCATAGAACAAGCAATATCAAGATGCATACTATGTATTTGCTGAACTAGAAGATTCCATACTTCCTTCACTGTATAGTTACCCAAACAAACAGTTATACATCATGCAGTCAATAAATCACATAAATTCATAATCCTATGAACGTATCCCGTTCAAAATAACATATTATTCATTGTTGTTACCTACAGCAAGTCCAATGTTCTCATGACTATGAATTTCACCAAGTGAGAACAGCAGGCAGAAGAAGGATTCCCTTCCAAAAATGATTCTACCCAATCCATTTTCCATTTTCATAATAGTATGCACAACTCCAGAATGCAAAATCGGATGTCATTACCTTTAGCAAAATAAACCGTACAGGGTGGCAATACATGAACCTAGTACAGTCAAGACAACTCCCAAAGCATGACAAAATTTCATTGCATGTATTCCTTGCCCAGCAATTCAAAGCTAATTCGAATCCACCAAAACAGTCCAATCTCAAAAGACCGATCAACATTGATCAACATAACTAATCATCATACCTTCTTAACAAGATCACCTTTATTCATTATAAATTCAGAAGGAAAGCTATTTCTTTTTCCAACTCTCATGAACACTCATATAAAAGTCTAATGCCCATTCCTTTAAAATACAAGATGCCATTTCCTCATAATTCGAAACAGCAGAAGGAAGAGGAAGGTCTTATTTCCTTTAAAGAAAGCTTCAGTAGAGAAACGACCTCAAGCCGTTCTTACAACCAATACAATCATATCGCAAGTTCAGATGACAACAAAACAATAGTACAGCAATAGAATAACCCATACTGCCTGTACAGTTTCACATTCCATTCCACAAGAATAACCAGTTAAAATCTTCATATAATATCCATAACCAACACCACATGGAGATAATTCCATTCAAGAAGAGCAAGACAGTTAAACACAGCAACGGGGAAACGATTTTCCTATCATTTCCAAAAGAAAAGACAGCAAGGGTCGACGAACCCAAATCATAGCAACACAACTCATATAACGTGTACAGTCTCAAGATATATATGACGATTTCCCCATTATTGTCAACAAACCAACACATCCTGGAAGCGTTTCCAACCAATTAAAATGCAAGGGCAGATTAATCACAACAGCAAGAAAACGACTTTACCCCATTATTTCCAAAAAGGACAGCAAGTATGAAGGAAATCCAAATCCTAGCAACATAACATGACTGTATTTCCACTTCCTTTTACATGCAAGGACAATTCCAAATACAACAGCAAGAAAACAATTACACAATAAGGAAATGATTTCGCAGCCTGTTCCAATTTCAAACAACACGAACAATGAAAGAGAATATCCATTTCAAACCACCATACTGTCAACAACCAATACAGTAGTTCAATTTCCACTCGATTCGTGCAAAAACACATCAAGGCCGAGCAACCAGAAGCAATTCTTCTTATCATTTCCCAAAGAAAAGAAAGCAAGAACCAACAAAATCCAAGTCAAATCGACTCAACAGCAATCACGCAATCCAAACCCAAGAGCAGGGTTGTTTTAATGAGACACTTAAACAAAGCAAGAGTTTTTAAAGAGAAGGGCTTAACATGCCTGTAATCTCTTTTCCAGAACTCGAAGAAAGATCCGTTTGCCGCGTTATTTCCTTCCACAGCGACAACACAAACTTCCCAGAACTCCTTTCTTCTTCAGGCTTAACAACAGCCTCCAAATCTCCAAGAAAATGTCAAATGCCAAGAGCTGGTTCGACTGAACCAAGCCAGAAAAACCAAATGCAGAGCAACTTTGCCAAAACCAAATCGAAACAATGAAAAATCAAATTCCCTCATACACTTTCCAAGGCGACTGGTCGCGAGGACCGAAAACAATTAATGCAATTAAGGCTCTGCCTTTTTCCTTACTTTCCACGCCACCGCCACTTGGGTTGGCGAACTCAATTTTCAAATTTACAATGCAAAAATCAAATTTGGCTCTATCTCCAAATAGATGCCTCTATTTCCTACCTGCCCCGCCAAAACTGGCGCTGTCCACGTATGGACTGTTTATTAAATGCCAATGAATGCCCTTCCTTCATCCTTATCCCTTCCCTCCAAGGGTCTGCGCACCCCTTAGATTAGGATTAGTTTAGGTTGCATATAGTATTCAACCTAGGTCTTAGTTTAGCCTTAGGTTATTTTCCCCTTTTTTTTTATATATAATATAATTTAAAAATCCACTTAGGATAGTAGTGTAGGATGCATGTTAGGACTTAGGATTAGTTTAGGGTTTAATTCACACTAACCACTAACACTAACATCTTCCATCCAGCCTCCCTACTAACATTCACGTTAATGCAGAGCAGGACGTTCCGTCCTTCAGATTACGTGCCAAGGCCACCCGTGTCCAGGCATTTCTTGCCTCACGAGGTCCCAAGTTCGACAGTACAGGGTTCAAGAATCGAACCCCTGTCGTTGGCATCTACGTGCTAGCTGTTCACACCTGCAATCAGGCGCTGCACGTTCATAACAATCTCGGGTTCGGTTCAAGTGTGAATCGACACAGAAATCACAAGAGGACCTCAGCATACTTGGATCAGTGAAATTGATTCAAGGTATGCTGTCAATCAGCAAAGAGAGTTTAGCAAGTATACGACAATTTGTCGTCACATCAGCAAACACACAAGTACAATATTTGTTGTCCCATGCAATAAATCATAGCATACAAGAATCCAAGTTAGCAACACATTCTCTTAAGATCAGAACTTATCTTAACATGTTTGCCTTCATTTCAGCAGTTATAACAGTATGTAAAACATTCACCAAGTTAACATACAAAATCAGAGTGTTAGATTTGTTTCATTGTCCTTGGATGGATGTTAAATGGAAACTGATCTCTATTCTTACCTACATGCAACTTTTAAGTTGAAAAATGCAATTAGTTCATACTTGGGTAAAGATGAATTTTTAATTGACATTAAACAGGATTAGGAAGAATATGATTCCATAATCGAAAGGTATTCAGGATTAGCTTAGGAGCTAAGGAATATCAATTAACTTTGGAATAATCAAACTTCGCTTTCGAACTCCATTAATGATCTCGTATGCTGAATTCAGAATAAAGGATATAGGATAAGTATATCCACAACTAATGGACCTTAACTATATAACGTTAAGGAGAACAAATGAATACATTTCTCGGAAATTTAGACCTCGTATGAATGACGTCTAATAAGTTAGTATTCTGAATTTAGTTGCAGTTGAGAAAATCTTGGCTAAGTTTAATAGGTTAAACTTATCACGTCCGTCGGTACGGACCACTTAATCCAATGATTAAGAAGAGAACCAAGTAGGGAAATACAGCCCTTCGACACGAAGGAGAAGATGCATAGCAAGATAATGGACGGATTTAGTCCCTCTTAGCCCTATACAACTGTAACGGAAATGAGGATCAAGGGATCCGCGTGGATGCTGAAAGTTGATTTTAATTATTAAATCGTATCCAAATCACTTGAGCAGGATGTGTATTCTTGATGGGAGAATTCTGTAGGACATTGGCATACGCCAGCTACAGCAAGGTGTCTCCATGAAGACGGGGTCTTCATGACGACACAATGTTGCAGCTGACATATTGCAATGCCCTCCCGAATTAAAACATCAAGAATACATAGGCTAAATGTGTAGCTCTTAGCAGGGGATAGGGTATGATCAGGTATACGGAGTGACTCTGGAATACTAAAGATAACTAGACACATGAAGTCGTGGGGAAACGACACCGTATGTCTACGTATCTTTAGTTACCAAGAGTGCCTTCCTATACCCGTTCATATTACTAGTTGGAATTGGAAGTTTAAAACTGACCTTAAACGAAGAGGACTGGTAGGAACCAAGAAAGACCATTCTAGATAACAGGTGAAGTGAGGTGAAGGACGTATTCCATTGATGTGTATCACATCCAGGAATATGATCATACAAAGCATGTGAAAATCTTTGGCCAAAGTATCGCAATTGTTGGTTGCATTGTCCTTATCACTTAATTTAAGATGCAGGATGTCAGATGAATATCAGTAACAGATATTCAGATAGGCTTCTTAAATGGATCACTTCGATAACCGGAAACGGTTATGAGAAAAGGTATATATAATATACTATGCATAAACGAACATGAAGGATCAGTTATTGCCGAGTCATGAAATGAAGGATCGTTGAAACTCCGAGCCATGAAAATGGAAGATCGGCAGTTCCTCGAGTCATTTACAGCAGCATATAGAATCTGTTATAAGATTGAATGGCATTGAATGTGTGTTCCATATTGTAAATATGCGAACAGGGAACATTCGTTTTAAAAGAAATTGTGTGATCCAAACTGTGTTGTTTGGGCAGAGAACAATTATTAAAACTTGAACGTGTGTTTGAATTTTTATAATTCATAACAGAGAACGTTATCAAAAAAAAAAAAAAAATTCCCTTGTTCTGGTATCTTAAAATGGGGATGTTACATAGCAGGTGATGTTTATCAAGATGCCTTAATTCTTTCTTTAGATGATATTGTTGAGTCTTTGGTGTTAGATTCAGGGGCTTCTTTCCATGCCACCCCACATAGACATTACTAAGTTTATTCAAGGTGATTTTGGACATGTATATCTTGGTGATGATGAACCATGCAACATAGTATGGAAAGGTTGTGTTCAGGTCAAAATGTAGAATGGGAACACATGGTTACTTAAGGATGTCATGCATGTGCCTAAGTTGAGGTGAAACTTGATATCACCTGGTCAGCTGGCTAGTGATGGTTGTACAGTCAGTTTTACAGTGGATTATTGGAAGGTTACCAGGGGAGCTCTTGTGGTTGCAAGAGGTAAGAAAATTGGTACTTTGTATTTAACCAGTGGCGTTGATTATTGTAATTTAGTTGTTGTAGATGGAGATGCAACTTTATGGCACCAGAGACTCGGTCATATGAGTCAAAAGAGCATGCAAATTCTAAAGGACAGGTTGACCAGATTAAAGGAGTTAGATTTGGACTTCTGTGAGGACTGTGTTTATGGGAAACAAAAGCGGTTGAGATTCCTCAAGATTGGACCTACCAGGAAGGAGGGTAAGTTGGAGTTGGTGCATACATATGTATGGGGCCCAACTAAGGTAAACTCTATTGGTGGTTCATGTTATTATGTCACTTGCATTGATGATGTAACTAAAAAAGTTTGGATATATGGCATTAGAAACAAATCTAATGTGTTTGAAACTTGTAAGAGATGGAAAACCTTGGTTGAGAATAAAACATGTCTCAAGCTGAAATGTCTAAGGTTGGATAATGGAGGGGAGTACTGCAGTAATGAATTTCTTGATTACTATTCGGTAAATGGGATCCACAGGAAAAGGACAGTTCGAAAGACTCCAAAGGAAAATGGAGTGTCAGAGAAAATGAAAATGACAATCATGGAGCGTGCTAGGTGCATGAGGTTACATGCGGGGTTGTCACTCATGTTTTGGGCGGAAGCGGTGAGCACAATTGCTTACCTAATTAATAGAGGACCCTCTATGGCCCTTGGATGGAGGTATACTTGAGGAGGCTTGGTCTGGTAAGAAAAGTGATTACTCATTTCTTAGATTATTTGGATGTGAGGTATTCATTCACATTGATAAATATGATAGCACCAAGTTAGAGGCTAAGTCTGAGAAATGCACCTTTGTTGGATACGGTGAGGATGATTTTGTTTTCCGTGTTTGGAGTCTTAAGGACTGTTGTCCACTCAAAATTCCCTGCTCTGATAAAAGTAAAATTTCAAAATTTTGAGTTATGAGTGTTTTTCTCTAAAGTGCCTAAGTCGTGAAAATTGAGAAAATCTGTGTCCCAACTTATATTTGTACTATCTCAACATACAATAAAGTTAAGAAGTCTATCTCAACATACAATAAAGTTAAGAAGTTGTTCCATTCTTAATAACCGTATGAACTGTTCATACCATTATTTACCAATGTTAAGAAGTACCATCATAATAACATTTTCGAAATCGATACACCCGATACCGCGTACTTTAGAATTTTCATGTCCCAAATGTCCCAAGTCAAATTTTGCAAGTTGTTCCATTTTCGGCCGATTCACCCAAACCGCGTACTTCGCGCACTTTCGTCCCAAATGTCCCAAACTTTTCCGGACCCATTTTAACCTTTTCGCCTAATCCACCCAAATCGTGTACTTCGTGCACTCATGTCCCGTGTGTCCCAAAAGGCATTTGTGTGTATTTTCCCCGCTTCGCCTGAATCAGCCAAGCCGCGTGTTTCGTGCATTCACATCCCACGTGTCCCAAAAGGCATTTGTGCATCTTTTCCCCGCTTCACCCGAATCGGCCGAGCCGCGTGTTTCGCGCATTCACGTCTCACATGTCCCAAATGTACCAAGTGCCATTCGTGCTTATTTTTTTCCGCTCTACCTGAATATCCGGCTTATTTAAATTTGTAGGGTATGTATTAAATGTGCATTCATTGTCTTTCTCTCTCCTAATCGGCTATATAACGAGCAAACCCCCTTTGCATTTTTCACATTGTTTCCATGCTATCCTTTGCTCAAACCCTTGCAATCAGAATTCCCTACGCGTGTATCCCTTTTCTCTGTAATTCCTTCCCGAGTTTAGGTTGTGGCTCTGTCCTCTGAGTTACTATCAATATGAAGATCAAGTTCCAGGGATAAGAAAAAATCTTTCCACTAGAATCTGTCCGTTCCCAATATTGGGGATAATGAAGCTCGACATCTTGACTTCGGGGATTTTTGGGCGAGGGTGGCAGATGCAAACCCTACACCAATGGCACAAATGATTCATGATAGCGGTTTGGCATTTCCTGGAGGTTTCCCGATCTCGGTACAGTGCGCTGATATTGTGCTTTCGTGCGGAGCTCACTTCAACCTTGATTTGAGTGAATTAACCAATATACACGGGGAACTCATCACCAAGCTGGACGCTGTCGCCATTAGTACCGCACTGAGAATCCCAGAGATGGATAATGCAATATTCGTTTCTCGGGATCAAGCACAGGCTCTGTTCAATCAAGATAGTGACAAATACAAGGCGCGGGTGGCGAAGTCATGGCTTAAAAACCCTAAGAAGGGAGCCTCTCATCTATCCAAGACTCTTTTCTGGGCAGATTTTAATGAAGAAATGTCTGATTTTATAATTCTACTAGATCAGGTTATGGGCTTACCTTCTACTAACGAATTCCATTTCTGGATGTGCCTGCTCATCAGCATGGTATGCGAGGGAACGTAGAATATCAGTTGGGAAGAGATCATCAGCATGAATTTGGCAGAGCAACTATCCAATGTACAACAAACGAAGAAGTTCTACATGACTTCTTACCTGATGTATACCCTGGTAGCGTCACGGCAATGGTTTGTTTTTTCCTACATTGACGCTCACAAGGATTACCCTATATATGCCTACTACCTGTAGTTCATCCTAGAGACCACCAATCGCAATTTCAGAAGAGTAAATGATGCTTTCACCATGTACGTGGTCAGGCTGCTCGAAGGTGATACTGCCAGGATATTTTTTGATGAAGCCATGAATCTGATATCACACTATGGTGCTTATTTCATACAATTCAGAAAATTCTCTTATATCAGGCTTTCCGGCTACAAAAGCGCCCCTCTGAGACTGCCCATGTTCTGCAATGATAAGATGGTTTTGATTGAAGTATGTAGGCAATTAGACAAACTACACAGAACCTGCAGAGACAAGAAGATTTCTGGTTTGCACTTTCCCATCTCTTTGGGAAATTACACTTGTAAAACAACCCTGGACGCACAGAACATAGAAAGAGCCCTAGTCCCTATCACCGTTCATTTCTTCAAGCCAAGAACTTGCTTCGACTTGAAGAAGTTCATTGAGCAGAACATCAAGATAATATATCATCATAGGGCAGATACAGAAGACTACTGGGTTGATTGTGCAGATGATTTTGAGGCTAGAAGGAGGCACTATGGCAGGTTCTCTCTACAATTGATCCAAGAACTTGGCTTGTACCAAGTTCCCGAAGGACTCCAGGATGAAAATTCTGATCTATACTCATATGAGTATGACAGTGTGGTTAAGAACACCCCCTTGGAGGACTTGGATTGGAACAGGAAAGAAAAAGATGATCTGTCTGAAGATCCTTACTCCAGTCTTAATCAAGACTAAGGTATAGTTTGACAGGAAAGTTTGAGAGCTCAGAAGGCACTCAGGAGAATCCTCTTCCAAAGATGTTTCAACACCAAGGAGGGAGGCATCGACTCCCATAGCTCAGACACACCTAGTGCAAAGCCCACCTACCTCATCAACGCAAGGACCTGCAGCTTCCACTCCTTCTTCATCCACTCAAGTATACCACAAGAAACTCAAAGAAGTTAAGAAGGAGCCTGTGGAAAATGATCCTCAAAGAAAGCAGGTAGAAGTGCCTTTGGGACCAGAAGAACATCATTGTTCTTAGTGAAAGTGAAGAGAGTGAAGTGCCAGCCCCTGCAAATGCTCTTGAAGGTCCAGCAGATAAAGATAAGGAAGTCCAGAGCACTGAACTTCCAAGTGCTATTGATTCTTCAGCAACAATTGTATCCAGCGCCCTACTCACATCTCAACTTGAGACCACAGCTGTACAAACCTTGAGCGTAATGAGCTCTATGTCTCTTGGTCCTCTTGCCCCTCCTGCTTCTTCCTCTTCCTCTTTTGCATGGGTTCAACCTCTTTGTTGACGGTAGAAAGAGAAAATCTTCCTCTCGGAGCTCAGGGCCAAATTTTGATGTTGTCGCAGCCTTGTTGGGCACCACTCCTTCTCATGCCAAGAAAGCCAGAACCACCTCTAGAATAGTGTCTGATGCTCAAGGTCAGCAATTCCAAGAGATTGCTAACCCTACAGTGGACAAGTCAGAGTAGGACTTGTAGGCATCTGACTTAGAGCTCTCGAGAATTCCAATGGGAGAGTCTACCCCTGAAGGTGAGATCCACAACCTCCAGGAAACAGTCACAAGAGTCATTGGGAGGGTAGAGAAAGGGCAGACAAACTATTGAACAGTTGGAGGAACAAGCCCAAATTCTCATTGGCTTTCATCAAATCTCTTTTGTCTAAGGACAAAGTTTTGGACCCTACTCCGTTGACCACTCTTCCACCACCTGTAATTTTGAGCCAAGATGAAGTGCAGAGGATCAAAGACATGCACAAGTATTCCATCTATGGCAGAGCTATGGAGGTCATGGTGGAAGATATGCTTGTTGCAGGGTTAAACTTCATCGATGAAGCTTTCAAACTCCATGGAAAAGTGAACAATTTGCAACAGAAGCTCTCCTCTACTATTGGGATCATAGATAAAGAGATCAAACTCTGGAGGAGTTGCATAGTAGACCTACGCCTTATGGGACAGACAGATGAGAACATCTTACTGGGGAATAAGGTTTTTGATGATGCAAAGGATAATCTGTCAAAATCCTGGGTTTACAGCGTGGAGTGGAAGATCAAAGTCTTGGAGGAGGCTTTGGGAGAGCTGAAGAATAGCTGGCAGAAAGGTGAGGCTTTCAAGACACTGGTTGTATCTGCTTTCAAAGACATACATTGTCATCTTCAGGATGAAACTTCTGGTGTGCCTCTTTCCCTGCAAGAAATCAAAGCTCAATTTAGAGCTTTTGTCAAAGATCATTTGTTTAAGGAAATCTCCATTTCCAAAGAGAAAATGAAGGAGATTTGCACTCTTCAATCTGCCATTGAAGAAGTAAATAAAGACTATCATACTCATGTCGAGTTTGATAAAGAAATGGAGAAGTTTCTCAGATTTTGGTCTCAGTCTACAGCCAACACGTCAGTCCCCCATGGCAGAGACATAGCCGAGGCATTGAAGAGATTCAGGCAGCGAATTTTGAAGTCGGTGAGTCCCTCCCATTAACTAACCACCTTTCTTCTTATCCTTATTGTTCTTCTCTTCTTTTTTAATTCTTTTTCTCATTTTCATTGTAACTAAGTTGAGGTATTGCGATTGGCAATCCTTAACTAATCTTTAGTTAAAAGAAGCGTAGTTATGAGGAGTAACTGATTTGTAAGCTATATAATGGCCTCTCCACGCCATTTTAGAGGGGAGGAATAACTCGGCTTATTTTCTGAAAGTGTAAATAGATCATAAAGAGATCAATACAAAAGGGCTTTCCATTCTTTGTCTATCTAATCTCCGTTATCTCCAAGCTTTCGTTTAATTTTTGTGAAGATCATTTGTTTCTAGTTTGTTAGTCTCGCTGATTGCATACTCTTCAACTTTGCAATACATGGTGATCTTTTACAACCAAGAAGGAACTTTGTGTCCTTGATTAATGAACCATTGCGTTCTAGACAGATGTTATTTGCGGAACTTTGTGTCTTTAAATTTCATCTTATTCATGTGATGCAAATGATCTTGTTTCAATTCACTATAACTTTCGCATACATAAAGAATTACTCTGTTATCTACAATTCTGCATGTTGCCTTTCTGCTCATTCTCGTACACTCTCATTCCTTAGTCCTTTTGTAATTGATGATCTTTATAGGAAGACACTTTTGTAATATCTAAAGTTCAACTAGAAAATCATATTTTGTATATTTGTAAATAAGATTTGTTTCTGAATAAGGGAACCTCTCCCATTAAAGAGGAGGGACTTCTTGTCCCCTGTCTTTTGCTCTTCGTAAAGTCCTATTTGACTACCAACAGGATGGATATTTGGCACCCAAGATCATTATTGCTGAGGAAAAATTCATGTACCCTATTCAGCCCATCAAGTGCTGAAGAACCTCAACATCGCCACAGTGAGACTTGGTTGTACCCTATTATAGAGGATAATACACATGTTTAGAGGACATGATGGAGTGGCTCAAGGGGCCGGTTCAAGTGCAACATGTTCCGACATAGCCAAGATGGCTTCAAGAACCTACTCCCCATCAGGAAGCCCAAACTCCTAAGGTGAAGTCTTCTAGGGTACGAATGGTCACCTGAACGTTTTACTTCGTCTTTGAATTATCTTATTACTCACTGAAAGTGGAGAGAAATAAGTATGTTTGGAGGAAGTAGTGCATGTGGATGTTAGGAAGAAGTGGGAGTAGGCCATGGATGACGCAGCATAGGTCTCAATATGGACAACCGGGCTTGGGATCTAATGGAGCTACCCGAGGGCAAGAGAGCGTTGCAGAATAAGTGGGTGTACCATGAATCAAAGATGGATAGATGGAGGCAGAAAAAGGTACGAGGCCCGGTTTGTGGTCAAGGGATCATTACATATGAAGAAAGGCATAGACTCTGATTGAATTTTTTTCTCCATCTTGTTAAAATGACTTCTATTAGGATTGTTCTTGGTTTAGTAGGTCAGTAGAAGACTTACCACTTAGAGCATTTGGATATGAAGACTGCATTCCTTCATGGTGCAGTATGGAGGAGGAATTGTATATGCAACAACACCAGGGTTATGAGGTCAAAGGGAAGGAGAGGTTGACTTCTTCGTATGGCCTCTAACAAGCTCCACGATAGTGGTACAAGAAGTTTGATAGTTTTATGTATCTTCGAGCAAACGGTTACTCCAGGTGTCACTCCAAACATTTGCGTGCATCATCAAGAAGTTTCTTGATGGCAATTATATTATTTTGTGCATATATGTGGATGATATGCTTGTTGCAGGGAAGAACATGCAGGAAATAGAACAGGTACTTCAAGAAGTAACTACGGTGACTCCTTTGCTATGAAGGATTTGGGGGCCATAGCAAAGAAAATCCTTGGTATAGGGATAACTCAGAACATAAAGGAGAGGAAGTTGGTATTATCTCAAGATGAGTACATAAAGACGGCCTTTGAGATGTTTAGTATGCAGGATGCTAAACCGGTTGGTACTCCTTTAGCATGTCACTTTAAATGTTAGGGTAAACATATTAATTATGCATTGTAATTAGGTAGTTTAAATTATTATTTTGTATGATTATGATTATATAACCATTATATTGTTTTATTGCATTCGTGAAGGTTTATTTTTGCATTATTATTGCAACAACATATTTGTTTTTACCTACTTCCCAAATGTATTTTAGAAGCTTATGTAATTATGTTGTACATGTTATTGTTTGTTTGTACATTGGTTGTCCAATATCTATAAGTATTGTAGCCTGCACCATTGTATTTGATTTAATTGATTATTAATAGAAGTATTCGAGGCTTCCACCCCTATTCTACACTTTCATTTGGTACCAGAGCAGATTAATCTAGACCTAGTGAAGGAGAAGGTTGCAGAGAGATTTTTTAGAAGAAGGATAGTTGGAGAAGAATATACATTTGTGCATTTGAGAGCCTGTGTTAGCCTCCAGCAACTTCCCAGCCCCATCCCTGCATCCCCACAACCTCCTATCCAATTCCAAGTGTTTGGAATTTTAATTTTTTTGCACTGGTGCCCCCTGCACTAGGAAAATTTGCTTCAGGAAAAAAAAAAATCATTTTTTTCCCCAACTAGGGGTTTTAGCTCTAAATTTAGAGTTCTGCACTGAGCTATAGTGGAATAGATTTTGACCGAGTTATACCTCTTAGAGGAGTACTCTGAGTTATATTTGAGATTTTAGCTATGGCACTTAGTTGTATCAGAGCTCCAACCAAGCTTTAGTTAACAATTGAGCCCCCATTCAATTGGAAGTACTGGGTCATTAGTTAAGCAGTTGTGAATATTGGCTTGGCATTGAGTTAAGTTCAACCAGATTGTTGCTGGCACACAAAGCAGACTGATCCTGGGAGTTGAAGCGTTGATTTTGGCAAAAGCATTGAGGCATCAACAATCTTTGCACAAGCAAGCTATCCCATATTTCTCCTTGCAGATCGTGTCACATCTGCAAAGAACTGGCATGTATTTGGTGAACTGAGCAATGATTTCATGCACTGATCCAACGACCCTGCACAATAGACCGAGCCATGCTTAAACAATCACGTTCGAGCCATCCCCTTACAAAGGAAAAAAATCTTGTCAGATCCAAAGCCCACAAATTGGCATGAGCCAAACATCAAAATCGAACCTGCAAACAAAGAATTTGCACTAATTAGCTATGTTTTCACACCAAGCGGTGCTTGGAGAGTTTTCAAACCGGTCGAGATCCATTGCATCAACCAATTAGTCTTGTGAAAAAAAAAAACACAAGGCACAATATCCTTACAAATCTGAGCTCCCTGGTGCCCATTCAAAAAATGGTGATCTTGTACAACAATATCAAGCACGATCAAACCGGTGGAGCAAAGAAACAAAGTTGGTCAAATCAATAAGTGGCAAATACAAGGAAAAGGAGAAAAAGGAAGAATAAAAGGAGATCTAGATTCATGGGAAACCCTAATCTATCGAACACCAATGCGAGCCACGTGGACCTCCTAATCACCGGTCCACATCTGTCTATCTAAAAGGTTAGTCAAATTTTTTTTGACAAATTTAAATATTAATTGTATTTCAGATTTCAAAGTTCATTGTGCACTAAGTGCTTGAGTTGGATGGAAAGGTCTTGGGAGGGAGGTTTGGGTTCGACCCCCCCCACAACCATTTGTTTTTAAAATATATTGAATTTAGCGGTAAACTTAGGTGGCACCAAATTTGTAGATGGCTTAAAAAAACCCTTCACTAAAGCCCTTAGTGTAACTAAACCCCCAACTATTTTTAGCGGAGAAAACCCTAAAAAGGGTCAAATTTTTTTTTCTCCACTTAGCTCTATTTTTTGATTCTGAGAAACATTTTTTCAAAGGGGGGTGACTAAAAACTACTTTTTAAGATATTTTTTACATTTTTTTAACTAAGAGGTGTTTTGAGCTATGGAGGCCATCAGGGCCCCACAAAACAAAATATTTTTACCTTCCATTCATTTTTTAAAGAATTTTGGATGTAATTGTATATTTCAGTGTATTGTACTAATTTGCAGGTTGCCATATTCAACTGCAAACCATTGTAACTGATTTAAAACTGATAGATATTTGTAATAAAAAATATTAAAAATTTGGTTTTGTATCACTCACGAGATCTTCAATCTCATTCACAGCGTTCGGTATAAACAGTGCCTCTAGGAAGTGCTTACGGGTAAATTTATCACGACTACTACTGCACTTAATGCCTAATATAGCTGCAACAACTTCGTCTAGGCATCGACCCTTTAAATCGACATAGGGAGTAATAAGGACACAATGTACACACTTTGAGCCCTCCCATCCATCTATGAATGATTTCTCGACTTAAATCCGGACACTGAGAAATTATCCAGGTATATAGCAAAGTTACGCACGCGTATGAGGATATTTCTTTGAGCCGGTGTCAATAATCATACAGACCCCTTTCAGTACTGTCTTGGTACCACGTATCAGATTGTTTCACATATGTTAACGCCTCTTTCACGTACTGCCGAGTATATAGAAAGGGAGATTCTTCCACATACTGATGGGTATATCGAAAGGGCGCGTATATAAAAAGGTTTGGTATATCGGACTGACGGTATATAGATTGGGAGACCGTATACCTGGAGTGATAAGAGCCTTACCCTTTGTCAGTTGATTCTGCAAAATGGGCACCAATGCCCCCAAATTCTTTCTTCCAGATTCTCAACTTCTAAGAGGAAATAACTATGCAACATGGAAGACAAAAATCAAGACACAACTTGAGTTTGAAGAGATTTGGACTGTTGTGAATGGTACTGTCACCAGATCAACAACTGATACAACATAAAAGAGATAGTTTGATAGATCCGATCAGAAGGCCAAGATGATAATCTTGTTTGCAATGTCCGACGATGTGCAACCCCACATTCGAGATGCCAAATCAACCAAAGAAGCGTGGGATAAGTTGAGCACAGTGTACGAGGCCAAGAACAAGAATGTCATACTGAATTTGCAGAGTCAGTTACACACACTAAAGTTTAAACAAAATGAGAAAATAAAAGCTTTCTTAAGAAGAGTTGCAGAATTAAGGGCTTCACTTCTAGCCCTGGGAGAGGAGGTCACTGATACAGCTCTCGTTCCCATTTTTCTGAGAGCACTCCCTCCTTCATACCCCATTTTTGTGACAACACTCAACTTATTGGATCAGACAGTCAATTTCGACAAGTTAGTGAACCTACTGCAACAAGAGGAAGCTATGTACAATAAAGATGATGAAGAGGAGCAGGCACTATCTTCTCATCAAAAATGGAAAGGAAAAGGAAAAGGAAAACCTAATTCCTCTCAAAAGTCCCAAACACAACATCAACATGGGGATAAACAAAATAAGAATAAATGTCCTATCTGCAAAAGAGGACATGAGTTAAAAGATTGTTGGTTCAATACCTATAAGAAAGGTTCATCAAGAACTCTGGACCTCAAAATCAACAATCTTATCTAACTACAATCAAGGGAAAAATAAGGGGAACTAGCAAAGAAAACCCCATCAGCAAGGAAATATAGCTAAGCAAGAAGAACATTCGGATAACGAAGACTTCTTGTACATTGCTTGATCAAGTGAACCTTCCACGCCATCTAGTGATGTATGGTATGTTGATTCGGGAGCCACTTGACACATGACCAACCACAAAGACTGGTTTACTACAATGAGGGACACACCTTCAAAAAATCATGTTTCGTTAGGTAATGATTCTTCATATACAGTACAGGGTAGATTGGGAACATTTCTCTTCCTCTTGGTTCACGCAATTATAGATTATCAGATGTACTATATGTCCCTGGGTTGACAAAGAATCTGTTATCAGTCAGTCAAATCCTAGATCACAATTTGAAAATTGATTTTGATACTCATTCTGGTAAGAAAATGTGTTTAATTTGAGAAAAATCACGAGGCTCGAAAATAGTTGCAAAAGTCCTCCAATGTGGGACGCATGTTCTAGCTTGATTTTTTCCACAGAGATGATCAGGCACTTGTGGCTAAGAATTCTACCTCTGCACAGTTGTGGCATCAGAGACTTGGTCACATCAGTTTCAAGTATCTCGAAACACTTTTTCACTGGTATAACATGGTAAAAGGATTTCCATCTCTCCAGAAGGATACAAATAAGTGTCCTCACTACCTAAAGGCAAAACAACACAGAAGCTTCATTCCAGAAGAGTACTTATCGAGCTCATGGTAAGCTTGATATGGTTCATACCGATCTTTGTGGTCTAATGCAACCGAGTCATTATGGATTTCAGTACTTCATGCTTTGTGTTGATGACTATTCAAGAAAAATGTGGATATATTGTCTTCGTAAGAAAAGTGAAGCTTTTGAAACTTTCAAGAAGTTCAAAGTGGTTGTTGAGAATGAGACTGGTCATCACATCAGAACTCTCCACTCAGATCAAAGGGGGGAATTCACTAGTAATGAGTTCAAAGCCTACCTACAAGCTCATGAGATTCGTTGGCAAATGCCTCCTCCACACACACCACAAGTAGAATGGTGTTGTTGAGAGAAGAAATTGTACTATCATGGAAATGGTGTGATGCATGATCGATGATTCTTGGACTAGCGAGGAAATTTTGGGCAGAAGCAAAAAAGAACAGTTTATTTTTTGAATAGAGTGCCCACAGTTACTCTTGATGGAGTAACACCATATGAAGCATGGTCAAAGTGGAAACCATCTATTGCACACCTCAGAGTATTATGGGTGCAAAACAAGTATGCACATACCCAAGCAGAATAGAAAGAAGTTGGATATGAAATCACAAAAACTCATCTTCATTGGCTACAGTGAAGAGACTCTTGGGTACAAATTGATGGATCTGAAGACCAGGAAAGTCTACACCAGCAAAGATGTTGAGTTTTTTTAGAAGAAGGAAGCAAAGACTCCTTCCCTAGACTCACAAGATGTAGATTTTTCACCTGTTGTAAAAACAAAGCTGATGTTCCCACAAATGATGAAAGTGATGATGGGGATGATGATGATCAGATAGAACCATGACCCATGAGAGTAGTTTAGTGTATGCCCAAGTGGTATACTAACATGATACGAGATGAAAAATTGGATGCTCCACCGAATACATCCACCACTAGACCACAGACTCACAGTAAAGCATGAGAAGAAGTAAACTTTATTTTGATGAGTAGAGTTATTGAATCTGATGAGCCCTCTACAATCTAGGAATCCCTACAGTCAAAAG
This sequence comes from Taxus chinensis, assembly GCA_019776745.2. Taxonomy (NCBI): domain Eukaryota; kingdom Viridiplantae; phylum Streptophyta; class Pinopsida; order Cupressales; family Taxaceae; genus Taxus; species Taxus chinensis. The sequence continues at coordinate 270,311,985 of CM034146.1, read as the reverse complement.
CTTGGAAAGATGCCATGGATGCTGAATATCAGTCAGTGATGAAAAAAATACTTGGTAACTTGTCGATCTTCCACCAAGGGAAGAAACCCATTGGTTGCAGACGAATATTCAAAACAAAGTACAAAGTAGATGGGATCATAGATAAGTACAAAGTGAGATTGGTAAGTAAAGGGGTATGCACAAAAGGAAGGCATAGACTATGAGGAGACATTTTCTCCCACATCTAAGATCAAAACAATCAGGATGATTTTTTCTCTAGCTACTTAGTTTGGTTGGAAAGTCCATCAGATGGACGTAAAATGTTCCTTTCTGAATTGAAGATTTACAAGAAGAAGTCTACATGACTCAACCTGAGGGATATGTTGTACCTGGTCAAGAAGCAAAGGTATGCAGACTCAGGAAATATTTGTATGGCCTTAAACAGGCACCCTGGGCATGGTACATCAAAATTGATGAGCATCTCGTACAACATGGATTTTTCAGAAATCCATATGATCCCAATCTCTACCTCAAAAAGAAAGGGGGGAGATTGTGATTAATTTTTTTATGTCGATGATCTAGTCATCACTGGTAGTTCAGTGAAGATGATCAATGCAAAAAAGAAATATCTTAACTAATCATTCGACATGACAGATCTCGGGCTGATGCACTATTGTCTTGGATTGGAAGTATGGAAGAAAGAGAATCACATCTTTGTTTCTCAGTTGAAATATACCAAGACAACACTCAAGAAATTTAGGATGATGGATTGCACACCTATTGCTACACCTATGGAGAACAGATTGCAGTTATCTCATTTAGATCCATCTCCTGTGGTAAATGTAACTCTCTATCAACAGTTGATTGGGAGTCTCATTTACCTGACCTACACTAGACCAGATATCATATTTGCAGTGAGCTATCTATCCAAGTTCATGCAGGAACCCCGAGTTTGTCATTGGAAGGAAACAAAGTGAATCTTGAGATATCTTAAGGGAATCGTAGATCTTGGTCTAGAATACAAGAAGAATGATCAACTTCTTCTTGACTGGATATTCGGATTCAGATCATGTAGGAAACATTGATGATAGAAAATCCACTTTAGGGTTTGTGTTCTTTATGGGATCTGGACCAATATCATGGGGAAGCAAGAAACAACACTTTGTTTCTCACTCTTCTACAAAAGCCAAGTATCGTGTTGCAGGTGAAGCTGTCTGCGAAGTGATATGGCTACATCGCATACTTGAAGGACTTGGAATACCACAGGACAAACCAACCACCTTGTATGTTGATAATGAAGGTGTTCTCAAACTTGTTCACAATCCAATTTTTCATGAAAGAACAAAGCACATTGAGGTACAAGTACATTTCATATGTGAGCATGTCTTGAAACACAATATACAACTTCAATTTTTCCCAACAGATGAACAATGAGCAGATATCTTCACAAAGTCACTTGCACGTGACAAATTTGAGTTGTTCAGAGAATTTCTCTCCTCATCCCTTGAGGAAATGTAAAATTAAGGGGGGGAATGTTAGGGTAAACATATTAATTATAGCAATGTAACTAGGTAGTTTAAATTATTATTTTGTATGGTTATGATTATATAACCATTATATTGTTTTATTGCATTCGTGAAGGTTTATTGTTGCATGTATTGTTGCAACATATTTATTTTTACCTTCTTCCCGAATGTATTTTGGAAGCTTATGTAATTATGTTGTACCTATGCAACATATTGTTTTTATGTACATTGGTTGTCTAATATATATAAGTAAGTAGAGAGCACTGACAAACAATAAAGTGGATCCTTCAGTATTTGAGAGGAATCATGGGAGCAACATTGTGTTTCAGTGGATCAAACACTATATTGCATGGCTATGTAGATTTAGACATGGCATGAGATTTGGAATACAGGAGGAGCACGACAGGTTATGTATTTACAGTTGCTTATATAGAGGTGAACTAGATTTCATGGTTATAAGAGGTTATAGCTTTGTCAACCACATAATCTGAGTGTGTTTTTTGCCATAGAGGAGAGCAAGGAGATGATTTGGCTACAAAAATTTTGATGAGTTGAGTCATAAGGAGGAATTTGGGAGACTACACAGTGATAGTTGGAGCTCTATTCATTTTGCGAAGAAATCTACTTTCCACTCTAGGATGAAGCACATTCAGCTAAGATGTCATTTCATTAGAGCAACTTTGGAAGAAGATAAGTTGAGGCTGGAAAAGATTCATACTAGTTAGAATCCTGCAGATATGATGAGAAAGGCAGTCACAAGGGATAAGTTGAAGTCGTGTTCAACTTTGGTCGTCCTTCATGGATGATAATGAAGGGTCAATAACTTTTCTTAGTGGAAACAGTCTCCAAGTGGGATATTTTTGGGGTGTGGAGCCTATTTTTTAGTCTTCTAGAATCAACATTGAAGCATTGGAGCTTTGAATCGTTAAGTTTGGAGAATTCAAGAGCATTCTGCAGTCATTTGTTGTTTTCATGCTACGAAATTGCTACGTATTTATTTTTAACTAGCGGTTAATAGATAGTTGTCACAGTGGCGGATTTTCATCCATGAGAAGTTGAAAGGTCACGACTTTTTCAAGTCATGACTTTTTCAAACGAATTTTTCTAGGGTCAGTTATAGAACTTCCTATAAGGATTTTAATCTTATAAATAGAGGTGTTATGGGCATCCTAATGTATCTAAGTGATCAAAGAGATCAAGGTTGAGCAATTGGGTGTCAATTGTGTCTTAGATGTGGCTTAGCATCTTTGGGAATTTTGTTGTAAGTTCACAAGTGATTGTTGTGCAATTATAACTGAGAGAAGAATGTGATGATAAAATCAGAGCAAGTTCTTGGTGGACGTAGCCCACATTGGGTGAACCACGTTAAATATTGTCGCATCTTCTTGTGTGCATTGTTTATTTATGTTATTATATTTATGCATGTACAAATCTGCTAAATATTTTCCTACTGCTGTGATTTGAGGAATTGTTTCCACGTATTTGTTGTCTAATTCCTAATATCCCTGTTGCAGAAGTACGTAAAAAATATGAGAATATATAGCGTGTCTAACCATGGATCTTCATGTCGATCCATGTGGTGTAAATAGAGATGGTGAACCGTTGTAAGGAGCACTTGGAGAAATTGGTGATTTTATTTTGAGTGATTTGGAGATTTCGAATTGTTGCTGATGGAGATTTGACAAGGTAGGGAGTGATAAGTTTCTGACTTGATTTTGTACGTTTCAAAAACAGAAGGATTTGGGCGTCCTGCCGCCAGAGGAAGAGTGTTAGGGAGAGAGGCCTAGTTTTACCCTCCAACTATGAATACATCCTCAAAAGGTCCAACTGTTATAGATGGATAAAGACCAAATTTTGTTCCATTTCGATCCATGTTGAATAACCCATATAAGAGTAATATGGGAAAGGAAATGACATCTCATTGCCCCCACTCTATGGGTGCCACAATATGCATAGTGTTAGATGGATTTTATGCTAGGTCATCTGGAAGCAATGTAAAAATGATTCCCATGTTAGGTCATCTGGGAAATTGTTGTGACTCCCAAGTTAGGTCATTTGGGACGAATAATGAAGTGATGCTTGTACCGATTTATTGACTTGATTCGAATATTGAACGCTTGTTTTGAGATTGAATGTATACGATAGATTACTCATGGTGATATTTTTCAATTTTTATCCTAGATTAGGTCATTAGGGGGGATGGATAAAAAGTAGTGGAAAATGTAGAATATTGTATGAGCATAATTTTTATAACGATGTATTAGTAACATGTAGTGATTGTGTAGTAGCCTAAGAGGGATTATAGGGTGATCTTGATTGTATGGCCCCCCTTTCAGTGAAAGGGGGAGTGGTATTAAGAACGAACGATGAGCCGAAAAAAGATGTGAAATGATGTAATAGTGTGCAAAATGAAGTATAGTTGATGTCACAAAAGTCTATGTGAATCGATTTAAACATGTGCTAGGTTGGAATATAACGTTGTGGAGTGTGGAAAATATGATAGTAGGAGGAATTCTAAATCAAATGATATAAACGAGGAAGAAAATAGAGTAACTAAGCTCAAGATATGAGTGAAACTGTGTGGCGTGTATTAATTTGAGAAAGAGCACGAATGGTAACAATAGTAAATTGACAATTTAGAAAAGTGTTATATATAGTAATTGTAAAATGTGACTAGTGACTTCATTTGAACCTTGATTGATTGAATAATTTGAGCTCTAAGCTTGCGAGGATGCCGTCCAGATTAGAGCAACAAGATTGACTAGATTTGATATGGTGGCAGTGGCAGTGGCAGCATAGACGACACATGAGTTGGTAAGTGCGGTTATTTTTCGAAAAAATGTCATGAAATTTATTTTTTTTTGCCGATTTTTACAAAATTTGAGTTTTTAAATTTCTTAGGTGCTTTCTGACGTGGGTGAGAGTGGCCAAGGTGCTAACATTTTTCGAGATGCCAATGCCCAGTTCCAAGCATTGGTGACCTAATCTTGGGCACCTGCGTCCTGCTCTTGGGCGCTAGCATCCGAGGGGGTTGTTTTGACCTCAAAATGTAATATTTGTAAAATTTGATGCCTGTGGGTGGTATGTGTTATTGTATTTACATGTATATGAGGTGGTAATGTCACGTTTTTTTCGATGTTTCAGTGCTGTGCAGAGGGATATTCCTTCGAGGGAGTCCCGCATGGAGGTTGGCACTTGAGCACGTTGTTGAATTTGGGCTTATTGGATGTAGAGTGGGATATATTGGACACTGATGACATGTGGCACATAGCAAGATTGGGGGAGGTTCCCCATAATATGCTGATGGTGATTGCATTATGCGAGAGGTGGTGTGTAGATACTTGCACTTTTTGGTTACCTACTAGGGAGATGACTGTGACCCTAGAGGATGTATATCGCATATTTCGACTACCAGTTGTGGGTGAGAGAGTACAAGTGATGGCCGTAGAGGATGCTCAGAGGTAGATGAGAGCAGCTAGGTGATACTTTACAGGGACACGGGTAAAAACAGAGACCCATATTATCCTAGATGTCATATTGAGATCAAGTATTGCACTATTGTGGAAGTTCATTGCAGTAGTTATTGCTTCATCAGTTCCAGTGGAGGGTGGTGGTGTGGGCATCTTGTATAAGATGCATGATAATCTGTCAGTCGTATAGAGGAGGATGGTACGACTAGATTTGCATGGGTGTCGATGAGTATTAACACATTTGTACAAGGATCTATACAGGTTTACACATGAGGACCACGGGGGAGGACTTGGAGCCACCACATTTTTATATGTATGGGCTTATGAGCACATTGCGATATTGAGGCCACTCAGTGGGCCATGGGTCGATTGGGTGAGGCCAAAGATCTTTGTAGCGAGGTGGACATGCACACATATTTAGGAGACTAGATACTACTACCTTATAGAGTCTATGCTTGATCAGATGGGGCCAGGGGCCATTATATGGAGGCCATATCAAGACTATGGAGGGTGGTCAAAGAATGGGGTAAAGATACGATGTATCTGATGGACTATGTGGTTAGAGGACCAGTTTCTTGGAGTGATCTAGTTATTTCAAGAAAAGTGTGTGTCTTGACATTTTGGTATGGCTCAGAATGTGCCCCCAGAACCATATGTATGGGTGTGAGTGATGAGAGCGCCAAGGAGGCTAGGAGTGAGACCAGGAGACCTATAGGAGCATAACTAATGCTCCCTGGTGCAAATGAGATGGATGTGGCCATAGAGCCGATACAGGTGGATGATATGGGATGTGCCAAGGCCTATAGTGCATGGTGGGCAAGTGCACTGATGGGTGTTATTGTTTCTGTTGTTGTGGATGTGGCGAGAGCAATACTAGTTGGAGCTGCAGAGGGGCAGGCACTTGTCCCCAATGGTGATGGTATAGTAGCGGTGATAGCAGAGTGTGAGTATTTTGTTATTGTTGTGGTTTATTACTTAGTTGATTGATTGGGGTCATCATGTGTAGTAACTAATGTGTCATTATTTGGTTTCAGGTGATGTGTAATAATCATTGATCATTTATTCATCAATCCACACATTGGCGTGGAATGTACCTTCAGATGTGCTCATGGGAGGTGGGATGTTGGAGTGAGTAGATGTTATTGTGTGCGAACATGCCCATTTGTTCGATCCAGTAGCGATAGCAATGGCAACATGTATTATATTGTTGAATAAGCGTGAAGAGGTGTAGGTGGAGACTCAGCGAGCTAGGGAGGTTATAGGAGGAGGATCCCTAACACATGATGTGTTCACAAGGTATGTAGAGTTGTAGGGCTGATTCGTGGAGCAGGCAGTCGAGTTGGCATTATTGTGGAGATAGGTTGAGAGATATAGGGGCCGCGACCAGTGACATAGATTGAGTGGTGAAGCATCTAGTTCTAGAGCTCCCGTAGTTGTATGTAGTGACAGTGATGATGATGTATGACATATATGGATGTAGCAGTGTACGGGGGTTTTCCCCCGAGCGATTGTATTTTTATAACTATGATTGTTTGTGATATATATATATATATATATATATATATATATATATATATATATATATATATATATATATATAGTTGGATTATTAGTATTATTGTCTTGTGTTGATGTGATGCGATGGATGTTTATTCATATGTAGTTTGATGTACATTGTGTAAATGATTATATTGACAAATGGATGATCATGTTGATTAGGATATAGATAGATAGGTAATGTCTAAAAATTGAATTGTATGTATGAATACATATGTGATAAATGGTGATAAATGTGTGTAAGGGATGAATAATGTAATTGAAATGATTGCAAAAATGTATGTAATCAAGTGTAAGCATGATGAAAAAGGGGGGGAGAAGAGTGATACCCCCAGTGTAAATGTAAGAAGATGAGGTTTATTTATATAAGACCTCTTCAGTAATCAAAATGAACCATAGTAACATTTTGAGTGTGTCATCAGGAAATGATTTGATAATGTATGTTAGATAAATAGATCAATGAAGTGTGTAACACAAAGATGGTGCGAGGTTATTATTGTAACATATCCCTCAACATTCATGTAAGAACCATAAGAACACAAGTGCGTCATCAAGTAGTGAGGTGAGAAAATTCACCAACAAAAGATGAATAGGGCGGCAAGGAGCAGTGGAAGCATGTAAAGTGGTAAAAGCATAAGTGTATGATTCAAACTGAATGTCGAATGAGATGGTGCCAATGATGGGAGATGTAGTGGTGGGAAGCCCAAATGTCGATGACTTAGGAATCCAATTTGAAGTAGGAGCATTGTGTGGTGGATGAAATGATGAAGCAGTGGATGAACAAGGCAGAGGCCATGCATGAATAATAACTTTAGGAGATGGAAAAATGACGACCTTAGAAGTGAGAAGAGGAAATAAGTGAACCAAAGTAGTAGCACGCTTGTGCAAAATCGACAAAATAGACCGCTCACAAGAGCGAGATCCAAAGGCAATGACACCCTTGTCTTATAATTGTTGTAATTTATCTTCAAGGGCACAATAGTCATTGTCACGATGGCCATTGATGCGATGAAAATTGTAATAAGGACGATTGTGTTGGAGATGCAAGCGGTGCGGAGGATGATGCTGATTAGAAGGTAAGTGAATTAAGCGCTTATCATGAACAACACACAACACATCATGAGGCTGAACAGCATGCGATAAATGTAATGGATCCTGAGTAGGAGATGGTGAAGACTTAGGTGGAGAGCGACGCGGTGGCAGAGATGGAGGACATTTTTGCGGTGGAGGGGATGGAACAGGCTTGCGACGTGGAGGAGATAAAGACCTTAGAGGTCCTTAAGATAGAAGATGACAAATAAAAGATAGTAGAAAGAAGTAGAAGGATGATCTATAACATGTGTAGCAATTAAATCTTGTTCTAGATCAATAACCTTATAACATAAGAGTTTAAATGATTCACATGTATCATATTGCAATTGTTGTTTTAAAGCAGGAATAAAGCCATGACAGAAGATAAATTTCTTCTCTAGATCAATAATCTGAAATACTAATTTATGCATGCAAGAGTTAAAGTGTAAAATGTAATCAAGAATAGGCTCTTTCTTTTCTTGATGCAAGCTAGGTAAGCGATCATGTGTGACTCTGGGACCATTGTTTGGTATATTGCATCTAATAAAATCATCTTCCATTTCACAATATGTACTAATAGATCCAAAAGGAAAATGAGTGTACCATTGAGGAGCTTCATTAGTTAGGCTATGACAAAAGAATTTTAGCAATAATCGATCATTCGAATAAGAAGCCATAGCTAAACAATAATGCTTAAGATGTACATATGGATTGCTAGCGTCGTCAAAACATGAAAATGTAGGCATGATGAAATCCTTAGGAAATGTTGAATTGCCAATTTTATTTGGAATAAGATTTCCATGAAGAGAGTTATTTTCAATAGAAGCATAATATGTTTTGCTTTCAAGAGTGAGAGATTGGACCTAATATTGCAATTGACCAACAACATGCATGAGTGATAAAATATCATGTGGAGGAATCATAGAAGATGTAAGAGGCACATGGAGAGTTTGAAGCTTGCCATTATGAGTGATCATAAGGATGTGAGAAGAAAAAGTATAAGATGAAGATGTTATGAGCACACCATATGTAGATGTAGAAGAAATGAGAGGGGGTATACTAGGAGCAATAGAAGAAGCAACATGCACATCATTGAGAGAATAAGAAAAGGAAAGAGGTGGAGAAGAACATGGAGTATTAGCAGAAATACTAGCAGTAGAATCAGAAGAGACCATAAGAGGTGAGCTAGTAGGAATGGAAGAATCATTATGAATGCCATCAGAAACAACCTCGAAAGTATATGAAAGTGGAGTGGAAAATTAACATTCAACAGTCTTAAGAGAAGTAAAATCTTCACTAACATGTGCACGCTCATAAATATAATCAGTATCAGAAAAATTTTCACATGTAAGTATTTCATCAAGCGAGTCATCAACATAGAGTGAAGTAGGAGAAGAACTATCATGAGATGTATATTTACAATCATTAGGAACATTTTCAGAAATAGAAGTATGAGATGCAACTTTACATTCATCCTAACTAGTATGAGAAATGCCATCATGCACAAGTACAGTTTCATCATGATTTTTATATATAGTATCACAATCAAGACCAAACATATAATCGATAATAACATCATCATGATCTTCAATAGAAATGGAAGAACGTGGAGTAGTCCTAGTGCCTATGGAATAATAAGGGTTACATTCACAAAATATTCGAGTGTTAGGAACAATATTGAGAGTAGAGTATTCAAAAATAGTAGGAACTTTGTGTTCATTAGCATCAATCAATCTTTGAACATTATTATCAAATTGAACATAATGATAAAGATCAAGAAATTAGCCTTAACAACATCATCAAGGATAGGATTAACATTCACATGATGCATAGCTTTCCTAGGAGAGGAAGATTTACTTTTAGCCATTAGGGTTTAGTAGATCCTATGGCGAGGAGTTCTAAGAAAAAAGTTCGCCAAATGATTTGATAAAATCTAAATATTTTATTAAAATTTAATTTCAAAATCGCTACAATGATATACAATAAGATACAAATGCTAAGCACTTCAAAAATGTAACTATGTAAGCAAATGAAAGAGATAAGACACTTATTTGATTTTTGTTTATCCTGAAGTGTATCTGAGCTAGAGCAACTGATGAAAAGGCTAGGCAGAATGTTGGAAACACTCGATATAAATTATGGAACTTGCAGAATAACCTGGACAGGAGCTCTTGGGTAGGGACAAGGGCTCCTGGGTGCTTGAGACCTTTTGTAGGTGCTTATGACTACGCAGAGGTTCGAAACCTAATTTTTCTGGTGTTGCTAGGGTTTTTCTATCCTTCGTTTTTTACTGTCTATAAGTTGCTGGAAGATCACCGAGTTCACTGGTCACCTGTAAAACAGATAATATCCTACAAAACCCCCAAACTACATCAAATCCTAAAAAATAAAGATGTGAATGAGGATCTAGACTAACCCTGGCGGTCACCCAAAAGAGTGAACTTACAACCGAGTGTTGTACTACATCTCAGACTTTATGTATTTCTATGTGCTTGTGTTTACAATAGTGCTCCTAGGTTTCCCTTGTGCCGGTGACGCCAAGATAGCGGGTTGTAGCTAGATAGAATGAAAATGTGTGGATGGAATTAAGAAACTTCCCCTTCCTATGCAGTGTATGCAAAGTAATAATCCCAAAATGCATTCCCTTTGATAGTATGTAGATAGATAGCCCTTGATAAAATTGACCACCAATATAATGGTATGTATGTTGTGTTTATATAGGGATCTTTTTCTTGAATTTCGACACTAGTGACATGACATGCCAACTAGGACCTTAGGATAGGAGTAATAAAACTGAAAATCCTGACCACAAATGTCAAAAATGTGAACAAAAACAAAGAGGGAAGTGTTAGAGTATGTATTTACCTTAGTTCATGTTCACCTAAGTAATTTATTTACCTTTATTGTATTTATCCTCACCCACTTATGTGTGTGGATATTTCTTTTATCTTATTTAGATATTAGGAGATATTATCTAGTTGTTAGGTATAGTTCTTTCCTTGATCTATGGTATTGACTAGTTCTTTCCTTGATCTATGGTATCTAGTTCTCTCCTAGATCTATGGTATTGACTAGATCCTTGATGACTAGTTATTTCCTTGATTCATGGCTTGATCTATGACCTTGACTAGTTCTTAGATTGTTATTCCTTGCCTATTTAACCAAGGCCCATTCTCAATGTATTGCATTGAGTTCCATAATAATATATGATATTGTTGCTCATTTGTTTGCAAAGGTTTATGTAAAGTTATTCTGGCGAATTGCTTTCATCTTATTGATCGTGATGTTTGATTAGCATCTATGTTCTTGGCTTGGCACGATCTGGTTATCATTCCTTTTATGGTATTAGAGCTGGAGATTGCTATTGACATCCGTCTGTAAGTTTTATTTTGCAAATAAATTATTTTTGTATTCATATATTTGGGATTTGGTCGTATTTTGTTGCTGGGTGCATTTTTTTATGCAAAACAAAGGCTTCCATTGGATCCGGAAGGTGTGAAAACCCTAAGATCGACTGTAAACTCGGCCAATTCTGGAGGTAGTTGGTTTTTGTGGATTTTTTATTTTTGCAGAGAAGCACACAGGTGCGCCTCAAGATTCGAGCCAAGGAAAAAAATGTGATTTTATTTATTCAAGTTTGTTGGATTTCTCAAGATCTGTACTGGGTTTTTTTCTGTTGCAGCGTATCTGTCTCGGTTTATGCGCAGGAAGGTTTTTGGATCTTTCCTTTTTGGCAGGGGTCCACGGATGCTGTGCACGTTTTTACTATTTCAGGAAAATCCGTAGGTTGCTATTTTCGGCAATAAAGGTCACTGCACCCATTAAAATCCTTAGCCCTTGGTCATATGGTATGGTCATATAAGGGCTTAAAGGGTGCTTAACTTCAGGGCCTTTAATTTTATTTGTGTGGTGAAGGCAACAATATTTTATTTTGTTTTGTAACTTTTGATCGGTAACTCGGTTTTGAGTGTCGTTTTTGGCAAAAGTGCTTGTTTTTTCATGCTCTTTCCATTGGAAATATTTATTTTGATACCTGCACTATAATTATAGAGTGCAAAATATGGAGGAGTGTTGAAATCAATTGTGGATGCAATTTCAACTGAGCCCGATGTCCTAAACTTTTGGGAGTTGTAGTTTGTACCTATCATGGATTCTAAGAATGATATGCTTTTCTTTGAAGTGTGTGGACTTTAAGAGGATATTGTAAAATTTGTGGAAGAAAATAGATCTCTCAAGAAGTGAAATTCTCTTCTACAATCACTCATTCATGATAAGGATACAATAATACACTCCCTACAAAACAAACTTACTAGTCTACAACATCACCATCATATTGTGGACAACCACAACCATGCTCCTAGTCCACTTGCAGCTATTGCTTCTGAACCCATTGACATTGATATGTCAGTCTTTGAGTTTGTTCCTGCTCTTGATGCTCATACACCTATGAAGTTTGTTATTGCATGCTCTTCCACATTTGTGCCTATTACAATACCACATGTTGTGTATCCTATTTTTGCTCAGCTGCATGGCTTTTTTGAGAAGCATACTACTGCATTCAGTTCTCGCATGCTCTGTTCTATGGGTCTCACTAGCCTCTATTCCACATGTTAAGTGGAATTCTCGTCATGACATTGGTTTTCGAGAATATACTTCATTGGGATCACACATTAACGAAGCTCCTTTTTTTGTTTGCTTGACTCTTTCTGAGGATCCTGAGCAACACATGAGTTCTACATCTTCACTCAGGCTTGAGAAACCTGGGATTTTAGTTTTCAGACATGATCAACCTGACACACATTCCGATGTTCTTCTGCATGCACCCATTGTGCATTTTACACCAAGTCATATGCAGGAATCTTCTTCATCCATCCGTGTTTATTTGGGGTGGATATCTAATCACTCGTGGAGGTGACATAGGCATTCGTTAAGAGGACTCTACAGGCATGGCTCCTCCACTATTCAGCCTCTTGCTCCAGTTTTGATACCTTCTACATTGTGATGCTTCTTGTTTTGAGAATTTTTCTTTAGCAGGTGTAGTGTATCTCTCTTGTTTGTTGAGAGATTTTGTATCTGTATTTTTGACACTTTTGGCATGTTGACAGTCTCTCTTATGGGGGAGCTATTCTGGTGGGGCCCAGTGTTAGTTTGTCAGTGTTCGAGTAGTTGTTTTGACAACTCATACAGATTTGTACCGCCACTCCACCCATTCAACAGTATGGGAGGGTGTGGCGTTGATTCTGCTTTATCGAGTTTCATGTCCTTGCCTTGTTACCTTAGCTTTTCTTGGATCATGACACTCTGGAGTTTGTGTCCTTGCCTTGTTGCTTTGGTTATTGTTCTTGGATCATGGCACACCTATTTGCAGCAGTTGATCGAATTATGTTTGGTGTTTTTTTTACACTTTGGACATCACTTCGTTGACAGTTTTCTTATATGGAGCTATTCTGGTGAAACCCTAGTGCCAGTTATTTTTGAGTTTTGTGATCGAGCAGTGGATTCAGACCACAGTGCACACCAAAATTCTTTAGCATTGTATGCATTTTTTGATCTGAGATTCTTGGGATTCCTTGGAGCAGGTCTTTACTCTCTTTACTTTATTGTTACTGGTTTTGGGTACCCTTGCAATGTCCCTTTTTTCCTAGTTATTGTACATGAGTACCTCATCAAGCCTAGTTGTCGGGACTCATATTGTGGACATGCCACTTCTATTTTGGCTCCTAGCTTCACTTGAGGGGGGGTGTTAGAGTAGGTATTTACCTTAGCTCATATTCACCTAGGTACTTTATTTACCTTTATTGTATTTATCCTCACCCACTTATGTGTGTGGATATTTATTTTATCTTATTTAGATATTAGGAGATATTATCTAGTTGTTAGGTATAGTTCTTTCCTTAATCTATGGTATTGACTAGTTCTTTCCTTGATCTATGGTATTGACTAGATCCTTGATGTCTAATGCTCTCCTCAATCCATGGTATTGACAAGTTTCTTTGATGACTAGTTATTTCCTTGATTCATGGCTTGATCTACGACCTTAACTAGTTCTTAGATTGTTATTCCTTGTCTATTTGAGCAAAGCCCATTCTCAATGTATTGCATTGAGTTCCATAATAATATATTATATTGTTTCTCATTTGTTTGCAAAGGTTTACGTAAAGTTATTCTGGCGAATTGCTTTCATCTTATTGATCATGATGTTTGATTAGCATCTGTGTTCTTGGCTTGGCACGATCTGGTTATCATTCCTTTTAGGAAGGAGCACCCAGGTTAGAAGGGAGGGCCTGAGCGCTAGTGTCTAGCCCAGGGTGCTAGTGTGCTGAGATAGCTGACGACAAATGTGAGAAGACTAATAGATAAAGATCCCTGTGACCTGATCAGAGTTGGTTGTAGAAGTGACAGATGTGAGATATAAAAACAATAGAAGCAATCAAAGCAAACATATAGACTAGGAAGTGTGTCACCTGTGAATACTTTTATTACTCAAGATCCATACATAAAACAACATACTTGGAGGTATAATAGAATATTAGTATGTGCATGATTTTGTGTCTACAAGTGGTTGTGGATATGCTAAAAAAATATGCCCATTTTTTGAGCATAGCAAACCCATTTTTATTCAGCATAGTGACATTTATTTTTATGCACATAGTAGAAAAGTTACATAGCACCCAAAAGATCATAAAGTGTGGCCATGATCATATCTTTACTATTTTTTGGACTAATTTATTTTCTTGTTTTGGCATTCAATTGATGCATAGCTCTTCATCTCATCCTTAGTCATATGGTAAAATATATGTTTTCAAAAATTCCTTGAAGGTCATATGTGATTCTTTTATTTAGATCAACAAAAAATATCGTTTGACTGGTTGCCTCTAGCAAAATGGTGGTGTAACACTTCCTTCCATACATCAGCTCCATTTTTGGCATTGTAAGCATACCAAAAAAAATCCATCACCTATTCCTTATAGGTATAGCTAAAGTTTAAAGTTTTATAAGATTTCATTCAACGCCAACATGAGGTAGTAGCTAGTATTAGGGAGAACTTGGAAATAACAAAAAAAATGAATAAAGCAATTAGTTGATCAACATTAGGAGAAAAGGTAGTTTTAAGTTAGTGATTAGGTCTTTGTGTAGCTTTGACAATACAAAAATTTCCTTTGAGAAATGAAATAAGAATGAAAATATTTCTCCTAAGTATTATGGTCAGTACTAGGTCTTGTGAAAAATTAGAAGTGTAGCATATAAGTTGGAGTTACCTTAATATACATGAATACATCCAATATTTCATATATCTTTCTTGAAGAAGGTCATTGGACAGTGAGCATCAGCCTAGAAAAAATTACCACAGGTATATGAAGAGGGAAAATTCATCCTGAAACATGAGGAGATCCTTCAAACATGAACTAAGAAGCTAAAAATTTGGCTGATTTAGGAGTATCTAGTCAAGTGTAATAATTTTACCAACAAGGATGCAACATGGTAGAATGAGATATTCCTATAATAGTGCCCAGAGTTAATCAGTGTTTAAGATCATGTTGGTTTTAAGGGGAGTGCCTTGCTATACCCTTAACATATAACTTATGTTGGGATATGTATGGTCAAATTATGGCTAACATGATATCTTACCTTGCCATATCATATTTATCTATGCTTTCATATTTTTAGTAGGATCAACCTATGGAGTTCGTCGACCTATGTAGGGTATATATACGATATATTGGTTACTATTCAATGTCATATTGCATATTCTATTATTATTTATGCATGTGGATGTTTCCTTCCTGAATTGTCTTAGTCATTAGATGATTCCATTTTCAAGGGGCAAGAATTAAAGGCTTAAATCTAAAATTAGGTAGGTGAGGCTACTCTATTAGAGGGAAAAATCAAATTGATTACAATTATGACCATATAAATACTATTTCCCAATACACTTCTTCTTTCAAATGTGGATGTGGATCAATGGATGTCCATATGAAAGAGGTGATGGGTAGGAAAATCACTTTTATGTGGAATTTTAGCAAGTCCCCAAACTCATTGGATAACCACCTACAAAGGGTGTGTGATGTCTTTTATCCTTTCAAGGAAATACAAAATGGGTCATGTGAGATATATATCTAAGTATGAGTACATGTTTGTAATCAAGCTATTTATGACGTATTTTAAGAGATGTTTGAATGATGTTAAAGATATTGGGGATAATAAGACATTGGAATTTATTTTGGTAGTTAAGAAATTTGATACTTGTAAAATATTTTATTGTATTCATAATTTTATAGATATCAATAAGATTTTGCATATAATATTTTTTAATTTTATCCATGGGTTCATTTATATGCATATATTCTAATTTGACCTCATAATCACAATCTGTGTCATTTCCCCTCATCGTGAGAGGCTATAACATTAACAAAAAAAAGCATTGATTTGTATAAGATTACACACATCTATATAAAAAGTAATCAATGAATTTTTTTTACACATGATTTTAGATCAATATATATCTAGCTTACTTTATGCCAAATTAATACTTTTTTCCTTACTAATTAGTTATCTCATATTAAAATATGATTTTCCATATTCACGAGGGATTATATAAAGGGAACCATAATCTTGAATACACACATCTAAGGTGCAGACCATTACATTCACACAAGTCTTTTAGATGTAACACACAAGATTTAAGCCTAACAAATTTTGAATGAATAGAATTTAAAAAAAAAACTAGAAATACTATATTTATCACCAATTAAAACAAGATATAATCCTAGAAGGAAAAAACACATACAAGACAATGTACGTTCACTCAAATGTAGACCAAAAATCGACACGAAGAAGACCCTAAAAATCAATGCAAACGAAGTAACCTAACCAAAATACTATCATGGACCAAATCCATATTGTTCTCCATTATCATAGAATGATTATGGAATATGTGGAAAAGTGTGAATCTCACTTGAATATTTGATCACATGTTCCTAAGCTTTAGAAATCTCACTTGTTTTTCTAAAATTCTACATAGATCTCTAAGAACTGATCTCCTTCCTAGAAACCATAATGCGGCAACAAAACCCTAAACAATAGTAAACATAGGTGATATTTTGAGGGGAATGTCTTATCCCTCCATTATTATCAAGTCTCTTGATATAAAACTCTATTTAAAGGTAACAAACAAAGTATATTATTTTACCCTAAATAAGAGAATAAAAGGTCATATTAGTTTCTAATTTAGGATTGGAATCTAGAAATGATGTGCATTCATATTATAAATAAATATCCATACATAGATTTGAATTAAAATAAATGATTCAGGGAACTCAATTCATTATTCCACATGCTTTAATATAGAAAATTTCTAAGAGGATAAGTGGTCTTAGATTTTTGCTAGTTTTTAATGCTAATATGGATGTGCAAATGGATTAGCGAGCTATAAATGAGATGTAATTCCTTTTTATTTGAAACTAGCATTGTATTCTTCCCAAAGATAGAATCAAACTGGGAGGAAAAATCAGCCCACAAATTTTTTCGGAGCTGGGAAGACTTTTTCCATTTGATTTTTTCTCTGTTATTTCAATTTTTGTGTTTGTATCTCTATTTGCTCTGCCTTTACACTTGTGATCACTCCAGATGCATAATAAATTTACTATGATCAATGCCCTTCTTTTGAAATCTATAGCTTTCTTTAAAAATCTATAAAATGGGGTTAGGATTTTTGTTTAAGGAACTTGTTAGCAAATGGATTTTCATTCATGAAAATGACATGCAACAGTCAGGGGATAAATTCCCTCCTCAATAAAGGTGAGGTTTCCTTTATTGAAAACCAAAACTGTATTTACATCTATACATTCAAAATTGTATGTAGGGGGGGTGGGTGTTTTGGGACATCAAATGGAAAGAAGTGTGAATGGGGGAGAAAAAATTGAATTAAGGAAAGAAATGGATGGAAGGAGCATACAATAGTTAGGTAAAAACAAAGCCTAATATTGCATAGAGAAGAAAAAGAACAATGAATAACTAACTCAAATAAAATAGAGTTTGAATTAGACAAACAAGAATAAACAAAAGGGAACACACATGAGCAAGTAGATATTAGAGCTTGATCACTGTGAACAAGAACAACAGATTAATAATGTTGACAATAAGATCAAAGATAATATTCACATGCAAGATTTAAACACTAACATCTAATGAACATAAGAACATCAAATGCTACAAGAGATAATGAATGGGACACAAAGTTCATATTTCATTAACTATTCAAAATGTCTTCACAAAAGAACACAAATTTTCTTTCTTGAAACAAAGCTTGCACAAAAGTATTTCTTCTCCTCTCTCAAATCCACCCTTACGAATGAGCCCCTAACTTCCTTTTATAACCCAAAAGTTGGTTAGAAGGTAGTTATGGTTTACACGAACATTAAATTAGGGCACTTTAAGTGACCTTACTTTTAAATGACCTAACTAAAATAAGTCAACATCACTTTATAACAATTTGAAAGCCACTTTAGAAGAAGTACATAAATAAAGGGAAATATGTACATGTGGACCCCATGCAGAAAAACACATGAAAATTAAGTAAAACAACTAGTTCCTTATCCATTGGGTAGGGTTCACCTATCTCAATCATATGAGAAATGGACTCTCCCACTTCGTTAGACATCAAAATGTTATCTCCTCATCCCAATGGTAAAATTGGGAACTGCTGCTTTTGGCAATTGAAAAGATTTGAATCTTTCCAATGTCTCGAACACTTTTTCTTCTTTAGGAGGTTCACTTGGTTGAATCACAGCCTCGTAGAACACCTACAATTCCAAAATCTTACATGGCATATTATGTAGGCTAACCATTTTCGATCGAGCATCCTCAAAAAGGTTCCTCAATTTGATACAATGTTCCATTGAAGTAGAGGAGAAGTTGATGGCAGGAATGTGCATGTCCTTAAACAATTATCAGAATTGTTCTTCAACATGTTTTGATGAATGCCTCTAATAATGCTCATCCAAAAAATCACAAGGGATTTCAGCTATTGTAACGCTCTGATTTTGTATATTATCTTGGTGAATGATTTTCATACTGTTATAACTGCTGGAATGAAGGCAAACATGTTAAGATAAACTCTGATCTTAAAGGAATGTGTTGCTAACTTGGATTCTTGCATGCTGTGATTTATTGTTAGGACAGCAGTTATTGTACTTGCGTGTTTGTTGATGTGACGACAAATTGTCGTATACTTGCTAAACTCCCGTTGCTGATTGACAGCACACTTTGAATCAATTTCATTGATCCAAAGTATGCTGAGGGCTTCTTGTGATTCTGTGTCAATTTACTCTTGAACCGAACCAGAGGTTGATATGAACGTGCAGCGCCTGATTACAGGAATGAGCAGCTGGCACGTAAATGCCAACGACAGGGGTTCGATTTTTGAACCCTGTACTGTCGAACTTGGGACCTCGTGAGGCAAGAAATGCCTGGACACAGGTGGCCTTGACACATGATCCAAAGGATGGAACGTCCTGCTCTGCATTAACGTGAATGTCAGTTGGAAGGCTGGATGGAAGTTGTTTGGTGTTAGTGGTTAGTAGGAATTAAAAACCCTAAACTAATCCTAAGTCCTAACATGCATCCTACACTACTATCCTAAGTGGATTTTTAAATTATAAGAAAAAAAGGGGGAAAAATAGACCTAAGCCCTAATAACCTAAGGCTAAACTAAGACCTAGGTTGAACACTATATGCAACCTAAACTAATCCTAATCTAAAGGGGCGTGCAGACCCTTGGAGGGAGAGGATAAGGATGGAGGGGAGTATTCATTAGCATTTATTGGGAAGTCCATACATGGACAGCGCCAGTTTTGGCGGGGCAGGTAAGAAATGGAGGCATCTATTTGGAGATAGAGCCAAATTCGGTTTTGCATGGGAAATTTGAAAATTGAGTTCGCCAACTCAAGTTGGCAGTGGCGTGGGAAGTTAGGAAAAGGTAGAGCCTTTAATGCATTGATTATTCTCGGTCCTCGCGACTAGCTCGCCTTGGAAAGTGTATGAGGGAATTTTGATTTTCATTCTGTCAATTCGGGATTTTGCAAATTTGCTCTGCATTTGGTTTTTCTAGTCTGGTTCAGTCGAACGAGCTCTTGAGATTTGTCACTATTCTTGGAAATTTTGAGGCTATTGCTGAGCCTGAAGAAGAAAGGAGTGTTGGGAAGTTTTTGCTGTCACTGAGGAAGGAAATAACGCGGCAAATGAAGCTTTCTTCGGGTTCTGGAAAAGAGATTACAGGCATGTTAAGCCCTTCTCTTTAAAAATTCTTGCTTTGTTTAAGTGTCTCATTAAAACAACCCTGCTCTTGGGTTTGGATTGTGTGATTGTTGTCGGGTCGATTTGATTTGGATTTCGTTGATTCTTGCCTTCTTTTCTTTGAAAATGTTAAGAAGCTTCGCTTCTGGTTGCTAGGCATTGATTCGTCTTTGCACGAATCAAGTTGGAACATGAATTACTGTATTAGATGGTTGACAGTATGGTGGATTGAAATAGATAGTTTCTTTCTCTGTTCATGTTATATGAAATAGGAATAGGATTTGTGAGATGTTCTCCTTTCTGAGAAATCGTTCTCTTGCTGTTGTGATTGATCTGTTCTTGCATTTTAATTGAGTGGAAACACCTCCATGTTGTGCTGGTTATTGACATAATATGAAATTTCGAACTGGTTATTCTTGTAAAATAGAATGTGGAACTGTATAGGCAGTATGGGTATTTTATTGCTGTACTATTGTTTTATTGTCACCTGAACTTGCGATATGATTGTATTGGTTGTGTGAACGGCCTGAGGTCGTTTCTATACTGAAGTTTTCATTGAAGGAAATAAGATCTTTTTGTTTACTATCTGCTGTTCGGGATTAAAAGAAATATCATTTCTTTTCGAGCTTCATGGAATGGGTATTTCACTGTTTAAGTTTTATATCATGAAC
The DNA here is from genome assembly GCA_019776745.2 of Taxus chinensis. Taxonomy (NCBI): domain Eukaryota; kingdom Viridiplantae; phylum Streptophyta; class Pinopsida; order Cupressales; family Taxaceae; genus Taxus; species Taxus chinensis. The sequence goes on along the minus strand of CM034146.1, from coordinate 270,291,417 downwards.
TGGCAGACTGTGTGGGTTGTTTTCACTGCTATGAGAATGTTCATTGTTATATGGTCTTTCGTGATATAATTGTATCGGCTGTGCGAGTTGCATGAGGTCGTTTTTATACTAAAATTTCTTTTACAAGAGGAAATGGATCTTCTCTCTTCTGCTGTGTTTGATTAGGATGAATACAGCATTGGATTTTGTCTGAATATAGGAAGTTGCCTGGGAAAAAGAAATGATAACACGTTTTTGGCTGTTTCTTTCCCTTTCTTGCTGAAAGAAATAAAACTTTTCTTTTCCCTCTGCTGTTCCAGGAATAGAAGGAAATAGCATTTTGCATTTAAAGGAATTGGCATTAGAGTTTTATCTGAGTATTGTGAACTCGATTAGACGGATATGCTAGTATTATAATTATTGTTGTGTTTCTTCTTTTATGTGAATTGACGAATACGAATGAGTATTCGAGGGAGCTAGAAAAGAAATAGCTTTCCTTCTGAATGTATAATGAATAAACGGTGATCTTGCTAAGAAAGTATGATGATTAGTTGTGTTTATTGATGCTGATCGGTCTTTTGAGATTGGACTGTTTTGGTGATTACGACTTAGCCTTGAATTGCTGAGCAAAGGAATACATGCCTAGAAATTTTGTCTTGCTGTGGGGGGGGTTGTCTTGACTGTAGTAGATCCATGTAATGACACCCTATACGGTTTAATTTGATAAAGGTAATGGCATCTGATTTTGCTTCTAGAGTTCTGCATACTATTATGAACTTGAAATATGGATATGGATGATGAATTCTTCCCTGTTTTCATTTTAAAAGGATTATAAATGAAATTATTCTTGCTGCCGGAAAGTGAATTCCGAATGGATTTTGTAAGTTTCACTCTGAACTGTTATCTTGATTTGTCTCTCGTTTGGATTCCATTGTTAGGACAGTCATGTGGAAAGAAATAGGGACATGGATGAATGACTTAGAAAAATGATCTGTTCTTCTCTCATTCATTTGGAAATCTATAATTCGTTGGTAACGAATCTTGTAGTGCTTTGATATGAGCGACTATATGCATTGTTGTTCGCCTTCTTGTCTGTGCTTGATTGCTTGGATTCTAATATGATGCATGAACTGAAAGGAAAGTAAAGAGGTTTACATTTCAGTTAGTTTCATCCTTGCATTTATTATTAATGAAAGGCGTGGAAAGGATAACAGTATGTTATATCAGCAACAAGCTATTTGTATTTCTAACTTCGTAATTATTGTGAATTAAGACTTGTAACGGTTATGTGGAAACGGGACAGCAGTCCTTTGGCTGATTGTGATGATATTTTGATAGTTCAGTTGTTATGCTGATCTTTCTTTTGTGCCTATTTCGTGATTGATGTTTTAGTGTCATTTCATAAAAGTAGGGTTCTTTTATTGAGACAGTTAGTTGAAGCACCTTATTGAACTGACCCGTGCAAATCATTTTGCAGATGGAATTTGATTAGAATGAAGACATGGCTGTTTTCTGATGCTTCTTGATTAGCTGAAAGATAAATTGTAATTGTTGCTTTTATTCCTCTTCGAGGAATTGTGGAAAGAAGAAAGTATATTCTTCTGTCTATGAGTTGTATTGATGTTTTATGTAAACCATGCCCATTCAGTTGGATTGGCAAATGTACAGATTATGACATGAAATGTTGAATACAATTACAAGTGTGATATTTAATAATTATATCAGTTTGATATTGTTAGCTAAATTGGAAATATAATGTTATTTCTTGATTTGGATTTGCTTCATTGTCCTTGGATGGATGTTAAATGAAACTGATATCTATTCTTATCTAAATGCAGATTTTAAGTTGAAAAATGCAATTAGTTCATACTTGGGTAAAGATGAATTTTTAATTGACATTAAAAAGGTTTAAGAAGAATATGATTCCATAATCGAAAGGGTATTCAGGATTAGCTTAGGAGCTAAGGAATATCAATTAATTTCGGAGTGTTCGAACTTCGTTTTCGAACTCCATTAATGATCTCGTATGCTAAATTCAGAATAAAGGATATAGGATAAGTATATCCATAACTAATGGACCTTAACTATATAACGTTAAGGAGAATAAATGAATACATTCTTGGGAATTAGACCTCGTTTAAATGACGTCTAATAAGTTAGTATTCTGAATTTAGTTACAGTTGGGAAAATCTTGGCTAAGTTTAATGGGTTAAACTTATCACGTCCGACGGTACGGAATGCTTAATCCAATGATTAAGAAGTGAACCAAGTAGGGAAATGTAGCCCTTCGATACGAAGGAGAAGATGCATGGCAAGCTAATGGACGGATTTAGTCCCTCTTAGCTATATACAACTGTAACGGAAACGAGGATAAAGGGATCAGCATGGATGCTGAAAGTTGACTCTTAATTATTAAATCGTATCCAAATCACTTGAGCAGGATGTGTATTCTCGATGGGTGGATTCTGCAGGACATTGGCATACGCCAGCTACAGCAAGGTGTCTCCATGAAGACGGGGTCTTCATGACGACACAATGTTGCAGCTGACATATTGCAATGCCCTCCCGAATTAAAACATCAAGAATACATAGGCTGAATGTGTAACTCTTAGCAGGGGATAGGGTATGATCTGGTATACGGAGTGACTCCGGAATACTAAAGATAACTAGACACACGGAGTCATGGGGAAACGACACCGTATGTCTGCTTATATTTAGTTACCAGGAGTGCCTTCCTATATTCGTTCATATTACTAGTTGGAATTGGAAGTTTAAAACTGACTTTAAACGAAGAGGACTGGTAGGAACCAAGAAAGACCATTCTAGATAACAGGTGAAGTGAAGTGAAGGACGTATTCTGTTGATGTGTATCACATCCAGGAATATGATCATGCAAAGCATGTGAAAATCTTTGGCCAAAGTATCGCAATTGCTGGTTGCGTTGTTCTTATCACTTAATTTAAGATGCAGGATGTCAGATGAATATCAGTAACAGATATTCAGATAGACTTCTTAAATGGATCACTTCGATAACCGGAAACGGTTATGAGAACAGGTATATATAATATACTATACATAAATGAACATGAAAGATCGGTTGTTGCCGAGTCATGAAATGAAGGATCGGTTGTTGCCGAGTCATGAAATGAAGGATCGTTGAAACTCCGAGCCATGAAAATGGAAGATCGACAGTTCCTCGAGTCATTTACAGCAGCATATAAAATCTGTTATAAGATTGAATGGCATTGAATGTGTGTTCCATATTGTAAATATGCGAACAGGGAACATTCGTTTTAAAAAGAAATTGTGTGATCCAAACTGTGTTGTTTGGGCAGAGAACAATTATTAAAACTTGAACGTGTGTTTGAATTTTATAATTCATAACAGAGAGTTCGTTATCAAAAAAAAATAAAAAAATTCCTTGTTCTGGTATCTTAAAATGGGGATGTTACAGCTATGAACTCTTGAATTGAGGCAAGTGAAGTGAAATCTTTGCTACAAATGCTCTCATAATGAATCATGGAATCTTCGAGAAGCGCCTTCCGTGACTTGAGATGTGGACACCATAGACAGTGTGTCCCTTGGCATTCGAATTCTAGGATCCCCTCAATGGCTATAATTGTAGATTCCATACTTGTCAACTCTTGCAGACTAGGAAATACCTCATCCAGATTTGATATGCTAGAAGTAAAAGATTCCTTAAAAGAAAGGATTGGATCTATGTATACACTAACACCTTCATGGAGCTTTACGACCACTTCAATGGTCATTCTCCCAAAGATGAGAATCTTCGAAAGCTAGGATTTAATGACATGGCCCAAAGTGTTTACCCCCTTCGACAGATTAAGTGTTTCTTCGTCAAGGGCAGCCACTGCATCAGGTACTGGAAAAGTGGAGGATATTGGATTTATTAGATGATGAACATAATTTACCAATTGATCCTTTTTCGGCCTTGAGTTGAGAATTCTGAGATTTATATTTCTCAAGCCTTCTTATCACAATATCCGTGGAATTTCGAGCTTGAAAAATAACTTGAGTGAAAACGGGTTCAAATTTGAGTTTGAACTTACACGCGAGCGTAAATTTGCTCGATTTAGCGTAAAAAGTGTTTTATCAACTTGAGTGTGTTCATGAACACACGATGCGTGCGAGTTCAAGTTCGTGTTCAAGAACTAGCTTGGGTCGAGCTAATGGAGATGGGAAATAGTGGGGTTTCCACAAACGCTCACAAACACAATAGAGCTCGGCTCGAGCTTGGGAATGCTCGAGTGGGGTTTCCCACTAACAGGGAGATTTGAACACGAACACAAAGGCCTTCAAAAGACTTGAGTTTCAAACCTGAGTTCAAATTTTGAGCACAATGCAAGAGCCTATGATCCAAATGATCTAGTTGCATGAAAGTCGCCATCCATTTCATACCCGCATGACCATAAGAAACATCACTTTCTCCATTATTGTTTGGTGGATTTCCATACTCTTTTTCTAAGTTTCTAAGGCATCTCATCACACCCATTTTTTGCACAACATGTAATCAGGGTTGAAGCATTTAACAATAGTTTGGTTTCCTTCTAGCACTCTAAAGAACTCATTCTGGCATGGATAGGTTAGATTCTAGAAAAAAATTTGTGCTTGTCTTTACATCAGCTAATGCATTTTGTGGAAGCTTCTAAATCCTTTTCAATAGATATAATTTTTTGAATATTGCAGTCAATTCTATCCGTGAGACCAAAAAAGTTTTAAGAAATTTTGTCAAAAAGTTCATGTGTATTATCCATACGTTCTCACTTGTGAATTCCTAATAAATAACTTCCACCTACAATGTCTACTTAAATTACCCTATCCATTTTTATTTTCTAGACATCTATACTCTTAAAAAAAGATCCCATTAGTGCAAGCTAAGAGTACGTTGGCAAAGAATTGTTAGGGTCAGTTTTTTACTTTTCCTTTAGATTCACTCCAAGGATCAAATACCTTTCAACCAATCTGATGGTACAAAATATGTGCCCACGAGACCATATTTCTTTCATGCATTTTATCAACAATTTATGTGCCTTGTGATGCCTAATGGCCACCATATGCTTCCACATTTTCTTACTTGCTACCAAATGGCTACACCCACACTTCCTCCATAGCCAAAGAAAATATCTTACCATGAGTATTTTCCAAGGGTATAAGACCCATTCCATAAAACAATAATTTTTTAGGTCTAAGATCATTTCATTTCATGAGGTTGTGTACCTAATGCAAGAAGCTAAATAGTTCACATACCATACTAAGCTTCCCACATCTTGAATGATCCAACAAGAAATAATAAACAATGATAATGTAATTCACACCCAAATTTAAATCTCACAACATTAGATACATGTGGTTGTGATGTAGCACATCTAGGATCATTAATCACTCAACCAACATAAGTAATTCAATCTTCTCAATGCATTCACAATTAACTAGGAATTTGTTAGTTCTTGATAGCTTCAAATGTCTCTAGAGCTTAAAAATGGCTTCAAATGGTCAAATGGATTTAATAAACCTTCTAAAAAATTCAAATAGTATCATAACATGTTAATACACTCAAAAAATTGAATTCAAGGAACCAAAATCAACTATTTGCTTCACCTTTGCAAAGACTATATTTTTTGGCTTCTTGAGGCAATGCAAATGGAATAACATAGGTTAGAAAGATCTACAAGTTTTTAGAAGAAAGTGTTAATTTATTTGATTACTCTTTAGTTAGTTTGAGATGTGGGAATTTTTTTTTGTTTCAAATCCTAATCATTCTCCTACTTCCTTCACAACTCACCTCTCCAAGACTAGCTTTCTCCTACCAGCCTTGTCCTAATTCCCAATGCTTAGTATAATTTCTGATTCCAAAACTCTCTTCCCTAAAAAATTAGTTATTAAAATACCCATTTGGGTTAAAATAAAGGATACAAATTATTAGGTCACTATCCTTTAGGAAAATCTTCACAAACTTCCTTTTGTCAAACCTCCATTAGGTCTCTAAAGCATGCTACATGCTTCTTTTAGGGACTGTCATTAATCTCTCTACTGACACATCGTATTCAAAAAATTCCTTTGTAATGTTGATTGGTAAATAGAAAGGATGATTTCTACCAAATTTGGGCTCTTAGATCCAAGATTTAAGCCTTCAAAAAATTGATCTTCTATAAACCCTAACAAACCCTCCACCATGGACCCGAGAGTACATATTCTATCATCATTTTCTTTTGAAGGATTTTTGATTACTCTAACCAATTCAAACGGTTTATGAAAGTATTTAGAATCATGTTACCTTTACCACTAGGGTCTCTCCTCTCTTGTAACACATGCTAGGTTGATTTATCCACAGCTCTCTGTCTTGAAGATAGGGTATAATCACCTTGAAGTTATCTATTCTTTGATATTTGAAATTAGGAGGTATTCAATCCATCTAAAACTTCCTACACATTCTCATGCAAGATTAAGATCCATCTGATTCTTCACAGTCTTATCTTACTAAGGCCATTGTAATCTCTAAACATGTTTCTGTCAAGACATAATCTCAAAATGTGTTGTTATAGGCTTACCAAGAGGGCTTCAATCCTGAAAACATATACAAATTCTAAAAAATTGTAAGATAGTCTTAGAATATTTACTACACATTATTGCATGCTCTTGATTATTCTTAATTCAGCCTAGACAAGAAAATATCTAACCTACATTGCCATATACATGTTTTATAAACTATCAATGAACTTGATTCTTGGAGCTCCAAAGTTTTCCAACTCTTGATTGATCAATATCATGAAAACAATAATCATGTCTCATAAATACATCCTTGGCTCAAATTGGTTCATAACTAACTTCCAAGAACTGAGAGGATTAAGAACAAGTCAAGGAAATTACACTCAAGAAGTGCACAATATTAACATGGAGTTACACAAGCCCTCCATAGAGAACCAAGGGGATCCAAAGCCAAAAATATGAACTAAATACATTAAGAAAACATGAAATAAGTACCTCCACACCTCTACTCTTATTATAAATCCAAAATTGGCTTTATAAATTCAACTTTTTAAATAGGCCAAAATGGTGGGAAATCCTCCAATTCACGTTTTTTAACCTCTAAAGATCTAAGGAAACCAAGAATGACTCAAATAAACTTCTAAATACCTAATCAAACCAAAATTTGATTACTATAAACCTAGAATAACTCTAAAATAGCCCTTGGAGTGATGCTCCTGCATCAGGTCAGATGGGGAAGGATCTAGCGTAGGTTGTGGAGTCTAGTAAAACACTTGCCAATACACATTCTGCTTGAAGGTTTCCAATTTTTTTGAACAAATCTATTTTTTACAGATTTTGTAGTTATTGCAATCCAAAAATCCACTGCTAAAGTGGATTTTTTGTCCAAATCGTTAGCACAAATAGAGGAGTATTGGAATAGAAGTGAGATGGTTAGTTCCATGCCCAAACAAAACCATGTTTAGTTAACATCGCACCTTATAATTGTTAGGGTTAGCACCCCAGTTGTACAAATAATATATCAGATCTAAGCATATATGCAAATAAAAGTGGATATTATACCAGAAAAAATATACAAAACAAGAGACATGAATCAATACCAAATTTAATGTGGTTCACCTAGTGTGGGCTATGTCTACCGAGAAAACAAGACAATCTATTATCCAAATCTTTGACAAGATATACAACGAAGATTTACAATCTTCCACACCTCTCAGATGTACAGTATTTTCTTTCTCTCAAGATTTTTCTTCATCACCAAGAATTATCTTTTTCACCAACATTTGCAAGTTCTTTCTAATTCTTGTTAATTATCTTTAACTTCCAAACCCTAGATTTTATTCTTATATAGTCGTTTATAGACTTAGGGTAGTTATCCATGCAATTACAATCAATAGATCTAATTCATGAGATTTAATTAAAACATCCTCTCATAGGTAACCGATCTCGGTTAACCCTAACCGATGTCAGTTCCTTCCTTGCCTGACCGATGTAGATCCTTCCTAACTGATGCCGATCCTAGGTGACCGATGCCAGTTCCCCGTTAACCGATGACGGTTACTGTATTTTCCAACAAGTTTCCATTTCATACTAAACAAAATTAATTAAGCTCCACAACTCAAAAATCTCCCACTTGGAGATTAATTACTGCACCATACATGTACAACGTCATTCTTGGATCCTTCCTTAGCTTTGTTTCTTCCTCTTCAAGTCTCAAAATCAAAGACCAATAGAAGTGGAGTGTAGCTCCAACTTCTCCTTTTCTAATGAATTTGTTAGCATATCCACAAGGTTCTTCCACATATGAATCTTTTCCAGATTCAAGTTTCCATCCTCCAATATGTGTCATATGAAGTGATACATCAACTGAATGTGTTTCATTTTCGAATGAAACATTGAGTTCTTTGCCACATGAATTGCACTCTAACTGTCACTGAATAGTTTACAATCACCTTTCTCCTTTCCCAACTCATCCATATCATCTTTTTGCTAGTCTCTGTAGCTGCAACATACTCTACCTCTGTAGTAGACAAATCCACAACCTTCTACAATCTTGAAATCCAACTAACTATCATTCCACTTACTGTGAAAATATATCTAGTAGTGCTTCCTTCTACCATCCAAATCTCCAGCCATATTTGAATCAACATAGCCACATAATGAAATATTCAAACCTCCATAGCATAACTGCATGCTAGATGTCCCTTTCAAATACCTGAGTATCCATTGGACTACTTTCCAATGCTCTTTACCTGGATTGGCGATATATATGCTCACAACTCCCACTGTCTGTGAAATGTATGGTCTAGTACAAACCATAGCATACATGAGACTCTCAATTGTTGAAGCATATGGAACTCATGTCATGTATTTGACCTCCTCATGTGATTAAGGATGCTAATCTTTTCTCAATTTGAAGTTTCCAACCATAGGTGTGCTAATAGGTTTTGCATTCTGCATGTTGAACCTTTCTAACACCTTTTAGATATAATCCTTCCTGAGACAAATATAGTTTCTTATTTTTCCTGTCTCTATGTATTTGCATGCCAAGGATTATTTTTACAGATCTTAAATCCTTCATAGCAAATGTGTAAGCTAGCTTTCTCTTAAGCTCACCAATGTCCTACATACTAGATCCTTCAATAAGCATATCATCCACATACACTAACAAAATAATATAGCTCCCATTTTCAAGCCTTTTTGAAATAAACACAATGGTCAGATTCACATATCATAGTAACCATGCTCTTGCATAAACTTATCAAACCTCATGTACCATTTCCTTGGAGCTATCTTGAGCCCATACAAGACTCTTTTTCAATCTACACACTAAGTTTCTCCTTACCCTTGACTTCATACCCAAGTGGTTGCTACATATAAATATCTTCATCCAAATCACCATGAAGGAAATTTGTCTTCACATCTAGTTTCTTCTAAATGGAATTCTTCTACTGTAACTAAACTCAATACAGTATGAATAGAAGTCATCTTAACAATAAGAAAAAATATTTCACTAAAGTCAATACCTACTTTTTGTGCAAATCCCTTTACTAACAATATTTGCCTTGTATCTTTTATGTCCACCCTCTTCTTCCTTGATCTTGTAAACCCACTTGTTCTGCAATGTTCTCTTACCTACTTGCAACTTAACCAAATCCCAAGTCTAGTTCTATTCCAAGGAGTCCATCTCCTCATCCATGCCATGCTCCCACTGGACGTGAGTCTCCTATCCTACATTACTTCTTCAAAGCTCTCTGGTTCACCATTATCAGTCAATAATAAATAAAATAAGAGAAGGTGTAAATCTTTCTGGAGGTTTACTTACCCTTTGTGACCTTCTCACAGGAGTTTGGGGTATCAGAGGCTCAATCTGGACTCATCCTGGATATTCCTATCCAAATTTGCAGATAGTGACCGACGTCGGTCACCTCTAAATGATGCCAGTTCTGTTAACGGATGTTGGTTTGGATCTCTATGTAACCAATACCGAGTTCATCTGACTAGTGCCGGTTAGGAGTCAACCGACACCAGTTATTGTGTAACAATATCGGTAGGTGTATTTTAAATCCGAGAGTTCATTTTCATTCACAAACTTCCCAACCGGTTCATCCTTGGGTACCAAAATTTGATCCCTATCCATTCTCTTTTCATTCCATTTAACATCACGACTCCTAATAATCTTAGAATTCTCTAAATCCTAAAAACGGAAATCAAAATTCCCAAATCCATATCCAATGAAAGTGCATCTCTTGGATTTTGCATCCAACTTCTTATCTATTTTCCTTATCAACATGCACAAAATATTCTGAACCAAATAACTTTAAGAAAAGAAAGATCTACCTCTTTTTCGGTCCAAGCTTCCTCTGGTATTCCTCCATTTAGTGAACTTAAAGGCCCACGGTTAATCAAATAAACCACGTCTATCAACTGCTTCTTCCCAAAACTGCAAGGGCAATCCAGAATGTATCCTCATACTTCTTACATGTTCCATGATTGTCATGTTCATTCTTTCTACAACAACATTCTCATGTGGTGTTCTAGGAACCGTTCTTTCTCTACGTATTCCATTCACTGAACAATAATCATTGAAAGCCTTGCTGCAGTACTCACCACCATTGTCAGATCTAAGGAATTTTAAATTTTAATTTGTTTCATTTTCCAAAAGGGATTTCCATATTTTAAAAGTCTGAAAAACATCATATTTACTTTTAATACAATAAACTCATACCTTTCTTGTGGCATCATTAATGAAAGTCTAATAATCTTGGGATCCTCTATGAGAAGTGACCTGGGCTGGTCCCCACACATTTGAGTGGACAATATCCAATTTTTTCTCCTTCTTTGTTGACCCAACTTTGAGAAATATCACTCTCTTTTTATCTCCAAATATACAATGCTCACAGAAATCAAGATCTACATCTTTCAAATCTGATAACTTACCCTTCACCTTTAAGATCTACATATCCTTTTTGACTCATATGGCCAAGCCGATTATGCCACATGCTTGCATTTGAATCTGAAGTAGATAACACATAAAATGAATCAGTAATATAGGTAGATAAATACAATGTTTGTCACCTTCTTGCCTCTTGTTACAACAATATATCCCTTGGTAACCTTCCAAGATTCGAGTTATGAATGTAACCATGAAACCAAATTCACCTAGTTATCCTGCAAAAATTAGATTTATCCTGAGGCTTGGCACATGCCTCACATCTTTCAATATCCATGTATTTCCAATCTCCAATTTTATATGAACTTCCCCTTCACCAATAATACTGCATGGTTCATCATCTCCTAAATAAACATGCCCAAAATTACCCTAGACATAATTTATCGAAATAACCCTTATTCAGGGATAGCATGGAAAGAAGCCCCTGAATCTAAAACCCATGATTCAATTTTATCATCTAAGGAGAGAATAAGGTCATCTCACATTACATCAGATGCAGGAATGGAATCCTCTTTACCTTTCTTTGGTACATTCTCTTTGTTTTCCTTGAACAAGCAATCCTTCTTTACATGTCCTTTCTTTGCATAATTCTAGTAGGTTAATCCTTTACCTCTGGATTTAGATCTGTCATTCTTAGACTTTGATTTCCCATTATTCTTGTTTTGGATTTGTTCTTCTGCTTTCCTCTACTTTCTACATTTAAAGCATTTCTAGATGATAATTCCCCTGCACTTTTCGTGCACATTTCTTCATTCAATATTATACTAACCGCATCATCAAACTTTAAAATATTAGTAGCAGAAGTTGTATTACTAATAGCCATTGCCAAGTTATCCCAACTATCTGTAAAAGAGCATATAAATCAAAGTGCTTTCAATTCATCATCAAATGGAATATTAACCAATTTTAATTGATTTACAATAGAATGGAAATCATTCAAATGACTTGATGCAGATTCACCTTCTTGCATATTTGAATTAAATAATTTCTTCATCAAATAAAATTTATTTGAAGCACTAGGTTTTTCATATAAATTAGCTAAATATTTCATCAACTCTACTGTGGTTACTACTTTGGTAATATTCAAAGCCACAGATGTTTTTACGCTCAATATTATAGATCCCAAATCCTTTCTGTCAAGAATTTTCCATTCTTCATCAATCATCTTTGTAGGTCTTACCTTTTCATCCAATGGTAAGTCTAGATCTTTTTTATACAGATAATTTTCCACCTGCATCTCCCATAAATGATAATTACGGTCGTCAAATTTCTCAACTTTGTATTTGTTATCTTCTAATATTGTTGTAGCTCCCACCCAATCATAAATCCCTTTGTGAGTAAATCTGTTAGCACACAAAACCCTTAAACAATAAAGTTCAGCTATCATTTGTTAGGGTTAATCACACCGATTGTACAGACACGTATTCATATGTAAGCATACAAGTAATAAATACATAAATAAACCAGAAGAAACAATACACAAGATATAACATGGTTCACCCAATGTGGGCTACGTCCACCAAGAAACAACCAATATTATTATTCAAAACTTCACAGAGGATATACAATGAAGATCTACAATCTTCCACACCTCTCCCAGATGTACAATACTTTCTTCCTCATAAGCTTCTCTTTTCTCTCTCCAAGGATTTATCTCTTACAATTCTCAATTCCTTTAACGAGCTCTCACTCATCTAACCCTAGCTTTCCAGCTTATATATGCATATACAAACTTAGGGCAACTTTAGCTATGTAATTAGAATCATTAGATCAACTTTATATAAAATGTTAGATCTAATTCCCGTGAGTTAAATAAAAAAATCACGCACAGACAACCAATGATATTTACTCTAATCGATGACGGTTCCTCATTTCTTTGACCGATGCTAGTCCCCAAGTGACTAAAGTCGGTCTTTCAATCGATGTCGGTTTCTATGTGTATTCCAACAAGTTAATAAAGCATGCTAATGTGAAGAAATTAAGCTTGACAACTTAACACTATTCTACATGATCTAAAGGATCTGGTGTATGAGCTGATTGAATTCAATTTTTGTCCCAAAGAATTCAAATGATTATGGCATAAATACACAAGTGTAAATGATTCAATGAACTGGCCTCAGATTTTGATCTCTTGTAAAGGATAATTATTGCAAGAATGAGGGAGTTTTCATATTACTAAGGAATTCTTAAACCCTGACCGTGTAAATTCTTTTGCATAGACTGGTACAGATAATAACGATTTAAATCATAGGTTACAAAGTGTTTTTGTCTTCATCCTTATTTTACAATACTATTAAGAGACTAAAATCAACTTTGTGGACACAAGAAATTAGATCTCCTCAAAGAACACTTTCTTTTGCATTTTATAATTTTATTATCTGAGGCATATGTTTTGGCTCAGACAAAGGGTTAGCTAGTGTCTTTACAATTTATATGAATTGATCTCCTTTCAAACTAGTAGATTTTGGTCAGGATATAAATCATAGGTATAAATATCATCTTGATGAGGGATATGTTATGCACATCATCAAATAATGTAGGGTTTCAACTTATAAGATTCCTAAATCTTAGAGTTGTAGCTAATACATCTGACGTGAAAGATAATTTAGGAGGTTGGATACCATAGTTAGGCATGAGCCTAAGATTACCCATCTAACACAACTAACAAACTAATTGGCCTTTGATCAATGTTAACAACCACATTCTCAAGCATGGAGTGAATCCAACTACTATTCTACTTTCTTCCATGAGGCAAGAATAAAAATTTCAGATTAGCAAGAAAACTTCAGTAATAGTTGAAGCTTTGAGACTAGCTTGATCATAGGGCATGTATCTTGATCCTATAGTTCCAACATTGCCATATTATAAGCTTAAGAATCTTCTCATGAGAAAATGGCGACAACTTAAGACTGACATTGATAAGAATTGATGGCTTAAAAACTGAGGCATCCACTTCTTGAGGGCCATAAAGATGTAATTCAACAGTTGATTTTGAGGTGACTTTGTAAATCTCCAGGTTAATTAAATAATTTTGGTTTCCACGCCATCAGGTCATGCTACAAAACATTGCAATCTTGAGAGCCTAATTAGTTTACATATTTGCAGACTTGAAATAGAAAAAGGTTGATGAGTCTTCATGGGATAGGTTTTAACACTTCTTCTCATATGTTCGATAATGAATAATAGTGTATATTTGCTTGGAATGAACTTCTTTGTGGTGGCAGCGTTTAAAATTTACATTAATATTTCTTGATGTTGTATCTATATGTAAGTATTTCTTCTAAGTGTTTAGATGGAGGAAGGTAAGAACAAATGGATTTAGATGCTTCATAGATATTTTTTCCTCTGGCCAGGTTGAATTAGATATGTTTAAGGTGTATTAAATTGGGATTTGGATGTTCTTAGGGTGAGAGTTTTATTAAAAGGTCAATATTTGTTTCATGTTTTAGCCATCCAAGGCTAGTTTTACAAGATATCAAAACAAAGTGCATAGGGTTATTGAAGTATTTTATCTTGATGAGTGTTTAAAATGAGATATAGCTTTGCATCAATTTTTAACATGATATATAAGGAGTTTTGACTAATATAAGTATTCATATAGGTGTTTGAGTATCAAAATAGTAAATTTCAAACCTAATGATAGTTTAAGATAGTGTGATTTTACTCTATGTACACAAGTCATGTGTAAGGTATGCAAGCTTTCAAAAACAACATCCTCAAGTGCCAAAAGTCTAAATTTGGGTGTCTACATTTGCCCCCTCGCATTTAATCTAGTAAATGAAATTTTATAGCTCAAATAAATGTGCATGAGAGTGTATAAACACATTTTTCCTTTGCTCAAATATTATAGCTCTTGAGTTTTTTAGAGGCATCCAAAGTGAAATCTACAAAATTATAATGTAGTGAATGATTATATTATGAAAATTGAAACTTTAACTCTAAAACTTTAAAAAATGAAATTGAAATATTTGAGAAAATAAGGAAGGACTACACCTATATGTATAGAAACCAATTGTTCATTCTAAATCTTGAGGCTTCTTGTCAAATTGTTTGGATTAGATTATGTTCCCCTGGTTGGGACACTTAGAAGAAGGGATTTTTATTAAACAAGATGGATAATTGAGGGTGATCAAGTCCCAAATTTATAGAAACTAATGCAAGCCAATGAATTGAGGGAGTAGAATAACAACACTTGAATGTGTTTTAGAGTAGCACACTACTTAAAGGTGGGACCTCAAAGGGTATTCTACGAATGCTATTAAGGCTAATGGGTATCACTAAATCCAACATACATCACTCATTCCAACTGAACCATGCAGTTATAAACGTATCTAGATTCTAATTTCACATGATCAAAAGGGAATGAAGTATATTCATGCTCCCGTTTTACTTGTATTAAAATATGATTCTTGAAAAGGGAAACAAATATATTGATGCCCCCATACTTGAAAATTTTTAAATCTTGAGATAGAAATGTGATGTATAATATTTACAAATCGTATTTGTAAATTGAAATTGAATTATTGATTTTATATCATGCCCCCTAAATTTGTAATGAAATGTAGTTTACTACATCAATTTCTATATCATTATGTCTAATTCACTATTTAAACCATTTTGAAATCTATTGTTTTTTAGAAATTTTGAAAACTGCACTTGGACAAAATAGGCCAATAGAAGACAAGATAAATTGGTCAGTCCTACCTAATCGGTTGATGGTTTTTTCTATCATTAGAAATTTTATTTGTAACCTAATTTTATTATTACGTAACCTATATTTTGTATTTTATATCTTGTATCCTACAGTAAACCCACTAAATGGCCCCCTCTTATGAAGCAATGGATACAACTGTATATCACTCATCTCAAAATAAAATTATGAGTACCATATCATGTAGAAGAAGATAACAACGTGTAACATTGTACATGTATGTGGAGAGTAATTATATTTCTTCCAATATATAGATATAATATTCCACACAAAAGGAGCACATGTTATCAATTATGGAACTAAGTTATAGGAGATTCATGATGTTAATCATACCGTGTTGTGTAGAAGAAGATAACAACATATAATATCATACACGTGTGTTGAGAGTAGTTTTATGTGTGCCAATATGATTGATATAATCTACCACATTGAAGGAATGAATGATATCAATCATGGAACCAAGGTATATGATATGTATGATGTGAATCATGACACCAAGTATAACAAGCGCAAATGTCACATAGGCATAATCATACAAAAATCAGATATAATGTCATATAGAAAACTAAGAAGTTGTGCAAGGACAAAAATGTGTCACATAATCAAGCAAGGGCCAACAATCACAAATAATAAATGTTACTAAGGATCGAAAAAATGGGTATTAATGTGTGACACACACAAACTAGGGTTAAGGGCTATACACAAAAGACGAGTAATAATGCATCTATTATATAAGCAAGTAAAACATAGTTGCATAGATCAAGAGAAATTGATCTACACAATCCAAATGTGTTGTATAGATCAAGAAATTAATCTACACAATCCATATGTGAAAATATGGTATAATGATAACACAATGTGAGTAATATATGTGTATAAATGGACAGATATGTAAAGTAACATAGAAATATATAACCCTATATAACATATTATGTATTGAAAAATACCCTTAATAAGGAAAGACAGTTAGGCAAAGGAAAAGGGTAGCATTTGAAAGCCACATGTATGATCTTATTATTGATCAAACAGGGGTAGATCCTGACAATTTTATTGGTATGCAAATATGAAGATTACAAAACAATGGAAAGAGTTGCAATGTATATAGGCATTGTACAACTTCTATCCAGTCCATGAAAAATGGATCGGATCACCTAAACTAAGAAATATGCAGAAATAACATATTGCCCCTGATTTCTGCTAGTAACTACTGTCGGGAGATATTTGGGTACACACACAATAGAAGTCTCCCACAAGAATGATATCCAGGTACAACTTATTAAATTTATTGAAACATCAAATAGAATTATGCTCCCACAAACATAGGGATGAGGGGTTTGGGGCCGGGCCTAGGGCACAGCCCCCGGTATCACCCCCGAAAAAAAAAAAATAGTTAACTAAAACAACTAATAGGTTTATGGGACGGGTTTTGCCCAATACCCACGGTAAAACTGCTTATTGACTTAAGTTGTAAAGTATTGCAATGTGTTTTGAAATTCTGTAGAATACTCCAAACGGATTAACTTATTACATTTATTTGGGTGAAATATCTGTCTCTTTGTGTTGTGTTACTAATGATGAATTATGCTAAGTTTTATTCCTAACATCCCCCCTTAATTCAACATGATCTCAAGTGAACAAGAGAGAAATTCTCTAAAGCACTCAAATTTGTCTTAAGAAAGTGACTTTGTGAAGACATTTGCACGTTGCATATCTGTTGGGAAATATTGGAGCTAGATGTTGTTGTTTTGAACATGTTCGTGAATGAAATGTACCTGCACCTCAATGTGTTTGGTGTGCTCATGAAAAACTAGATTCCAAACAAGTTTTACTACTCCTTCGTTATCAACATGTAGGATATTTGGATCTTTCTGTGGTATTCCCAATCCTTCAAGTATACGTTGAATCCATATCGCTTCACAAACAAATTTACCTACTACGTGATATTTTGATTCTATGGAGGACCTTGCAACATAATTCAGCTTCTTACTCCCCCATGATATTGGTCTAGATCCCAAAAAAATTACAAATCCTGAAGTGGATTTCTTGTCATCTATATTTCCTACATGATCTGAATCTTAATATCATGTCAAGAAGAAGTTATGTTCTTCTTGTATTCTAGGCCATAGTCCATAGTTCCTTTGATGTATCTCAATATCCACTTTGCTACTTTCCAGTGAGAAACCCTTGGTTCTTGCATGAACTATGAAAGATAGCTGACTGCATAGCTGGTATCCGACCTAGTGTAAGTCAAGTAGATGAGACTCCCGATCAACTGTTGATAGAGACTTGCATTTACTTGTGGTGATGGATTTGTTTGACACAGTTGAATTTTTTTCTCCATAGGTGTGGAAATTGGCTTACAATCCATCATATTGAACTTCTCAAGTGTTGTCTTGGCGTATTTCAATTATGACACAAAGATATGATTTTCTCTTTTCCAAACTTCAAGTCCATATCAATAATTCAGAAGCTCGAGATCGGTCATGTTTAATGATCATGTTATATCATTATTTATTGAATCAATCATCCTCATTGACTCTCTAGTGATGACTAGATCATCGACATATACTACAATGATCACTATCTCCCCCCTTGCTTTTTTGAGATAGAGATTAGGATTGTATGGACTCCTATTGAATCCATGTTGAATGAGATGCTCGTCGATTTTAATATACCATGCCCTAAGAGAATATTTTAAACCATATAGTGATTTTATGAGTCTACATACCTTTTCCTCTTTACCTGGTATGACAAAACCTTCTGGTTGAGTCATGTAAACTTCTTCCTGTAAATCACCATTAAGAAAGACACTTTTCACATCCATTTGGTGTATTTTCCAACCAAATTGTGTAGCTAGAGCAAAGATTAACCTAAATTTTTTTATCTTAGTTGTGGGAGTAAAAGTATCCTCATAATCAATGCCTTCTTTTTTAGCATATCCTTTAGCAACTAGTCTAGCCTTGTGTTTATCAATCTTGTCGTCTGCTTTGTACTTCATTTTGAAGATTCATTTGCATCCAATTGGATTTTTTTCTAGTGGAAGATCTATAAGTTGTCATGTCTTATTTTTCATAAGTGACTTATATTTTGCATCCATAGCATCTTTCCAAGGTTTAGAGTGTAGGGATTTTGAAACTATGGATGGCTTAGTAGTTTCAACAACTTTACTCATTAAGGCCAAATTGACCTCAATTCAAGCCATACTACGAGTTCTCATTCCAGTGGTAGATGTGTCGGGGATACTATCCAATTCTACATCTCTAATCATACTTGTATACCATTTAGGCATACTTTTTTGTGGTTCATTTGGGTGGTTGAATTTCACCATCTTCCCCATCATCACTATCATCATCAAGGTGATTATCATCCACTATTTTCACTATAGGGATGATTTTTTCATCATGTGAGTATATCGAAGGAATATTTGCTTCTTTCTTCTCAAAGAACTCTACATCCCAACTAGTGTATACCCTTATTTTTCTTGGATCCATAAGTTTATAGCCAAGTGCTTCATCCCAAGAAGATAAATTTTTTTATTTCATATCAATCTTAGTTGTTTGTTTCTTAGGAATGTGCATACTAGCTTTACATCCAAAAACTCTAAGCTGTGAGTGAAATAGATGGCTTATGCCCTAACCATTCTTCATGTGGTGTTACTCCATCAAGAGCTACAGTGGGAACTCTTTTTAGTAGATAAATTGTGGTTTTAGCTGCTTCGGCCCAAAATGTTTTTGATAAACCTACATCATCAATCATACATCACACCATATCCATGATAGTACGATTTCTCCTTTCAACGACATCATTTTGTTGTGGTGTGTGAGAAGGAGCCATTTGATGACAAATGTTATGTGTTTCCAAAAAATCATTGAACTCATTACCGGTGTATTCTCCCCCTCGATCTAACCAGAGTGTTTTGATTTTCTTACCAAATTTTGTTTCAACAAGGGCTTTGAACTTTTGGAATGCTTCAAAATCTTGGTATTTTGTTTGAAGACAGTATATCCACATTTTCCTTGAAAAATCATCAACAAAGAGCATGAAATATTGAAACCCAAAGTGGCTAGATCTCATTGGTCTGCACAGATCGGTATACACGAAGTAAATTTTTTCCTTAACCTGAAATGTACTATTTTTGAATGGTGATCTATGTTGTTTTCCTACCAAACAATGTTGACATTTATCTGTACCATTTTGTAGAGGTGAAAAACCCCTAACCATGGTGTATCGATGAAGTGTGTCAAGATAGCCAAAACTCACATGTCCAAGTATTCGATGCCATAGTTGAGTTGATGATGTATCCTTGGCTACAAGTTCTTGATCATTTCATTGAACAAAATCCAACTGAAACATTCTACCCATATTCGAAGCGTTTGCAATAATTCTCGAGCTTCGTGACTTATCTCAAATTATACACATCTTTTTACCACCTTTACAATCAAAGTCAATTTTGAGATTGTGATCTAATAATTGACTCACAGATAACAAATTTTTGGTTAAACCAGGGACATAAAGAATATTTGTAATTTTGCAATTATTTTTTCCAAGTGGTAGTGAAATGGAACCAGTGCCTTCAACACTATATGATGTATCATCACCCAAAGACACATGGTTTTTTATGGGTGTTTTACTCATTGTAAAGAACCAATATTTCTTACTTTTCATGTGTCAAGTTGCACCCGATTCGACATACCAAATTTTATTTGTAGAATTGGACCCTTCATTTGACTGTGCAGAATACAAGAATTCATCATCATCAAATTGATCTTTCTGTTCAACTACATTTCCTTGTTGAGTTGGTTTCTTCTTCCACTTTTTCTTATGTTTTCCCTATTTAGTCTGTAGTTGGCTTGATTTTTATTTTTGGTTGTCATTCTTCTTTCCACTTGACGATTCTTGTTGGAATGTGTTATACCAAAAAAAATTTAACTCATGTCCCTTGTAATAGCAAATAAGACATTTTTGTTTGGCCTTGTTCAGTGTCGCCTTGCTTCGAAGGTTGTTTAGTAGAATTAGCTTGTTTTTTTTTTTTTATTAGAAGCAAGTGCATATTATTCAGTTTCACTAGTTAAGTGAATATTTTCCTCTTGTTGTAGTATATTCACTAACTCTTCAAAAGTTTTTTGACCAATTATGTTTAACGTGGTCACAAAAAATCCTATGAGAAGGAGGAAGAGCTCTCAACACTATAGGCACAAGTGATGTGTCAATTACTTCTTCTTCCAAAGCTTGAATTGATGCATGCAAAGTTGCCACTCTTCTAAAAAACATTTCAACTTTCTAAGTTGGTTGCATTTTCAAGTTCAATAGTTGACTCTAGAGATGAAGATTGTGTTCTTGTTTTTCGACTCATATACTATTTTCAACTTGTCATAAGATTATTTTGTTGTTTTGGCCTCATGAATATGAGGTTGTACCTCATCTGAAACACTAAAAAAGATCATTAACTTTGTTTTTTGTATTTTCACAATCAAATGTAGTTTGTTGTGTAGCATTTATTGTAGATCTTGTTAATGTACCAGAAACTATAGGCCATAGATTTTCAAAATCAGGTTGTGCATGAATTTTTATTTTCCACACTCGATAATTATCAAAACGCAAAATTTGAGAAAAAAATAATTTGGGTGTTGTAATTGCGGCCATTGTAAAAATTGATAAATAGTAGAAGAAAAATTGAACACTTTTCCCCTTTAAAGCATGCACCGCCCCAACGCCCCCCCCCAATATATTTTATTGATTTTGGGCTTAATTTTTTATCCATTTACAATATTTGGCACTATTGGCCAATTTACAATAATCAACAAATTTGGCTTTATTGGCCAATTTTACAATTTTTGGGAATTTAATGAAAAAATACCTACTTTTACACCTTATATCAGCCTTTGAGTTTTTTTTACAAAAAATATATTCACCAAAATCTCCCTAAACCAGATCTATTAGTTCCGTATCAAAATCTAGAATTTTTCAAAAAAAAGTTTCACATTTTTTCGTTGGATAGAAAAAAAGTTATGGTGCTTCGAATGAAGGTTGCTCACTGTGCACAACATGACCCTCCCGAGGCCTTTTTTTTTTTTTTTGCTCTTTGGCCTCTTTGCCTTTACAAAAGTTTCCTGAAATGATGTTTCGAATCAAATGGGAGAAAAAAATAGTCCAAACAAGGTTTTCACAACTAAATTTAGGTGCCCTTCTAGTTGTCACTAAGTGACTTAGCAGGAGTTTTAGCAGCTAAATCTAACGATGACTGCTAAAACTACCACTAAATTCAAATTAAGCTAAAAAGAGACTTGGGGAGGGCTTTGAAACCATGACTTGCCTCGTCAAAGGGCTCTCTCTATCCACTAAAGCACCTTAAGAGCTTATTTAGAAGAATGGACAAGTATATATATAAATAGAATTTTTAAAAGACTTTTTTTATGCCACATTTACATATATTGAGTGAAATTTTTGATGTCGTGCCCGTGTCTTATTTTGTGCCCATGAAATAAAAACAATAACTAGCATAAAAAGGAAAAGTAACTGCCCGACATCTTTTGCATGCACCATAAAAATAAAACATTCTACATGCATCTTCCGCATGCACCGTAAAAAAATTGGGAAGCGAAAGAATGCAAGGATCAAAATTAAACCCATCCAAGCCTATCCCAGGTGCTCAAACCCATCAGAGAAGTGTTACAAGAAAATTTCCTGTAAAATAAAAAGTAAAAACTTAAATTTAAATGACATTTTTGAAGTATAGTTTATTAATAAAAATGCCAAAAGAAGGGCCCAGTCAAAAAATTCCCGTCAACAACAAGAAATATTATGTAGGCATATAGAGACAACTTGGCAATGGTAATTGGCACGTAGTAAGTTAATATTTAGTTTTATTAAATACGATGTAATGGTAGCCAGTAGGTTTACTCTAGTGGTGTGACCGTGTGAGCCTGTAGGTTGTGTGAAGTGTCCCAGACTCCCAACTCCCACACAGGGATCAAAATTGAACACGTCCAAGCCCGTCCCAGGTGCTCAAACCCATCAGAGAAGTGTTACAAGAAAATTTCCTGTGAGAAAAAAAGTAAAAACTTAAATTTAAATGACAATTTTGAAGTATAGTTTATTAATAAAAATGCCAAAAGAAGGGCCAGGTCAAAAAATTCCCGTCAACAACAAGAAATATTATGCAGGCATATAGAGACGACCTTACAATGGCAATTGGCACGTAGTAAGTTAATATTTAGTTTTATTAAATACGGTGTAACGGTAGCCTGTAGGTTTACTCTAGTGGTGTGACCATGTGAGCCTGTAGGCTGTGTGAGGTGTCCCAGACTCCCAACTCCCACAGTCCCACTCCCAGTTGTGTCACTTCTTCAACTGCTGGCAGCCCACCTCCATTTAATAGAAAATCTATAATAATTTTCATAAAATCAAATCAAAATCTCACGGAGTCACGAGTCACAACTCACAACTGCTGCAATTAATAAAATCTAAGACTTTTACCCAGTCTGTGATGGATTCAATGAATCATTATTTCATTAATTAGGATATCCGCAGGACCGCAAGTTGCAACTACAACTGCAAGAATCGATTTAAAAAGGTATGAACATAGAACATATGTTTAAGAGTAGTGTGCAGCATGCTCCAAAGCCCAGAGTCTAGACTAAGACGTGAAAAGGAGGGGCAAGGGCGTGGGATAGAAGGGAAATTCAAACTAGATTCAAGTTAGAAATAAATCTTACCTTTCTTTGATTTTATGTAAGTTTTCAACTATTGTATGTGCATTAACGGGAGCACTTGAGAAAGCATCAAATTAATGAACATGCATTTTTAAATTGATTCTTGCCTTTTTAAAATGATTAGTTAGTTGAAGAGATTAAGCTCACAAAGAGGAATTCACAGGAATTACTTTCAAATTACAATATAAAAACATGTGTATTCTCTTACACCTCTTCCACTTGTAGTGCTTCCTTGAATCTGCAAACTGGCCAATGCCTTCTGTAATGCCTCCATAGGATTTTTCAATGCCTCTCCTTCTTGGACTGTAACCTCATCCTTTTTAGGTCGTATCCTGCTTGCTTCTCTCTAATTCTCATTAGGATTCCCTCTTCTCAAACTATCCTCTCATGCAATATCAAAATGAAGGCAGGAGTCTATAAAAAAGAATCAAAAGAGAACCACGTAGAAATAGAAAACAAGTCAGAATAGCCTAATAAAATTACTCAGAAAATAAAGAACATATATGGAGCCATAAACAGAACTCATAAAACTTCATTTTCTCAGTCCAATAATTCTTCCAAGTAAACACAAGAGACAGAAATCCAACCCTATCAAGTAATTCCTCATCTTCCTGCTTCAACAACAACTATATTTCCTCTTAATATATAGAAGTATACATCTAAAAAGATGATCTCCGAAAGTAAAGTATACCCATAATAGAAAAAAACAAATAAATATTTATGAACAAAAATGAATCTGAAAGAATTGAGGAATATATTGTTTCCAAATTCCTCCTTGAAAAACCTCCCAAAATTTAATTGTTATTTGTCTTTATATCCTTTACTGAAACATGATTCATATTTTAAAATTTCATTAAAGTGATTGTTTTTCTACTTTTCGAATAGAAACTTTATTTACTTCCATAATGGAATGATCAATTGGAAAGATCCCTCTTGCATTTAGTACCTTGTTACTTGTATGATTATTTATTTATTATTCTTATTATTTTTTATTATATTTTTTAATCCTCTTTGTATATTACATTTGCTTGGGTTTCTAAGTATTTGATATATTCTATATGAATATGTAATAACATCAACATATATTATGAAGTAAAAATAATATTCTCCTCCTCTTATAGAGTGATTTCCCAATCGTGACTATCTTCGGTTGTTTTTTATATATGCTTACCTTCTTAAAATCAATTTACTCAATACTCCAAAGCATATCTTGGAATTTTTACTATCATTATAAACACTAGTAAAAAATTTGTAAATTATGAGGCATGCTCTTTCATAACCAATGACTCTAAATAGAACTTTACATTATCATGTTTTCGTATCCACAATTTTGAATATAAAATATACTTATTCATATGTTGGTAAAATGTTACAAGTAGTGGCTATAGAATTTAAGATAGTGAATTACAACTTATACAATAGTAGAGATAACATATCACAATATAAAATATATATTGATATTTGTTTATAAAAATATTTCATTATGATTGTTGTCTTTTTTATTGAACTATGAGCTTGTAGTTATGCTCATTGTAAGGAATTGAAATTGTCATATATGTTCCAAGAATATATTTCTTCCTTGTCTTGGGATTATTTTTATAAATTGTAAAATTTATATTCTTGATATTTATTTATAATTATTTATATGAATAGGTATAATTGTGAGAAAATGGCTTCTATTGGTCGTCCTAAGAAGGATAAAAACAACTATCACTTGTTGTTGCATTTGGTTTCCCTCAACATTCATATCAACAAATTCATTCACAAAATGAAGACTTTGTTGTTAATTCACATGAAGAACATGAATTAGATGGAGCAAAACTTCTAGAAGAGGAACATGTATCAAAGAAACATAAAAGAACATTCAAGTCTAAATGGAAAACGAGATTTCCGTGGGCTTATGCTATAATAGATTACAATGGAATTGAAAGGATAAAGTGTTCTTAGTGCGTAAAATATAAGAGAGATACTCCATTTGCTAAATATGGAAGTACCACCCTTCAAGTCAGTGGTCTAATTACTCATATAGAATCAGACCCTCATAAATTTTCTTCGCAACGTTTAGAAGGGGAATCTAAACAAACTAGTATTCCAATAACCAAACATGTAGATCTCATGGTAGATGCTAAGAAGGAGAGAATTATATCAGTGATTGAAAATATATATTTTGTTGCCACCCATGATTTGTCTTTAGAACTCTATAAGCCAATTTGTGATTTGAACATGTATAAGGGAACTCCACATATGCCTCTAACCTAACAGATGAATACTCAACATATACAAATACTACTTCTGGAAAAGAGTTTCTACAAGTTGCTAAAGAGGTATATTGGAAAAAGTTAATAGATGAGATTGTTTGTAGTCAATTTTATTTAATTTTAGTTGATGAAAGCAATGATCAGACTATGGAGCAACATTTGATAGTTTATATTACATATTTGACCAATGAAGGGAGAGGTGAATGTGTAAAAAAATTCACACGCCTCCTTCAAATAAAGGATGGTACATCTCAATCTATGTATAATGTTGTGATTACTCTTTTAGCGGAGATGGGATTATCCTTGATGAAGCTAGTGGGATTTAGATCTGATGGGGCTTCTGCAATGAGGGGTATTCGTGAAGGTTTATCTACTAAGCTTCGTTGAAATGCTCCTCATTTACTTGATATTCATTGCATAGCTCACTGAGAAGCATTGGCAACAAATGATGCTTCTTATTTTTCAAAGTTACAATTTATTGATAAATTTGCAAACAAAGTTTATTCATGGCTTGGGAAATCTTCTAAACGTCATGGAGCATTAAGAGAGTTAAAGGATTCCTTTCAAATAAATAGGTTGGAGGTGTTACAAATCCATCAAATCAGGTGGCTCTCTAGAGGAAAGGTTATGGAAAGACTTGTAAAGGTCATGCCTGCTTTGTTGAAAGAATGGGAGTTAGAAGAGAAAAAAATGTATGATTTGGCAACAATATTTTAAGTGCAGTTTTGTATCCATTTACTTGCAGATGTGTTTACTGAGTTAAATAAGTTGAACAAAAAATCTCAAGATGATCATGTTGACATTACTTCCATTGGCACTGCTTTATATATTGTAGTTGATATGCTTCGTAGGAGATTTCAAAGAGGCGTATTTGGGGCAGGTTCTATACACATGTCATCTTTTCTAAGTAAAATGCAAAGAGGAACTCTTGAGTTTGCAGATGAAATAGGTATGATACATGTGCATACATTAAAATTTGAAAGTTTGCGTAAGTCACAAAGATCAGGGACATTGGATGATTGTATTTTATTGGGAAAAGATTTTATAGTGAAGGTGATTGATTCTCTAGATTCAAGGTTCATAGATTTACCTATATTTAATGCTACTAAGTTTTTCAGTCCTCGTAATTATTATGAGGAAATGGATGATAGAGATCGACAAACAAAAAGATGGTTAACATGTTTATGTGAGAAATTTAGTATTAGGGATTCACCTATTGTGGACACTATTAAATGTTTGGGTGTGGATGAATTTGTTTGTACTATTTATAAATCATATCCAGAAAAATATATGTTTGGAGCATGGGATCTATGTGGAGGTGAGTCTGAATGGTTTGAAGGGTTTCCATATTTAATGTGACTATGGCAAGCTATTCTTGTTATTCCAGCAAGCACAATAGTATGTGAAAGAGGTTTTTCAAAGTTAAACAGGATAAAGAATGATGAAAGATCTAGACTATCTTTGAATACATTGGATATGTTGATGTTTCTCTCTCTTTGTGCACCTCATGCTTTAAATGAGGTAGATTGGAATTCTATCTATGATGCATGAAAGCATATAAAATCTCGAAAGCCTATTTCGCTAGACAAATAACTGGTGATTTTATGAGCCCTTTGAATATGAAACACGTTCTTTATTATTTTTACACAAATAAATCTAATTGAATTATGTATATGATTTTTTGTTTGTTCCATTCTAATGAAATTCAAATTGTATTTGCAAATGGTTACTACAATTCTGGACAATACCAACAAGGGGATTTTATTTTGAACTTTTTTTTTGGGACTCCTCCCATAAATAATGTGAATATGCATCTACCCTTTGAATACGTGAATCAAAGGAAATGTAATATGTTACATTTTAGGTGAAGTTACTCTTCTTAATACATTTGATATGAACTAATATATTTATTATTAACTCTCTTACTATGGAAAACACTTGAAATATTTGAAAGGGGTTTGAAATTAATGTGTAATGCATCATTTACTTTACTGTAGTCATGATACTATGAACCAAAGTTTTTATGTTTTTATATAATCACATATTTAATTTTAAAAAGGTTCTTAATTTTTACGACGTGTTAATTAGATTTGCAATTGTCATATGAAGTGTAAATTTTTACATTGCTTTTCATCATGGAAAGGCTACTTAAAAATGAGCCCTTCAAGATAAAATTTTGACAAGCCCTTCAAATTTGATCCCTGATTTAAGAATGTTTAATTTTTCTCTTTCTCATGGTTTGGAAAACATTTATGTAGATAAGGTTATGCATTCTGAGACGGCGCAGACTGTAAAGCGTGGAAGGCGACCAACCTTCACGGGACACCCTCTTCTCTAACAAGCATGGAACACCAGTCAAATAAATCTATTGTGAAGCTTGATCAAGAAAACCTGTAAACGATATGCCCCACATGCACACTTTCTTATTTTACACAAAACTAAACGTTAAGTAGATCAGATATGCCACATGCTTGGGTTTAACAAAATTTCTTTACCGGATTGTAAAACTGCAAATTATTGAATAAATATATTTTTTAAAAAACCTAAAATCTTAAAACTTTAATGGCATAGCATGACTATATGGTCATAAAGTATGAGAAATGCCAGAAATTTTGCGGTCACCTGTATGAGATATTGAAATTTCTGCACACATGATTGTTTATATTTTATTAATATTTTTTCATTTTTTCTCCAAATAAAGAAAACTGAATTAACATATGGTTGTATTATTTAAAATTTATTGTACGTGGTTTTGGCATTTCTGAGAAGCTTCTGGTGGCGCACAGCAGGTTTCAGGTTTTTAACTGCGAAGCTGTCCAAGAGGTTGCTTGAAAATAAGATTTAGAGTAGGGTTTCTGGCTTTTTGTAGATCGTAAGTTATCGGGAAACGGGAAAATCCCGTAGATTCGGCTTCGTGACCTTCAGTGATGAGCAGTCGATGATGGATGCCATCGGGGCCATGAACGGTAGAGTATGGCGGTGGCGGTGGCGGTGGCGGTGGCGGATCACGCTACGGTGGTGGTGAAAGCGGTGGCTATGGTGGAGGCAGCTCCTGTTTTGGCAGCGGTGGCGGCCCCTTCATAACAGTAATAAAAGGAGGAGATCAGTAACAGTTCAATCATTTCACTATTCTCTGTATAGGTTTAATTCTTATTTTCTTCGACTTGCGGCTTTCTACATACAAATGAATGACATAGTTAACAAGTGGCTTCTATTAAATTGTTAAAGGCACTGCAAAAAAAACATGTTGTGTTGAGCACTGTCTTTCAACCCTTTGCGTGTTGTGAGGTAAACTTTTTATATGGATCTATTTTTACATGTAATTTTATTTCTTTAGAGTTGCTCGGGGATTTTTTGAGCAATTTTCACCATGTCGGTGTTAAGATTATTCATCATATTGTTGCCCTTCATTTCAAAAATATATTCTCCTTAATTAGAAATGCATTACTCGGAGGATTTTTTGATCAATAGATCAAAATCAAAGTATGGATTTAAATAAATAGGACGCTTGGTGAGTCTTGTAATCTCCTCACTAATTTGTATTGAGTATTTAAATATTTGAAATGATAAGAGTGGTTTCCCTACAATTTCAAAATAAGCACTTGTAAAAGTAAATAGTTCAATTCATATATCATAAAAAAATGGTGTCTCTGGGATTTTACATTCTTTTCTTTCTTAAAAAATCTACACTTTGCTCGAAGATGCGAGGCTCGGAATGCAGTGGCTCTTTCCATTGTTTCTCCAGATCATTCATCTATTGACCAATCTTATGCAAAAAAAGTTTTTCCTCAGGGAAAGGAAATTGCTCTTGAGAAGCCCATGAATGTACAAGCCGAAGACGATCTCGTATTCATTAATGTGAAAAATCCCCTGTCTATTGAAACGTTAGAGAGCCTTCCCGCTCCCGCAGATATAAATGTAACAGTCGGTATAGAAAAAATTAAGAAATGGATGTCTACTGGAAATAATGCTTACCGTGCAGGTGAGTGGGAGAAATCTATAAGAAATCATAGCAAATTTGCAGTGTCTGTCATCAAAGGAAGGCACGAAGAAGAAAATATTGTTTGTGAAATCTAAATTGAGAGAGGGATGGCAAATATCACACGAAGAAGCGTTGCAAGATGTTGAGAAGCTATACCCTTCCAACTATGTTAATGGAGTCAATTGTTGTTGTCTGTGGGAAGATATAAGGATCTAAGCTCTCCGACTACGTGGTTGCACTAGGAATTCCATTCTTATATGAGGAAATCTAACTGTAAAACCTCTAAACCCTCATCTATCCAATGAAGATACTCAAAATTTTATGGTATTTAATACGATGGTGGACCCGCCACATATGATGGGCTAGCAAGGCAAACTGGAGAAGATGGAGTTTTTGTCCGCAATAGACTCCCTGCGACCCACAATTCTGAAGTCAACATCAAGCCACGTTGGCGCCACAGTGGATTATTTCTGCGGTATGTTGGAGTCTCTGGAGGTAGGGTTGTCAGAGGAGGGTTTGGCGAGAAGTGTGATGGAACATATATTCATCACATAAAAGATTCAGATATGGATTCGGAGCAACAACAAGGGATCAATTTATGGTGAGAAGATGGGTGAGGTTCCGGAGAAGCACAATGGATTAAGCGGCGCAAGGGCAAAGATGAGCGAAGAGAAAATTCAACAAGCTTTGCAGGTGGTGGCGTTGAACATAAGATCCATGTTTTACAGAGTTGAAAAGATGGGGGCAGATGACAATCAAGTAATTCTCAAATGGCGGGATACGTCGTTAGTGTCTGCTTCAACTTGGAAATGCATCGTTTAATGTGCATAAAAACATTGTAACGTCCATCCATGTGTTCAGATTTGTTGTGAAAATCGTTACTTCGATTTGTAGTGTTTGTGGTTGTCGCCATCATCATTGATTTCATCATCATTTTCACCTTCATCATTGTCATCATAATCATTTTCATTATCATCATCAACATCTTCATCATCATGACAATGACAACAATAATGATGATGGTCGTGTCAATGATGGTGTATACTGATGATCAATGATGATGATAAAAAAACACAACAATGATGATGATAAAGATGACGATGATAATGATGAACATGATGATGACGATGATTGTGACAATGATGATGATGGAGATGATCATGACGATGATCGTGATGAGGATGAAGATCATAACAATGATGATGACAATAATGATAGTGATGATGACAAAAATATTAATATAAATAAGTATAATAATACTATTTTTTTACAATATTAATATTATTATTACTAATAATCTATATTTTTAACAATATTATTATTTTATATTATAAATTACAAAATTCTGATTCAAAAACCCTATACAATAAACATGTACAACAATGATGATGACAATGATGTAACAATGGCATATGAGAATGACCATGACCAAGAAGATGGAGATGATGATGATGATGATGATAATGAAGATGATTAAATTGATCATGACAATGACTAAGATTACAATGAAACAACAACGATGTTGAAGATGATAATGATCATGATGATGCAATCATCATCATCGTGACGATGACAACGATTATGGTGAGTACTGATGATCATGATGATGATGACAAACACAACGATTATGACAATCATGATGATGACGTGACAATAATTATAATGATGATGACGATGAAAATGATGATGGTGATGATGACGAAAATATTAATATTAATAAGTATAATAATGATATTTTTTCTGTAATATTAATATTAATATTAATACTAATAATGATATTTTTAGCAATATTATTATTAATAATTTATGTTTATATTATAAATTACAAAAATATTATTCAAAAACCCTAAACCGTAAACATGTACAACAATGATGATGAAAAAGACATGATAATGGCGGATGAGAATAACCATGACCAAGAAGATGGAGATTAGAATGATGATGATACTGCTAAAGATGATAAAATCGGTCATGACAATGATGAAAATGAATAAGATTATGATGAAATGAAAATGACGTCGAAAACGATGAAGATCATGATGACGCAAAGGAGGAAAACAATGACGATGATCATGATTAAGATGAAGATAATCATGATGATAAGGATGATATTTGTGATACCTATTACTATTATTGTTAATATAATAATTATAATAATATAACATTAATAATTATTGAAATAATAATAATAACAACATTAAGATTTTTTAATGTTTTATAAATCCTAATAACAATATCAATTTTAGTAGTAAGACTAATATTGATAATAATGATGATGACGATGATGGCGATAATGATGGTTGTGATAGTGATAGTGGCGACAATAATGATGAGGATGACAATGACAATGATGGTTAAAATGATTATATTGATCATGAAAATGATGAGAATGATTATGATGATGATGAAATTAACAACAACACCAAAGACGACGATGATGGTTAAGTTGACGATAACCACGATATTACTAATACTATTAATAAAATTATTCTAATAATAATAACTACATTAATATTAATAACAATTATAATAATAATATATTTTTTCTTATAAATTGTATTAATAATATCAATATTAGTAGTAACATTAGTATTGGTGATGATGTCGACGATGACAATGGTGATGATGGTTTTGGGGATGGTGGTGATAATGATGACAAGGATGATGACGATGACAATTATGATGATGATCAATGATGACAAAGACGCTCCAATCATTATGATGACGGAGATAATGACGATGATGATCATGACGATGAACACCAATGAACTACGTGTGTGGGGATCCTTATTATTAATAATATGAGTCTTAAGTCACCAACTTGATAGGTTCTCATCGAGGTCATTCATGCATGAACTAAATGTCTACCTTCTTTTCTTGATTTTATTTTGGTATTATTTTATGTACAATGTAACTCATGTGGTTGCTACTAGCATACCTATATTATATAAATATATGCAATATATGCCGAGATGTATAGTTCGCAAGGTGTTTATACCTCTTGGTATATTTTACCATTTATATAAACATAAATCAAAACATGGTAAAATATGTCAAGAGGTATAAGTGTCTTGCGAACTATACCTCTCGACATATATTACATATATTTATATAATATCTATATGCTAGTAAAAAGTAGAGCGCTAACCTCTTTTGGAGCACCCTGGTAGTTTAGTGGATGCTCATGTGGCACCTTTGGAGGCACTGCATGCGTTTTTTAGGGCTTGAATGCCATTTATAGATCCTTGGCCACTTTTTATTGTTTTATACCGCCCAAAATGGTATTTGAAGGAATTTGTAGCCGCCTTTTGATTTTTTATTTGATTTAAATCTTTGATTGATAAGCTATGGCCACCGGTTGTCCAATGTTTTTTTACTGGCCACCTCTGATTGTATTCTCTTATGGTGTTTTTATTTACCGGAGTGCTTTTGAGAAGGTTTTTGATGTGTCTTGCCTAGATCTGGTGAAATCCAAAATCCAATTATACATAAAGCTCAGAGATGACTTTTTCTGCTTGACCTTCACCAACTCACCAAAGATTTGTGCCAAGGAACTAGGGTTAAAGAGAGTTCACATAGCTCAACTTGCATTCCACTCGGTGCTCAATATGTAGAGCTCGATCTCCACATAAACAACAAAACAACTTGGTCAAAGAGTTATGCAACTCACTCACTCAAAGAGAGAAAACTTGGTCTGCAGAGCTAGATAATATCTTGATCCTTCACAATTTTTTTAATTTGTCTGAAAATAGAAAGCTTTGGAGAAGAAATTAGATATTTGGGGAGCTTGAAAACCTCGGGCCCCCACAAAAAAATTGTATATGTATATTGTAAATTTTTTCCAATTTTTTTTAATTTGCAGGTCCAATAAAACTAAATTTATTTCTAAATTGACCTCTAAATCTAGAGGTAAAAGACATATTTTCTTTATAAAATGAATTGTTACAAAACAATTAACAATGTCACCTTTATAATCGGAGTTGCATCTAGGTATGCAATGTATTGTGATTACGCTCTTAAATTGATTTTTTTTGTTTTTGTTTCAAATCAAGCTATGATTTAGGGTGTGGATTTGTGTATGGGATGTGAAACAAATGGGAGATTCTATGGCTCTTCCTAGCTCTAAATTTTCTCCAAATCTCCCTAAACGTCCTTGAAACTTCCTACACTCTCCCTGGATCAGAATGTAGCTCTGATACCAAATATTATTGATCAAACAGGGGCGGAGCCTAAAAATTTTTTTGATATGAAAATGTGAAGATTGTACAGCTTCTATCTAGTCCATGAAAAATGGATCCAATCACCGAAACTAAGTAATATGCAGAAATAACATATTTCCCACACATAATAGAAGTTTCTCACAAACGTAGGGATGAGAACCCTACTGAAAACTAACACCTATTGACTTTAGTTAAAGTAAAAAATTAAATACTTTAACTTATTACATTTATTCAAATATCTAGTAATGATGAATTATGCTAAGTTTTATTCCTAACAGATCTTGTGTGTCATGTATCATACTCACAAACTATGTGAAATACACGCATGTATAGAAAAACAATATATGTTATCTACCAAATTAGGAGATAAAAAACATATGTAAAGTAGAAAGACGTACCTTTAACTCATGATCAAATCCTATTTTTTATTTTTTGTAATATTTTGATATTTGTATGTTTTTGAAATATTTTTTTGTTTTTTAATATTAGACGTTGAATTTTCACTTGTATCTTGATATTCATATATTTTCTTGTATATAATGATAACTTACAAACAATCCATCTAGGAAAAGAGAATGCATTATGATCATTAAGATACTTTTTGGCTCTTTATGTGGAATAATACAAAATGGCTCATACTTGAGTATACACTTGTTAGTTAGATGTCATTTGTGGCTTTTTATGTAGCTTGATATTTGTTGGCCATATGTTTAGAAATTATTCATGACCTTATTGAATCCGTTGTAGTTATATCTTATTTTTGGGCTTCCTTTTGTAGAAACTAGTTCTCAAGAATGTTGTTTTACTTGTCTTGTGATATCCTATGCCACATCTCTTTTAGTGATTATTTAGTTATATGTTTCTTTTGTTTTAGTGATTGATCCTATTGTAACTTGTGAAACCTTTCTTCTTCCAATTTTTCCTTTTGTAACTTGTCTTTTTCAAGTTTCTCTTGTTTTATCCTTTGCTTTTCTAATTTCTCCTTTTGTAATCTTTCTTATTCCACATCTTCCCTTTTTATTGTTCTTTACACACATTTTCTATTTCTTCTTGTATTTTAGAAGGTGAATTCTCAACTATAGGTGTTTCCACAATGTTAGAAAGAAATATGTTATTGACTAATGTTGTATTAGATGTATCCCATTGAAAATGACCACTATCAACAACTCCTTACATATTACAACACAAAGATCAACACATTTTCATATGATTTCCCAAAATTATATAACAAGGTGTTGATTTAGGAGGCCATCTATGTTGAAAGCTTGTGCTTGAATACCCATTAGACCTACGTGAATTTGTAGATGTATTCATCATAGATTTATCTTATTTGTGACGAACCCTTTAAGTATGAAAACTATGTGTAGAGATGTGATTGACACTTTCATCTGTTGGATTCATTAGATGTGTAATCTCATCTTTCAATGGTTGATATATACATTAATATCTTGACTTTTATTTAGAAAATCTTGTTTTATTGCTTGAATATATTCTAAAATAGTCGTATAAGATATTTCATAGCTCATAGAGTTGTAGGTTTAGTATGTAAGTATGAATCATCAAGCGGGTCCACCCTTCCTTCAAGTTGAGTGATAACATGGACCTGGTGATAGGGATGGAAGCCATCACAACCTCAAGGAAGAGTGTGTTTTTTATTGGTATGTGCATTGGTTGATGAAGGAACCATGAGATGAGGCCTAAGAAGGTATTTTTATTTACTATCCATTACAAACTTAACCAACCATGATATATCCATAAAGAAAAATGTAAGGATTACTTCCAATGGGATAGACAAGGTAGATAGTAATGCCATAATGAGAATCCTAAAGGTAAGGAAACTGTAAGTGACCTTGGGTTTAGGAGTTTAATCAAAAAATCAGTTCACTAAATGATTTAACCCTAAATTACAGAATAAGTGGTCTAATTAGGGCTTACTTTATAATTCAGGATTAGAAACTAGAAATTATGTGCATTCATATTATAAATAAATATGCATACATAGATATGAAGGTATAGAAAATTATCCCTATGTTATAAAAAGACTCTTTGGATTGGAGTGGATCCCACTCATGAAACTAAGAATTCAAATGTGGCTATTATTTGTTATCCAAATAACATAATCCTTGTTCCCCTGAGATTTGGCCACATCATAAAATCTGGAGTGAGTGTAATTTTCCATGGGAGACTTCTTTCTCTTGAGTATTAGCCTTTGACAAAATATGAAGTTTTGAAAAATTGATCAAAAGGGGTTTCTTCGGACTAGGAAGCTATCAATTGTCATAGGAAGAATCATTGGTTCACATTCTTTTGTTATGCCTTTTAGAAAGAATAATATGGAAGTGAGCTGCCGAAAAACTATCTTTTTCTTAGGAAACTCCTAACTCAACTCTGGAGGTAATTAATAAACGGAATTTTCCATTGGATTCAATTTTAAGCCACCTTTGGTCTTCAATCTCTTCTCTAATAAAGTGGAATTTTTGGTTGGAAGGAAATAAAAGGATATTTAGGGATTTCATGACCATGTGGGTGAGATTCCTAAAAAACCAGAAATATCCCTATTTGAGTGGATAAATGCATTATTAAGATCATATGAAATCCCTTGAAAGAAAGGTAATATGGTAATACAAGTAAATCAGCAGTTTATCAACTGGAATTATGATAAGGTAAGAGGTAGCCCTCCTAAACTAGTTGGAGTTGAAACATAACACCCCCTCTAACCAGTTCAAGTTAAATTTTGATGGGGCTAGCAATGGTAACCCAAGAAAGGTTTGTTATGGAGCAATCCTTGGAATGAAAAATCTGGTTTTATTTCTACTACCTCAAGACTTATTTTAAATACATCCAACAATTATTTTGAATGCATAACTCTAATACAAGTCTTAAAAATGTTTAGGTAAAAAGGAATTGATAAAGTTATCATTAAATGAGATTCTACCTTAGTCATAAATGCATTAAAAAGGAAGAATCAGTAATTGGAGACTAAATTAAATTTTATCTTCAATTTTACATGTACTTTCATCCATCAAGTCACACAGTGTCACTCACTGTCACCAATAAAAGAATTAAGTAGTGGAATTTCTAGAAAATGTATGTGCTAGAATAGAGTTATTTTCTAAATTAGAACTCAAGATCATTTTCATGGTTAAAAATGGTGATGCCATATAGATTCTGATTAATTACCTATCAAATATTGCAACTAAAGCTCTTATCTTTAAAAGGAGTTAAATCCATCATGACCCTCTAAGCCTCCCCCTTGTTATGAATTCTTTTAGTGGGACACATTGTATGGAAGATATAATCTCACAAAACATTTATGTAGTGTCTATGCATGTTAACAATAATAAATATTTTTTTAAAGAAATCTTAGGACAATATATTTGTTATACATGTGTGTAATAGCTTAATGGGAATTGCTTTATCTCATAAGTTTTAAAACCATATGAGAATAAAGTGGTTTCCATACTTGAATTCTAGTCATGAAAATAAGTATTTACATGAAAGGATTTAATTTCATTTGGATTTCATCAAAATATTTCAGGTTTATTTTCAATTTTCATGGGATGAGGATTTGATTTGGACAGTGTTGTAGTTGTTGGATGAGTATAATTTTAAACCGTTGCCTCTACTGAATATTCGGTGAGGCTCAATTTCATAATAAAACTTGCAAAAGTCTATCCATCCTTTTATTATTTCTAGTGTCTCCTGCAACATGTGATACCCCTTATGGCCCATTTTTCTATAAAATATGTAAATCCATTATGGTCGGCTAGTAGGCCCCCTTATCTTCTTACTTGGTACCCTTGAGCCTATGAACTACTTTTTTGTATCTGAAGTTGAATATGACTTGTCATTATTTTATCTACTCATCATTAAGGCCTAATTAGAGCTTCCTACCCCTCATCACAATGTCTTTCAATCTCTTTCTTTGAGGGTTGACATTATCAAGAATAAACTAGATGTGTTGGTGGTAACTAGTCCTAATTGCAAATGAAAACTATGGAAAATAGAGGTTGATCCTCATTCCCTTGCTTTTTTAAGTCATAGGTTAAGCATGGTAGGCTCCCCCTCAACCATGGGTGATTGGATGCCAAAGAATGGTCAAAATTGCAATCAGGGTGAAGACCCTTGATGTTATCTTAATCATGTCGATGATTTCAATATCCTAGCTATTAGACCTGGGAATGTACTACAAATTTTCCAATAAATTTTTGTATATTTATAACTTAGGGAATTATTATCAAGAATTCATGAACAAGAGGGATAAGTTGAACTCAATTTGGCTAAGAAACTAGTAATTACATCACTTGATGATGCTCCTATTTTGATAAAAAGAGTAATAAAAGAGAAGGAACACAAGGAGTATCAGGAAAAGGAGAAACTCACTTTATAAGAAGTTCAAAATTAGTTGTTTATATCCTCTCTTATCCCCCCCAATTTTGTATTTTGGGTATCTCTATCTTCATGTTTTGGTTTTAATTTTCTTTTCCTCCTCAGTCTATAGTTCCTTCCTTAGAGGTGGTATTTTGTTATAATAGTTATCTTTCTATAGTTTTGTTGTCTTAATCTAGAACTTTGTAGTTATTACATCCCTTATTGTGGCCTTTTGTATGTTGTAAAATTTTTAAGTTCAACTCATGGGAAAAATCCCCAATAGAGCCCTCATAAATCACCTATGTAAAAATGTATAAAAAATGGTTTAGGACATTTGATTAAGTATTGCACATGCTAAATATAGAAATTGAAAATAGGATAAGTTCACTTAGCTTTTTGTGAGTTTTTGATGTTGATCTAGGTGTGAAAACAAAAGAGCGGGTTGGAAATGATCTATACTTGCTTTGTATTCAAAATTAACACTATATTCTACCCATGGATAGAATCAACCATGAGGATAGTATCACCTTGCAAAACCTATTCGGAGTTGGGTTGGATTTTCCAATTGATTTCTGCACTTTTTTCAATTTTTGTGCTTTTGTCTTTTTCATCTCTACCTTTTTTGCTTGCAATCACTCTAAATGTGCACGACTATTTTTATAATTAGTTTTTTTCTCTTGAAATCCTATCTTCCTTGAAATATCTATAAAAAGGGATCAACAGTTTGGCTTGAGGCACTCTTGAACCACTTGCATAACCCTACTCCAAAGAAGCTTCAAAGCCACAAACTTCAATTATGATGATGTAACTACATGTATGTAGCTAAAACACAACTAGAATTTATCTCTTCACACTTGATGATGTTTTCTTTTACTTGGCTTGGGATACTCTTGACTTGGATTTATTTTTTCTTAACCTAGTTTAGAGTGTTTTACACTTGTTTATGAGCTATAATTAATGTATTTTATTGACTTAGGTAGGAATAAGGAAACTTTTCTTGATTCTTGATATACAATTCTAGAGGATATCTCGATATTTTACAAGTGTTATCCAAATGAGTAAATGAGTGGGGTTTATTTGTATTAATACAAATCCAAAGGTAATAGTTCGCACTAAATTTCAACTATGAATGTGATTACACCCTTAATAAATAAATAAGGGTTTTGGTGTAGATGTGGTTCTTATTTATTTAAAGGTGTAAGGGCATTACATGTTGTATATTCATATTAATTAATAAACATTAATACATAAATCATAATCCAGATCCAAAATAATTTTCAAGATATAACGATAGATTCAATTTCTCAAAACATAAGAGGATAAGTGCACTTAGTTGATTATAGACCAGACAGGTGATTTGGTAGTGTCAAATGATTATGCAAACTGGAAATGAATTGGAGGTGTTTTATTTTTGGAACTATTTTGTAAATTGGGCTAATATGGAACTGTATGGCATATCCTAGAGCCTGGTATTGTCTAGTACTGAGTTGTATGAATTTGGAAAGGGATGTTTTAGTACTTTAGAAATGATTTTTTTGCATATAATACAATGTGTTGACCTTTATACTAAAAATTTGGGTGTCACACATTTGCAAAACCCTCTCTATGATGTGAAACACTTTCAAACCCTAACCACATCTCTTGTAATAAGGTTAGTGTTTGTGCTGAAGCGCTATTGTGCCACCTACATCGGTGTTATTTTGAAGAGGCCTAAAATCACACAAAGGTCTCCACATATTATGTGATATATATATGGAAGAAACTACTTTGACAACTTGATCAGTCGATAATGGGAAATAATGTCTTAGTACACTTAAGCTTGGTTTGGTTTGTCTTTCAAGCTATATAGAATAAGAAGTGTGGCTTTCAAATCTACTTTAGATGGCTTCAGACTCATGTATATGATGTTTTTAAGATGTGTTTCTAATTTTAATGAGTTTGGAATAGCTTGGAGTGATTTAGCAATGTATTTTGTAATGAGTTATCTAAAAGTGCCAGGTTTTGTAAATAGATGAGCTAGGCTTTATTTTATGGGTGTTCATAAGTTTGATTTTATATTAAGACTAACCTATGGGATATGAACTTACCCATGAAAAGATATCAACTTGGAAAAGAGACCATTGGGTGGGTAGAGATAATATTTTTTGTTGGACCAAATTGTGGGATGGTATGGACCCATTCCTAAAAATATTAGATAGGAAATTCAAGGGAGTTTGGAAGATTCTAGGTGATATACCTGGGGATAGTATAATATTGTGAGTTATCTAAAGTATTATTATAAGTTACTGAGAAGTGTGAATATATAATAAAGTTGTGGAGGTAAGATAAGGATAATTCACGTATGTTTGGATTGTGTGTACAAGTCATGTTTTAGGTGAAGTCCAAATTTTTCATTGTTAAATGATAAATTTCTAAATTTAGGTGTTTACATTTACCTCACCTTTAAGTATGAAATGAGAATTACATTATTAAAGGAAAATAACTACACCATAAATAAACAATTAAGATTATTGGGGTAGATGTGATTCTTATTTATTTAAAGGCATAAGTGTAGTATATATATTGTATATTTAGATTAATTAATAAATAGTAATACATAAATCAAAATATAGCTCCAAAGAAATTTGTAAGATATAATGATAGATAAAATTTATCAAAACATAAGAGGAGAAGTTCACTTAGTTGATTATAGAGTTAGAGAGGTGATCATGAACTGTCAGGTGATTGTGTATACTGGAAATGACCTAGAGGTACTTTGTTTTTGGAATTGTGTTTGCAAACTAAGCTGGTATAGAAATATATGACCTTTCTTAGAGCATGGTGGTTTGGTCCTAAGCTATATGGTTTCAAAAATGGATGTGATGGTGCTTTGTAACATTCTATGTGGTTACGATACTATATGCTGACCTTCACATTAAAATTATAGGTGCTACACATTTTTAAAAACCCTCTATGTGATGTGAAATACCTTCACACCCTAACCATGGGTAAGAGAACCTGTAAAAGTGTTAGTATTTAGGTTGAAGCACTTGTGTTCTAGCTACATTGGTACTAATCTGAAGTGGCCTCAAACCATGCATAGTTATCCACCTAGCATGTTATATCTATGTGGATACAACTACTTTGGAAACTTGATTCATTAACAATGGGAAACAATGGCTTAATACGATTAAGCTTGGTTTGGATTGTTTTTTAAAGTCTATAGAACGATAAGTATGGTTTTTGAACTTGGTTTATCTAGCTTCAAATATATGTATGGGTTAATCCTAGGTTGTGTTTCTGCTTTGAAGGAGTTTAAGATATCTTGGAGTGTTTTATCAATGTATTTTGCAATGAAAGATTTTAAAAGTGCCAAGTTTTGTAAGTAGGTGAGTTAGAATTGATTTAATAACCATTTGTAGGATTAATTTCACATTAAGGATGACCTATGGAATATGAATTACCCCATGAAAAGATATCAAAATGGAAAAGTGATTTTTGGGTTATGGTAGGTAAGATTGTTTGGCCTAGACCAAATCATGGGATGGTTTGGACCCATTCCAAATGGTCTTAAATGAGCAGTTCAAGGGACATTACAATATTATAGGAACACTTTATGGGGAAAGCATATTGCTTTAAAATATTACAATTTTACAAGTAGATATGTAAGTGAATGATTAGTGTGAATAGATAAGCAAGTCACAAAAGTAAGCTAAGGATAAGTCACTTGGGTTTGGGATGTGTGTCAAAGTCATGTTGATGCAAGAGCATCAGGAGAAAAAACACCAAATTTTAGTTTTATTGTAATTTTTTCTTTGATTAGTCTTAGGATGTGTTGGATATGTGTTTTTTACGAGTCCCAAACCATTTGGGCCTTTCATTGTGTGTAAAAGGGTGATTTTGGAATTTCCCTCCAAAATACACATTTCATATATTTAAATTTCCTAGTTAGTGTTAGGGGGTCTAAGTGTTAGTAATGGCATTGTGTAATGTTTTAAAAGGTTCACAGGGGTCTAATATAATGTGTTAAGGTTCTCTCACCCATCGAATGGGGTTACACATGTGGTTAACAAGTTACTATCCCTAGTTATCTGATCAAGTGATTCTAACTACTCATTCTTTGAGAGTATGAAAAAAACATATCCAGATGATTGAGGGGATAAATAGGTTTAGGAAGTGCAAGAGTCAGCTAGTAGAAGTTTTTATAAGCGTCTTACAATATTTTTGAATATCTTAGTAGGTTTTTTAGGCTTTTAGTGGGTTTATGTAAATATTGAGATGATGTACATGTAAATAAACAATGAATAAAATGGCCTAAAAACAGTGTTCATCAAGCTTTGAAAGGTTGAGGGCGCATTTGTAAGACCAAAAGGCATTACCAAAAACTCATAATGGCCCTCATGAGTCTTGAAATTTGTTTTATGAACATCTTCCTCTTTTATTCTAATTTGATGGTGCCCTGAACGAAGATCTAATTTTGTGAAATAAACAACACCATATAATTCATCAAGTAAATCATCAATTATTGGAATAGGAAACTTATCTTTGATGGTGTACTTGTTGAGTTCTCGGTAATCTGGACACATCCTCCATGTTTCATCCTTCTTACGTACCATGACCACTGGTGAAGAATATGCACTCTGGCTATGCCTGATGATACCTGCCTTCAACATTTCCTCAACCATTTTCTCGATCTCACTTT
This sequence comes from Taxus chinensis, assembly GCA_019776745.2. NCBI lineage: Eukaryota > Viridiplantae > Streptophyta > Pinopsida > Cupressales > Taxaceae > Taxus > Taxus chinensis. The sequence goes on along the minus strand of CM034146.1, from coordinate 270,248,543 downwards.
TCTAGGAATATGGGTATCTGTATGGTCTGATGTTAGGTGTTTTGCTCCCTGGAATCAACTGAATGGCATGATCATGATCCCTAACTGGTGGTAGTCCCTTTGGAATTGCATCAAAAACAAATGAGTGAGCATTAACAATCTTTTGAAGATCGGGTGGCATTGAAGACTCTATATTTTGTACTTCTATGGAAAATAACTTTGTTATAAATCCATCTACTCCTTTTCTGAGAACCTTCTACATCTGATGAGAGCTAATAATATGTGGAGACTTAGATACCATCCCATTCAATTATATTGTCCTTCCATTTGAATGAAATCGCATGAATAATTCTTGGAAATTCATCTCTATAGTACCTAAGGTTGTGAGCCATTGGACACCTAAAACAATATCTACCCCTCCCATAGAAATAACAAACATAGGTGAGTCTAACATGGAGTCTCCCATGGAAATCTTGATACTATGGCACTTGACTGTCCCACCATCTGTAATCATAACTTGCATTTATGGAGCTGGGTAAATAAAACAATTGAGGCGGGCAATTAACTTATTATTTATGAAGTTATGAGTACTCCCCGAGTCAATCAACACCGTCACCTTCTATTTTTTGAGATAGCCAATAACCTTGAGTGTTTGAGGAGTACTAATACCTGATAATGCATGGCAAGAAATTGTAGGTTGGTGATCCTCTACTTCATCTTTTACTGGTTCCTCAACCTCTCCTATAATTTCAGCTTCCTCATCATCCTCATTACCTCCGTCAATATAAAACAACTTCTTCTTAGCACATTTATGTCTCGGTCTCTATTTGTTATCATAGTTAAAACATAATCCTTTTGCTCTCTTTTCTTCCATTTGTTGAGGAGTCAGTCTAATTGGCCTAACAAATGAAGGGGAAGAGATACTACGGTCTCTGGTGTTAATGAAAGGTGGCCTCCTACTATAAAGAAATTTTTCCTCTACACGACGTGCCATGATAATAGAATCAAAAAGTTTGAGTGGACTAAACATACGTACCTCATGCTCGATGTGGTCTTTAAGACGCCTAAACATGTCATTCAAATTCTCTTCTGGAATATTCTCCACCCTTAAGGATAGGTTATGGAATTGATGCACATAATCTTTGACTGATCCTGTTTTCCGTAGCTTTGCTAATTGACTAAAATAATTCTTTGAAACACTAGAACTATAGTGCAATTGCAACTCCTCGGTAAAAACTGTCCAAGTGACACCGAGACCATTCTTCTGCCTCTGAGCACATAACCATCGATACCAAACGAATCAGTCAGGTTCAAGATACAGGGATGCCAATGTCACCTTTTGTCTTAATGGTGTTTGATGTAACTCAAAGAATTTCTCTAGATTTGATTTATCCAATTCAGGGGATCCTTACCATCAAATTTGCGCATATCCACTTTCGGCATCATGTTCCGTGGTTTCAAATAAGTTGGATTCTGATTGGGCTAGAAAAGTGATCCAACATGGTTATTTTGTCCATGATTTTAAATTGAAGATCCTCCTTGGTTGATATGGGCCGGATTTGGGCCATATTGTTTACCCTTTACATGTTGCATGATATCATCCAACCGATGATTGATTTGGTCTATGTCTCCTTTAGAGGCCATCTTAGATTGTACATTTCACAACTCATACTCAAGTTGGCTCACCTTATGATCAAATGAGGTAAACCCTAGTGTTGAGGAATTTGTATTTACCCCTTCTGACTCCATCTCTTCAATCACTACCCCATCTTTATCTGGGGTTTTACCTGGAGTAACCGGATTCTTTTTTGCTCTTGTGGAAGGCCCCGCCATGATGTCAAACCTTGGGGTTTAGGGTTTCGATACAAAATCGGCTGAACAAGAAAAAACACAGAGAAGATACTAATACTATTTGTTTGAGAGATTTCTGAAAATGTAAAGAACTTGAAAATATTCCATAATTTGCACCCTAGGGAGTGATTTTATGAAAAACCCTAAATTTGTAATCACTTTTGTAAAATAAATAAAAAATGTCTAAAATTTTCAGGGAACCTTACTTGAAATGTTTTACAACTCTCGTAAAAATATCTTGGACCAATTCACTCTGGTTTGCAATATATGGTGAAAACAAAAATTAGGGTTTTTACCCTAATTTTGGCCCAGATCACAGCTTTGATACCACTTGTAATGAAATTACTTGTACAATTCAGATTATGAGCAATAATAGAACACCAAATAACACAATATTTTAGAATAATGATCTCAATATGCAATTAGAATAACTTCACCACTTTTAGGGGGCAACCTCCAAATCATATAATAAGACTCAAATGCTCAAATGATAATGAAATACTACCTACAATCCCCTATATATACTATTCATGTGCTATGGCCATCACCAAGGCCGACCTATTAAGCATGAGAAAGTATAAATGATATAATAAAATGACATGGTAAACCACAAGTCGGCTACTCGTATCCTAATACAAGCAATAGGTAAGGGCGTAGCACACTCCATACCCCTGCTAACTTCCCTTCATTCTCTATATACTAGTTGATTTAATGGTTCCCAGGAGATCCATTCAAAAGGCTTGACAATTAGCTTAATAATTTACTAAAAATAGCTTTATTAACTCTTACTAGATTCCCAAAGCATTAACCTCTCAATTGCTAAGTTTGTGGTGAGGATTATGTCTTTTGAATTAATGGCTATATCTAGCTCTTTTCGAATGGTTCAACCATTACAAGCTTCCATTAATTTACAATTTATTCTCTAGTTTAAGCCCACATTCTTCGTGGGTTGCACATCACACTGGTTTATTAATAAACATACTAACTAGTTAATTATCCACATGGTGTTATGTGTCCAAGTTTGATTGGAGGTGACCGATTAATCTTGGATGGATCCTTTGATGTATGCCATGGGGGGGTCATCTGCATATCTACACCCTCTGCTCGAGGGATTACTGGTAGGTGCCACGTGTGACTCATCAATCCCTCATGGGTATGACATCCCTCACAACTTCTTCTGGAGTGAGAGGTTCCCAATTGGAACCATGTGTGGTTCATCAATCTTTCCTGGGTATGGATCCACTAACAACTACCGATGGATCAAGGGGCTACTGATTGGTGCCATGTGTGGCTCATTGGTGCTCCCTCATCTGTCCCACGTCTCCTTTTTGCCTTGAGTTAAATACTCCATAGTGAGGGCATGTTGATGCATGCCACATCAAACACATATGTGTCACATGGGTACAACCTCCTTAAGTTTAATCCCATATTTACTAGGGTTTAACATCTTATACATTTATATAGATTTCCACTTGTCTTTAGACTTTCCTTGAGATGGCATTTTGCTCTTCGCACAAACTTAGCTAGCTCGACGAGTTGGTTGAGTAAGTAACTTAGTTTAGCTAACTCTTGACTCGACGAGCTAGGTTCCCTTAGCTTAGACATGAGCTTGGTTGAGGTAAATAATGTAATGCAATATATAATAAAATAAATCAACTAGATTTTCTAAGCTAATGTAAATCATCTAAGAAAGCTCAACTAAATTGATGATCAGTGCAACTTGATGAGTTGGCTAAGATTGGTAGACAAACAAGGTAATTTGGGCTCAACAAATACCTCAATAGAGTTACAAGGTAACTCAATAGTCAATGCAATGTGAGCTCAACTCAAACATGACTCGACAATCTTGGTGAGGCACACTCAACAAGTAAGTCAATGAGTTATAAGGGAGCTCGACTAAGCTTGAACTCAGTTAATAAAGTGATAATAGCTTGGTTAATCAAAATAACCCATGAAAACATTGGGTTAGCTCGCCGAGGATCTAGATGAGCTCAACCCCCATTTAACACCAAGGGGAAATGATCCCACATGCACCCTGCATAAGACTAAGTAAGTCTATATAAGCGAAACCACTTCTCCACTGTAGTAGAGTCATGGCTACGACCATGCCCACCTAAGGTTGGCTCAAGCTGAGAGGTGGTAAGATAATAGGGTGCTTTGACAACCATGTTTGAGATGGAGAGGTAAACATGAACATGGAGCTTGGAGGAGCAAATCTAAACTTATATGTATACTTGGCCAACTTGGACCTAATAAGCCAAGTCACCCACTGCAACAAAACACCTGTTTGATGTAACTATGATTAATTAGACTTTTACTAATAATAACCCTTTTATTATTTTCTTTTACTCTTTTCCTATTCATTAGAATAATGTTGTCACATACAAAGAATCAACATCAAGTTATATCGCAAGCGATCCATTGTCGTAAAGCGACAATGCACTGCTTAACTCATTATGCATTACGATGTTGCACTTCTCACTGCAACAAGACTACACAACACTACCTCGTTGTCGCAATGCGAATAATCTATCCCATCACACAAAATGACATATAAAATAGCTAAATCACAAGAAGGGAATCTAGGATCTCAACTTATGGTTTGACATCGTTTCTTGTGTACTGAAGCACACACACCAATTCTCTCTATCCGTACTCATTTTCTACATCTTTCCACCCCTCTCTCCAATGATACCCATTCTTAATTCGGAAAACATCTACACACAAGTAGACAAGAATACCCAGTAATAGATAGTAATCCCAAAACTAGATTATGAATCAATCATCATCTATTGTAATTTAAATAGATGACGATAATTGTTTTACTCCCAAAACATATCATAATGCTAACTAAAGAAAATGAAAGTAGTATATAAAGTGTTGTAATAATGTGGCAACAATCACCTAACCATCAGAGAGTCTCCAAAACAAAAAAGTGAAAATATGGAATGTGACAGTTCCTCCATCCGTTGCTACAACTTTTGTGTACAAACGAATCCCACTCTTGCATGTATAAATTTCACAAAGGAACTTCATAATCATATAATAAAAAACATGTTCATATCACTCAAGATCTATCTATGTATATAGTGGATGGTGAACCAGAAAGGTGTTTATATGGAATAAACAGTGAATGAAATGAATCAACAAAAGATGCGATGATGTTGAGGATGGTGTGGCTTTGTTTTATTTACATGGGAAATGATGCTCAGGTGGCTCACTTATGGGAGAGTTGATATAAGGACATGGTCATATCTTCCTTTTAGTGACTCGAGACATTGAAAACAATTGTACATTATACTTATTCTTATTGCTTTTTTAAAAATATTTTGAAGCTCAAAGTTTGAATCCCACCAACTTCACTCCACACATCACATCAACATTGAGTTCAAGACTACTTCCAGGTAGTCATTTTGCATTATGAGTCACTTGTTTGGATTTTTTTATATCTATTTTTTGGGATTCTAAATTTTTGGGCATTGAAATCTACTTCTAATTTTTTTGGACCTTTATGTTTCTTTTTTCATGGATTTTATTTGTTTATGCATATAGAGCCTATTACCTTTGTATTACATGGTTATTAGGAACCTAAGGTGTTCCTCTGTTCGAGATTTTCTTGTTTTAGGTAGTTTATCGATTATAAGATCATTTTGTTGGGTCAAGGCGAGGTTTTGCGACTTTTAATGTTGTGTGTGGGATGAGTTTGAGTTTCCACCCATTACGTACTAATTTTTATTTTACCATGATTTCATTACATATTTGAATCTAAACATCTAGTTTATGTCTTTTCAAAATCCTAACTTGCTTTTGGTTATATATATAAATTTGGTTTTTGATTTGGATTTTTGACGTATGTCCTTATAAGGGGTTTCAACATGTTTTCAAATGAAGTAATAAAATATAAATACTTTTCTTTAGAGGGTTTTTGAGTTGAATTTGTTTTCATGCAATGAATTAGATTAAAGATTTTAGGTACCATAAATTCACAAATGAAATGAAATTAGACATGCTTTTTTTTCACATTTCCTTTTTACCATAGAAAGGGTAATTTGTTTGATGCAACAAGAACAATATCTATTTATTTATATGAAATTTTTTCTTATAATAAATATTCTTAGAAAGCAACCTTAAATAGATGATAAAAAATACAGAGAAATCGATAGATGATAAAAATGTCAGAGCACATTTTATTTCTTGACAATTTATTTTTATGTTATTGGGAATATGATTTTGTTTGAGGTTTTGAGAGAAAATCTATCAATGTTTTGGTATTTTTTGAATGAAAAAAATAAAAAAGACTTCAAACTTCTATAATCCATAGTAGTTAAACATAAAAGAGTTTCCAAATATGACATTGGTGTCATTTTTATGATCAAAATGAATATTAAAGACATTTCAGCTCACACTTCTTGACCCATCATCAAAATGTTGGAGCACAAATATCTCAAATTTAGGTTTCACTTATCGGCTCCTTTAACTAATTCTACGAACTTTTGTATTAAAAAAGTAGCCAACAATATGAAGAGTTGTACACTAAGACCTTCACAACTCTCCTAAATTTTGTTTTCAACAACATACCAAAAAAAAGACAGATGTACACGTTCAAGTCAAAATACACGATGTACTAACACATTCTTCTATTCCCATGTACATATCAATATTACCCATTTACAACTTTAATTACGATTGCTAGTTACCAAAATATCAAACCGCGGTAGTTGGCAAGGCATTTACAATTGACAATAGTGACCCCACAAGAGTGTGGCGGCCACCCTTTTATAAACCCTTCAATGCTATAAGACAAAAAAAAACCTCAGATGTGGTCCATAGTAACGCACGTCTCGCATTTGAATGGAGATGGTTGACGATGCTTACCTGCTCATTAACGCCATTCAAGTTTGAAAAGATTGTTCCGATGTTGTTACACTTTCATTTTCTTCAGCACAAGAACCGGTCGTTCTTCTGTGTCTGTGGCAGGCACATCAATTGCACATGGATTCAGCTTCACAGCAGAATGGGGCGATCGGGGATTCGAACGTGGCTCCAATTCCTCCTATTTCGGATGTAGACAGGATTAAGATAATGTCCATGCGCTCCATTATCGAAAACGAGGACCCCAGTTCAAAGGTCCGTACCATCGATAATAATTTCGTCCTTCAGGCATTTTTTAGTTTTGTTTGAAGTAATTTTATTATTTCTTTTGAACCTGTCGTCTTCGTCGAAAATGGCTACAAAATTTATGAGAGACCGAGCGGCCGATTATTCGTTTACAAATGATGTGTTTCGAGTTCGAATTCTGTGGAAATTTAAACCCTTCTTCATGAGAGGTTACCATTATTTGAGGAGCTCCACTCATGTTAATTTTTATGTTTAAATTTAGCCAATAAGTTCTACTCTCAATGCTTTAGCATTTTGCAATTTTTAAAAAATGATTTCTCTCCATTACGGGAGAATCGAGATTCAGGTCGAATTTATTCCCTTTAGGCACATAGGGCTCTAAGGCAATTGGATTTTGAACCTGGGTGGTTTATGTTTTCGCATTTTATGTTTTGTTTCAGAATGAGAAAGAAAGATAGGAGTGACAATGCAAGTCCGTTGGGGATTGAACCTGGGTTGTTTATGTTTTATTTGAGAATGAGAGATGGTAGCGACACTGCAAATTATGGGTTTGAGAGCTAATTACATATGTTGGCCAAACTTTCGGCTTAAAAGAATCCTAGTAATGGATGAAAACCTTCCCCTCGCTGTTGGTCTCTAAGGACTAGCTAGGACTGGAACGTAGGACCTTCCATTTTTATGGCGAGCCAATCATTCCATGTGCAGATTGACTGTGCAATTGTAAGTGCCTTGCCAAACATCCTGGTTTGGTCTTTTGGTGTTGATTTTCATTCTCAATTGAAAGAATTGGAGTTTATATTTTGCCGGGGTCAGTGGAGGGGGTGACCAATTTTACTTTTTTTGTGCAGATGGTATCACAAATCCTACTGTGGTTTGTGTAAATTTAAATAATTTTAATTTTTGAGCTGTGACGCTCAGGGACAACGATTGCTCCGACTTATTCATCCTCCTAGTTCGAGTCTTGACCATGCAGGGAGGTACCCCCAAATGCGTGCTACCTCTGTGGCTGAATCTGTCCTGCTTGTGATCCTGCTGTCTGGGGATTGTACTAACACATGAACAACTGCAGGGGGCATCCACCTCTGCATACGAACCATGCACCCAGTAACACTCATTTTATCACCACCTCTGTGTACCTGACAATAGGGTTTGCCCTACCCAACTGGTCATTGGTTTATTAAATTTAAACTGTTGCCTGATTGAGGGTACTATAAATTAGCTAGCTCAGATCATTATAAATCTAGGTCTCAAACTTGCTGATAGGCATCGCTCTCAATGTCTTGTCATCTTTTAAGATTTAGTTGAGAATAGAAAAGCATACCTACTTGGCATATTTTGGGTTTTGTTGCAAAAAAGAAGGATTCTTTTAGAGACTTACGCATAGAAATTGCATCATTTCATTGCAGGCCACCTGGAAATGTAAATAAAAATTGTGTTCTGCACATTGTTAATCTTGAAGCCTCAAACAATTATTAGGGATTGCGAAAGTCTGAATTTGATTAAAAAGAGTGTTTTGGCATCTTATAGGGTTTACATCTTTTGGGTTTTGCTGAGGATAAGAAAGATTCTCTTAGAGACTTTAGCATAGAAATTACATCATTTCATTACAGGCCACCTGGAAATGTAAATACCATAGTATCAAAACTCGCGATAAATCGCCTGATGATTGCGATTTATCGTGTACCCTGAGCAAAACGATTAAACTTTCAAAAGATCGCGATTTTTTTAATGCCGATAAATCGCGATTTTTCCGGTGATAAATGCCCCGATAAATCGTGGAAACTCGCCTCATATCAGATGTCTCTGGGTCAAGGGTTTATTATTGCATACTTACAGCGCACATAAACATTGCGTGGGTTAGCTGAAATCAACCACCAGTCAAAATCAATCTGTGCCCCTGATTCTGATCAGACCAAGCTTTCGTGACCATTTTTTCCCACATGCTTTGATTAGCTGAAATAGACCAGGCTGTGATCTCATTTTATCATTTTCCAGCTTGTGGATGTCTTCTCTTTAGCATTGGATCCTCATGCCATTACCAATTTTGGGTCTCGCGAATGGTGGAGAACGTGGACATTGCAGTGCATTCCAAAGTTCATCTTTTTCCACTTGCTTTTGATATTTAGAAATTTCCAACGGTTGGCGAGGAAAAGAGATTTGATGACTAGAGATTGACACTGTGATTTTTTTCAAAGGGTTCCCCAAATTCTTTGCCAGAAATGTTATGAGCAGTTTAACAATGTCCTTTTGATCTTTTTAATGCGACTACAAATTTTGTATGGAAGTCTCAATGTGAGGCTTATAAATACTCTTAGGTAACTATAAAGCCTTTCATATATGGCAGTTTTTAAATAGTTAAATTTGGCACTTTTCGGTGGGCGTCTGAGCTAGTGAGGGTTTACTCTTGATGGCATTCATATGTGCATATGCTTTATATTCTAAAGTGTGACATTATGATATTCAAAAAGACCCCTTTACATCTATTTGGCTTGTTAGATTCTGACTTGTAATAGTGACTCTATGTATTTAATTGTAACTTGTAAGTATTTTTATAGATGCACTCATTCTGCTCATAATAGGTAGGATCTATTTATCATACATTCCCCAGATTCTCTGCATTTTGAGCAAAATGGAACATATAACAAATAAATTATTTAGTCAATTATAAATAAGCGACCTTTTGGGAATTTGAATTTTTTATGTACTGTTATACATATGTTTATTTTCAATACAATAACTTTACTTGGTAACGAAATTGTTGCTAACATTCTATTTTACCTCAAACACATTATAGGTAGGATTTAGTTATCATACATTCCCCAGATTCTCTGCTTTTTAAGCAAAATGGAACATATAACAAATAAATTATTTAGTCAATTATAAATAAGTGACCATTTGGGAATTTGAATTTTTTATGTACTGTTATACATATTTTTATTTTCAATACAATAACTTTGCTTGGACGAAATTGTTGCTAACATTCTATTTTACCTCAAACACATTATAGGTGCCAACAATACCGCCAGAGCCAGAAAGGGATTTTGCAGGAACTCCATATATTCCAGTATATGTGATGCTCCCTGTGAGTTTCGTATCACTTAAACTCAAAAAGAAGTAGGGGCAACTTACCAAAATCCATGTTGATTTTGTGTTTTCTTTGTAGATTGTTGGGAATGACTACATCTTACTAATATATCCAATCATTAATCTTTTGATGACAGCTTGGAATTATCAATCAACAATGTCAATTGGTAGACTCAGAAGGTTTGCAAAAACATTTGATAACTTTGAAATCTGCCAATGTTGATGGCGTTATGGTGGATTGTTGGTGGGGTATAGTAGAGGGTGAGAGCCCACAAAAGTATAACTGGTCTGGCTATAGAGAACTATTTAATATTGTTTGCAAATTAAAGCTCAAGTTACAGGTAAACATTATTGCTGTCCCAAGATAAGTTTGTTGTCTTTTCTTTCCTTTGATTTGAGTAATTCTGTTAGATATCTCTGAGGCGAAAGCTTTCTAAAATCTTCTATTGTGAACCATTTTTTACAAATGAATGTAAGATGGGTCTCCGCATCACGAACTTGTTATTTACATGCTGCACAGTGAAATTCATTGTTTAAAAAGACTTCAAATGAAAAGAAAGCTTGGAAAACATCTTGCAGTGCTGACAAAGAAAGTTGTTTCTTGGAAGCTGATCATCTTATATTCACCTTAGATGAGATTTGCCATTCATTTGAAATCAAAAGTAAAAATATACATGATATTTCAGAGTTTTTTTGTCTGCAAGGCATATATTCTTCATGGATTTTAAATACATAATGCATTTATATCTCCAGGGCCTCTATATTGTGGTACATATCATGAGGCTCAACTGCCTTCTATGGTAAAGATTTTTATGCCTCCTTATGGCAGTTTTGCATATTACATGCATGTAAAAATTCTCTTCGTCGAATTAGTAAAGGGATACATTGTTTCCCCCTGTTTAATGATTAGAATAATTCTGATTGAATTTAGTAGCGAAGTTGTATCTATCATATTTTACATTATAAAATGTAGGCTAGGCAGAAAAGAGTAATATGAAGTGTAGGTGTTCTTTTATCAGGACATTATGATATTCTAAGCAGGTAACAACCTTGGAACAAAAGCCTTGCAAAAACAAATACACACAATCTCTATTCTCTCCCTTGCTGTTTCAGAGGTTAATTGTGCACTTAGCTTTTGGAGGCTTTGCTCTGTAAATTTTTTGCCAGCTGATGTTTTTTGTCTTTCATGATTCTGGCTACTTCTGTAACAAAGTCCTTTTTGTAAATATAACGATTTTTAACCTTGTTCAATAAAATAGAATTTCATGTTGAACCCTTTCATGAATGGTTAAAGCCACCTTACAAATAATCAAATGTTTTATTCAACATGTTACTGATCATAAGAAGCATCAAATGATAAATGCACAAGCAATGAATATGGTTTTTTTAGTTATTAATGAAAACCTTGATATGAGAAAGAGTGGCCATTCAATTCCAAAGGTGCATTCTTCAGAAATTAAATGCCAGAGAGGTTGACACCCATTGAGAATGTTGGGGATGATGTTAGGAAGACAACCAACTTGTTGGATACAATCAGGATGGGTTGCAGGCTGACATCTTGTGAAGCGTGGATCCGTACGACTCTTGTAGTAAAACCTGCAAAAGAAGTTTTGTAGCAATATACAAGTAAAAGTATGAAGACCTGCAAATGATTCCCTGCACAGGTGTGTTGATTCCTGCTCACAACAAGGGTGCTTTTCGGAAATACCTGACAAGACTACAAAAGGATAAGGTGCAAGCTCAAAAGTCCCCTGAACCGAGCAGGGGCTAAAAGTATTGGAGAGTAAATATGAAGGCCTAAAACTGACTGAGCTTAGCAGGGGGCCAACACTATAGTATAAAGAATAGAAGATCAAATGCCAAACTAAGGCATGTGTGGGCGACAGAAGAAAGTATAAAAGAATGGTAAAGAACAGTAAGATGCAGAGAATGCCAGACATAGCCAATAGAGGATCCATTAGGATCTGCAACAAAGCTTTTGTACTCTCGAGTCTTGGACCAATGGAGCGATTGGTTATGAGATTGTTTCCTCAGGTGACCCGTGGAGGGAAAATTCCCATGCATACACTAACCAATGTTTACATGAAGCTCACATAAAAATTCACACAGTTGTAGTATAGAACATCACCCAAAATTGATAGAAAGATAGATCATCACATGAAGAATATATGAAACATATATGGTTGAAGGATCATTGCATCTATAGCTATCTAAGCACGTGGAATAACCTATAATGATATAGTGATTTCTCCACACAATATTTTACGAGGCCACATATCTCATTACTAGTGCCTAGAAGAAATATATAGGGTCTAGGAGGAGCGAGAATGGGTATCGGCACAACAGTTGGGAACCAACCAATACAAAATATTGGGTTGACCCCTCCTAGCCTAATACCAGACATAACAAATACATAATGCTCCACATGCTTTTGAATCATTACTATATAAGTACTATATACAATCAAGAGTCTACATCTATTCCCCTGCTATATCAAAATTGTTATCCTTAGCAACTGGATGAGGTAAATTGACTCATCTAGAAACCCACTTGCTTGAGGTGGAGGTGGTGTGGCTGGCAAAGTAAGTCCTACAAGTACGATTCAATGTTAGACGTGATGCTCTAGGTGCTTGGGAGGAGAAAGATGAAGAACTACTTCCTCCTAATTGTTGCAACTCCTACAACTTCAATGATTAGGCTATCATGGTCTTCATGTCGTTGTACATAGTTGTGTGCTTGGGTTGCTGCTCAGCGTCTTTGAGCCTTTGTTTGAATCTCCCAAGACGCTTCCTTGTTTTTGTACTTGGACAAGTCTACTTCTGACATGGAGGCTTTGGTTGAGGCCCTTCTTGAATTGCATGTTGACCTTTTCCCCATCTGCTCCTAACTACTCTTGAGCATAGTTTGCATACTCGTACTTGGCAAATCGAAAAAAATTGACTTGGCAAATACTCGGCAATACTCAGCAGCTTAAAAAATACATTAATTTCTTCAAAACCATAAATTTTATGCAAAATATAGTTACAAAATTTATCGAATGAGTCTATAAAACGTTGGGGAATTGCTTTCTATTAGACTTGAATAGAAATAGAGTACAAAATTGCATCATCATGCAAATACAACTGCCAGCTGATTAAGTCTTATGAATTTATGATGATTGTCATTGAGAATTATCATCATAAATTGCATATCTATGCAAGTTACAAATTAAATTGATTTACAATTTCCTCTTTCCCCATTTTATTAAAAAAATTGGGGAGAGCGTCTAGTGTTTCTACTAGTTCCCACACTCAGTTATGACTGCTCACTCCTCTTAGAAGGCTATGATTGCGGCTCCACCCTGGTAGTAGATGGCAGTGACTCCTTTGTTGCATGTTCGACATCATCTACAAAGATGTCGTCCAATCCAATCTCTTGCTTTTGCTTCACCTTCCATAACTTCCCTTTTGAAAGCAACAATCACATCCTCTGTGAACATGGGGATCTCTTCTTTCACATTCTAGTCGTTCTATGGACCAATCTCATTCAAATCAATAGGCTCCTATGATATGCCCTCCACCTTTCTTGTGCGAAGCCGAAGATTGTATTGCACAAAATATAGGTTATTGAGGCGTCATTGAGTCAAGTTTGTTGCTTCTTCGTGTGCTTGGTCGCAAACAAAATTAAGTTGCGCTCACATTCTAGATAGCGCTACGAGAGTTGAGATGATATTTGAAGAGCACTAACTTTTGAAGATTTGGGGTATTTTCAACCTCAATCTTTCCACTTAAGAACCTACAAACAAGATAATCAAAAGCTTGTATGTAATTGAATAATTTTAAATTTATAACTTGTAACATATAAATATATACTCTAATATTTGTTACCTAGTGGCTGGTTGGATCTCCCTCAAACAACTAATGTTGAAGAAATGAGCCTCTGTAGTGCCCTACCCATGGTGGGATTTCTGTACACAAGATCTTAACATACTGAAGATTTTTTTTTACTTTCATTTACCTTGATAACGTGCATATTTCACTATGAATGCACTGTTGTCATGCAACACGATAACCTGTTCACATATACAATCTGAAAATGAAACCATCGCAAGACTTTTTGTGGCTCAAAAAACATTCCCTTCACACAATCAAGGTGGTAATACACATGAATTTCACATTGAACTCACAAGAGAGAGAGAGAGAAATTACTCCCATCGAGGAAATACATCAACATCATAACAAATCCACACCAAGTGGTAGTGCACAACAGGTGCATTCATATAATCACAAGTACCACATGTTGTCTCATAACAAAAAAAATAACACATTACTCCTCCAACTCCACCATCATGCATAAACCATCACAAGATCCAACTGTCCTAGAGGTTTAAGATGTATGAACCTTCTCTGCTGATACCAACTGTAGTTTGCTTGAAGGTATCCAAAGCCTGTTCAAAAGAACCCATTTAGTGAATACCCAGCAACCGCGCGTCCCATGACAACACATCATCACTTGTGGCATGTATGGTGTCTGCATAGTTGTATCAAGTAAATGAAGGATTTCCCAATGTATACGATCAATCCTAGTAATTTTTCGGGTCTTGTGTTTGGATCCCACTATGGGTGTATCTGATACAAAACTCCTCCTAACATGTTTGTAATTTTGCAACTCTGATCAATAACTGAGGTCTTGGGCCATTTCACCTCAACCTTGTGGTAGAACATTCTCTCAATACATGTTGAGAGTCCCTCACATAACCTCTTCATTAACATCTTGTAAAGTCGTCAAAGAAAAACCTAGGTTGAGAATAGTTTGCAAAGTTTGACGTGAATGGGTCAATGGAGTTTGATTGTTCCACCTTCCGATCAACTATGGCACCCAAAAGGTACCAAATATGGCTATATCCCCCTATAAGAGGTTTAGATAGCCTTTTTTAGCCCTATACATGGCCACATAAATGTATCTCATTAAGTTTTTCTCTCCCATCAACCGAGGCACAAAATCCTCACCAACGGCTCTGGACACCTTACAAACAATTTAAACTTCGAAATTAAAAACTTAAAAATAAAATAAATAAAAATACAAACAAAAAATATAAAATAAAGGAATCGACTTAAAATTTAAATTAAACTTTGAAGTTACCTTGATGATTTCCGCAGCTCTCCTTCGCAAAGAAATCATCAGAAAATTGTCTTTGACGACATCCTCTTTTCATCAACTTTCTTTGAATATTGGTGATCATAACCATGTGTGATTCACAAACATTTGCTTCAATGGTGTCAACGAACTACAAATACTTTGTAATGTTAGGAAGTTAGTTGCAAAACTCATGACAACCGCTTGCACAAACTCTTTCCTCTTGGTGTGTTCTCTCATCAAGATGAGAACCTAAGGGTGATTATATATGCATTTTGTTCTATTTCTCACATCTTTTACTACACCTACTCTCACCAATCAATTTTGCCTGTCCTCCAAAAGAAGTCA
Source organism: Taxus chinensis (assembly GCA_019776745.2). Classification (NCBI taxonomy): domain Eukaryota; kingdom Viridiplantae; phylum Streptophyta; class Pinopsida; order Cupressales; family Taxaceae; genus Taxus; species Taxus chinensis. The sequence goes on along the minus strand of CM034146.1, from coordinate 270,233,048 downwards.
AGGCAATGCACCACACAAGGGGTCCAAAAGAGTGATGGATGCCTCTTGTGGTAGTCTCCCAGCATACCACATATGTTGTTGCATTATCAGTGACAACTTGCACAACATTCTTGATGCCCACCTCTAAGGCAACCTCCTCCAATATAAGACTCATTTATTTTGCATTCTTTATTGTGTTAGAGGGATCAATTGACTTAAAAAAATCCATCTCACTATTTGAAGCCGCCAAAAAATTGATGAGGGTGTGGTTTTTTCCATCCTTCCACCCATCATGGTGCATCCAAACTTCTGCCATTTCTTCTTTTGATCTTCTAGAATTGACTTTTCCTCTACAATTGCATTTGGAGCAACCTCCCACTTAAGTCTTTTGGAGAGGGTGCCTTGTACCCTTTCTGCAATTGTCAATGCCATCACCAAATACTCCCAATACGGGCTCTTCGGCACATTGAAAGGAAGGTTCTTGTAATACTATAAAAATTGCATACAGCACTTATTGCTTCCTCGTGCATCTCCTTGTTCCAACTTCGTACCTTGCAACGAAAGATTGTGCCCTAGGTATGTTTTTAGGTACAAAAACTATGTATCTAGCCTTTGCTCAAACTCGATGAAGCAGATGTGCCTTGTAGTCCTATGGACCACGACTAGAGCCCAAAATCACTGCCACATCTCCCACCATTTTTGTTGTTGTTTCAATTTGAGGTCTAATGGTTGCTCGCACCTTTTCCCTCTTTAGTTTCTTATCATCCAGCAATACAAGCTTTGCTCTCATCTCTTGTTGTGCCTCTTCCGTAGCAGCAGGACACATTGTGATGTTGCGGTGAACAATGCATGCAAGATGGTACTTGAGTCGATTGATGCCTCTAGAAACCGTCTTCCCGCAAAATTATAAACCATAGTCCCCTCGACTGCTCCATGTACAACTATACTTCCACAGCAACAGTACGAGTATTAACGTTGAAGAATGCTTCAACTGCTGTTGATGTTAAACAGTTGAGCCTAATGCAATCGAATGCCATTATTGGATAAGTTCTAACCTGCAGAAATTCAAATACAATTTAAAAAGAAACACCATTTAAAAAACTGTAAATTTGTAATTGAATTATTAAAAAGTCAAAAAACAACATTGAGTACAAGAAAGCCCTACGAAAATTGTAATTGTAAATTTGCAATTGTAAACCCCACAAACAAGAATAAAGACCAAAAAAATTAAAACAACATTAAAAAAATACATTCCAGCAATTTCATTCATTAATGATGATAAACTAGCATAAATCACGATTAAAATTAATTGGAATTGAATGAAATGCATGCAAATTTGCAAGAGGCATGTTTGAAAAGTTAATTTTAAGCAATATAGAAAAAGCATTATGTACTTAAAAAGCTGGGATGGGGGGTCGGATTAGGCCGGGGCGCGGGAGGGATAACTAACCTCCAAATGAAATTCTTCAAATTTGCTATTCGAATTCGTTAAAGTCCCTTCAAATTAGTCAAAGGATGCTCAATAGCTTCGTGCATTACTGAGAATCCACACTAATGGGGCTTTTATAAGACATTAAACAATCTTTCTTTTATGTTCCAGGCCGCATATCTCGCCTAAAAACCCTAAAATGCCAAAAATGACCATGAAAACTCGCAAAATTTAATTAGCTACTTTTTTGCTAAAAACACCTCGGATGAGCCCCAAAATTTGTGTGCCAAATATGCCTAGTGAGTACTGACATTAAGGTTCACACAAAAGTTGTGAGTCGGCGAGTACTTGCTATAAAGCATGCCAACTATGTTATTAAAACTCTAAGACTTAGTTCAAAAGCAAAAAAACATGTTTGGGGCCAATTTTTAGACCACTAGATGATGGAGATCCGGCCCCAAAAATATGCCGAAAAGACAACAACCGTCATAGCCCCTACGTTCGATGTAACTGGTGGGTTTGTCTTGTGTTAAGTGACGGTTTCTACCTAGAATTCTGATGCAGAAGCTAAGAGTAAGTGATAGGGACATCAGTTATCTCTTCCTTATCTGACTTTAAATTTGTAGCCTTCCATTTTGAGCCGAATTCGGATATATTGGAGTCTCATATACACAAATGAATGTTCCGTAGAGATTCAAGGAAGGTAATAGGAGTCAATGGAATCCATTCCTTTCCATTTTAGCTCATCCAATTCATTGAGAATGGAATCAATCACTGTTTAGGACTAAATTGGGTTTATTTTCAGTGTCAAAATCAATGGTGTTAACAGGTTTAATATTTGTGGAAAGAATCTATATTTATCTAATATATATTCGTTTGTTCATAACATATGTTCCTTTGATATTATCTACATCGTCAAACTTTTAAGATATGATGAAGTAGTGTCTGACGGCCAAGAAATTTTAAAGATAAAAATATTAATCCCTAAGTAGAGTCAATTGCTACTAATATGGTCAGTTGGCTAGTTATAATTTTAAGCTCTCCAATATTTGGTTAAAACAAATTTAAATAGATTGTATTCTATCATATCTATCTGCATTAATTCTAGTCATTTGAGGATATTGTTCCTGCATAACCTTAATTTCTTTATAAATGTTGTGCAGGCCTTTTTGTCTATAGTTTCGATAAAATGTCTTCTAGGTATTCTTCCATATAAGAAGTTTATTTCTGTTTGTTTCTTCGTTTATTCTCAACTTAAAGAATCTAATGCTAACCATATTCCGTTTAATATTTATTGAGATATTTGTATTTGTGAAATGTTTATAGTGCAACAAGAGGACAGGAAAACTTTTCCATCATAGCAGATCTTGATGGTTGGACATACAAGAATGTAGACATTCGTGGGGCCCTTGCAGTTCTTGAAATCTTACAGGTATTTCTGCAGGGGTTCAAATGCTCATATTTTTACTCTTTCATGCTTTGTGGGTTGTATGCTGTCTAAAATATAACGAGTAAGGTTTCTTTTACTAAAGGCCCGTATATGGTATGCTTTTATGGGGTGTAACTACGTGCCAATGTTGTTTGGTACCTGTTTTGTTTATTCTACATGTTCTTGTTTTAAGTACTTCTTGTGGATGCGTATTTTAAACTGAAGAAGATGCTCTATTTGAAGCCAGAAAGATGAGAAGCATAATGCCAAGATCCTGACTTGTATATTCAAAAACACAATGTTGTAGGAGGGCCAAACAATGAGATCCTATCATTTAAGACACATCACTTATTCACCAATGTTGCAGCAGGTTCATCTAACCAAACCAGAAAAAACACAAACTAATTATTCTGCAGCTATTCTATCATGCAGTATACATAATGAATAAGACATGCTGGAAAATTTCATGTGGGATTTTATTATTATATTGGAAGAAAAAAGTGGGAAAAGTCAGTCCATCTGAAGGGATGATTGGTTTCAAAATCTCGGCATACCTGTATAAAGCATTCCTTTTAGCTTTTGTTTAACAAAACACACACACCAAAGACATTCACTATGATTTACCTTTCATCACACACAGCCCCCTTCATCTCAAAGAAGTTCGGTTTCTGCAACATATTAGACTTAATTACATATTTCATGTGTAAAGATAAAAAATATCTATTTCTAAATTCAAACAGGGTAAAGCTGTCTACACTAATTTCTTGCCCCTTAGAAGTTATATGTGCAACTTTGAATTATGAATCGACAAACAAACCCAACAATATAGGCTTGAGAAAAACTTGACTATTACTCTTTGAGAACTCTTGCGAAGACGAACAAGGTGACAACCTCGATTGTATATTGAACTTAGGAGGCTGCTATGATTGCAATTCCTCAAGGTTGGATTTCCTAATTGTACATATTCACAAGTTGCTATTCTTCTGAAGCTCCACTATTAAGAAACATGGTATGATTATATCCAAACTTTTTGAAACAAAAGGTCTGGATGCAAATCATTGTTTTTTAGAGATGCTATACCAGCTGGCTAAGGTTCAGGGATGTGACACCGCTTCACTCAATAGGAACTTGGGTCCTAGACGTTGTGGGGATCTTGAAGTGGAAACATCCTCCTCGGAGTTTGACCAAAATAAACCAATAAACTAGGGGCGTCTTCTAAAAAACTTTAGGGGTGCACCAATTTTCCCATCAATATTTCAGTAGAATTGGATTCAATTATATTAACTTTCATGAAGGATGTTTGTCAATGTGCCTGTAGAAATTTAAATGGTCAGGTCGGAGATATTTTAAATGGTGATTTAATCTTAATTTTAATTAAATCTTATTTCAGAGTGACTTACTGTGGTAAATGATATTCAGGTAATGAAGTGCAGTAATTCGCACAAGCACCAAACATTCAACAATGTAAAACCCTAAGCAAATGAGAGAGGGATGATGACTTAGCTGATTTTGTGCAACCTGGGAGTGATCAGGACTGTTTGAATCTGTTGGAATAGGACTGGATAACAGTATCAAAAATGCTCGATGAGGGTTTGAAAACTCCTAGGAATGTATAGGACAAAAGCGTTCCAGGAGGACAGGAGCGCCCTAGGCGCTATGACTGATCTGGGCACTGTGTCTGCTCAGATGCTTGGAACTTGGTCATTTTACGGGTCGAAAGAGCTTCGCTTGTTATTGAGTCCCCCTTTTCGCTCTCTGGTTTCGCTATTAGGATCATCAGTCACACCTGTAACCTACAAAATGAATGACTAGCTACACATGCCCACAAACCACATCAAATCTAATAAAAAAGATGCAGAATGTGGAGTCGAACTGACCCCGATGGTCACCCGAAGAGTGAACTTACGACCGAGTGTTGCACTACATCTCAGACTCCATGTAGTTCTTTGTGTGTGTGTGTATCTCGTGTCTCGTGTCCTAGGTTGCCCTTGTGCAAGTTGCATGATGATAGCGGGCTAGATCTAGATTGTCCCCAATATGCAAAATGTGTGTAATGGAATAGAATGAACTCCCCTCCTATGCAGTGTATGCAGACCAATGCAGCCCTTGACCCTTGTATGGATGTGCTAGATATGTACTTTGTAGTGCTCTTGTGCCTTTATGTAAGCTTAGGTGGTGATAGATAATGTTTATAGTGCATGGCCCCTTATTTGAAAGAAGTAACTAAGTATATATATGATTCATTGCTTGAATGATTTAAATTGACAACTGAAAAGCCGACCCAAAGTTTAAAAGGTGACCAAGAAGCTGAAAGGAATCCAAAAGAGTAAGAAGAAGAAAGAGAGGGACATGAGTGCCTAGGAGAGACAGGAGCACCTGGGCGCTTCTGTCTCTAACACTGCGCTAGTGTCTGAGGCCATCAAAAGTATATCAATTAAAACTGTAAGATGTCCGATTTCAGTGCTATAAAGCAAATCAAAGTAAAAGGACGTTGTCAACCACTAACTTTCTTGCTTGGAATCATGTATACATTAGTATGCTTTTGGACCTAGAAATGTAATCAAGTGCATATATTTTGTGTCTACATTCCCCCCCACTTTATGCTATTGAGTGAATACTCGATAGCATAAAGTAGATAGAAGATGTGTACTTTGTAAACTGAAGAGGAGTGTAGCTGATAGCGTGCTGAGTGAACAAGTAGCCCTGTGAAGCGTGGTAACTAGGAAAGGGGAGGTAGACCTTAGGGGTGAATCATATGTGTAGTAGTGTGCTGTTGGAGCTTGTGCTTGTTGATGTGAGCTGCTTCTTGTTGCTTGTAAGGATGGACTTGCAAAAGAAGAGAAAGAGAGTAGTCAAAGTCCCATATATGAAAAATCAGAGTAACGTATGTATAAGTAAAAAGTGTGTAGGTAAGGAAAGAGCGCACTTGATGTATGAGAGAGTATAGGATAGGAAATTGTTTTGTTTGTCTTGGAGATGTTGCTGGATAGAATTGAGCCACGGATTTGAGCGTCCTGCAGTCAAGGATGAGGTTTTTGGGCGATCTCACGCCAAGAGTGAGTTTTTCGGGCGATCTCATGCCAAGAGCAAGTTTTTGTGCGATTGCACGCCAAAGAGTGATTTTTGGGTGATCTCACAAGGATGGGTTTTTTGGGCCTCACGCCAAAGAGAAGAGTGTTGGGGAGAGAGGTCTGTTTTTCTCTCCTTCCATGACGCTTCTCAAATGATAAGTGCCACTGTAGATCGGCACGTCCCAATTTGTAATTGAATTGTACTGAATTGTATTCTGTAAATGAATTCTGTATGAAGCCAAGTGTGTGATACTATAGATCCGTATTGTAACTTGCTGGAAATTGTGCTGAACTAAGAAAATGTCTGATTTTGCCCCCATGACACAAGCGCCCAGGTGGGACACAAGCACCCACCGTTCCTGTCTGATACTGGGCGCTATTGTCTGCTCTATGTTTGTGATCCAAGTCTGATTTTGGACCACTCTGTAACTGTGTGCCTTTGCCAATTCTGTATTGTGCTGTTCTGTTATGGAGTTTTGTGTTGCTGGAAGTGTGGTTTGTTCACCCAAGAGTTCCCCCCCTTGTTTGGGGTGTGTGTGACGAATTTAGGAGGATGTGACCCAAACGAGAGGACTTGAAATTGATATGCATATCGTAGATTGGATACCTGCAGGGGGTAGGGGATGTGCATGGTAGAAACCAAGGCACATGCAAACAAGATAGACTAACAATCAAGTGTTAGTGTAAAAGAGTTAGCATGCAATAGAATACAATGTAACAAACAACTATGAAAACAAGAGGTATCGCGAAAAATAGGTTGCATACATGGGACATCGCTCACAATGTCACAAGACAATTAGGGCCAAAGTGGCCATAAGAAAACAATGATCAAACATGACATAGGGCATAGCCCACAAACAATAGCAGACAATAGTAAACAAAAAGTAACAGATAACCATGGTTATGTATAGTAATCTTGTAAGGCAAATGCTACACATGAAGCACCCGTTAGCATGTTAGAAAGATAAATAATATGTCAAAGCATGTATAGAGCAGCGAAAAGTAAGTGACGAGAAGTGGTAGATATTGTAACAATAAAACCTGTGAGTGTGGAGTATGAGAGTAGCAAAGGTAGATGCCCCCAAAGGCCTCGGCGGGGCTGGTAAAGAGCAGTGTAGAGCATCATGCATTGTGTAAGAATTTGTAAAAACTCCTATATTCACCTTAAGATACCATGTGAACGTGCATGTGTGTATAGAAAAAGATAATGACATACTAAGAATCTAGCTAGCATATGAAACAAAGTGCAACATGTAAGTTGTTAACAAGAGTAAAGACAACCAAGATAGGTAGATGCCATGTGAATGTGATGGTGTGTTGCGATATGCAAAATGTGTAGATGAGAGGAACCGCTCTCCTTAGTGGATGTTGTGACAGGTTCATTGAATTGATCAACACTCAAGTATGAACCGTAGAACAAGAGTGCGTCAGGTTCAAGGTTATCTAGTAATAACATTGTGTTGTATATATAGGAAGAAGTAATGGTATAAGAAGCAATCAATGTAAGTGTGTATATCAGGAGTTGCTGGAAAATAGATGTGATCATTGTGAGTACAAATATCCATAGTGTGTATAGTGAACGAAAGGATGTATACCACAATATAAATTAGTATGTGTATCATGGATAGAAAGATCTACAAGTATGCATGAGGAGAAAAGTGTGTATGGAGTGACATAGGATCAGAAAGGGAATCCATAAGCATATATAGATGTAACAAGGCGTGATCATAATGTAGATATGAGAAAGTGTTGCTAGAAATATTGACTTGAAGTGCAAATAAAAAGTAAGGTATAGGTGTGTATGTGAGTAGTATGGATAGACAACTGCTGATTAGAATGATGCGACCGATGGGGGGGAAAGTTCAATGCCCCCAAGTGTATGTGTGCAAGTGATGGTGGCAGATCTATCCGAGAAAATTTATGGTGATGAATCGAGACAAACATTAGATTCATGCCAAAATGGTGGCGGAAATGGTTCATTGAAATGTGTCCCAGTCATCGACATAGGCATTATCTAGAAGTCGAAAGGAGGAATTATAAGTTTAGATACTTAGGAGGTTGGTGAGGGGTCTCAACTTGTGGTGAGGGAATTGGTTGTTCTTCCTTTGATGGGGCTTGTGGTGACTCTTGCATTACTAGAGAAGGAACAAGAGTGACTATTACGTGATGCTCGCTAGACATATAGGGATCAGATTTGGGAACCCATTGGGGTTTGGTAATTGGAGATGAGCGTGTGGCAGAATGTTGTGTAGCAAATGAAATAAAGCCTTGATGCTCAAGTTGCCTGATTCTTCGTTCTAAAGCATAAAAATCATTGTCACGATGTCCATTAATTCTATGATAATTGCAAAATGAGTGACCTTTGTATTTTGTAAGCCGATAAGGAGGGTAGTAATGAGTAGGTGGCAAGGTGATCAACTGGTGATTGAGGAGCTCAAAGAGAATATCGTGTTGCCTAACATTTCACATCAAACTTAAGAGGTGTTTGGTGTGGTAAGACCTTGACTTTACTTGTATGAGCACATGTAGTAGACATGGGATCAGGATGAGGTGTATTGGAAGAACTAGCATGGGCATGAGAAGCATCCTTGAGATATTGGATTTCAGCTGTGAGGGATGTAATCATGGTTTCTATAGCTTGAAATTTATTTTGAAAAAAAGCTATAAAACTTGAATTGAATCGAAGATGGATTGATTGGTTGTGTTATCAGGACTAATAGGGGGGTCGGAGATATGATTGAAAATTGCACTTACTTGTGAAGGTGGTGTATCATGAGGGAGGTACATTATATGTATGGATTTTGTGAGAGCATCTTTGCAAACTGGGTGCTTTTGAAGTAATTGATATAAGGAGACTTGAGGAACTTTAGAGGCCATGATATGAAAGAAAAGGTAATATGCAAAATATGAGCCCTAGAAAGTGACCTAGAGGATAGGACCAAGGATGAAACCCTAGGAAGAGCTATGCAGATCAGATGTATGATAGACAATAGATGGAAATATGAACCTTGATGCAACTAGGGTTTGGGGTAAGGGAAAGAAAAGTCTGATAGAATAGGCAAAATAAGGATCCGAGTGGTCGATTACGAGTTGGGGTTCACCAAATGATTTAATCTAATTGGAATTAAATCTTATTTTAGAGTAACTGTAATAAATGATATTAAGATAATTAAGTACAGTAATGTGCAAACAATAAACATTCAACAATGTAAAACCCTAAGCAAATGAGAGAGGGATGATGACTTAGCTGATTTCGTGCAACCTGGGAGTGATCAGGACTGTGTAACTGCTGGAACCGGCTGGAAACAATGTCGTAAAGGCTCGCCTGAGGGTTCAGAACCCTAAAATGTATATGACAGAAGTGCCCCACAAGAGGACATGAGTGCCCCAGGTGCTAACGACTGATCTGGGTGCCTGTGTCATACTCAGATGCTAGAAATCTGTTGGGCCAGATCTTCGCTATTAATCATTCTTTGTCACTCCTGGTTTTGCTGTTAGGATTGTCGTTGATCACACTATAACCTGTGAAAGAAATGACTAGCTGCACATGCCCACAAACCACATCAAATCTTATAAAAAAGATGCTGAGTGGGGAGTCAGACTGACCCCGATGGTCACTCGAAGAGTGAAATTATGACCGAGTACTGCACTACATCTCAAACTCTATGCAATTCTTCACGTGTGTGTGTATCTGTGCCCTAGGTTTGCCCTTGTGCAAGCTGCACGATGTTAGCGGGCTAGATCTAGATTTGCTCCGAGTATGTAAAATGTGTGTAATGGAATAGAATGAACTCCCCTCCTATGCAGATCAATGCAACCCTTGACCCTTGTATGGATGTGCTAGATATGTACTTTGTAGTGCTCTTGTGCCTTTGTGCAAGCTTAGGTGGTGATAGATAATGCTTATAGTGCTTGGCCCTTTATTTGAAAGAAGTAACTAAGTATATATATGATTCCCTTGTTTGAATTTTGTAATTGACAACTGAAAGGCCGACCCAAAGTATTAAAAGGTGACCAAGAAGCGAAAGGGACCCAAAAGAGTAAGAAGAAGAAAGAGAGGGACATGAGTGCCTAGGAGGGACAGGAGCACATGGGCGCTTCTGTCCTAACTGGGCGCTAGTGTTTGAGGCCATCAAAAGGTAAATCAGTCAAGTGCCAGTAGAACTATAAGATGTGTAAATCCAAAAGGATGTTTAGTCAAGTGAAGTGCAAGAAATAAATCAACCAAAAGGCCAAAAGGAGTTGTCAACCACTAGTTTTCTTGCTTAGGAATCATGTATACATTAGTATGCTTTAGGACCTAGAAGCACCATGTTGCATCATGCTAGACATCACTATCAAAGCTCGCTATGCCAATGGACCCGTGATCATACTGTTCATCTAGCAATAGAACCGTCACATCTACAAGAAGGTGAACTGTTGTCCATTGCGGAAGTTGAATTGTTTTGTGACCATCTTTTTTTTAAGTGATTTTTTGTAAATTTATACTGTAAGCCATTTAATCCCAAGGGTGATAAGCATCAAATGGTCATCTCTTCATATGCTAGTCTAGGAAAATCAGTTAGGAAGAGTCTCACCCTTTTTGATCACAAGAACCCTTGTTCTTAGGCTTGTTGCACATTGTACACGTGCCATATCCTATTTCTTCTAATTGAATATGAGTAGCACTATCTTGCTGATTGCATGCATATGAATGTGTGATGGTTTAATATTGTTTTTGGTTTACCATTGCATATTCTATCACTCAATGATTTACTAGCTAAGTTATTGGGTTATCCTTTGTGCCGCCATTCCTATTCCTTGTGGTACGGATCAGGTTATAAATAGGGTTGGAAGGCATGATTAATTCTATCCCAACCAATATAATTACTTGATTGGGGTTGAGAACAACAAAATGGTTATAAATAGGGTTTGAAGGCACTGCTAATTCAATCTCAACTAGAATAGTAACTTGGGAAGTACCACAACCACTAAGTGATTAGCTGTTTTGTTTAGTTGTATTGGCGTTGGGTGGAGAGGAAACTGTAAAAGCTGCAAACCCCATAGGGGAGGAACTAGTCAGAGTCTTGAAAGTGGTAGTGGTATAGGAAGTTACCTCCCCTTATTCTCGGGATTAGAGATTGTGGTGAGGGTGACACTATCAATAGCCGAAATGGGGGGTTTAAGGGACAATTTAGGGCCATCGCTCCATTTGGGATGGGTGGATGGCTAGGAATTTCCCAAACATCCTTCGGGAACTTAGATGTCCCCTATAGTGGCATTGACCCTTACATCTAGGCATCCTTGAGCTGTTCTTAACATCAATGGGGGATGTTCAAGCCTCTTCAAGATTCTTTTGGCTCCTATTTGGGACACCCAGGCATCCATGGGACACTTTTGACTTTGTTCGGTTTATATAGGCCTTCCTGGGAGGATCAAGGGCTTCCGTAACATCCCAAATGTGTTTGCACCTCCTTGCCACTAAAAAAATCCAACAATTGTTTAAAAAAGCTCTATATTTATAAGGGTCTCCCATGTCTTGACCCTCACAAGTCCTTGTGTCATCTATTGGAAGTTAGGGGTCTCTCTAGCAATCCTCGTATCTCGATATTTCACCCCTTGCATCCAGGTCCCCAAAAATTGTTATAACATACTTTTCACCTTACCTTTGTCCTCCTTTGTAGGTCTAAGTTGTGAGTTCTTCATGCTTAGATTGCTAATCTAGGATTCACATGGTTGATGAATTGAAAATGCAGCTTGCATCTCCACTTTTGCTTTTCAAAGTATCTCTTTAGACTTTATTATTGTTGCTCTAAACTCTTAAATTTCTTGTTTCACTTAACACGATGGGTCCAAACGCCAATAAATCCAACCATAAAATTTCATTTGTCAGGTTTGTTAGGAGATTAATTCTTGTATGAACTAATTGTCATGGTTTAAACTTTAAAGTGGAGTTCAATTACTCGCCGAGTTGCTGAGCACTTGCAGAATTTTTTGTTGGGCGTTTTTTTTACAGTTTTAACCCCGGCTCTTGCTTAAATGAGTTCTTGCTGAGCTGGAAAATTTAAGTTTTTAAGAATTGTAAGTATTATTTAAGTTGCTGAGTTTTTCCTTAGTCTGAAAAGTTTAGGTCTGCCAAGTCCGAGTATGCGAATTATGGTTGAAAGTATTAAAGTTTCACTTTGTCAAGTGGGATTAAGTTCATGCTCCGTTCTTGTTTGGTAGGGCAACCAACTTCTCTCTTGTTTCTTGAGTCACGTACATAATTTCTCTTTAAAAACTTGTATCGTCTTTACAGGGTAAAAATCTTACGAAGATATTAAATGTTTGCACCATACGTCTACAAACTCTCAACTGTCTGCCTACGCTTTGATTTATTTCTGTCCACCCTATGAATAAGTCCACTAACCTACTTGCATAATAGTTTGACTGATTTCTAATAAATATGTGGAGCAGCATTGTCTTGGTTTTTACTTATTGATACATCCATGGTGGTCTTCCAATTCTGTTTCAAAATTTGGACATTAAACTTGGCTAACATTAAGCAGGATTATGAGGTATTCCACGAGTCTTGTGAGGTGGGGCACTTCTCTTATTTCCACTGTGAGTTGGCCGAGTAGGATTGCCATCATTAGGGTTGTTGGTGTAAAGAGGGACTTTGCGCAGAAACTCTGATTGTTGCAGCAGTGGAGCTTTCAGCTTGAGAAGCTTGTCTTTTGGACCGAGGCTCATGAGCCACCCGCTCCTGGATCAGGTCAGCAATCCATCTCTTAGAAATCCATGAAAGTAGCAGATGATTAATGATTTCCAACGGGTGTTCCTGCTGTCTGGTGACTGCTTATGTGCTCATCATTGTGTCAATTATTTCTTGTTGTTTATGGACAAAATGAAGGAGTTTAGTGCTGCAGCTCTCAATATAAGGGTTGTGTAATTCTTTTTCCTCAATATTTTTGCCAGGATTCTTGAGAATGGTAGCAATTTCAGAGATAGCTCCTAAGGGGTTCTGGCTACATCTAGAGTTGCTGGATGAGTTATGACTAAAATTCTGATTGCCTGGAACACCAACATGGTAAGATTCTTTTCCTATCTAGGATTGAGCCTTCCAATCGAAAAAGTGAGAGACTTGACGAGGAGCACTAGGGGAGCCCAATTTGGGGGAGGCATTACAGTGTAGGGGCTAAAGCAGATCTTGCCTTGGTGTTGATTTGAATTAATCGAGAGACATAAATTGTTAAGGTTAGAGATAACAGGTCCGCAGATGGTTCCCAACCCTAGGCTACATATCTAGTGTATTGTCCATAATATGTGTCAAGTTCAATTCAATGGAAGGGTTTAGACCTGTGGGTTGATTTGGAGTTTACTGCTGCTCTCCATTTGTCCCAGGTTGAGGAAGAGTATCCTTATCTATGTGAATAGTGTTTGCAGTCTGCTCCTTTTTCATGGTTGAGGCTCTGGCATTTGACTATGTGCTATGCTTTTTCACTCTTTTATATTCTCTCATTTTGCTCCAAATATGATCTAGCCTTTTCCCTTTACATCTATTTAGAGCAACAGCTTTGACTGAAGTTCTTCTTTTGAGAGTCATAGTGGGCATGAATCAATGATGTTCGTGTGCTAGAAACAGAGCAAGATTGCAATGTTGAAATTAAACTTTCATAGATTGAAGCAATATGTGGGTGATATACTCGAGCAGCTGCCAAAATTGATTTGAAGCGAAGTCTAGCATGAGACTAAGTGATTTTAGGAGGTCTTATGGAGATTGGTTCAACATTAACTGATGTAATCGTGGATAGAGTGTTCAATGAAGGATTGTCTTAGAACCTAAAGATTCACACACAATTGAATCACACGAGCAAAGACCCATACATGGCATTAAACAATAAAGGTTCTTTATATTAAGTCAATGAGGAATTTACACTTAGGCACAAGAATTACAACTTATTATAGTCTTGTAAAATAAGACTATGACAATCCTCAAAAGTGTTGCACTACTAGGACTATATCCTAACCAGATTTGCAGGCTTTCAAGACACTGCCCAAACCAGATTTGGGTTCTTAAACTGCAACTCACAGTTTTTTTCACAGACTCAGATCTCAAAGCTCCGAGGCTTCAAACTCTCTCTTTTGGGAGATTCTACTCTCGTTCTATTTCCCCCTTTGTTTTATAGGGACCATATAGTGGTGCAAAGATTCCTTCAAAGATCCATTTATTCCATTCTAGGCTTTGGTTTACAGGTCACTATTCTGGTCACGTTTGTGCACACGGTGGTTGGCCAAGAAAATCAGATTTAACCAGCAAAGAAGGCGAAACAAACAACCAAGAGATGTTGATGTACGCAGAAAACAAGATGTTGGCGCACGATAGGTTGTTAAGTGACTGCACAGGAGGCACAAGTCACACATAATGTGCAGGGCTGTGCACAAAGCTTCTCTAATGCAGCCACACAAGGCATTGCATAGGACCTCCTTATTGCATAGAGCTTTCAAGCCTTTGTGAAAGCCTTTTTAACCTTTCTCCGCACAGACCTCGGTGTCTTAAATAATCTTCTACGCAAGCTTAATTGATTTCATCATAGAGTTGCATAGGAGAAAGACCTTTTATTCAATCAACAAAGAATTCTACGCAGAGTTGCGTAGGCTACAAAAAACTTATTTCTTCTACAAGTGTTTTTGGTGATACCAGATCGCCTATAAACTTGGATTCTCTTGCATCATGCAGCTGGGGTAAGAAAGAAATATGAGCCCCTACTTGTGTAGTTCATGAGGTCTTCTATAGATTTGCCATATTTGGCAATTTCAGCTGTTTAGCTCAACCACTTAGCATCCTCAATTCTCAGCCTTTCCGTTTCGCCAAATATTCTTTATTTTCCTTTCTATGCATCGTCTTCTTGACTCTTGAGTCAATCACTTTCTCAATTTCTTCGCGCACTGTCTTAGGTAGTTGGTGCTTCCAATCTACCTATGTGCTGTTAGTCCCTCTGACTGTTTGACCCTCATAGTAAGGGTATAAATCCACAACATTAAAGATAGGCAATATATCTATCCCGTCTTGTAAATCTATCTCATATGTGTTAAATGCAAACTTCCTTAATACTTTGCATGGTCCAATCTTCTTCCATTTCAGCTTGTCATACATTCCTCTTGGGAATCTCTCCTTCCACAGGAGTGCTAAGACCATGTCTCCCGCTTTAAATTCCTGCCCTCGTCTCCTCAAATCTGCCTGTTTTTTATACTATGCATGACTCTTCTCTAGCTACGTGCACACTTGTTGGTGCACGCCACACATATACTTTGCAAAATCCTTTACTTCTACGCTATTACCCTTTTCTTCTGCAATGACATGCAATTCTGCGACACTTCTTGGACTTAATCCATAGGTTGTCTGGAAAAGGCTCTTTCCAATGCTATTGTTATAGAGTTACAGTATGTAAACTTTGAATGTGCCAAAACTGAATCCCACAATCCCAACTTCTTTCCCACCAAACATCTTAACAAGTTCCTAGGACTCCTTTTAATACTTAATTACTTCCGTTTGTCTATCTGTTTGTGCATTATACTTTTTCTATAGTGTTCTCCAAAGGTGCCCCATGAATTCGTTCTCCTCACAACTTCTCCTCTGCCTTCAGTGCAGATTGATAGGATTCCTCTTTTGACTTGAACGTCACCATGCCAAACTCATCTTGATTGGAAGTGCATAAGCCATTTGCATGCCTTGAGACATTTTCTATTCCACATTCCATGTGACTAACTCGAATAGACAATTTGTAGAACCCTTCTGTGTAGTCCTTCACACATCTCCTTTTGTCTCAGGTTTTGCAACTTATTGAACTAGTTCAACTAGTAATCTACAAGCAAGAATATCGCCTTTAGCTTGGCCACCATTCTCTTCCAAACCTTAACCTTATCTTTTTCCGTTTCTTTCTGTATCACCTTGAAGATGATCCCACCATAAAGGTGCATGCCTCTTCAACGTTGTACAAGTAGAAAAAACCTTCTTAGGGTCCTTAATTGAGTCATAGTCAAAATATTTCTCCGATTCTGCAATCCAATCTATTAGATGTTCAGGACATAAGCTCCTTGAATAATTTGGTATGTCCATACTCCAATCTTTGAAATAGATTTCAGACTAATATCCTCGGCTCTTCATCAAATCTTCCTCATTAATCTCTAGTGCTTCATCATCACTCTTCTTTGAGAAGTTTCCATCGCTTCTAGTCTCTCCGGGAGACCGCTCATTAGATCTGCCAACTTAACCACTCTGGGTGGACTATTTCCTCACAACAACAATAACAAATTACAAGTTACTGCAACCTACACCTTCTACCCAACAAACTCTATGTCGGAAGATGATTACACTACTTTTTATCCGCACTCTCAAATGTGGAAAGTAGAACTTATGTGATCACTCACTCATAGGACTTAAATACTGCTCTGATAAAATATGATTGAGTCACGGTTAGAGGGTCCAATGAAGGATTGTCTTAGACCATGTAGCCTAAAGATTCACACAACACACAATGGACTTGCACTAGCAAAGACTCATACACAACATGGAACAATAAAGGTTATTTATATTAACTCAATGAGGAATTTACACTCAACCACAAGAATCACAACCTATTACAGTCTTTAAAAATTAGACTCTACAACAATACTCAAAGGGACACACTACTAAGACTTTATCCTAATTAGACTTGCAGGCTTGCAAAACTATGCTTGAAGCAAATTTGCTTCCTTCACTCAATTGCAACTTGCAGTTTTTTTTCACAGCATCGGCTCTCAAAGCTCCAATACTTCTAACTCTCGTTCTATTTCCCCCCTGCTCAAGATCTTGACACCCATATTTATAGGAACCATTTGGCAGTGCAAAGATTCTTGCAAAGATCCCTTTATTCCATTCTAGGCTCTGGTCTACAGGTCACTTTTCCAATCATGTCCCTGCACATGGTGGTTTCTTGAGAAAAGTGGTTCTAACTGGCAGATAAAACAGATCTGGCTTGATAAAGGTGCAACAAACAATCAGGAGATGTTGACGCACAAAGACAGAGATGTTGCTGCACAATGGGTTGTTAAGTGATTACACAAGAGGCACAAGTCACATAGGGTGCAGATGAAGCTTCTCGAATGCAGCTGCACAAGGCATTGTGTAGGACCTTCTTCCTTGTCATGGAAAGCTTTCAAGCCTTCACCAAATCCTTTCTAACCTTTCTCTACACAAGAGCTCGGAGACTTAGTAATCTTCTGTGCAGTCTTAATCGATTTCAGTGTAGAGCTCCGCTTATTCAACCAACAAAGAATGCTGTGAAATGTTGTGTAGAGTTTACCCAAGGCTATGCAAAACTTGGGGTCCACACGAAGCTTCTTGAATGCAGCTGCACGAGGCATTGTGTAGGACCTTCTTCTCTGTCCTGCAAAGCTTTCAGGCTTTTGCCAAATCCTTTTTAACCTCTCTATGCAAGAGCTCAGAGTCTTAGTAATCTTCTGTGCAGGCTTAATCAGCATAAAGCTCCACTTATTCAACCAACAAAAAATGCTGAGAAATGTTGCATAGAGTTTGCCCAAGGCTATGCAAAACTTATTTCTTCTACTCCCAAGTGTTTTTGGTGATGCCAGAGTGCTTGTGAACAGGGATGCTCCTGCATCATAAACTGCTTTGATGCTCAATCTTTCCTGCATATTCCAACCTACTGCTTGATAACACAAATAAATCATTGAATTTTTTAAATACAGTAGCTCACGTGAACTGAAATTGCCACCCTCTTTTGGCAGATTATTTTTGCTTTCCCTGCTAAACCCTTGTGCCTCAATATTATATAACTATAGTTGTAGATTTTGCTGAGGAAGATTGTCATTGGATTTAGAGGATGGAAATCACACGGTTGGAATGCAATAGATATAGGAATAAGAAATTTATGCCATATCAGACGCTACACAAAGGAGCTCCGAATCTGGGCACCTAGGGATAGGTGTGTGAAGGTGTCGTTGTAGGTCTTCGAGGAGGAAAACCTAAATAGTGAAGGAAAAAGGTGGGTTGTGAGGCCTTACGAAAACATAGACGATAAAACCTAAGTGAGAGGCATGCATTTACTCTATCAACTATTGGTAGCATACTAACTATAAATATAATAGATGTCCTCATCATTTCCTCCCTACTAAAGGGAAACGCTCTCCAATTTCTACATGAGATAAGGGAACTTATCTGGAAATGCTGACTTGAAGAGCCACTTGGCCTTTGTGGCGGACAAGGTAATTAGTAATTTTCTCCTTGCAATTGAGTCTGAAGATTGAACAAGGTATCTTCGGTCAACAGTTGTAAAACGAGAATGGTAGCCTTCGGATGAGTTATCCCCCAAGTGAGGCTTATACAACTGGAGCTTGTGCACATTGACAACGTCATGGATGGCAAACTGAGTTGGAAGAGATCTGGTCCAACTGCTTGAAGAATATTGTAAGGTCTGTATCTGATGGTCTTCAACTCGTGATGTTTTTTGGTGAAAACTTTATTTATCTAGGTGAAGCCGTACTTGACCATCTAATTGGAATTCATGAGGTACACGATGGCAGTCATGTAGTGCCTTGAATTTGGCTCGAGCTTGGCATAGAATGTTCTGAATTTTTGTGTTGACCACATTTTGCACAAACGATGAAGCTTCGTCTTGCTCCTCCTGCTGGTGGGACGTATTTGAAGCTGGCAGCCATAAAAAACTATGGAAATATAATTACCCTGTAGAAACATTGGTAGCCTAGTTGTAGCTATGTTGAATGACATACAGATAGGCATCCCACAGCCTAATCTTATGATGAGAAATGTGTAGAGCATCGACTAATGTGTGATTAACAACTTTTATCTGGTGGTCAATCTGTGGATGACATCAAGTGGAGAACCACAACTGCAACCCAAAATCCTAAATATGGCCTCTTGCTTGATGTTAGATCCCTCTACTATTCTTTTCTTCTTACTTATTGAGACTGTAACACAACCTTTGCCACTGGTTAATTCAGTAATGACTTGTATCTATGTTAGGTGGCATCACTTTAAGGTTATGTTCCATGCACCTAGGACTGGTTTGTTTAGTTGTATAAGGCTGCCGTAGTTGTCTATACAGGTTTACTACACAGATGTGCAAAGTTGAAGTTTATCACTTCTGCATGTCTCTACTTGCACTTGCACCTTGGTGTTTTATAAATTGCTTCTCACCTTCTTTTGTATCTTGAATATCATGGGCACAATCACAGATATTATGAGAATTACTATCTAGACCAGCCTTTAAGCTTTAAGCTTAAGAATAAGTTTGCTAGTACCCCATGTGATATGTTTGACAAAGACAAGGTGATTGAATAAGTTTGCTAGTACCCCATGTGATATGTTTGACAAAGACAAGGTGATTGTTTTCTGAAATACTGTTCAATAGTACATCTAAAAAACTATTGATTGATTAAAATGAATTTGAATAGGATAGCCCATTGATCACATTACTATAATATGAGAAACTGGTCCACTGCCTCTATTCATAGTAAATTGCATGCATATAGAGAACTGGTTACTCTGTTTTTCCCAAACATTTCGGCCTCCTGATATTTATATTTTTCTTGCTTGTGCTAAAAGGTTTACTCTAGTTTTATTGTGCCAAATTTAGAAAGTTAGGGCGAATATTGCATGTGATTATAGTTATTTGTTGATTCCAAACTAATGTGTCTGAAATGTGACAGGATTATTACCCAGAGCGCTTAGGGAAGTTGTACCTTATTCATCTCCCATATATATTTTGGGCAGCATGGAATATAGTATATCCTTTTATCGACAAAAGGACAAGGCAAAAGGTACTTCTTACCTGGAAACTATGCAGTTCAATTGATGGTCATGGTTTTGCTTTATGAGCTGCTGTCTCTCTCTCTCTCCCTTTCTCAAGCTATATTGACTTGACCAAAACGAATTAATATCTGTAAACAAGCTACCATTAAGATTAGCAACTTGGATTGAATAGGGATCTGGAGGGAGTGTTTGTCAAACCATATTCTTAATCAATATTAGCAAAGTTCATCAGCATGCAAAATTATCAAATTTTCACCCCAAGCCCGTCATTATCTCAACGCCCATATAATGTGTCTGGAAGAGCATATCAAAGCTTAACTGAAAATGTTCAAAGGAAAATTTTATGAACCAATCCATAGAAACAGCCTCTGGTCTTGGCCTTTTGTGTAGATATGCATCCAATTATTTGGTTCTGTTTCTAATTTGCCTACATTTCGCTCAGACGTGCATGATCAGAGCAATGCTTTTTCTAAGTGGCTTCTGCCAGTTGACAGGAAGAAATATTTTGGGTGTATGCCGGAGTGTTTGGGATTCTGTCAATTTAGCTACCTTCATGCCCCTATATGGGAAAACTGTATTATTGTTTGTAGAAACAAATCAAGAATAACTAAATTCTCCCTCTGAAGACACAATCTTTTCTTTTACTTCAACTGCTGCTCCACTGAACATATGTAAGGAACGTCGGAAGCTATATGACAGAACATGGTACTGAGGTGAAATCTCATGAAGAAATATTTTCCTCCCACTTGCACAAGGCTAATGGAACAGGTTAGTGAAGTTCCACAGAAATATTTTAAAAGATCTAAGGGGATAATATCATAGTCACCAGGAGACAACAACAGGGAGGGGTGGTGGGTCTTGGGGAAAGGGACGCCAATTTTTAGACATTGAGTATGGGGGTACTTGGATATGGCAAAATAAATAACATCATAATCTTTACATATTTAAATTTCTGAAAATTAAAATACATCAAATTTACTATAGTGATATGTCTCCCACCCTGTATTTTTTATTTCTGGCTGCAAATAAAGAACAATTAGATGATTGGAGCTGTTGTAGGATTTTTTTTTAAATTAGGTTTTTATTAAACAACTTCACATGTATGTTTTAGGTTTTAATATTACAAAATTTATTTTGAATTTTAAGGTAGAAGATGTGAATTTTCGGAGTTGCCCATTGGAGATACCAAACAAAGTCTGCGAGACTTTGGAGAGGTCCCTGCCCCCATTTTATGTCTCGGAAATGTGTCCTCTATACTAGGAGACACGTCATCTAGTTTCTAAGGATGATATCTCTTAGAAAATATGAATGTATATCTCTAACTAACAAGGAGCTTGGAAAATGGCTATCTTTATGGCCCCTAAAACCTTGATGTCGCACATAATAAGACTGACTTGAACCCAAAAAGCAGTTGTAAACAAAACTTCCTAAAATTGAAATCCATGGCAGAATCAGCATGTGAAAGTACGCATCAAGAGCTTTTTTAACAACATATAACATGCTTATATTTAGATATACAATCTTTTCCCCATTTCCCTTTTTGAGTATGCCGATGCAAGCCAATATCATTCTGATATCAGACATCCCGCATTTATAAATATTACAACATCTGCACATTAATTTCTTTAGATTTCCACAAGTAAACATTGTGAATAGTTTATCTGGATTTAGCTCTGTTGTATTCTTTTCATCCAAGGCATTTCATCATAATGTTTGTATGATTTCTCTTTTCTTCGTCCCATCACCCATGTATTAGAGAAATAGAAAATATGATCAAATGTGCCCCAAACAGTAAAAAACCTTAATGGTAAACGCCGATGTCAGAAATGCAGAGCTGTCATAAGTTTCATTGAAGGAGCTCATTTAGTGCATGAAACATATATTTACATCAGTCACATACATTCTTTCTGACAAAAACCTGCACTTCCTTCCTTATGGAACACTTTGGAAGTCGTGCATGATAATTATCTGCAACATCAAGATGAAACCTATAAATTGTTGTACGAAGGACTTCAACAAGACACTTTGGTCAAATTTGTTAGAATTAAATTACGTTACCCCAGAAACGCCCGTACGGCCCCCATATCCGCATACCAACATACCGAAAATGCCATAGAAACACCCTCAATATGTGTTATGGTCCTGGGTATGGCTCAGAAATGGCTCTGCCATTCTCGGGCTTTACCGGGGATGTTTACATTCCCTTTCAGCGGTACAAAAACTATAAAATGCCAAACAAATAAAGAGAACTTAAATGCAAAAAATAAAAATCGAACCCTAATCTACTTACCCTTACTTGCCAAAGACACTTTCTAAAAGTTATATAAGCACATCTTTTCTCCATTTGAAGACACACTTTCAGATTCAGTATCATGCATTTTTTTGTATATATTTATATATTTTAAATAGTATATTGTACGGACATTTTTTGCCATTTCGTAACCCAGTTTTTTTTTTTTTGAAAATTAGCATTTCCACGGTTCGGACCTGTACCCATTTCCTGGCAACCTAGAAATTAAAGCAAAATTTTCTGTTGTGTTAAAGAGGCAGGTATCTAAAACTAAACATCCTTGCATTCAATGCTGAAAAAGATAGATATGCCTCATTCAATGATGCTCTACTTCAATTATTTAGATCTACCGTACTTATCATCTGCATATGCTTTTGTACAATACATTTTGCCTAAGAATCATATGATTTGCCTATAGGAGTTTTGCTATTCATATGGGTATATGTTTTGCGTATGGACCATTTACTTTTTGTACCAGCCCAATATCTTGTCTATAGGCATAGACAAGATATTTTGTTTGCTTAGCTATCGATCTTATAACATAATACTTGAATATAAACAGGTTACACCACAACTATCCTTGAGAAAACATGTACAATTGTTCTTTTTGTGAATGAACACAACATTGTACCAGAAAATGAGGAATGCCTATATTATCATCTTCGAAAAAATACTGATTGAACCCCTCAAATTTTTCAAAATCAGACCCGAAGTGTCAGAAATCGGCAAGTGAGAAGCCCCACTCAGCTCCCTGCCATCATGCTGGTGGGTTATGGCATCAGGCCAATGAATTTTGATGTTCGGGTTAAGGTAGCTGAGGTCTAGAGAAAAACCCTAAAATGTTCTGAATGTGTGCTAAGACAATCTCATTGTGAGCTTATACAGTCTGTTCTTTGTGCTTAGATGGTTGTCTAGTTAACTTATTATATCTACTCTGTGGGCTTTGGATGTTTGGCTCAAAGAAGACTGTTTAAAGGGGGTCAGATAGCAGTTTGGTGTGCTCAAGTGGCCAAAAGAGTGAGATGGAATTCTTTGACAGCTGTAAAATTGACTTGCCCTGGTGCAAGTTACCTTCAGGTTAATGAAACTTGCTTTCAAATGGTCCCTTTGCAGGCTTTATAAGGTCGTTTCTGTTTAGCAAAACCTATTATCTACCCATATGTTCCTACCTGCATGTTTAATAAAATGCATTTGATGCCTTAACCCATTTGAGGGCATTTGTATCATTCCATACATGCATTTCGTGCCTTGACAGGAAGATGCCATTCAGGGCCCTCAATATCTTACAGACGGGGCCCATTTGACTGACTAAAGAGAACTCTATTTGATCCCAGAAAGAAGAGCTAGACCAGTCCAGAATATTCAATCCCACTAGTGAAGAGGGGTCGCATGTTCTATCAGCAATATTCCTCCACTGAAGATGGTAAAACAATAGTGCCTACATCGCCAAGTGCAAAATCATGGGGCATATATTATAGTCTCACTTTCAAAGATTCTCTCTAGATTCATCCAAAAATGTTTAAATATTTGATCTCGAAAAGAAGATCTTCATCAGTGCTGGATTTTCTATCAGCAATATTCCTCCATTGAAAATGGTAAAAAAATTATGCCTACATGGCTGAGCACAAAATCACGGGGCATATATGATAGTATCACATTCTAGATTCCCTCGAGACTTGTCCAAAAAAGCTCAAATTTGATGTCATGACTAACTTGAAACCTAATTCGTGTCTTCAAAAATTCCGATTTTGTGCCCTAAATCCTTCTGTCTACCTCTCTAATTGCTGAAGTGGAAAATTTGTAAATTTCACTTGTGTTATTGTTGAATATCTGCATTTGAGGTGTCTATAACTTTGTCTAGAGCATCTCTAACATTCTGGGTACAAAATGAATTTTCCTCTTTAATGGCTTATTCCTGAATATTTTTAACCCTACAAATCTGAAGTTCTTGCGGCTGCATCTCAAACCTGTCTCTATGCTTTCTTCCTTGACCTTCTCTGTCTCATAAATTTGAAACAATCTCAAATGGTATCTAATTTTCCTTATGTTGATATTTAATTACATGTATGGTCTATTTTTGGAAGGCTCAGAAATAGTTTTTACATTTCCTTCTATTCTTTAGGAGTCCTTTATAGTTCACTTGTATTTTGTAGTCGGGATTTAATTTTGGACTTTTTAATATGTGGATATCATCCTTGCAATAAGTGCACTCTTTCTTGGGCGATTTCGGAAGTTTTTAAGGGTTTGGAGTATCCTCTTTACTAATTTATACATTTATACACTCAGAAATTGGTTTGGGATCATGAGTCATGTATGGTTTTAAGTTTTAACATTGATCGACTCCCCATACAACGTTGTCTAAAGTTTCTAACTTGTTTGGTCCATTGTCCACACTTGATTTACTCAAAGGGTCCAATTATGCTTCTTGTGCCAATGCCATCTTCTCAGCACTATCTTTGTAGTCCATTGAGCAGTCAACTTCCTCTCATCAAGTTAGCCCAATTTGGATATTCTTTTTAACAAACTCTCTTCATCATCTAATTTATCGTCAACAAATACTTTTAGACTTTGTAGAAGGAAATCCCTTGGAACCATTTCCCTCTTACTATACATAAGCAGACTTTGGCAGGCCTATGGTTGCATAGGCCCATAAAATTGCTGGCAGCCTCTCTTCCCAATCATTGCCTTAGATACCACATGATTGGAAACAGAGCTGAATGTTGTTCGTGGTTTTTGCTTGTTCATTAGCCAATGGGTAGTTGTTATACCTATTAAGCTTGATCAGTTATCAAAGGTTATGTTGTAATGCCATGACCTTTCAAATAGTCATGTATTGATAAGTCACACCCTCTCATACGCGACCCTTGAATCATATATTCAACTATCCATTCTTTCATAAATTTTGATATATTTATATATATTAAATACGTGATTACTTTGCTTATTCACTATGTATGCCTACACTTTATATAATATATGATAACGAAACTAAATGATCCTAAGACTTGTGCTCTAGAAGATAATTGTTAGCTCGTAGCTACATTTGGTGACCAAATTGTTTATGGGATTGCAGCCTATCCTTTTGGCTTGTGGCGTAAAATAAACAATAAAAGAACTATAGTGTATAAAATATAAAACATTTAGCCTAAACTATCGACTTCTAGCAAATAAAAATAACATAATTTTTTTTTACCACATTCAAGGCAAAAGAAGTTTCAGGCTCATGGCCTTTCGAACGAGGAAATAACAAAGTAGGAAAATATTTCAAAACTCAATGTAATTATTGAAATTTTAACTTCTAAAAGTTAGACCTTGAGGGGGAAGACAACAAACAAGAAAATTAATAAAAGAACAAGGGTGCATTCCTTGATAAGTGGAGCCATCTT
Source organism: Taxus chinensis (assembly GCA_019776745.2). NCBI lineage: Eukaryota > Viridiplantae > Streptophyta > Pinopsida > Cupressales > Taxaceae > Taxus > Taxus chinensis. The sequence continues at coordinate 270,207,672 of CM034146.1, read as the reverse complement.
TTCATTATGAAAAGGCATGCTCCTTAATAAGTGGAGCATACTTTTTCACTCACATTTTTGTATCCAATTCATTATCGCTTTTCAAAATATTGAAATAATATAAGTGGATCGAATTAAAAAGAAGTAAGCCTAGTCAATTATTAAATCAATTTAATAAGAAAATTATTGTTCCTAGATTAAAAAAAGGATGAAATTGCTTTTTTTTAAGCTTTAATGTTTTTTTAATAGTTTGGGGAAATATTATAAATGCACATGTAGATCAAAACATTCTAAGAAAATTTCATACCCACTGCCAATTACCTACTCACAAATGTCTCTCTTCCTTGCTCTTTGCTTACCCTCACATAACATTTCCCCACATCATCAATGCATAACACTTTCTTCCATATTCTTATCTACAATTATCTTCTGCGTAGAGGTTTATAAAAAAGCCACATTGTTCTCAGAAAAAATGTTGTTTTGTTGTAGCTAAGATTATGACAAAACAATTCCCGGTGTGTCACCTATTGCCTGGCTTATAGCCAAAAACATTTAGGACTTATCCTTGAACAATGAATCTAGTTCATGAGTGGAATTTTATTCCCGGCTGATGGCCCATATTTCAGCTTGTGATGAGATTAACATCAAATTACAACAAAAGTTAAGTTCAAGACTTAAAACTTAGGGAGAAAATTCCCTTGATAAAATTAATTGTGCCTATAGGCGTTTTACAATGACAACTGGGAGTGGATGGCGGTAGGCTGTAATGTTTGACGAGTGTGTTCACTTTTAATTTCAGTCCTTTAAATGTGACATCTATATGAATGATACATGTCAATTAGACCTTAAATTTGACGCCTATTTGATCATCACTTAAAGGTTTTTGTCTTTTCTTGAAGAGGGCAATCAAAAATTTGTAATATCTTGGTCATACAGTGGAGGTTGGAGCCCTTTTCTTTCTTGGAAATATTTTTTCGAGCCTCACACATTTGTGTATCTAGATTGACATTATTTTGTCACCAGTCAGTGGGAAATATGTGAAGGACATAATAATTATGGTACGCGAAAAATCCAAGATAAGGGCCTTGAGATTGATATCTCTTGGCGTTTTTTAGATAGATGTATTTAAGAATCAAGATATTTGTACTAGTTTAAATAGTCCAAAAACAAAGAGAATAAACATAGAACACACATATGAAATTACTAACGGTACAAATATAAAACTCAAAGCTTAAAAATAGGTACATTGAAATATAATAAGCCTTCATTTTTATGATCCATGAATTTTACGAGTCCCACCACCCTTCTTCTACCATCACCATATTCGCAGCCACTAGTAGTTGCACTTGTTCAAACAAAAGGTTGCATCCCTATTTGAAAAGTACTGTACAAGATTAAGACCTTTTTTTATTAAATTGTCTTTCATTAGCGTTAGATCACATTACTATCTGACCAAGCATAGAAAATATTTGAAAATTGAAGATACTTAGTCTTTCCCTTATAATCTGTATAATTGTCAACATTTCAAAAGGTAAGCCATTCAACTTGCAAAGAAAATACAATAAAAATGGACCTTTTAGATGTCTAGGGTGCCTTTATAGAAATTAAGTAAGTCTTAGCCTAAAGAGTTTGTATCAAGTGGACATAAGAAGAGGCACCTAAATTAAAATACTATGTATTATGAGATAATTCTTTAAAAAAATTATTACAACTTTGATTAAAGCTCCATAAGATGTCATCTTTATTTGCATTCTTAGTAAGGAATCAAATTTATTAAAACTATACAATTTTGGTCCTTTAATTATCTTTATCGGAAATGAAGATGGTAAAGCTTGGTGGAACATATTTAACTTTTGAGCTATCTTTCCAACTGAGATATCATTCTTTTTAAAGGACGAGGCAAAAAAATGGTGGGATACTGTTGATATAAAATTTAGATTTACTTTAAGTCGGGATGAATCTGAAACTATCTTCTTAGACAGATGGTAAAAGCAAGGAGAACTTAATCATGAATGTACAATGTTAAAGTGTAAATTGAAAGATCAAAATTTAAGTTCTTTGATAGCTTTCTATATTCTAATTTTGTATTATACATATTTATATAGATTTGATATATGCAATAATTTACATATTTACCATGTACATCTACTCGATATACATCAATAGTATGGACTTGATAGTGAATGGAATAGTTTAAATTCCTTTGTTAGTTATTGATTATTTTGGTTTATGAAATGGCCACCTGTTGCCGTTGAGGTGAAGGGATGTGCCAAATCTTGCAATGATATCCTTGTTAATGAACTTGGTCAACGGCTGAGTTTCCTGGTAGGACTCCAATGCCACAGCTATGTATCTACATCTTTTTCTATTTGGTTTCTTGAAGGGACTTTGAAACCCAACCATCATTCTGAAGTAGTTTCATTTTTCAGCTTCAAATTCTTATTACCTGAAAAAAGTATTGATTTTTGTAATTTCTTTATCCCAATGTGCAATTCTTCAGTCAATTCATCATAAGCAGCATCTGATTGTGAAATTTTGATTAACAACCATCTGAGATGTAACAATGTTTCTGCATCCAGCTTGGCCTTTCCAACTTTGCCACTTGTTTCAGGCCTTCTGATTCCAAGTTCAACTTTACTTTTGCTGTATTCAATTTTATTTTTGTTTCCTATATTAATTTTTGCCAATTCAATTCTATAAATCTATAGTACTGACAAGCCTTGGTGTACAAAGTATTTGATGGTTCACATTGTGCATATCTTCATTTTCGTAACAGTGTCCGGTACGGGTAGTGAAAAGGAGATATCCTTGATATTGATGATTACGTTTGTTGGTAAGAGTGCTAGTGTCTTTGATGCCCCTGATAACCTTTCCCTTGTGTAGTGTTTCCTACAAACATAACCACTTATTCACCACACCTTGCTTGCTTAAGTAACGGATCATTAAAATGGGGTATATCCAATTTACAGTCATCCCCATCTCCCACTGCATCTTCAATCTCCGTCCCCACTTGACTCTGTGACAGCTCTGCCACCTCCATTTTATTATATATGTTATGTAATAATTTTCACAATAAATTCTTCATTCTCTTGCTTCCAAAGTTTGTTTTGTTACATGTGCAAGCTTAGGATTTTGATCATGTTGTAATGAAGAGGGTTAAAATCATAGTTCGCATACTCGTATTCGGAAAATACTCGGCAGACCCCAAAAAAAAAACTCGGCAATATTCGGCCAATACTCGGCAACTTAAAATACTCAAATTTCTTTAAAAAACATAAATTTTAAGCAACACATAGCTACAAAATGTATCAAATGAGCCCATAAAATGTTGGAGAAGTGTTTTCTATTAGATTTGAATACAAATACAATACAAAATCACATCATCATGCGAATACAACAGCCGACTGATAAGTAATATGAATTTATGATGATTGACATTGAAAAATATCATCATAAATTTCATATCTACACATGATGATGCGAAGTTACAATATACAATAAATTACATTTTCCTCTTCCCCAATCTAGAGAAATATTGGGGAGAGGGTCTAGTGCCTCTACTAGTCCCCACACTCGGCTGCGTCTCCTCGCTCCTCCTAGAAGGCTGCGACTCTGGCTCGATCCTGGAACTAGATGGTGGTGCTGGTGGCTCCTCTGCTGCATGTTGGAGATCACCTCCAAAGATGTCATCCAATCCAATATCTCCTCGGAGTCCTGCTAGTGCTTCTCCCTCCATAGCTTCCCTCTCAAAAGAAGCAATCTCGTCCTCTGTGAACGCAGGGATTTCCTCTTCTTGCCCAGTCCACTCGTTGTATGGATCTATCTCATCCAAATCAATGAGCTCCTCTGATGTGGCCTCCACTTTTCTTGTGCGAAGCCGAGATTGTATTGAACAAAAACCAAGTCGTTGAGCCATTTTTGACTCAGCCTGTTGCACTTCTTCATGTGAATGGCCTCAACCTGTTGCACTTACAAGTTTCGAGGGCTGTTTTGAAGATGCGGGGTATTCCCTCCCCAATCCTCCCACCAAGAACCTACAAACAAGATAATAATTTTTTTTATCAGTAATTAATAAAATCATCCTAATAAGTAACTTGGTAAACATTCTAATTTTTATTACCTGGTGACTGAGAATAGAATTATCTGAGGGCTAACTTTTGAAGATGCAAAAACCAAGTCGGGCCGTCTTCCCTCCCCAATCCTTGCCCACCAAGAAGAACTAGCTAAGATGTCAAGGGTATTCCGTCCCCAATCTTCCCTCCAAGAACCTACAAAAAAGATAATAATTTTTTTACCAGTAATTAATAAAATCAAATCTGTAACTAATAAGTAACTTGGTAAACATTCTAATTTTTATTACCTGGTGACTGCGTGGTTCTCCCTCGAATAGCTAGCATCGAAGAAAAGAGCCTCCCCCTAGCATGTTTGTAACTCTGCAACTCTAAAATGACGAGGTCACTCGTCTCAACGTTTGGTATCATCCTCTCAATACATGTTGAAAGGCCCTCCATAACCTCTCCATTCGCATTTATGAAGTTGTCGGAGTAGAAATACTTGGGGTTGAGGTAGTACCCCGCTGCATGAATAGGTTGGTGGAGTTGATTGTTCCACCTCCTATCAATAATGTCCCAAAAGGGACCATATCTGACGATATCCCCCATGTAATAGTTTTGGATAGACTCTTTGGCCCTATCCATGGCCTCATAAATAAACCCCATGGGGTTTTGCTCCCCATCAACCAATCGCAAAACCCTCACCAACGGCTCTGACACCTACACACAAATTAGAATGTAAGGTTACAAACTTACAATACAAATAAAGTAAAAAAATGAAAACAATATATTTATAATTTAACAAATTAAAATAAAGGAATGAAATATAAATCGAAGTTTGAAATTACCTTGATGATCTCTATAGCTCTCTTTGCAAAGATATCATCAAAAACTATCTTTGCAACCCTCTCTCCGTCAGCTTTCTTTGAATATTGTGAGTCTAGCCATGCTTGACTCACAAACATTTGTTTCAAAGGTGTCAACAAACTAGAAATACTTTGCAACGTCAAGAAGTTAGTTGCAAACCTTGTGACACCGGCTCGAACAAGCTCTTTCCCCTTTGTGTGTTCTCTCATCAAGCTCAGAACCCAAGGGTGATTGTATATGTACTTCGTTATGGTTCTTGCATCTTCTACAACCGGCCTCACCCAATCAATTTTGCCTATGTCCTCCAAAAGAAGGTCAAGGCAATGAGCTGCACAAGGAGTCCAAAAGAGTGATGGATGTCTCTCCTGCAGTAGTCTCCTAGCCGCCACATATGCTGCTGCATTGTCTGTGACAACTTGCACAACATTTTGTACACCAACCTCTAATACAACCTTCTCTAACATAACACTCAAATTCTTTGCATTTTTTATTATGTTAGAGGCATCAATGGACTTCAAAAACACCATCTCACCGTTTGAAGCTGCTAAAAAATTAACGAGGGTGCGGTTCCTTCCATCCGTCCATCCATCTGAAAGAATGGTGCATCCGTATTTTTGCCATTGTTTCTTTTGCTCATCTAGAATGGTAGTGGCATCTGCAACTGCACCCTCAAGCAATTTCCCACTCAAATCTTTTGGAGAGGGTGCCTTGTACCCTTTCCCTGCAACTGTCAACGCTGTCACCAAGTACTCCCAGTATGGGCTCTTTGCCACATTGAATGGCAAGTTGTTGTAGTACCAAAAATTTGCACAAGCTTTATCCGCTTCCTCGTGCACATCTTTGTTCCAGGTTGTACCTTCCAATGAAGGTTGTGCTCCATGAGTGTTCCTTGCCACAAAAAAGCTCTGTATGCCTTTGCTCGAACTCGATGAAGATGCACCTCTTCCGGCTCTTCCGCTTCGTATGCGTGGACCACGAGTAGAGCCCACAAGTGTTGCCGCATCATCCTCTAAATCCTCTGTCATTGCAGCCCCAGGTCTAATAGCTTGTGCTATGGCTGCCTGCACCCTTTCCCTCTCCAGTTTCTTCTCCTCTAGCTCTGCCAGCTCCGCTCTCATCTCTCGCTTTGCCTCTTCCGTCACTTGGGTGCAAACCACAACATCTCGGCGAACAATAGATGCAAGGTGATATTTCAACCGATTGATGCCTCCAGACATTTTTTTGCCACAGAAATTGCAAAAAACTTCATTTTCAGTTGCTCCACGTACACCATACTTCCATGCTTTGGTACGGGCATTCGGAGGAATGGTTCCTGCGAGTGATGATTGCCCAGATGCCCCAGATGCCGAACCTGATACCATTGTTAACCTCTAATCTGCAACACAATACATATTTAAAAAATTAGAAAACCGTAAGCTTAACTAAATTTATAAAAAAAAAACATTTCTAGACTCTGAATAACAAATTTGCGTAATTTTTTTAAAAAAAATACATACCTCTAGCTGCAAATGACAACAAAAAAATTAACAAGCATTCAATTTTACATTACATGTATTTAGAATTACAAAATGAAGCGATTACAATACACAATGAATTTACAATGAACGTTTAACTAGTTTACAATGAATTTGCCTAAAAAAAATACATACCTCTGGCTGCAAATGAGTGTAAAAAAATTAGAAGCATTCGATTTTACATTACATGTATTTAGAATTACAAAACGAAGCGATTACAATACACAATGAATTTACAATGAACGTTTAACTAGTTTACAATGAATTTGCCTAAAAAAAAATTACATACCTCTGGCTGCAAATGAGTGTAAAAAAATTACAAGCATTCGATTTTACATTACATGTATTTAGAATTACAATAGGAATCTATAATACATAAATAATATACACAAACTTTGAAAAAACTTGAAAGAATTAAAAAACAAAAAACCTACCTCCAAATGCAATTCTCCAAATTCTCTCTTCGAATTCGCTCCAAAATCCACTCAACACAAGCAATGCAAGCTCAAATGGTTGTGTGAGTGAAAATGATCAAGTGCAGGGCCTTAAAAAGACAGAAAACCGTGTTTTTTCAGTGTATTTTGCGTGTTTTTTCCGTATTTCACGTGCGTACAGCAGCGTGGCGAGTTTTTGTTTCGAACTGGCTGAGTTGTGGCGAGTACTTAGTTATTTTCTACGAGTTTTAATGGCGATTATTCAGTTTTTTGCCACGAATGGCGAGTACTCGGGAACTTGGCGAGTACTCGCCGAGTTTTCAAACTATGCTAGATACAGGTGCCTGACAAATTAATTTTAATTTTTATGGGTGCTTAAATGGTCCAACAAAATTAATTCGCCATTTAAGAAAAAGCTCAAGTAGTCTTGTTGGGTTTAATGATTAAAAAATTAACAAAAATTGGTGAGTACTCACAACTAACTTACTCCACTCTACTAGGCTGTCCGGTTGGGGCAGGAAAATCAATGATTTTTCACCTAAAACTTGCTGAAAAATCCCTTAAAACTCATTGAGTCATGCAAAAAACTCGGCTATTGCAGAAAAAGACAGGGCTGCGGAAAAAAATGTGATTTTTGTCAAAAAACTCTGATTTTTGCTCTGCTAGGTCATTTTGTGCATTTTGGTGTTGCTATGAGGTGATTGATAGTGATTTTAGTAGGCTTCAAAAGAATTTTTACGGGGTTTCGACTAGGTAAGTGTCTTGATCTAGTTTTTTTCCTTGTTTATAATTTGTTTTCCATTTGAGATGCCCTAGGCTAGATTTATTTTGATCTGTTTCCCATTTTATTCAACTTCTTTCTTTCATAGATTCTAGTAGATTATGGTTTAATCAAAAGTTTTTTGTTGGTTTTGTAGGTTGTATCATCTACATTTACAAGAATGGCAATGGCATCCGGTTCAACTACCCATAACAAGCCTAATTGTAATGACCCTTCGTGGATGCATTGTGAACCGGCTCTAGAGGGAAATTATGTCACATGTAATTATTGTGGGTTGAAGATGAGTGGAGTGTGAATTACCTCAAATACCACCTTGCATGAATCGTATGTAAGGATTTACTATTAAGCAAACAATTGCCACCTCAGTCGCAAAGAGAGATGGATGCTTACCTCATGGCTTTTGAGGGTGAATGTGGTTGAAGCATGTTTGAAGTTGTTCACACAAAGAAGTGTATTAGGTTGACAACACAATGCCTCAATGACCTTGTTTTTGTGCATTGCAATATTTGTCTTTGCATGAGATAAGTGGAGGGGGTAGTGAGTCATAAGGCAATTGACTTGGATGATAGCGACCCATATGTCGACTGGATTGGTGATGATGATGAGCCCATGTTCAATACAAAGTAGATCACAACTTTGGAGAGGAACATAAATGAAACAATCACGTCAGGGACAAAAGAGGCATTAGGAGGTGTTGGTTACAATGCAAATGATATCTTTGTGGATGATGTTGATGTAGAGGAGGAATATTTACTTTCCACTTCCAGGTGGCAACAAATTTATACTAATGTTGGAGATGATATGATGTTTTGTATTATTATATTTTGTTGCATTGATGGCTATGTCACTATAGTCCATGACTTTGTGAGGCTATGGGCATCATAGTTTTTATTTGTACACTTTTATGGTTGAAAATGAATAGAAAATATACTTATGCATTCTCTACATTCATATCTCATGTCATTTACTAGTATTTTACAAGTTATTTAAGCCTATTTTATGAATCTATATATTTTTTAAGTAGTGATAAAGTTGCCTATTAATACTGAGTAATTGCCGATTAGATTGCAGCTTTGGAGAGGGACACAAATGAAACAATAACATTAGGGGCAGAAGATGCATTAGGAGGGGTTGATGAGGATGCAACTAATATATTTGTGGATGATGTTGTTGCGGAGGAGGAATCTTGACTTTCCACTTCTAGGTGGCATTAAATTTATACTAAATGCTGGAGATGATATGATATTTCATAGTATTAGATTTTGGTGCATTGATGACTATGTCAATATAGTCCATGACTCTATGAGGCTATGTGCATCATAGTTTTTATTTTGTACTCTTTTTTGGTCAAAAATCAGAAGAAAATATACTTATGCATCCTCTACATTCATATCTCATGTCATTTAATAGTATTTTATGTGTTATTTAAGTCTATTTTGTTAATCTCTATATGGTTTAAGTAGCGATAAAGTTGTCTATTAATACCGAGTAATTGTCGAGTCCAAGTCAAAATTTTGGCTGCCGATTAATTTTTGAGTTCAAGTTTTTGAACTATGGCTGAAAATTTGCTTTGCCTAGTCTTCTAGACCATAACCCTATTAACAATGTTTTCCTTGTGGCTTTAACTGTCATATGTCCTCTTGCCTCACTCTCATGACCACCTTTTTAAACTGACTCAACTGTTGTTGTTTTGAGTAAAAAAGGTAAACCCATTTGCTTATTTCAGCAAGAAATTGAATGAAGCTAAGAAAAATTATTCAATTTATGATCAAGAGTTTTATGTAATTGCTCAAGCACTTAAGAAGTGGAGGCATCACTTGCTACCAAAGGAGTTTGTTCTATGCACATACCATCAAGCACTGAAGTTTGTAAACAACAAGGGAAGTTAAACCAAAAAAATATGAAGCGAGTTGAGTTTCTTCAAATCTACTCATTTGTTTTGAAGCATAGAAGCGGAAAGTTCAATAGAGTTGATGCATAGAGTATTTTGTTGCATGTGATAAGAGGAAGTAGCTGGATTTGACTCTATGAGAGAGTTATTTGAAGAAGATTTGGATTTTAGATATGCTTTGGTAGTGTGCAAGAATTCAGTTGACATAGATAGAACTCCATAGTCGGATTTGTTCAGATAAGAAGGATTGACATTTAGAGGACAATGGTTGCATATACCTTATGGTTCAGTGATGGAGAGATTGATAAGAGAAAAGCATAACGGTGCATTAGCCTTGCACTTTAGAGTGGATAAAGCATTGGTGCAGCTGAGTGAGGACTACTATTGGCCAAAGATGAGTGTGGATGTGAAAAAGTTTGAGCAAAATTGTAGAGTTTGCCAACATTTTAAATGGAAAAATCACAATATAGGTTCATATCAGCCATTGCCAATATTGGAAAGACCGGGTGAAGATGTGAGTATGGATTTCGTTCTTGGGCTGCCAAGAACTTAAAAAGGTAATGAGTCTATTTATTTTTTTTGGATAGATTGTCAAAGAATTTTGTGCAAAATTGTAGAGTTTGCCAACATTTTAAATGGAAAAGTCACAATATAGGTTCATATCAGCCATTGCCAAAATTGGAAAGACCGGGTGAAGATGTATGGATTTCGTTCTTGGGTTGCCAAGAACTTAAAAAGGTAATGATTCTATTTATGTTTTTTGGATAGATTCTCCAAGATGGAACACGTTAAATCTTGCAAGACTAGTGATGCCAGCCATATTGCAACTTTGTTTTTCAAGGAGTTGTAAGGTTGCATAGATTGCCCAAGAACATTGTTTCAGATAGAAACAACTTTTTCTAGGCATTTTCGGACAACTTTGTGGAGAAAATTGGGCTCAAGGTTGAGTTATAGTTCAGCCCATAGTTGGAATACTTTCACTCGGCAAATACTCGGCAGACCCCCCAAAAAAAACTCAGCAAAAACTCGGCAATATTTGGCCAATACTCGGGAATACTTGACAACTTAAAAAATACTCAAATTTCTTTAAAAACAATAAATTTGCCAAAACCGTGTATTTGCAGAGTTTTCTTTCATTGCTATTAATGCATTCTTTTTGTATTTTTTCAATGTTTTCTTTCATACGAGTTTTGGTGAGTTTTTGGAGAGTACTCGCCGAGTTTTGGAGAGTACTCGCCAAGTTTTGGCGAGTACACTCCAAAACTCGGCGAGTTAATTTTTGGCGAGTTTTTTGGCAATTTACTCCCTTGCATTAAAGTTTGGCGATTACTCAAGGACTCAGTGATTTCTTGGCGAGTATTCTAACTATGGTTCAGCCTACCATCCCCAAATGGATGGAAAAATGGAGGTTGTGAGTAGATGCTTCAAAATTTAGTCGTGATACTTGGTTGGGAACAAGCCAAGTCAATGGGATACAACTCTAGCACAAGCTGAGTTTGCTTACAACTTAGTCAATAGAAGTACAACCAAGGGTCCATTTTAGATCTGTGTATGGTTACAATTTTAGACGTGTTGCTGCGTTGAGAGACACAATTGATTTGAGTAGAAGTGCTGTGGTAGAAGACTTTCTTGAGTATATACCTAAGGTACATCAACAAGTGAAAGGGAAGTTTGAGAAGAGTGGTATGAGATGCAAACATCATGTTGAAAGAGGAAAGAACAAGATTTTCAATTTCGAGAGTTAGTCTTGGCTCATTTAAGGAATGGTTCCCAAGAGGATTATATGACAAGATCAAGTGGAAGAAAATTGGGCCATGTAATATTTCAAGGAAGTTTGCAGTGAATGCCTTTGAATTAAAACTCTTGGATCCCAAATGGGATTGATGTCTTTTCTATATTTAATGTGGTGGATTTGTACCCTTACTACGAGGGATGTATAAGTGACGAGAATACAAATTTCGATTCTTAAATGTTGGATTGGAGATAACAGTCATTTGAGATGGTAAGAGAGGAGATAAAGATGGTGATTGCTTTCGGAACCATGAAGAAGACAAGAGAAACCGAGTACACGAAGTATTTGGCGAAGTGAAATGATACAACAATTGAAGATGCTATTTGGATGGGTACATCCAATATTGGCCAACATGGAAGGTCAAAGAAGAGCTCATGGAATGTTAATAAGCGTATGCTCATGGTTCATTTCACTTAATTGGGGTGTACGATGCAGGTTCATTAGAGTCCACAAACAATCTTGCATCCACCAAGAACAAAGTGTAATTTGTGCATGTGTGTGTTCGTGTCTTGTTGCCTTGCCAACAATGTTGCGTGTGTCGAAGATGAAAAAATAGGTCAAGAATCATTTCCAAAGGTTTGGCACCTTAGAAATAGCATGCATAAGAGGTTTCAATGATGTGTCATGATCAAAGTGATCCTTTTTGAGACAGATGGTGAAATTTCCAATTAATGTCAACTGATGGTTTCCTTAGAAATAGCTTGCACAAGAGATTTTGATCATTTATCAAGATTAGAGTGATCCATTCTGGGATAGATAATGATGCCGCTAGTTTAAATAGGAGTTGGTTTCAAAATCATCGGTTTGTGATGACCAACGGTCCCAAAACCATCGGTTTGCATTGATCCACAATTTTGAAATTGTTATCCTGTAAAAAGCGATGGTTCGTACAACCTTATTGTATGTAGACTAATGGCCTAGAATTCAATACTTGTTAGTGTTGAGTGTTTCACATATGCTGGGGAATGTGAAGAGGCGTTGGGATTGTTAGATAATAACAAGGAAGATCCAAATTCCTTCAGTTGAGGGAGTTTGAGTTGAGAGGGGAGCAAAAGCAAGCAAGAGGGTGCAAGTTTAGAGAAACAAAGTTCAGCTGGGAGCTTCCAAGGGTAGTGTCCAAGTCTAGAACAAAGAAAGACCGTGTCAAAGTTTGCTTAGGGACTGATATTTATTGTGTTTTAGTCTTCATATGTTTTGTAATTCAATAACACAAGCGTGTTGGTGTGTAATCTCTATGACAAGTCATATATTCAATAAAGACCAAGTGTTTTGGGTTTTGAGGCTGAATGTAGGGTGTCGTGTGTATGTCCATTTGAGTAAGTCTATGCTGTGGGGAAAGCCTGCCATTATGTTTGTTTTCTCTTACTCAACATGCATTACTAATACTATCTCTTGGTCTAATAGGATACCTGAAGGTTTTCCAACTCCAGTATAAAATATGTGGACTAATGGCGGTATTTCAAGCTTTTCCCATGATTTTTGAGGCAAAATATTTACACCAAACACACTATCAATCAAAACATTAAGGGAACCATGTCTGCAATCTTTGTAGTTACCTTTAAGATACCTTCCTTTACTAGCAAAAACCGTCTCGATCTTTTGTTGGTTTTTGCTATTTGTCCTAGATATGTTTTTGGACATGTGCTAATTGTGGTAAGAAGTCCATTAATAGTTTTATCCGTACAATGTATTATTTTTTTGCAAGTTATTATTACATGAAAAATGGCTCAATATATAGCCATATGAAAACACTACAATCTAGGAAGCTTTAGCTCATCTCCTATCCTACCTACAACAATATACTAAGTTTGTCAAGGTAAGGTCAATGCCTTAGATAATGCGAACAACTAACCTATAATAATATAGTTGTAACAGACAATGTTACTTATTAAAACACTATATTAGCTAATTAATCTAATACCCTCCCCTAATGACTAAACCATTGTTTGTCATTATTACAATAATATGATTATGCTGCCAATGCAACAAATGTCTAAGTCTCTATTGTTGCCAATCCATCTCACCTGAGTACATGGATAATTAGTTGTTCAATCGTTGAGCAAAGTTGGAATCGATGTTGAATACGGGGTTCATTGGATTTTGTTGTACCTTGAAATGTTGGCTTGTTTTAAATGCATCATGTTTCACTTGTTCATTGTTAGATTGATGACTTCCAACAAAAACCTATAATATATTAAGATTAAATAAAAGCTTATATTCCCTAAGAGATATTCCTGTCTTGAGCTTTTGAATGTTTGATGCCTATTGCTTTCCATTGTTGATTTTTTTGGAACATCTATTTTGCGCAACAATCTTGTGCCCTATCTAAATGAACCTAATAGTTACAAAAGCCTTCATGGAAGCCTTCCATCTAGGTTTGACTTTGTTTTCTATAGCCATGCAATGCTTCAATACATGTGTAACAATAGTAAGGACAATATTTACCTGCTCATTACCTTGCACCCTCTGTCAATCTGACCTTGTAGATAGCCCTTTTACTCACTTGGGCGATTCATCTTCTTGAACATTCTTTAGTGTGGTGTGAGACCAATTTTGGTCTCGTGTTGGCCCTTTTGATCTAACTGTGAAGATTGAGAAGTGATCTCTTCATCACCAGATTCCTCCTTGTATGTTAACACTAACGATATTTTCAACTCTGAACCTTGTTGAATTTTAACATTAGAACTTCTTTCAGAAATATCATCAACAATGATCCATACATTGCTATAAGTAGGTTTACCATTATTAGAAAAGAATGGTACTTTCTCATCCACAACAAATCCCTACTTACCACAATTTTGTTTTTAGAGACATCTAGTAATTTGTATGCCCTATATTGCTCACTACAGCCAACAAACATATATGTTTTGTTCAATGTAAAAGCAATGCAACTGAGAACACGAAAATCACTTACATTAGATGTTTTACCAGACCATGCTTCTTCTGGTATAACATTTGCAAGGATTTAGTAGGACTTCTGTTGAGAATGTAAACAACAATATCCACAATTTCAACCTAGTATCGATAAGGTACATTTTGGCTATGCACCATTCAACGTACTATATCTATGCACCTATTCCATCTTTCCACAACTCCACTTTGTTGTTGAGTGTAAGGAGACCTATATTACATGTGTATACCTTCTTTTTTGCAGAATGCTTTGAACTGTTTAGAGGCCCATTTTTAGAGATTTTACCTGTTTCCTTCCCTGTTCTCTATCGTAGCCTTCCATGCAACACAGTTATAGAAACATTCTAACTTTCTATTCAGAAAATACATCCATATTACCCTAGAAAAGTCAACAAATAAACAAGAAATATTGAGCTTCAAATACTGTAGGTGTCCTCAATGGACCATGCAAATGCGCATATACCAATTCCAATGCTCTTTTGGCTCTCCATGACTTATTAGTAATGAATGAATGCCAAATCTCCTTTCCCTTATGGCATCTTGTACATACATTTTGATTCTCCTGAATAGACGAAGGCCCCATCCACCATGTTAGTTTGTCTTTCTTAATGTATGCATGTATTGATAATTGAGGTGACCATACCTATCATGCCAAAGTACATTAGTGCTCTCTATTGTTGCTAGTGCATGTTCTTTTGTTGTTTTGGGATCTTCTAGTTTATGCAAACATTTTTTTTACCAATGCCTACATCAATCTCTTTCTTATCTTGAAGTGTAGTCACCATACACTTGTTTCCTTCAAACCTTACAACGATTAGGATTTGTAGTGATTTCACTAATAGATAATGGTTTTTTTTTCATGTCATGTATATCTCTTACATTCTTAAAAGTATAACTAAGAGCATTATTCAATGTAATGTGAACATTCCCACATTCCGAACATTGAATCCAACCATCACCCTATGAAACAAATTCATTACTACTATCATTTTCAACATTAACATCCCAGTGTTTGTGACACGTTAGTGTCAGGATGCACCGGAGTCAAAGTGCCTCGTTTTTGGAGTCAAAGTGCCATGTTCATGACTTTACCGACTCTTCTAAGATGTCGCAAATGCAAAATCATTCGATGATCCTTGTTCATCTTTCTCATCCACATTTGCATACCGTGACCTTTTCCTTCCATTGGCTAGGTCATACTATCTCTTTTGACAATCCCTCTTGAAATGCATTGACTACTTGCAATAGTAACATTTCCATTGTGACATGTTACCGCTTTTGAAAGCCTCGTCACTTGATGAACTACAACCACTATATATTTCTTTTCCCTTGAATTGACATGCACTAAATGCGCATTTTGTAGAACTTGGCATTGTTGCTTCCTTCTGATCATTAGTTCATGCAATGGAAATCCAAACAATTGCGCAAATTTGAGCTCTTGAGTCTCCGCATCCAAGTGTAGGGAGTCAACAAAAGCATCAAATAATGGTGGCAAATTCTGCAACACCAAAACAATGTGATCTTGGTCATCTATAGGCTTTTCAACTGCTTTCATAACAAATTTTAAAAATATAATGCCCCTGGGCTCGGAAGCCTAGTATTTGCAGTTAGGTCTTTCCATGACTTAGCTGCTATAAATGCATTTCTAATTTTTGCAATCAAATTATCAGCAACAAAATGTTTCGGCGACATTAATGCTTTCGTATGTCTGTTATTAAAAGCCTTAGGGTCATTTTCGGGTCTTGTTTACTTTTCCAATACAAATTCGTTAATCTTCCAATACTCACATATCACAAGTATCTTCTGACTACACAAATTGAAGTTTTTACTAGTCAATTTTTGTGAACGAAGCAGTAGCAAATGGTGAAACCAAACTATTTTACTTACAAAAGTGATCACTTTGACCATGAAAGCATATGTTTAAAAAAAAAAATAGTCTTTTAACAAAAAAATTCTTCACAACCTTTTTGTTTCCCTAACCAAAACAGTTTTGCAAGTTTTCAAGCTAATATTCTTCGTGTGGAGGACCACCAGTTTAGAGTGGACTCTAATAGACTTCGTGTGGAGGACCACCAGTTGGACTGCTCGGAGAGGATTTGCCATCTTTGTTCTCTCCAGGAGGTCGAAACGGAGGAACACTTCATTTTCAGGTGCCCCATCAACTATGAGATCAGAGGGAGATTCCATCGCCTTTTCTGTGAGCATCCGTCATTTGCGGCTTTCTTCAGGTATTATGATCAGCGGTGTCTTGCTCTCTACCTATACTAGGCTCTCAGGCTTCGGAATGAGATCCTTTAGTCTCCTCCTAGACAGGTTGCTACTCGACAGATCACATCTTTCTTTACGGTGCTCTCACTGGAGAGGGGCACCTAGCGACATCTTGACATTGGTATGGATTCCCAAACCAGATCCGTCAGGACTTGGGATGCCACCTCCCAGTCAACATGCCTTCATGATCGCACTCGGTTAGGGCCCCTCCGCCATGGATCACAGTTAGCCAAGAGGATACAGAGGGTTCGTCTTGCTCGTCCTTCTCCCAGACACCGACATTCCAAACTCTCCACAGTTTCAGCTACAAGACATGCATATCGCCAACTACTTCCAGTCAGCCTCGGATGTTAGGTGATAGTGTCGAGATGGGGCTTTTCTGCCCCCCTCTTCCTCGGCTCCATCAATTTGCACTCTTGTGGCCATTGAGGCCCTTGCTTCTCCTTCTTCTTTCCTTTCTCTTCTCTCCTCTCTTGTTGTTTGGATGACCCTTTCGGGTCTCCCTGCTGGTTCTTTTGGCATTGTACTGTGCAGTTACATTGACCTACTTTTGTGGTCATTCGTTGGACATTAATATTATTATCTTATCTTCTCCAGGAAAAAGATATTGTATTAATTGCCTTACCACCAGATTGCTTAAAAAATACAGAAAAATTTAAATCTGGAGATTGATAACACTTTGGACAAAAATCCTTTCAGCGCTACATTGGCCTTCTAAACCAAACAATGTTACAAATTTTCAGCCAAAACTACCTCTTTGTTCACCAAATACAAAAGTAACACTAACTCAGACTCATCTATGGCAAAAACTTGATATTTTTTTTCTAAAGTTCAATTCAATAAACTTTAGAAAAATAATTAAATAAACAATTAAAACTTAAAAAACTTGTTTGCACTAAATGTTTATACATAAAAGCTTCAATTTGCATTTTATAATAAAGAAATAAAGATTGAGATTCTATTAATGTCCATAAATGACCAAAAGTATGTCAATTGGAGTCGAGGATACAACAATTAATAATAGAAAGTTGTAGGAAGAAAGAATCTTAGAAGTAAAATAACAGAACTACATAAGACAAATAAAGTAGTGTGCCACCAATATAGGCGGTAATGCAATTAATATAAATAACAATGAAGGGTGAAAAAGAGCCCCTAAAGCATGAATTGATGAATACTAGAAGGAAATATCATTGACTATCTTTGTCTATGCTTGAAGTGGAGTCATTGTCTCAACCATCATCAATTGCCATGGAAGATTTGACAATGTTTGATGGGGAGTGTACAAGGTTGGAGGGGCTAGGTTGTGAGATCCTATGAGGAAGCAAAGCGGTTCCTCTAGAATCTCCCCTAACATTCAAGGCCGATGTAACTTGTATAGTAGAAAAGAAACTTGTATTATAATTTATGAGTTTGTTCTTGTGGTCTAGGGGGCAATCGATAAGTAGTAAATCCGTGTTGACGAGAGGGACTTGAGCCACATCAATGGGAGGGAGCAGAGCCACGAGGCCAAGGGAGAGTAAGCTGAAAGATTTGAGTAACCTAAGCATTAATGGTGCGCTGAGAGAAGTGTTGCCCAATTGATCTATTTGGCTTTGATATGTGAAGTATTGGTGTCCAAAGGGCGCCTACTGTTGCCTATTGCCTAGATGGGATGGAAAAAAGAGGTGATCAACATGGGGGCTCAAAGCCTCTAGACCCCCCTATAGGAATCTGGTTCGAAAGGTGACAATCTCATGAATACAGAGAGCCAAACATTGCTGGTTTGAATATTTTAAGAAAGTAGATAGTGTTGCTTGAGTCCCTGTAGAGGCAATGGAATCTTTATTGGTTCTCATAGTAAATAAGGCTTTTGAATATGAAGTGTTCCTCAGTCTCCACCTCTTGAAGGGTGCAAACATGGTAGATATGGTCTTATCGGAGAACGTGATGATCAGTTTGAACTCATCATTGGTGAGAGCACACTGTCATTTGGCCAAGAGGAAATCTCAAGCCATGGGACCAATGGTGCTGGAGACAATAAGGGTGACGAATAATACCAACCACCACATGTAAGAAATGCTCGACGTAAAATGCAAGATTGGGGCTGGGCGGTTTAAGGGGGGAGATCTAGGTGGCTTGGATATATTGCTCGTAGATTTCCTCTTTGGCAACATTGGTGATGACGTCCTTTGAGGGAAGGATTCTGGTGGGAATCTAGAGAGTACATGAGAGGGGATAGGTTATCAATGGAGATGCCAATAGAAAGGCACAACCTAGTCTCAAAGTACCAACACCACTGATGTCTGTTGGGGACTAGTCAAGTATGGATATCTCTCATGACCCGAAGTTGAGGTTCCTACGGATCTGAGTTTGTGGATGTAGAAAGGAAGCTTGAAAACAGTCTCAAGGTGTAGCGATTGTGTGGAAAATTCAGCTTGGATGATGCGCTAAGGGTTTTTTTGCTTGTAATGGATCATGTGTTGTAACATGAGAGTCTAGACCCTCTCAATTTGAGCCTAGTCAACGACGCCCAGGTTAGGTCCTCAAACCTCTTAACCATATAAAATTGTAGGCTTGATGATTGCATCAAAAAGGTGTAACTTGGAGGGAATGTCTTGGAAGTGGATCTAGAAACGTTGATGCTCTTAAGACAAAAAAAGAGGAATACCTCTTGTAGAGGCATGAGTGAGAGATAGACTTCGTGCTAAAGGATGGCCAAATATGTGTAGGCCAATGTGATCTTCTATAAGTTACCCTTTTTAGAAATATTGGAATTTGGAGAGAGAGCGCTTAGAAATATTGAAAATCATGACCTTAGTTTTATTAAGGTTGACCACAAGTTGTTGAAGATCACAGAAGTGAGCAAGGGCATTAAGTTGTATCTATAAGCCTATGGCAGAGTGTGAGAGGACATCCTCGTCAAAAAGGATAGCCATAACCACCTCATGTAAAATACAATCATCATCTGAAAAGGGGATAGCCATGAACAATTGTGATGAGCTTCATCGATAATAGCTTGGAGTGTATAAATGTGGTCAATAGTCTAATAGTCCATCTTGAAGCCAACTTGCCCCCTAGCTCTAATATTATTCCTTTCCACGTATTTTGACATCTGTATGTTCAAAACCACGGCATAAAGTTTTACGAATGTATGCCCAATCATAATCGTCCTGAAGCTGCTAGGGGTATAGGGATCCCCAGATTCATGAATAGGGTGAATGATGTTCAAAACCACAATTGAGGAAAATCTGAACATACCACCTCTCATGGGTCTCAATGAAGAAGATGAAGATCCCGGAAACAATAACATCTTGGAAGGTACTTGGAGAAAATCAAATAGTGCCATTATAGTTCCAACAAGAAATGTAGATGCCATCACCACCCACCAAGACCAGAGTTCGTCGTCATGCTGATGGTCTAGGGTGTGTCCACCCAAGAGGGGGAGAATCACAAATGACAGTCATATAGGCTCTGATAACAGCACACTTGTTTTCTTTCCGGACAGCAACCCAGATACGAGATTTTCGAAGCTCTCCACTTGGAGTATTGTGAGATCTGCATCTACATATTCTGTGGGAGGGAAAAGAGATTCTTTTTTGCTTTGAGAGATTTTTAACGCTCTTCTGCCGTTTGGAATTGGATAACACGGGTGCTGTCCAGAAATGTCTGAGCTTTGTTAACGGAGATTTGTTTCAAGTCCAAAGATTCACTCAAGACCGTGTGATCAGCCTGCAAGGGATCAGCTGGTTTAAGGAGGCCACAAACACAAAGCTTGCTATATATATTTTAAGGCTTTCACCATTAACAAATTATCTCCTTGACTCCATTGCTTTTCTGTGAGGCCACACTCAGACAAAGCTACATAAATGCAATCATGCCCAACCAAGGTGGAGAGATCACTCCCAGCAAATGTAGAAAAAACATGCTTGGTAAAGCTGCCCCTAGCCTCACTAAAACACTTTTTTCTCTTTTTGAGGATTTATTTTGCTATTTTTTCAGTATTTAAGAAGCATCAAAACAATCAAAATGCCTCTGTACAGAAATCAAAACTGATTTCAAGCAAAGTCTCAGGAAATATATGGAACTCCTTGCGGAGAAAGCACTTATCCGATTTTATGCCACATCCTTATCTGGTAGATTGCAAGAGCCTGATGCCACACCAAGAACCTTGCCATGTATGCAGAGTTGCGATGCTTTTGATTACCACGCCTCTTACCAAAGCTCAGACTCGGGCCTTCTTTTTCCACAATGCTTTGGAAAAATGGTCGCACTCAGGCAATCATGTCATTCTAGTGCAAAATGATATTCCTCAGGCATTGAGAAACACATGTTTCATTTCCAGTCAAGAAAAATGCAACACTTTAGGCAAATGAATAATCATGCAACAATAAGTCATCATATGCAAATGAATACACAGAACTACACTTTCTCCTATATGCTGATGCTTCTCTTTTGCCTACACTCTTCCTCTTACCTACAGGCTTACCAAGAATACTTCCTCCAGGCAAATTACAGGCTTGCTTCAGGCTCTTCAATACTGGAGCTCTGATACCATATTATTTATCTATGCAAGCTGGTATTATAACATGAAAACATCACTGAATATATAGCAATAGGAAACCGCTACAATCTAGGAAGCTTTATCTTCTCTCTTATCCTACATACAACAATGTAGTAAGCTAACTAGCCTAGAATATTATATCCTGTAATGTCCCCAATGGACATAATTTACTCCCAGTTGGATTCTTAGCAAATCCCAAACCCCAAATGCAAGTTATAAAAGATATAACATTAAATTTTTGATGCAGATCTGAATTTATAATGAAATGCGACTAGGGAAGATCTGAAATCTCATGAAAATCAGTAAGAAACCAAACCCTTTTCACTCCAAACTAAAATGCATATTTTTTTGGTCCTAATCAGATCTGAAACACAACTTATAATTAGACTCAATAAACCCTAGAGTGATGTGTAATGACCCAACTCACTAAACCCAATATCAAGGGTTTCGACTGGCTGTTAAATACTTAAAATAAATTGCACAAAAATGGATGGACAGCAGCAGCAATAAATAGACTTAGATCCATTTCAAATATCACCACACAAATAGCAGTCTGGAAATTATTTAAAACCCATGTCCGCAACATAACTTCAAAAATTCATATCTTTTGCTAGAGAAGTCCAAATGCGCTGAAACTTTGGATCTTGGGCCACAAAAATATGAAGAATAATATTCTAAAATTAGTTTTCGCACAACAAACACGAA
Source organism: Taxus chinensis (assembly GCA_019776745.2). Lineage (NCBI taxonomy): Eukaryota > Viridiplantae > Streptophyta > Pinopsida > Cupressales > Taxaceae > Taxus > Taxus chinensis. Next base: position 270,185,939 of record CM034146.1, on the reverse strand, counting down.
ACCCTAATTTTTCCCTAAAAAGTAGGTCGCCCAGTACATTTAGGGCATCAAATCAACTCCAAAAATCATGAAATTAATTTATTTTGATTCCCAAAATTCAGTACAATATATGCAGCAATAATATTTCAGACCTGGAATGTCTTCTTTGCAACACTGCAAACCAGCCAAAAGATGGATCGCTCCAACTTGATACAATGAACATAACAACTGCTACAATTTTATTCTTCAAACCCTTACTACAAATTACTGCTGATACAATAGCTGAGATAACAAAGATCTGTGAAAGCCCAATGGAAACCCTTGTGTAGGGAATCCTGCAAACTAGAGGAAGGATTTCCGTCTTTCAAATAGGGCTCTTGGAGGGTTTTCGTCCACAAGAGGGAATCTACTAAAGGTTTTCGTCCTTAGAATATTGAAGATGCAAAAGCTACAATGCTTAAGACACAAATCAAAAATTATCAGAGTGATATATCAAATGATCCTCTCCTAAGCAAGTCTACTTCTCCTTTTAAAGAGAAGAATGAGACTCAACTAACAACCTTCAAGGCCATCCAATCAACTTGCAATGATTCTTTCAATGCATTCATTCTACCCTCCATTTCTCTTAGGGAGAATACAAAAGGCATTTCCCAATAATTATTTTCCCTTCTCCCAATGTCTGGTCACATTTTTCCCTAGAGGGAAATACAAAATAGTCCCATGAGCTTTTATCCTTTCTAAGTTCCCATTTTTTATTCCCCCCAAGGCAAGTCACCATTTTCCCTAGAAAAATACAAATTAAACTAAGTGTTTTATCTTGTATTATGCACTTTTCTAGGTTCTATTTTAATGTTAAGTTTATTAATTTATTATATGTGCTATTTATAATATTTTCTTTATTTTTTCAAGCACAATATAATAAAATTAATAAAACTTAAGTCACTCTTATATTTTTGCTTTAGCAGTCAGGTTGACAAAATAGGCCAAAGGTCTTCAATTGGGAAGGGGATATTACATATCGGAACTATGTTTTGGACTCCATGTGCAACAATTGTCTTGATTTGACCTTGAAGGACATAGGCAAAAGTCTGTGGGTGAGAGAGGTTTCGCAAATGGCCCACACAATCACGAAGTTCATATACAATCACACAAGGGTGTCCAGACTCCATAGACAGCAATGAATAGAATCTCCGACATTTTCCTTTAGTTTTACCTGCTCAATCTATGTACCAATTGAAGCATATACTGTTGTTAATACTAATGTATTAACAAGTGTTGTTATGTTCTTAGTACTCCAAACAAACATTGAGCTCAACATGTTACAACTAACAAAACCGTAAGAAAATTTTGTCATACCTGCACACACTTTTGTGACATCCCTACCTTGAAGGTCTATTATTGGGTACTTAGCAAAGCCATGTAGATCCTGAAATAATGGGAAATGAATGCATTTACACCAAGCAACTAGTCTTGATATCCAATACAATAAACTGGGGAGAAATGAATTGCTAATCTTCATAAACTACAATAAATAATTATACGTGGTGAAAAAAGCGTAGCCATACCATGTGGAATATCTCTCAAACTTATTTGTAACAAAATGTTAATTATTCAATGGCTGATTTTCCATATAATTTACTTCAACATTACCATCTGCAGAATAATCCATAAGGTGTGCTAGATATAAATGAAAAACTGTGATCAATTCTAGGGGGGAAAAGAATCAAAACCCCGCACCATTGTCACAATAGCATCCAACTCATGAAGTTGAAACCAAGACAAGAAATCTCTTGCAAATCTATATAGCCAAATCTTGAGGCTATGGCACTAATCTATATGTGTGTTTATTGGTTATTGGTTTAAGTTAGGTTCTTATTGGCACATATTTCTTTGTGTCGTTGACCCTTAATGCTTTTGTCGTTGACCCTCCTTGCTTTCCACTCTTGTAAATCTCATTTTTCTGTTTTTTGTCTCATGTGACCCTGGTTTTGTCCCTTTCCCCTAGTTTTCTCTCTCCTCCTTTGTTTTTGGATTTTTGGAGCCTTGACCATTTTCAGCAAACAATGACATTTTCGGAAAACAATGCCCATTTTTGCACCATGCGAAAATGGTCACTTCCTACTAAAAATGGCCCCTTCGATCTTTTGGGCTCTGTTGCCCCCTGACCCTATTTTGTCAAGTTTTTGTGCCTCTTTCACTCTACTTTCCCATTTATTGTGTGTCAGCTTGTATGCCAATATTGCCCTAATTTAAATTCGAGAAGTCTATAAAATACATAGGTGCAAATTGCAATAGTGCATTTAGGATACAGAAGAGAAGACACAAAACGAGGCATTTGCACATTGAGTTATTTTCTTCACTGGAGTGATATTGAAGAGCAAAATCAGGAGCTATAGTCTGATATTCTTTCCTTGCCTTCAAAAGCCTGTGTTCAAGCATTGAAGAGCAAAATCTATCATTCTGAAGCATGTATAAAAGCCTGGTTCAAGCAGTTGTATTCATTCTAGATGATACTAGTTGTTGTGTGCATGTAAAAATAAGGGTTGGGACACAGGACTGTTTGCTCACCCTGCACATGTTCATTGTGATTACTGTTCAAAAACAAAGGGCCTGATAATAGTTTGGAGGGATAACACAGGCCTCCCTTAACATCCCCTGTCTTTTGTGAGTTTTGCAATGAGCTGAGCACGGATTAGAGTTTTCATGAAGGACGTTTATTTCCCGTTGATTTGCAAGTGACCCAGACCATTTGAGACACTCTTTTGCACATTAGGGCACATCCACTACAATTGTCAAGTCATATTTCACTTTTCCATATAGAGAGCCATATTTGGCCAGAGGGCAACCATTTGTATACAGCGCGGAAATGGTAAACTTCTGATGGATATGGTCACAGGCAGTTTCACAGTCTGATTTTTGATCCAGGAGTCATTCCTATTGATGTCTGGACTTGTTTTCTCAGTCTGCTTCTGATAGTCGCTCACAGAATTACCAAATATCGGGTGTTATCCTACAAACCCTAAATTCCCCTAGCACTTTACTGTTTTATCCTTTCGCATTGTTCCAGCTACCTCTGATTTTTTATGTTCTAGTTTATCCTTTCTTTATTCTATATGATATTAGGTCTGACTTATTGAGTTATTTCTGGATTACTTAATTGCATAGTTTAGGTGTGGTTAGTTTACTGTAATTCTTAGCTAAAACCACTTTACACACCTACTTCTCCTTTTATACAACCTTAAGGTGGAAAAAGTTATCTTCTTCCCTGCTATCCAAACTCTTCAAAAATTTCCAAGTAAGAAGCGTGAAGGAGAATGAATGAAGAAAAAAATTCCAAAATTAGCATGAGACAGGAACATAAAAGATGGAAGTAGGTGGTGCACCTAGTAATTAAGACAGGTTACCTTCTATCACACCGTATATCGAGAAAGTTAGTAGAAAAGTTAATAATCTCTGATAACTAGGAATACTCGTTAAGAAGAATGGGTGTTTTTTGCAACCACAATACTTGGCTAACTTTTGGCAGAATTCACTTCGATGAAATTATTCAGGTTACTCAATTCAGGAGTTTATACCCCATGCTCACAGCTCAGTTTTCCACCGAGAAAGTTACATGTGTCCATCAATTCCTCTAAGTTACCAAAATCATATCTAAAAGCCAATGTCCCTTTTAGACATTGAGCAATTCGATCATTATTAGTATTTTTTTCAATGGAACTTTTTATCCTTAGAATAATCTTGCTTTTAGAAGGTTAAATGACTCCAACATTACAAAGTGTTGAATTTATAATTCAAGTGATCCTCACATTGGCACAATTTAAGCAAAATGGAGATGTTGCACATCTAGCCTTCCATTGTGCAATCATTGGGTATGGTTTTTGGAATCTCTCTGTTTACATTATTGCACATTTGTCCCATACTTTAAGTTTATATACAAATGCAAGTCGCATATTCCTTGGGGAAATACATCATGTCACTTCACATGCAATTTTTATTCAAAAAGTAGGATCGCCAATTATACTTGATGGTAAACAATATATATATATATGCTATATCCTATTGGATTAGTTTTGGAAGCACTCTGTCAGGTTATTAAGCTCCCTGTTATTAGGAGTATTTTTAAGCAGCCGTGGCTTTGCAGATTGCACCTTTTACAACCAAAGGTGGAACGGGTTGTTCTTGGCCTTATATTCTTCCCTCTCAACACAACAATTATCATCATTGGGAAGGGGATATTGCATTTCTCCTTCCCCATTTCACTATTGTTATGTAATAGACATATATTTGCAATATAAATAACATTGAATTTACTCATGAAGCTCTGCATCTGACAAAAGATAAACATTTTGAAGATCATTTCAACTATTCGAGGTATCACATATCAAAGACTGTGAAAAGTATGTGACAAATGCAAGAATTTAGGGATTGAATGGTCTTCATCCCAACAAAGATTCCCTGCCCAGAAGAATGCTTAAGTGCAAGTATTGAAAGGAATGTCCATATTTTACAAGCTTCCAGTATAACCAACTAGCAATATATAGTGTTCTTTTCGAATTAGTTGAAATAAAATGGGAAATTGGAACGGTTCTTAGGTCAGGTAGAAAAGTAAGAAGAACATATGATAACTCCTATTGATAGGCCTGAGGCCTTAATGAGTCCTATTATCTATTATTGACAGCCGATTGAAGTAAAGAGAAAAAAATAATTTGCACAATTTAATATGAATGTCTAATAAGCAACCATTAGTAGGTCTATGAGACTCGAAATTATTTTTATACCCCTTTATAAACCTAGAAAAGTATTTAGGGTCCAAAGGAACCCTAGGATCTGAATAAACAGCTCAACATCTAAACAATGTAAACATAAGTAGAGGGGATAATACCCAAAGCAGGTGAACGTAAATAGAGATTCTGACATGAGCAGCAACAGCCAAAAAATAATGGTGGGGCTAAGTAGCTTGTAATATATAGATTGTTATATCCAGTTTTCACTGTATTAAGTGCCTTGCCCGTGATTAAGGTACCTTGATTGAGATACTCGAAAGCCTTAAGCTAATGATCATCAATAAGCATATTATCTCTGGAGCGAATTATACAGGTAATGTCTCCCTATTAATAAAGGATTATCTGAGCTTGGTCAGATTCCATCTCAAATTTTATATTTGCTACATATCATTTCTATAACGTTTCATGTTCAATTGGGGCATTCTCGTCAAACATGTCAAAAATCAACACAAAAGTGTATTCCAAATTGCATGTAAATGAAAGATTCCAGGTCCCCAAAAATAGCCCTACTGCCTCTGGAGACACTCCACACATTCACAACCCATAGGCAAAATACTTTTGTCGGCATAGAGGTAACAAGGTTTGCAACCCACTTCCTAGCGCTGCAGACTCTTTATATGGGCAAGTCGACTTCCTTAGAAGCATTCCAGATTTTTATTATCAGATTTTTGCATTGTTAATCCAGCTCTTGCTTTTATCATACGATAGTGATTCCAAGGACGAAAACCCCAAGGGATTGAGAGGGGATTTCACTCAGAAATTTCCAGCGTTGTTAATCAAATTTCCGGGTTCATTTCAACAGTGTTTGTGAAGAGTTTTGAAGGTATTTTCAGTGGTTTTTGATCAGCAGTTGGGTCGATTTATTGTGGGCAGTTTTGGCAGCAATTTCAAAGGTATTTTCCTCAAAAATATTTGTCAAGTATTCTCCATAATATAGTGTAAACCAAATTGCTGTATTTTCATCATTTTCTGAAGTATATTTTGAGGGTTTCCAGGCAGAATATTAGCAGACTTCATATCTGATTTTCTGGGTTGTTTTGGCTGCAATAAATTTAGTTTCTTGCATGGTTCAGTCTCTAAATATTTGGGTAATCATTTGAAATCAAAAATATTACTTTTGGGTGTCATTTGCATTAAGATTTATCTTAAACCCTAGTCTTTTTTCAGATCTGCATTAGGGTAATTGCCATAACATCCGTAAATTTGTATTTGTTGTTTTTATTTGATTTAAAATTCACTGGAGTGATAAGGGAGACCCATTGGGGATCTTTCAATGGTATCAGAGCAACGATCTTACCTACCTGGAAAGTGTGTCCCCATTAGGATGTAGCACTAGATAACTAATGCTAGCCACACAGGTATCATATAAGGAGGGCATAGTTCGCATTCTAGCAAACTTTGGATACTTATGAGATTTGTGAGACACAACATCGTATGTTCTAAGTTAGAGGGACTCACAAACTCCATGGCAAGAGCGAGTTGACCCAGATCTTCTCTATACAGGTATGATCGACTCACCATTTAGAAATCATACAGACTTCATAAGATAGGGGTTGTAATGAGCAATGACTTTTAATAGGACAAGAAGGTTGTCATCACACTTAGGAGTCTACTTGAATTTCTTCATCCTTTTGCCAGAAGCCAAGGAATGGGATTCAACAGGGCACCTATAGAAATTCTTAGACGAACCAGACGGTAGTACCCTCCACGTGATAGGAGTCCCATACAGACGAGAGGAGATTCTACGACGGACGACAGATAGGCCCATGCAGCGTAGACTTCTTGCCTAGAGGGAGGACCCACCATTAGATTGAGGACCCACTGGTCGGAAGAAGCAGTCTTTCCCGGATACTATCATGGCAGCTCAGTGATGAGTGGAGGAGCATTGCCACAGCATGTGAGGGAATGCATTTCCCCTCCACACAGTATTGTGCTCAGAGGAGAGACAGCATGAGGGATGGACAAGCGATAGGAGACCTAGAGCACAGCATAACAGAGATTTGTAGCAGGTTACCAATAAGGTAACCCTCTACACTTTTGATGGTAGTGGAAAGATCAGTGCCAGGGCTTGGATTCACAAGCTGGACACCTACCTTACCCTCAAGCCCATGTAGGGAGTAGGAGGCCATACAGTTCGCTACATCTGCACCTTGAGGGGGTAGCTTATGATTGGTGGCACCATGGGTTCAGTTACGTAGGGTCATGAGCTTCTACAGTCATCTAAGGAGTTTCAGTGATAGATTGATTGCAAGATTTGATCGCAAGGATGTGGAACTTATATTACAGGGATTTAGCACAGCTACAGACAGAGTGTGCTCGTTGATTCTTACATCAACGAATTTCAGCGGATAACCGTTATGGTTCCAGAGATGCCTGAGAAGAGGTGTGGTGATGTTATTTCATAGAGGGCCTCCATGACAGGATGAGAGGATTGGTCAAGGCTCTTAAGCCTAGGACATTGCATGATGCCATTCAGACGAACTTTGGACTTGGACACATCCCCCACTTCCTATCAGCCCACTTCTTATCATCCCAATAAGAAGCCCTTCCCACGAGCTCCAGGCCATTTCAGCGCTGTACCGCTAATCAGCAAAAGAGTGTTCACCACCTCCTAAGGATGGATCAGGAGACTCAGTAACGAGTTAAGGAGGAGGAAGCTTTGCTTTCATTGCAAAGACCATTAGGAGCCTGGACATCAACTGCCTTGGTAAAGGCAAGGTGCATCTCATTGAGGTGATTTCAGATGTGAGAGGCATGAGTCACTCAACAGAGTACAGATGTAGAGGATGAGGGCGGTGACCATGATGCACAAGGGGAGCAGCCCCAAATAGAGCTTGGCGAGGGCAGAGGCATCAGGATTCATCCGATGGTACTATTGCCACACTTTCAGGCGTCCCTAGGTACCATCCCTTTTGGCTTAAAGGGAGTGCGTAAGGGACAATCGAGATTGTTTGTTTGGTTGACAATGGAGCTACGCACAACTTCATTGATGAGGGGTTTGGCGGCGAAGCGAGGTTACTGCAGATTGAGGAATTTGATGGGTTTAGTATACGGGTGGCAGATGGATTTGCTATCAGTTGCACTAAGACGGATTCCACAGACTTAGTTTTCAGATGGGGGTCTATACATTGACAGATGACTTCTACATAGTTATTGGACTTGGTGAGATAGATACAGTATTGGGTATTCAGTGGTTACAGTCCCTTAGGCAGATATGTGCAGGATTTCCGACAGGATGGAGTTGGAGTTTATGGTGGATGGAAGAAGAAGATTGTGCTTTGGGCTCTTTCTGACGGTGGGCCTAGAGTTGTTTCAGCACATCAGGATGGAGTCTATCATGTGAGACATGGAGAGGTTGCATGGGCAGCCCAGTGTTTCATTTCATCCAAATCTTCTTCAGACGATGAGCAGCAGTGGTATCATATTGACATCCAGTCCATACTGGATAAGCGTGGTTCAGGTGTTTGGTGACATTCCTCCAGGTAGACCACCAGATAGAGGGTTTGAGCATGTTATAGAGCTTGAGGAGGTTGCTAAGCCCGTGATGACTACGCCTTATTGCCATCCTAAGACATACAAGTATGAGATAGAGAAGGACCATTAGAGAGCTTCTTAGAGATGGGACACATCCGTCCTAGCTCTAGTCCCATTTGCTTCTTCAGTTGTGTTGGTAAGGAAGGATGGGACCATGAGGATGTGCATTGACTATTGTGCACTCGAACAAAAAAACCATCAAAAACAGGTATCCCATTCCCTCGCATTGATGAGCTTGTTAGATGAGCTGCATGGATCTATCTACTTCTTCGAAGATTGATCTTTGATTAGGCTACCACCAGATTAGAGTTCGAGGATGAGGATATCCACAAGACAGCCTTCAGATGTCACTATGGGCACTATGAGTTCTTGGTGATGCCATTCGGACTCACTAATGCACCTACTACATTTCTAGTCATGTATGAACCATCTCTTCAACAGGCAGTTGAGGCAGTTTGTGTTGGTGTTTCTTTGATGATATTCTGATTTATAGCAGGACATGGGATGATCATTTGAGGCATCTGGATGAGGTGCTTAGCATAATGGAGACTCAGTCTTTGTTTGCTAAGATGTCCAAGTGTGAGTTTGGACTTACATGAGATATTGTATCTTGGGCATGTCATTGGGGCCAATGGGATTAAGGTCCATCAGGAGAAGATACAGACGATGCAGGATTGGCCACCACCCAGGAATATCTCAGACTTGTGAGGATTCTTAGGGTTATGTGGATATTACCAGGAGGTTCGTGAGAGGGTTATTCTCAGATATGGTAGCTCCATTGACAGATCTTACACGGAAGGGTGCATTTAAATGGTCAGATGAGGCACAGGTGGTATCTGAGAGGCTCAAGGTAATTATGAGTACCTGTCTAGTCCTTGGCTCTTACAGATTTCTCTACGGCCGTTCATTTTAGAGTGTGATGCTTCGGGATTTGGGATTGGTGCAGTTCTTGATGCAGGACTGCCATCCTATTACCTTCGAGAGTCGGAAGTTGAGAGATAATGAGAGACCGTATTCCACCTATGATAAGGAGATGCTTGCCATTATGCATGCATTGGCAAAGTTTAGACAGTATTTGGTGGGTGGAATGTTTGTAGTGCAAGAACCGACCACAACAGTTTGAAATATTTCTTGGAACAAAAAGAACTCAATGAGAGGCAACAAAAATGGGTCAACAGGATCCAAGCATATGATTTTGACATTGAGTATGTTAAGGGGACGAAGAATGTAGTGGCTGATGCACTTTCCAGGAAACCCCATCTCGCTGCCCTATGTTCTTTGAGCGAGATTTCAGCAGATTGGAAATCTCAACTGGTCAGTCGAATATTCCAAAAACACCTTGGGCATGTGACATTATGGATGGAAAAATTCAGGATGATCGGTACCAAGGTAATGACTGATTTGATTTATGTATAAGGGCAGAATTTACCTAGCTACCTGAATCTGAAGCTTAAGGGAGAGAGATCTATGCATGCTTTCCATGATGCACCACTTAGCAGGACATCCAGGGTATTTTAAAACATACAGGCAGATTAGAGAGATATTCTCCTGGAAGGGTCTCAAGGATGAATGTCCTGCAGCCATGTCCGTGAGTGTATGACTTGTCAGCAGAAACAAGTTAGAACATACTTTCCCAGCAGGTTTGCTACAGCCATTGCCAATTCTGGAGCAGAAGGTGGGAGAGTATTTCGATGGATTTCATTATAGGTCTTCCCGTGGTGCAAGGGAATGATCATATTTACGCAGGTAGTTGATCAGGTTGACAAAATATGCACACTTCTTTGCGCATGTCCCTACCAGCTTTAAGGCACCTGCAGTGTGGCTGATTTGTTCTTCCGTCAGATATTTAGGTTGCATGGACTCTCCGAAGAACATAGTTAGTGACCGGGATAGCAGGTTTATGAGCATATTTTGGCAGGAGCTCTTTCCGTTTGGTTTAGGCACTGAGCTGACTCCAAGCACCAGTTATCACCCTCAGACAGATGGACAGACAGAGATTGTGAACAAATGGATAGAGGGTTATCTGCGCAACTACGTTGCAGGACAACATAAGTCATTGGTTAAGCAACTTGTATTTATGTGAGTATTGCTATAACACCACTTACCATATGTCTATTGGTATGACTCCATTCCGAGCACTTGTATGGGTATGATGCGAGATCCGTTGTTGATATGGCATTTGGGGATAGTAGAGCTTCCAAGGCTCAGGAGAGTGCTTACAGGACATTCTAGGATATCCTTAAAACCCTTAAGGATAATATGCAACATGCCCAAAATCAGCAGAAAATGTATGCAGACAGGCACAAGACTGGAGAGATCATTTGACGATAGGGCGATATGGTCTTTTCTACGACTTCAGCCTTACAGGCAAAGTACTCTCAAGAAGAGTGGAGCCTGAAAAGCTCAAACCGCGATTTTATGGGCCATACAAGGTAGTTGAGGAGAGTTGGATGAAGTGGCATATGAGCTGGAGTTGCCTTCTGAGAGTAAGATACATAATGTTTTTCATGTGTCTTGCTTGAAAGAAGGCTTTGGGGGCAAAACATGCGATTTCCTCTAGTAGATTTGCCACCCCTAGATGGGAGGAAGGGAAGATTAGACCTAGTGCCAGAGGAGATCTTGGATTAGCCGAGAGAGGAGACTGAGGAATAGGGTCATTCGGGAGTATCCTGGTGAGGTGGAAAGAATTACCTTTGGAGGATGCTAGTTGGGAAGGCGAAATCTATTCTTACAGCATCCTAGCATTACTACAGTTGCTTGTGGGACAAGCAACTCTCGGGGAAGGGAGGACTGTAATGACCCCTCTTTCCGAATGAGCTTGGATCGAAGACCTTTGGCCCTTTTTGTCTACTCGATGGCCAAAGGAGGTTTCTAGGGTGACTAAGTTTTTATTATTTTATTATATTGCGCTAATGTTTTTAAAATAACATTATAAGTTGCACATATAATAAATAATAAAGCTTATTAATAAATTAAAAATGTCAATATCAAAATACAATTAAAATTAATTGTATTAGAGGAGGAAAAGTGCGACTTACCTATGGGAGTCATAAATAGGGAAATTTGTCATTGAGCCCATAGGGAAAAATGCGACCAGCATAGGGAAAAGAAAGAATGTGATTGGCTGGTTTAGAGGTGGTGGTTGAGCTGTTTTTCCTTTATATGGGCAAGTCAACTTGCTTAGAGGTATCCAGATTTTTATTATTAGATTTTGCATTGTTAATAGCTCTTGCTTTTATCAGAAATTCCAAGGACGAAAACCCTTGTGAATTAAACCTCTTGTGGACGAAAACCACAAGGGTTTGAGAGAGGATTTCACTCAAAAATTTCCAGTGTTCTTATTCAGATTTCCAGGTTTATTTCAGTAGTGTTTGTGAAGGTGTTTTTCAGTGATTTATGACAGCAGTTGGGTCAAATTATTATGGATGGTTTTGGCAACATTTCAAGAGGTATTCCTTTCAAAAATATTTGTCATATATTCTCCATATTATTATAAACCAGATCACTGTAATTTTACATTTATCTGAAGTTTTATTTTGAGGGTTTCAGGTAGATTAATAATCAGATTTCAGATCTGATTTCTGGGTTGTTTTGGCTGCAATAAATTCTGATTTTTGTATGATTTGATGTCTAAAAAATACCAAGTAATTATTTGGGATTGACAGTATAATTTTTGAGTGTTATTTGCATTGAGATCCAACTCAAACCCTAGTCGCATTTTCTTAATTAAATTCAGATCTGCATTAGGGTAATTGCCATAACATCCATAAATCTGTAGTTGCTGTTTTTATTTGGTTTAAAATTCATCGGAGTGTCGAGGAGACCCATTGGGGATCTTTCATATATGTTAAAGAGGCAAACAATGGAAAGGAAATTGACATGCTTAGTTATGCTGGAAGTTCTTATACAAATGCTTAACCCATTTGGTTTTCCATCATAAATGCATGTATATGTTCTATGTTCAAAAATTCCATTTTCAATTTTAAGACTTGAAAGCATAACTAGTCACAATAGATAGGGTAAAAGGGTCCTAGGCTATGTTTTTAACTAAAACACACATCTAAAGCAAATACAGGAAGAGAGGAATACCCTCATAGTTAAAACCCTCAACCCATAAAATCGAAGTACATGTTCTTTTTATTCTCATTGTTATAAGTTTGTGTTAAGAGGCACACAATAGCAATGGAACTGACATGTTTAGTAATGCTGGAAGTTCTTATATGAATGCTTGGCCCATTTGATTTTTCCATTATAAATGCATGTATATATTATGTGTTTGAAAATTCCATTTTCAATTTTAGGGTAGGCATAATTAAAGTGCTATTTTGACATTGTTTTAACTTGTTTTTCTTCAGGTATTAATGATTGATAACAAGGACATAAAAACAACTCTGTTGAGCGATATTGATGAAAGCCAGCTGCCTGACATTTATGGAGGCAAATTGCCCTTAGTACCAGTTCAGGACGCTGTTGTACCAAATTGGCCTCCAAACTAATGGAAATCATATTTATAGGATTTATATATGTTTCATGTAATGCCAGAGATGCAAATAGTGGTTAGTATTCTATCCTGTAATAGGAAATTTCTGCTTGTACTTTAGATGCCAACTTTGGCTGGTTTTCAACCCCAATTGTTGTATCTATACCTGAACATTTTCTTCATATCACTTTTTGACATCTCAGGCGCAAAAATCTGAAACAATATCATCATTCCAAAATGATTTTCTGTGTAAGATGCCATTTTGAGAATGGATGGTCGTCAGCATGTGTATTACTTCATGATTCGGTATCTTCCAAGAATAGCTAAAAGCTCAAGAAAAGTTAAAAGTGAGGAACTATGTCTAATCATTAATTTGTGTCGGCTTCTTAACTTTTGTCAAGGAAATCATTTAGAACACGAGACAGGAATATTTAGATTGACTGTTTTGTGAAAAATAAGTTCCAATCCATCATGGAAATCCGAATAAGTTTATAGTTAAGAAGTATATCTGTGTGCTCCAGTGATTGTTCTTAATATAATCTGTGTGTGATATATAGTTATCCCCTTAGGCTTGTTATGTGTTTCATGTTCAGGACACTTACCAGATTCTTCCTAATATACTAAAACTTCCCTCTTGTTTGAGCTTCTACATACTTAACTGTAATTGTTCTTATGCGTGGATCCCTTGCAATGGCATTATACTTTTTAAAGGGTGTATGTTAACATTCTCTACGTAATGTTTTGTTGAATTTATGGAAATTTTTCAATTTTTGAATTCTTAGTTAAAACTATCTGGTTTGTGACACCAGATCTTGAGAGCATTAGATCATTCTAATATACAATGCAAAATCTTTCCAATGATATATAAAATGTGATTGATCGTTAAATTTTGTATGCACCTTATTTTCATTTACTGACACTCCTCTATTTCAGGGCTTGTGAGCACATTAATATTCACAAGTGTATTTTCATGCATATGCTTGGATTGGGATGCACTGGTTTGCAGTACTTTGTTGGAGATTTGTCATGCACCATCTTTCCTTCTACCACCATTATTCCTCCTATGTTGTCTTCCTGAAATCTTGAAATCTAGATAAGTCTGAAATCTGGTGGGATCCTCCAAAAACTAAAATCTTTGTCATAACTCAAGTCTGCACCCACTCTTAAACATCTTGGAAGTATATTTAATAATTTATACAATAAACTTAAAGTCTATATAAATGTAAACATAGACTTAAAAATTTATTTTATACGTATAATTTTAGGGAGAGGTCAGCCAACATGAGTAAGTCTAGGTTCTATACCCCTGTTTGAAGGACAAATCTTTGCCATTTCTAAAGTTAGGCAACAACACCAATTTTTGTTGGTTTGCACACAAAATTCCCACCGTATGAAGAAGAGGATTTAGGGTTGAAGGAACTTACAACAGGGAAAAAAAGGTAGCATAAAGGCCTTGAAGATACCAAAAGTAGGAGCTGCATCAACAATTTTTACCAAGTCTTTGGAGTTTGCAACTTTTGTACACAAGGATAGTCACCTATCCATCTTGACTTCGCCTACAACAATCTCTCATAAATTGCTACAAACCAAGAGGGAGATTAATGTCCCAACAAGTTATGTATATATTATTCTATTGCTACGCCGATAGGCATGTCTTCAACCGAAGAAAGGGTTTCCAACACTGTTGCACCTGAGAAGATCCATAACTAACATGAGCAGGCAGGCGTGCATTGATGGACGAACATATCAGAGCCTTCCACATAGCAGATATAAATCCTGCAGTTCTGCTACAAATTGTCTTTGGTTTGCCAGATCGCTGTGTATTGAATGGCTGTTTGATGTGGCGCCAGGCAGATTTAAGACAGATAATTGGAAAAAGGCCTTAATTGCGAACCCTGCTCCAACATTTTCCCTCTTGTGATGGCAATGGGGATGGTGTATTGAACAGTGCAGTCATTATATTGTGAAGGACGCTTTCCCTCTGGCCATGGTGATGGCATGTTGCAGAGACCGGTAATAATCGCTGGTGTTTGGGCCTAACCTTTTTGCAGCCTTGGCTTCAGTCGACGTATATGCAGAACATGGTTCCCTTGAAAAAATTTGAACAAGGTGGAGTGCAATTGGTAGCCTTTGCCATCACTCCTGACTTTAAATTTGTTCAAGTTATGATTAGAAAGTCTACAGTCTATGTTGTACACAATCTAGGAAAGAATCCTGCTGTGTAAATGATTCGCACTGTTTAGGGTTTGGTGAGAGAATATTTGAGGGGTGCAAAACCCTTCCAATTTCCTGCAGAGTGCAGAGTGCGGATACCATGTTTGAGTTATTTAAAGTGTGGGAGAAACACAGGAATATTGGGTGGTTACAACAGCATTTTCTGTAATCCAGTTCTGTGGTGGGTTTAATGCTGTTTGCTCCTTGCGGTTATGATAGGATTTTAAGGTTTTTCTTTGGGTGTTTACATAAGAAATGCTCAATGCTTTGTGTTGCAGGCTGGCTCCCATCCTTCAAGAAGTTGTTTTTTGTCTAGTTTTCCCTTAAAGCGCAATAGTCTTTTAAGCTGGATCATTGGAGATATGGGCCGGGCGACTGTGGCTTTTAATGTGTACAGCTTGCGAGGTTGGATGCAGGCAGTTGATACCACGCCCTGTGTACTGTTTGATTTCATAATAACCGGTTGTGTTATCTTTCATTCTGAGTTTGCGTCTGTAGGTGGGAGTGGCCCATATTAGAAGCAAGACACATCAGCCCATTCCAAATGCTGGTCTATATATATATATATAATATAGCGCTAGTTTCTTCCCCTTGCTTTACTGTTGCCTTTTCCATTCGAAACCTCTTTTGCTTGTTTCATCTTGTGTTGGAGAGAGCCTTGGGTTCCACCACCTGCTTGCTGACCTTCCATTTGGCTTATTGCCGAGATCCCTTGACTGGTAAAAAAAACATTTGTGGTCTTAATGTCATTCTTTTTTTTGATAAAAAAGATGTGCAATCAATTCGACTAACATAACATTCAATAACCATTTTTTGTTTATAACAAACCTGCAATCTGTGTGTGTAATGTCTATAATGAATGTTTTTAGTTTTTGGTTTGTTCAAGCTGGTTATTACCTCCTTTAACAGAACTATATTCTGCCCATAAAATCCTAGGCACTTTCTACATGGAAATATTGTGTTATCTTTGATTTGTTCAAATTGGTTGTTACCTCGTTGGATAGAACTAGGTTTTAATGTTTTTTTTGCTGTATATGCTACTGGGTATTTCCAAATGGGTGAGGTATTGAAATCATGGTTGAAATTGTGATGTACGAGTGAATCTTTCCCTTGCATGAAGGAAAATATTGGCTCAACATGTCAGCAGCGAAGGGAAGAAAAAAAATTGTTTTCCACTGATGTTTTCAAGATGATCATTATTTGTTATAAATTATAACTAATGTTGATGAGTTTTTGTTTAGAAAGCTGTGCACAAACTGTTTTTGTAGTCGAGATTTATACTGGGATCTACAAGTTTCATATGCAATCTGAAGATGTCCGCCTAAATACCCACTGATGTTTTATTTTTCATTTTGAGATATAAAACTACTGTTCATGAACAATGTGGGTATTTCTTATGGAGCGATTACCTGTGTTCCAGTGCTCAATGTTGAAGCAAGCTTTATGTGATTGGCAATTTTACTCCACTAACATGCTATGAAGGCTAGAATTGCTATTCCGGCTCTCTAAGTTTTATTAGTGGTGTTCTAAAGCTCAGTCTGCACCCCAAATATGTTTCATGTATATGTGCTAACGTTGCAAGCAATTAACTTTGCAGAATTTGATAATTATATCAATTGGGAAAAAGGACGTGATCTTGTTTTTCATGTTGGTAGTTGATTATTATAAATCATTTCTCGGGGTTTTTACCTTTTTGGGTTTTTGGGGTGGTATAATTACCTTATTATTAATCTTACCATGGGTGACAACAGGTAAGGTTTTCTTTTTTCATTGAGCATAAAAGGCTGCTGAGTGCCAGTGTAGCATGTGGGCGTAATTTTGACTTTGTTTTTCTTTTAGGCCCTCTGAAACTTGATCTTTGAACCTGAGTATTTCTGTATTTCTCCATTTTTTATGTAAAAACCTCATGCGATGTTGGCATTCAGCTGAGAAATGATGGTAGTAGTTGATAATATATTTCTAAAAGAATCATTTATATTTTTTCTTAAGGTTTTCTTTTTTCATTGAGCATAAAAGGCTGCTGAGTGCCAGTGTAGCATGTGGGCGTAATTTTGACTTTGTTTTTCTTTTAGGCCCTCTGAAACTTGATCTTTGAACCTGAGTATTTCTGTATTTCTCCATTTTTTATGTAAAAACCTCATGCGATGTTGGCATTCAGCTGAGAAATGATGGTAGTAGTTGATAATATATTTCTAAAAGAATCATTTATATTTTTTCTTAATTCATTTCAATGAAAATAGTATCCTGCGTAATATATGGCCTCAAAAATAATTCTGTTGTCCTTATAATATGCATTCTGTATGATTTTCCTTTTTTAAAAATTTGTAGGGAGCTTGGACCGCTACTATTCACATTGGAAACATTTTTTTGTTGGTACTTCGTGTTGAATGCTTTATCATAATGGAAGCTTTTTGTGTTGGTAACATCTTCAAATTTATTCATGTATGCTGATTGAACAGTTTTTACTCTGTTTTAAATTTTTTTATTCCCTGTTTCAGCAGAATGTCAGTTTTTTTGGACTTATTTTTATTAACCATAGAATTTGTGTTTTCCATATCTTAGTGATATATCCAAAATCATCATTTTGACCGCGGTTGAAATGTGGTAGCGTGTACTTCATTACTAGCCTTTTGGAATTCTGTGTGTTTTTAAAGATAAATCAAGTTGCGAATCATCTTCAAAAGTGAATTCTTTGCTATGTCACCCAGACAACTCAAAAAGTATCTATATTCTTTTTTGTGATTGTCCTGTTCGTATCTATTTCTATAACTTTTTCTCTAATTTGGTTTGTATATAATTAGTCTGCTATTATTTTTGATCCTAGTAAGTGTTACTTTTCTATTCATGGTGTATATTCTTAATTGTTTATAATGCTTCTTTTTATTGTTCAAGGATGATGTGATATGGCTTGCACAGTCGTGGCTTTACAAATGACAATGTATATTGAACTTAACATCTTGAACGTGTTGTCTCGGCTAAAGACGCTGGCCTTCTCATTATTTTATCGTCTACATCTTGTTCCAAAAATTGCCAATTTGTTATAATTGTGTTTGAATTTTCCCTGAATGTGTAACTTGACAACTCCAATGCATGCATATTTGCTCCTTTAACGGTACTAGCTCCTATGCTATCATTGAGACCTAAGAATTTATCATAGGGCTGACCTGAATATTTATATTGTGGAGTCTACTATATATTTACTTAGTTACAGCAGCTTCATAGTTTTTCTTACCGGGAATTATGTGTTGAAATCCTCGATGATTTTGGTGACTTCCAACTTATAGTCCACTTGTTTGCAATATCAGGCTGATCTTCCAAAGGAAGGTTTCCAGTCTCCCTAAACAAAACATGCGCAAAATCTGTACACCAATTAATATCTCTGTTCAGAGTTGTCCTTTAAAGAAGAAAAAATTGACATCTTATATGCCGTCAATTTAAATTGAATCAATCTTGATACAATCGACTTACCTCTTGCAAATCGCATTATCAATTGCAGAGTAACTGGTCTTCCAATTGTGCACAGTAGTATAAAAGCAAAACAAAGGTATCTTTCATTTATTTGCTGCCAGGTAGTGGCACGGCCATACACTCATACTTGATAGCAAGCTCTTAATTTCAAGGTTTCTTAAGTTTAGTTTTGGGGATTTTTTGTTGTTCAGACTGATATGTTCTAATGGTTTTTAAATTGATATTCAATATATTTTTTATTTCTTTTATGGGAGGATATTTTGTTTGCCACTTTGAATTATGTGCAATGTATTCAGTCGCCTATGTAGCTTTAGGCATACAATAAAAGTATCAAAGCGAGAACATGTTTAATTGTGTAAAGGTAGCATACACATTTGACTTCCATTTTCAAATTTATGAATCACCCTTTCACACATTACTTTCTAACTGATACTCTCGAGATATCTATATGTTAAACTATTAGATCCAGAGAGCTTCAGTACACAGGCTTTTCTCTATTTTCTTTGAAGTAAATATCCTCTTATTGTTGTTGAGAAGACACTTTCTGAGGAACAATTTGGAAGAATTTTGTTTTAGAAAAAATATTACTGTTTCAAATCCTTTTCTTTTGTTTGGTTTCAAATTGTAGACGAACAAATTAAGCCGTCTTACTATGAAGCTTCCCCAATGTAAGCACATTTGAATATGTCCATAGATCCACTTTTGTGGGATGTATATGTTTCATGTGCTATTAGCTCTTTTGAATTTAGAGTTACTTTTCAATAAATAGAAAAACATATCCATAGATCCGCTTATGTGGGATATATATGTTTCATGTGCTATTAACTCTTTTGAATTTAGAGTTACTTTTCAATAAAGAAAAAAATATCCCCACCAAACAAACTCATGTTTGAAAGTACATGAATTCATTTTAGTGGAATAAATATTTTATTTGTCTTGAATTTAAAGTTATCATGGCACTCTAAATTGGATTGAACCTCGTTGTGCCTGTGACACACATTGGAGCAAGAAATGGTGTAGATTGCTTTGGTTGTCGATGAACAACTTTCCCGCAGCCTTCCATGTGATGTGGTGAGTTGCCACTTGCAAGGTCTGAAACTTTGGCAGGCTTTATCGTGACACAAACACATTGTTTTCTGCTGCCTCAAATGTACCAATCGCTAATCCGTCAAGACACCATGCATTTTGCTCAAAACAACTGCTTGACCTGCCGTTGTCCACATTGCAAACCCGTGGACATTTAGTTTTTAATCTTTTTCATCTCATATTCCTAACATGTGGAAATTGTTTCCCATTTGATGCTATGTTGATATGTCATGAACCGCTTCATTATTAAATTTCTAAAATATGCCAATATTGTGTTGTGCAAGTCAAACATCATCTCTCATCCCTAAAATATTGCAATGAATGGACTCACTATAGTGTATTATTGTTGACGTTGAATTACACACCCAAAACCCTTAGAAGAAAATACATTTTTTTTTTCTTGTTTTGGGTATTCATTTTCAATTAAGAAAATGATGATTTATGATGTCCTAAGATTACTCAACCAAGGATTTCATGCCAAACAAATATGTTCCGCTCCGATGTACTATGATGGAAAAGGTAAGTCTAATTATTCATCATAACTAACAATCACACTTGGGCGGTGCACTAGAGTCATCAATAGGGAGGTGTTGAAGAAGTTAAAGTTGAAGGATTGAAGGTGAAACATTGGATGTGAAAGAGTCGTGAAAGAGGGGATTGAAGGAGGAAAATTTTCAAGTTGGGGAATATATTTGAGGTGATATTCTAGGCGATATTCTTTTTTCTTATAGCAAGTCACATATGGACCACATGTCACTTTTTCTTATCATTGCGACATTATTATTTAATGCATTGTTTGTTGAACATTAAATCTATTTTAATAGCTGCCAACTCGAAAAACCCTACTTTTTACTAGATTTGCTACTTTTATGGATTTTTGCAATCACATTGTTGTGTTTTAATAATGTTAAGCATGGAAGGTGAAAAAAGAAAAAATAAACATAAGGGAAAACGATATATACTCCATGTAGGAGCAACGATTCAAGGGCTTGGACTTAAACAACTCCAACAACAAAGTTGATTGATTTTGTTGATGCTATGTCGACTCTTAATGTAGAGGATAAGATGGACAACGAGGATGACCTGGAGGGCATGGCGGGCAAGAGTAGAAGTGTGTTGGACTCGAACATAGGGAAGCTTCCTTTTTGCAAGTGACGATGAATGAGGCTCTGCAAAGTCTCTGAGATTCGGGAGAATGTGAATGGAAGGGTCAATAGATTCCATGCATTCAAATTTGTTGGTTCATCGACATATTATAATCTTTAAACCAATTAACCAAATTATAATCTTCAAACCAATCAATTAAATTATAAATTTCAAACTAGAATGTTTCCTATTTATAACCCTGGATAAACTAGAGCATTAAAGGAGGACCAAGGCACACATGTAAAAAATAATTTTTGCCTTTTGTCAATGCCTCAAAATTTAATCTCATTGGTAGACATTTCCAAATGAGAGTCTTGGTGGTCGTGCCTATCACGTGTTAGTGAAATGGAAGGTTGAGGTTTTGTGCCAGTGGTCGTTGATGGACAATGTCATCAAGGCATTTAATAAGGGAAACCCTGATCGCTACTTTAATCACTAAAGTGAAACCCTAATTACAAATGTGCATGAAATAAAAAACACAGATCCCTAAACTCGGAGTTTTCGTATCTAACATATGTAGAATTTGAGAGTCAAACATGTGCAAGTTTCCTTAATCGTAAGTAGTGGTGAAGGAGATTGTACTATGACCAACAAACCCACCTCTCCATATAGGACACTTATGGGTGCCACTCAGACTAATTAGCATTATCCTTTATTTGTTGACCATGCGAACTAGGTAATCGATGTAAAAATGGTGCCATGTCGCGTGTTCAAACTTTAACGACAACGTTGCTAGCAACTGTGATGCCAACGAAAGAGTGTCGATCATGAAAACCTTGTGTGATATAGATACACGTGAGAACACTTTAAATTTAACGAGTGTTAATAACTTGGAACGTTGACGATGTAATGTCAACTACAAATCCACAAGGAAAACTCTTGCGCATAAATTTTTTGTTCCTTAGGAAGCATACAAAAGGGCCTATAAAGATGGTGTAAAACTGTTTGTTCGACCATATTTTGCGGTTATCGAATTCAACTACTACGTCGACTCGACTTGGGATGGCGAGCCCACTCCACATACCCCTATTTTGGAAGTGTCATGTGACACACACAACCAAATTCCCCTTATATTCATGTGTTTTAACTAACCAAAAATCCATTGCAAAACAACTATTCACATTGGAAGTCATGATTGACCATGCATTGCTTTCTAAGATATCTCTAAATTTGCTTCAATTACCTACACATTGCACTTCCTTTCTCCTTCAAACAATTGACAAAACTGCATGTCATTCATATGTGTTTGGTCTTAAGAAAGAATTGTTTCGCATTGGTTCCCCCAACATATTCCCCACCCGTGGACTTATCCTTTGTCAAACCCCTTATTCATTGCCCCTATTCCTCCTCTGATATTTCACTCCCTCAAGTTTAACTTCTTCGACGCACCCCCTCCGACAACTCCATTGCACAATTTGTGTGTGATTGTTAGCTTTATATTAAATAACTAAAAACAAGTTCCTTTCTTAGTTTAACTATTAGAAATTATGTAAAATTGATTTATATTGGAAGTACCCAAATAGATGTTTAACTATAACTATAGATGCCAACTAATCAATTATGTTGTGACTTGGCATATTTAATTTAAATCTTGAAGATGTTTACATTTAGGATTACGTTTCATAATTTTTTCATTTGTAGTTCTTTTTCTTATTTCTATGCTTCGTTTGAACCATGCTAACTTATTGTGTCAAGCTTTGGAATATATATATTTTGGGATGCGTTGAAATATTGTTCTTTATTATACAATAGTTAACCTATTGTCATATTTTCCCAAATCAAAAGTGATCTTATTTGAGAAATGGGTTGCATCATTTCTCTAACAAGTCTTTTCGGGACATGCATCTTTGTTAAAGTTAACAATTGGTACGATTTGACTAGTTATATTGATTGGCTATAAAGATTGCGTAAAACCACCCGAACTATCAAGCTTTATGGTTATCAAATTTAACAATTACATCAGGCTAGCATGGAATGTCCTCTCCCCTCAACATGTACCTCTCTCACTAGTTTTCCAAGGAAACCACAAACAACTTCCCCTCAAAACGACATTGACTCTAATCATCCACAAAGCATAAGGGCTAACATTGCACACGACTATTGACATTGGGGGTACTAAACGACATGAAGTTACCTTTATAGTTGAGTATCTCTAGAATTCATTGCCTCAAGGACCTCTATATCGTACCACCGTTTTCCTTCTAGTGATGCTCAAAATTGATACTTGATCCATATGTTTATATTCGAAAGAAAGAATAAGAGCGTCCACAATAGCTCCCAAAGTTTTCTCTCCCTTAACAATCCCCTCCATCTCTCCCATCGTTTTGTACCTGTCTTCCTCCTGCAATTTTTATTTCATTATTGCTTCAAATTCACACTCTTCCTCACTTCCCCTATTAATGTCTTCATTACACTTCTAGGATGTGACTACTAGTTATCTTATACATTATTGTTACCCATAGCTCTTGCTTATCACCAAGATGCATTTCACCTCCTCCTGGCTCTTGCTTATTGTTTAGTGGCATCCTTAAATTACATAGCTCTTTCTTATAGTCTAATGATACCCTAGATCTAGAATATATTCCCCTTATAGATTCATTACAAAATCCTTTGTTAACAATTCTTTTCATACAACCCAATATTGCTTAGAGGACCGACCCCTTGTATATGAATTGAATCCAAATTGTTTTTCTACCTTTCCCATTTAGACGATCCTTAAAACCTATTGTATACAACCAAATCTTAAATTCCAAAATAAGTTATTTTATTTTTGGTATTTTTTTGGTAGGACAGCCATAGATGATGGAGAGCTCTATATGATATCTAGAATTGTTTTATATTAGTCCATGTAAGCCGTCGATAATTTTTTTTATTTCAAATGTAAGTTACAAATTATAAATCTCAAGAGGTTATGAATTCTGCTTGAAGTGATGCAAGGCATATTTGCAAATGTTTTGTATTATTGTATAGTATGACATATCAAAGTGTGGTCGATAGGCCAATCAATATCCTTTGAGTGTTTTCCAGCCTGAAGTTGACAATTTGAAACTTGTGCTCCCATGGGCCTTTCTCGCTATGACTCATATTTACTAAAGAAAGACAGTGTGAAAGCTTGCTGGAATCGAGCTCGTAACTTGTGGGAAGATAATGGAGGAAACCTTATTGATTCCCCTATTCATAAAAAAAAGAAATAACATGACATACTGAAAAATATCTTTGACATGATGGATGTTATTTTATAGTTGCAATTTCTCACTCTTCTCGAGTGCCTAAGATATTGTAAACAACTGAATTTATTTGTAATATATTTACTATTACAAGACTTCACGACATTAAAATTAAAACATTGTTTGAAAAGAATTTGGTTGTTTGGGCCTTTGGCTTATTCGAAATTTAGTTATGATCTTTAAAAGCATTTCAATTATAGGTTTTCATTTATGATAAATAATTAATCGTATTATTAAGAACAACTTATTAGATTTAACTACTAAATTATATAAAAGTTATTTTTTCCTTGAAATGTTTTAGTGCACTTTTTAACCAATTGTAATTTAATGATAGGTAAATGGTGATGTTGGCACAGAGATTTTCCAGATGATGCTCTGGTATAAAACTTTTCCATGTGTAAATATTCAAAAATACATACTTAAAAGAAAAAAGTTTTAGTTTATAAGATAATAATTTTTTGTGGAGCTTCATTTTAATGCCTTCCATAGGTGTCAAGATAAACAATGATAATTTTTAAAAAAATTAACTTAACTCGGGTTCTAAATATAACAATGTCCGTAAATAACACCCACATTTCCAATTTTTAAATGGCAGACTAGTACACATGCATGATGGAAGGACCCTACACTCGAGTTACATTTCTTTTCTTTTGGTTCTTAGGGTTTTATAGATTATTTTGGTCTCAGGGATGTTATTAAAATTTCTATCGATCTTGTTAGTAGCTAAAAATACTTAAGCTAAATATTTTTTCAATTTTCCCTAAAAGGTGGTTAGCAAGAGTATACATATATCCATGTAAAATGAGTGAGAAAATTAGGTGAATATTAGTGTCAACTAGTTGAAAAAGCTCCAAAATGTAACCTAAAAATGGTGAAATCTTTAAAATGTGAAAACCCTAAAAGCAAAGAACCTAACTAAAGGAACAAAGGACTCATATGCAAATTTTGGATTATTTTGGACATGAACACATGGATTGCATGCCTCAAGCTAAGCTCTCAAGTATTGTGGCCAACTAGTTCTACAGGGTGGCTAGGTTCAAACTCAAGACCTCTTCTAAAACTTCCATAACCTCCTTTCTTGGTGGAACATTTGTAAATGTGAACAACTACTCAAGTTTAAATGGTGTAGAGCTATGACTTGGCCAAAGCTAAAAGGAAAATTTTCCAACCATAAATAACAAAACTAAATTTAAGTAGTTTAAATGAATTATATATGATTTGAGATAAACTTGTAAAAGAGAAATAAATTCACAAACAACTACTTCTTAATGAAGCAACAAAATTTTCTTGTCAACACGACCTTTAAACAAATGTCAATAGTATTTCAGCACAATTTTTTAATTTTGGATTTTTTTTGAAAGGATTATGAATGATTGAAAGAAAGATTTTAATAACACTCATAAGACCTAGCAATCTATGGGACCCAAAGTTGAAACAAAAGTGTTCCATGTAAACAAAATATCTCATCACAAGGGTTGCCTGAAAATTAGTCTTGTGAAATTTCTAATCCTTTAGACACACATTTGGATGTTGAATCTTCTACTAGGGATCTTGATTAAGAGACACATTCTTTCTTCCTTTAAATAAGGTGGTTAGGTTGTCTACTCTCATGTTATTTTTTGTACTTGATTTAGAGGTCATCATAGCCTACACATCCATGATGTAGTGTCCTTAAATATCCAACACCCACTTGTTATTAAATATGCACAACATTCTCATTTCCCTCTCCTCCTTAGGCATTGTCCACCTGCCAATTTCATAAGGTTTAAAATAATGGGAACTACTCCTTAATTGAGTCATCAATATTTCGCCTTTCACTTGATTTTTTGAGCCTATGTATGCCTTTTCGTCATATTCCCGCCTGGTATTACACTCTTTGATATAATATCTATTTTTCCGTTGAACTCATTTTACCCATATAGTTGTCCTAAATTTCTCTCTCACATTGCTCTTGCCCACATGATTCTCATAAATTTCCCTCACATATTTATTTCCTCATTAGTGTAGAATCACTCTTAAATATTAATGCCCCACACTTGTTCTCTATTTCATCCATGCAAGTTGTAGACCTAGAGGGCGCCAACTAATGGTTCACTGAGAAAAACCTACAAGAAGTCAGTGATTCATAGATTGGCCATGTAGACACTGAGAACTTTAGGGAAAATGCGATCATGTATCATTCAACAACTGAAAAATAGTGTCCTTCCTCGGGTTGTAGATTTTCTAGTTTCTCTGCAGTATGTCGAGATGATTATACCCTACTTTAAATGCTATGATCGCCAAAAACAAGAGGTCCATTCCAAGAAAGGTGCTCCCAATGCTTGCTTGGGTGGAGATTCCGTGAAAGCTTACTTCAAACTTCCCTCTAGAGCATCCTATGCTGAATTCTCAGTTGATAGTGGGCAGGTCTATTGAGAACATAACTTAGATGTATTGTTTGAGCTTCATCTCAATTGTGTGCATCAAGAAATAATTTATCGATTGGGGAGGATTCATCAATGATGAAATCCATCGCTTGTGGTCTATCACCTATCTGAAATCGTATTTCAAATGTTGCACACCTCAAATCAAGGTAGCAATTTTCATCCAAAGTATTAAACAACAGGCTTTAAAAATGGAAAAAAGATGGTCAATAAAAAAAATACGATGTCGTTAATTTTCTAAAAGCTACTGAAAATCTTCTAAACAATGCTGAAATCTCATGAGGCCAAAGTAAAAACTGACATCCATGAGATTCAGGAGGCCGCCGCTCTCGTAGGATCTCTCAAATCAAACAGACCATTGATAAATTTGAAGCCAAAAATAGGCTATTGATATCTATTGTCAACTACCTCTAGTCACCTAGCAAACTTTCACAAGCACTTCTAATTCCACTTATTGCTCTATTGGGGATTGATCATTTTGCCATCAAAAGGTTGGGATGGGTGTTTCAAATTCTACAAGGACTCATGTGTATTGGAGAATCCATGATCATCTATAAGTTGTAGAAGTTGCTAAGGTACTCCTCCAAAATACCAAACCTTAGGGTTTAGGGCTTCGATACAAATTCGGCCGAACAGGAAAAAACACAGAGAATATACTAATACTATTTTCTCAGAGCTTTCCGAAAATGTAAAGAACTTGAAAAAATTCCACAATTTGCACCCTAGGGAGCGATTTTATGAAAAAACCTAAATTTGTAATCACTTGTGCAAACTACATCAACAAATTTTGAAATTTTCAGGGAACCTTACTTGAAATGTTTCGCAACTTTGGTAAAAATATCTCCCACTAATTCGCTCTGGTTTGAAATATATTGCGGAAACAAAAAATTAGGATTTTTGCCCTAATTTTGGCCCAGATCGCAGCTTTGATACCACTTGTAATGAAATTACTAGTATAATTCAGATTATGATCAGTAATAGAACACAAAATAACACAATATTTCAGAATAATGATCTCAATATGCAATTATAATAGCTTCGCCACTTCAAG
The DNA here is from genome assembly GCA_019776745.2 of Taxus chinensis. Lineage (NCBI taxonomy): Eukaryota > Viridiplantae > Streptophyta > Pinopsida > Cupressales > Taxaceae > Taxus > Taxus chinensis. The sequence continues at coordinate 270,158,547 of CM034146.1, read as the reverse complement.
GGGGCAACCTCCAAACCATATAAAAGACTCAAACGCTCGAATGATCCTGAACTACTACCTACAGTCCCCTATATATACTATTCATATGTTATGGCCATCACCAAGGCCGACCTATTAAGCATGAGAAAGTATAAATGATATAATAAAATGATATGGTAAGCCACAAGTCGGCTACTCATATCCTAATACAAGCAATAGGTTAAGGGCGTAGCATCCTTTGCCAACATCGTAACAAATCACTCAATGCAAGACCATGGCAATTGATGCTGAAGAGCTTAATCTAATGGATGAAGGGATCATGGTTTTGGAGGGATTCTTCTCTAAGAGGGAAGATAATAATTCCTTTGATTGGGAAGAACAACTCAAGTAGAAGGTCTTAGTCCTAAAGGAAGAAATGAGTTGACAAAATTTCTAGAAGTAGATTTGAAGAGGCCCGAAGAAATGGATCACATCACGAGACGACTTTCTTGCGACTTATTCAAATTTGATGGTATCATTCATTTCATAGAACAAATGAAAGAACAATTCACATATCTAATCAACGAGAATCTTCTCTAGGACGAGTCCTTCCATATGGTGGCCATGAACAAACTCACTCCGTTGCGCACAAATGTCACCAAGTTGCATGCTATTTTTTCTACCTTTAAAACTCTGCGTATGGATTGTTAGGTGCCAAGGAATGTTCATCTCCGGTAAAAAGATTATCATTTCCACACTCTACCATTTTCAGGATTTCAAAACCAAAAAAGCAATCGCCCAAGAGAAAGGAGTAGCTAACATTAGTGGAGAGGACCTTATAGCCACGCACCTTAATTTTAGGGGCACGTAGATATATGTAGGTATCTTGGTAGCATAAAAAAACTATATCATTTGTTGCGTATGATTGTGCCCTATTAGCATTTTTGTTTCACATGTTTAATCAGAAGAAAAAGTAGTTTTTGAACTGATTCAATATAAAGAAAATTAATATAACACACTTGAAAGAGGGACCAATGACCAAGAGCCCTATGTGTCACATTTTCATTGGCTCTTAAAAAGTGTCACTAATCAAAAAGTGAACAACTATTGGTACATTTTGTAACAACATATGGTGACAAGAGATGTACATGTTTTGGTGCATGCACAACTATAGGGTCCTTTCCCCTACTTGTTTTCAGATTACTTTTTAGAAATTTAAAGAAACTTAACTATTCTTCCTTTTTTAGAAAAGTGAAGTTAAAAGTTCACTTCTTTTTCTTTATTCTTTAATTAATTTAAAGGGGGGATATGAAAGGTCACCCCACCTATTCTTATGGTTACTTGTTATAAATAGTTGGTTGTTCAATGTATTAGGGACTCTTGAATGCTGCTCTAATTTTGTTTGAGGAAAGATAGTGTACTAGGATTTGTATTCTTTCAAATTCAAGAAATACAAAGATTTTTTTGGCTCACATTTAATATACATTTTTCATGTGCATCTTTTTTCACTTAACATAAAATTTTAGTATTTAATTGTCGACCTCTTATGTGACATTTTCTTACACGATTGAATAAAATATGTGTTTTCTTATTCAAATGTGTATTCCCTCTCATTCTTATTCTTTTGTCTCCCTTTCATCTCATTTTACCCTCTTTTATGATAAATTCCAAATCCTCACCCCTATTAGTTAGAATAATGCAAATATTGTAAATAGTTGTGTGTGTGTGGTTTCTAATAAAGGGAGCCTCCGCTTTGACTAGAGTAGGGATTTTGTCCCCTCAATATTTTCAAAATGTTACGCTTGTACTAACATACACAAATTCTGCCAATAGGTTCTAAGTTCATTTTATACAAAATATTCACATATTTTTCTTACTAAATGAGAATATGTTTGAAGAAGGTCCAACCAAGAATTTTTAAAATAATTTTGAGAGTACTAATAAAATATGATGAAAGTTTTTTAATCATCATAATTCAGTTTCCAATGGAAGTAAGAGATTTGTTTGCTTGACATAAAGTTTGATTATATGCAAGTTTCTTATTTCAATTCTTGCTCGATGATCATTTGATGATTTTCTCACTCAATGTCATATGGGTCCTTTTTTGACATTTTTATTCTCAAACTTCTTCATGATTGATGAATAATTGGTTTGTGAGTAATATAAGTACAATTGTGACCTATATTCTCATCTAGAATGTGACTATTTTGTAGGCAGATTTTTTTTGTCCATGATTTTTGATTATCCACAATGTTTTGAAGTTGAAAGAGGGTACTTGTGGCAATTTACTTCATATATTGAATTTTTCTTTTGAGATATTGTATGGTTTGACATGGATACATAGTTTGTGAGATTCTTATGCAGTATTTAAAATACATTTATTTATCAGATACATTATACTATTTATGTTAAACTTGAGCTCTTTAAAATTAGTGAATTCCGCCTCCCATCAATTTTAAGTCATCTTTCTTGAATCATCCACCCTTCTTTTATAAGGCACATATCTATTTTAATATTATACCTTGGTCTTCAATAAATTCTAAAGTTATAGAATTTATTATTATAAATAAGTGATATTTTAAAAGCAAGTTAGTTCAAACTAACTCATTGAAGGAAAAAGTTATTAAAGGACTTGGAATATGCAAAATTTAAGAAGAAATACACAAGTATTTTTGTAGATCTCTTGCAAAATTTCATATTGAGTTTCTACGTGCAATATGTTGTTGAGTTTGAGTCATTATTTAGTCTCGATCTCATACTACTATTCATATGGTTCTTAAGTGAAAAAAGTAATAATCAACCCATGTCTTTGGCCATTTTTACATTGTTTTCTGTCGTATTTTTTATCTTACACCTGCACTTGACCAGTTTGTATTGTCATTTTGCATTTTTCCTATTTCTGATCCAGGGTGCCCACTAGGGCGCCCTAGGCACCATGACCCTCTTTGCACTTTAATATCATCTTTTGGGCACTTTCTCGTTGTGTAAGCTTTCTATATTTTTGGTGGTTAGCCTTTTCGGGATTAATTATGAAATTAGAAAGAGAGAACCATATAAATATAAAGTTATGTGACCATAATGAGGGACCAAACACTAAACATCTACTATCACCATCTAGATTTGCATCCATCAAAGGCATCTAAAGCTACATTTGCATCCATCTAGCTCCATCACAAGGCACACAAGGCTGGTTCATCTGCATCACACTTAATAGGAGGAGAGTATATTATTTCCATGCTCACATTTACTACATTTTATAGATAGTCATTTGCTCGCTACTTCATAAAGTGTGACTGACACAAGAGCAACCTAGGACATGATTGCACACACACACACACACACACCTATAACTACATTGGGTCTAAGATGTAGTGCAACGCTCAGTGATAAGTACATCCATTTGGCAGCTGAGGGCAGTCCGACCCCTTCATATGCATCTTTATTTTTTTTAGGGTTTTGATGTTTTGTTTGGGGTTTTGCAGGTGATTCTTTATTGCAGGTCTTACAATGACATTGGTGATCATACATCGACATTCACGCGATAGGAAGTGAACACAGGTGAACATACAAGGACACTCCAGAGGAGGTTTTCTGGTTATTTCTGCAGACCAGGGTGCCCACGACCGCCCATATCCGTTTCATGGTGCTCCAATCTAGTCAAATAGCTCAGATATGTACTTTCTCAGGCTTCTGTGCAATCGTTTCCTCCTCCTGTTCACCTGGTCTTCACTGTGACACAATCATGCGACATCATCAAATCATCTAAGGATTTCTTACCCCTTTTTGCACATTAGGGTTTCACATTTCATTGCTTAGATTGCTTGGGTAATGTTTTAGTATTTTATTACTTCATTTATTCAGTCATTTTACTGCTCCTATAACATTAGATTACACTAGAATATATTTCTATTTTAGATAATCATTTTGGTGAACCCGTACTTGATCTTAATGCTTTTAGGATCCTCATTCTTTGATTCTCATCCTATAATCTTGTCCTCATGAATATCTCTATCCATTGTTATTTGCAGAATCATCTTGATTGTATTAATAGACTCAAATCATATTTGGCTACTACCTATATTCCTCCTCACATATCACCTAAATATGTATACCACAAGTTTACTTTGGCCTTATCTCTTAATGAGGATCAAATCACTTTCACATAAGATGAACTACCTTCTCAAGCAATACTAGAGCATGACCCCCCATTGTATATTCAGGTTTATATTAACAATATCGAGGTCAAACATGCCTTAGTTGACAATGGATCTTGCCTTAACATTTGTAATGTCACTTTTCTACATCACTTAGGTCTTTCAGAAAGTTCCTTGGCTCCTTCATCAGTCTTCCATTTGTGGTTTTGACAACATTCCCAAACGTGTCTTAGGAACTATTAGTATGCTTGCCATTGTTAGTCCATGTACAATCACTATTCCATGTCATGTCATGCCCAATAACCTTAACTATAACATTCTTCTTGGGCGGCCATGGATCCATGCCATGCATGTGGTCCCTTCTACCTTATATACACGACTTAAATTTCACTATCAGGGAGTTGTTTACGATGTTCTGGCTGATCCATCATCTTTCACATATTGTAATGCTATTGAACAATCAAGTGATACCCCTAGTTCTTCCGACATTAATTAAGATTTTTCTAAATATGGATTAGGATATGAGTACTTACGTCGTTATGGCTTCTCCAATACCAAATCAAATCAACAAGAACTTGGAATAACAACACTTTGGGATTTTCCCATGCAATCTAATCAATTGGGATTGGGATATCGTCCACCACCCATCTCTCCCTCAAAATTTTATACCTCCTTACAAACCTCTTCACTTTCAATCATCCATCCAGAATTCATTGGTGAAAATGCTTCTACCGTTTGGGATACTTTAGAAAAAAATTCTACCGATGATGCTCTCTTAGAATACATGGGAGTTTATGGTCAATTTCCTTCTTTTCACCATAAAAGACGTTATCCACCCTTGCTTCAAAATACCGATTTCTTTGGAGAGAGCCCGATGTACCTACTAATGACACCAATTCTCCTGAAACTATTCCTATAGATCCATACATCGAAGATCGTTCCACCCTTCTTAATGAAGAAACCATACAATATAACCTAGGAACATCTAAGAAGCCACACATTGTTTTTCTAACTGCCTCTCTCACGCCTAGTGAACAAAAATACATCAAGAAAGTATTGCATGACTTATCCGACATCTTCACATGGGACTGTAGTGATATGTTGGGTATTGATCTATTTGTTATGATGCATAATATTGTCCTTAACCTCGATGTAAAGCTAGTCCAACAGAAAATCCACAAAATGCACCCAAAGGTGACACTCCTAGTCAAGGAAGAAATCCAAAAGCTACTTGACGTTGGCTTTATTCGAGTTGTTGACTATCCTGAATGGGTATCTAACATTATATCAGTAATGAAACCATATGGCCATGTCCATTGTTGCACCGAATTTCATGATTTAAATAAAGCTTGTCCTAAGGATAGTTTTCCCTTACCTCATATTGACGTTATTGTTGACTCTACCGCCAATTATGATATTCTTTCTTTTATGGATGGTTTTGTAGGCTACAATAAAATAAAAATCAACTCCGATGATCAGGAGAAGACTTATTTTACCACACCCTGGGGAACGTTCTGTTGCACTATCATGCCCTTTGGCCTTAAGAATGCCGAGGCCACTTATCAACGGGAAATGACGCATATATTCCATGATTATATTCACAATATTATCAAAGACTAGGTTGATGACATCTTATCTAAGTCCAGACATTGTTCAACCCATGCACAAGACATACAAACATTGTTTGAATGCCTACGTCAATACCATGTCTGCTTAAATACCAAAAAATGTGTTTTCAGTGTCACCATTGGTAAACTTCTTGGATATATCATCTTATAACGAGGCATTGAAATTGACCCAAACAAGATTAAAGTCATTGTCGACATGCCTCTGGCTAAAAATTTACACCAACTACGATCACTATAAGGAAAAATCCAGGCCATCTAGAGATTCATTGCACAAATTCCTGATAAAATTCAACCATTTACACGTCTCATGAAGAAGGATACCAAATTTGTATGGGATGAGCAATGCCAACAAACATTTGAGGACATAAAGACATATATCCTACAACCACATGTCTTAGTGCCTTCGCTAGCTGACCAAACTTTCTTGTTATACATTTCTGCCACGTTTCATGTCTTAGGGGTTATGCTAGCTCAACATAATGATTCTCAATGAGAAAGAGAAATTTACTATTTTATTTGAACATTGTTCTCTTATGAATGTAGCTATAGTTATATAAAAAAACTATGCCTCAGACTGGTCTTTGTCGTAGATTAATTACGTCATTATCTTCTTAATAATGAGATACATATCATCACCAAAGTAGACCCCTTATGATACCTCTTGTACCGCACACATCTATCAGGACGTCTAACATGTTGGGTTATGTTTCTTACCAAATTTGATTTAAAGTTTATACCGCAAAAAGAAATTAAAGGCCAAATAATCACCGATCAATTAGTGAAAATCCCCCTTCTTGATACATCTCCTATTTATGACTCTTTCTGCAATGATTTCACTGCTTATGCTATCAATTCTAACACATGGAAAATGTAATTTGATGGGTCTCATTGCCGCTCTAGTGCAGGGGCCGACATAGTCTTCATTACCCCACAAGGTGATCTACTCCTCTTTGCATATCGATTGGGATTTCCATGTACAAACAACATGGCTAGCATGAGGCCCTCATCCTCTGCCTTCTCACTGCTCAAAAACTACTCATTCACAACTTATGCATTTATGGTGATTCTCAACTCATCATAAACCAGGTAAATGATACATATAACACAAAAGAGGAACACTTAATCCCATACAACACGCTTGTCAAATATCTCTTGGCTACATTTGAGTCTTACACTATCACAACCATTCCTCATAAGGATAATCATCATGTGGATGCCATGGCTAGTGTGGTGTCACTCATTCCACAAAATATTATCGATGAACAAGCCACATTCATCATTACGCATTTAAAACATCCTTCTATCTCTGCACTTCCTCTTGCGGCTTGCGCCATAACACGCAGTCAAGACAATTCTGAATGGTTCACATCCATTTACAATTACTTATATAAACAAACCATCCCTGATAATCTCCAACCTCATGAAATGCGTCACTTGCAACGTGAGGCTACTCATTATGTCATCCTTGGAACTGAATTGTTTAAATGTGCAATCGACGGTTGACTCTTACATTGCTTAGGACTCATAAACATTCCCACTGCTATCTCACAAATACATGACAACATGTGTGGTGGGCATTTTTTCTGGAAAATCTATGTCACAAAAGCTTTTTCCCCTAGGATATTATTGGCCTACAATGGAACAATATTGCCTTGAATATGCCACTCATTGTGAGAAATTTCAAAAGCAAGGTAACCTCCATCATGCACCCGCATATGACCTCCAACCACTTGCGCCAACTTGGCCCTTTTCTTTGTGGGGATTCGACCTTATCGATATTATCAATCCCAAATATGCCGACGAACACAAATACATTATTTCCTCTACCGAGTACTTTACTAAATGGGTCTAGATGACTCCCCTACGTAATATTACTGGTACTGACATTTGTGGTTTCCTTACCACCCATATAATCACATGCTTTGGTATGCCTTCCACCATAATCACTGATAATGGATCTTCCTTCAAAAATAAGGATGTTAATTTTTTTTGTGCTAAATTCAAAATCAAACAATCATCCTCCACACCTTATTATCCGCAAGGCAATGGCCAAACTGAAGCCACCAACAAAACAATTGTCAAAATACTATGCAAAACCGTTTCTTCTAGTGGCAATGACTGGCATAATCAGTTATTCTATGCTCTTTGGGCCTATCGTACTAGTGTTCGCACACCTACTAATGCTACTCCATTTTCCTTGGTCTATGGTGCCAAGGTTGTCATCCCCCTTGAACTTGAGATACCTTCATTGCGAGTTTCACTCAAAGGCATTCTCAAGGATAATGAATATCAGGAAAACTACCTACATGAGCTAGAAATGTTGGATTCACGTTGCGTGCAAGCACTTGGAAACCTTTGCACATATCAATCTCGCATTGCACACACATAAAATCACAAAATATGTTCTCAAGAGTTCAACATTGACGACCTAGTCTTAAAAGAAAATCAGAAAAATACAAATGCAGACACTACTCTTAAAGGTAAATTTAAGCCAAATTGGCTTGGTCCTTACATCATCATTGAAAAACTTGGTGGTGGAGTTTACCGCCTCGCCACCCTTTTGGCCAAGCCACTGAAAAACCCACTCAATGTAATGTATTTCAAAAAATACTACACCTAAAGCAACACTCATTACTTGATGACACACTCTAGTCTTACGGTCGATACTGGACTGTTAAGGGTATACATCACAAATGGACCTCATCACCCGTACACACTCATCATTCAATATTTTCTCAAGCAACATACCTAGATTAAGTGATATACGCTTTAGGCTATAAGGTCACTTCTTCTAGCATCATCTCGTCATAGGTTACACCGTCACTTTTGCTTGCATCATTTAGTGGTATACACTTTAGGCTACATCACCACTCCTTTCTATTCATCTTTTCATGATACACACTTAGGCTATAGAGTCACACATGCTTCATCTTTAGGTTACATTTCATCACTACAAACTCATTAGAACACGCTACACACAACACATAGTTCAACTATTTCCCGATGACGCACTCTCATTTACGGCTCATTCTTTACTACTGAGGGGGTATACCAAAAGAACCTCACTGCATACAATTCCATTCACTCTGGGGGCACGCGGATCCCACCATTCACTTTGCATTTCATTCCATCCATCTAAAACATACTGCATTTTATGGTTGCATTTACTCTTGCTTGTAATTGCGTTTACATGTTCGCTTTATTACACGTGTTAGATAGATATTTTGTATGTCATTATCATTATCATACACACATGCGTGTTCACTTGCTTTCTAGTTGTGATCGCAGGTTATACATGGATACTACACACAACATGGATGCTTGACTACCAATCCCACAATGGCTCCTAGGGGCATCGACATTCGTACGCTACATGTTTTATTGTTTCATTTTTGTTCATAACACACTACTTTGAGTTATACACGCTTTTGACATATGTTTTATCTTTCTAACATGCTAACAGGTGTTTCATGTGTAACATTTGTTATGCATGGATGTTTTCTTCCATACTTGTTTGTTACATTGTATGCTCTTGTTTATGGGATTTTCCCTTTGTCTTGTGTGCACACTTGTTTTTTTTCGGCCACTACGACCTTAAGTGTCTTGCAACATCACGAGTGGTGTCCCATGTTTGCAACCCACTTTTTGCAGCCTACATTGTCTTTTTGGGTGTTTACATTATATGCTTATGTTCTAGCTTACACATTGTTTGTCTTACACTTGTTTTCTACATACATGTTCATATTAACACTTGTTTTCTATCCATTTGTTTGTGTGTTCCTTGGTTTCTACCAAGCGCATTCCCTTCCCCCCACAGGGAATAGTTTACGCGGTTGGTTCTTTTTTGGGGCTGCATCCTCTTATCCATGACATCCCATGCGCCCCCAAAGAGGGGGAGCATCATTTGGGTTTACACACTACACAACGCAGTACCAATAGAATTTAGTTTTTCAATTTTTCGTCCATGAAATAATGGGTTATACAACGAGTGGGTTCAGACTAGTCTATAGAACTCCGATACACAACAAATTTTATAGGATAGGTTGTCCTTAGCATTCTGGGAAATAGTTACAGGTTGGAGGATACAACGGACTTTCCTCCCTACACTACTTTGGCTAATGGACGTCAAATCACCCAAAAAACCATCCAATACAAAGATCTCTTCATATTCTCAGGAAAGCAGTTACAGGTTAGAGAATAACAAACCTTTCTCCATACACTTCTTCGGCCACAGTGGTGTGAGATCACCCAAAAAACTCGCACTTCACCGACAGTTACAAGATATCCTTTTTACACCCTTTCTCTCATCACAAATCAGGTGCAGATGTTCCTTTTGCATTTCCATACTTTCTTGACATGCTTTTTACATGCATTTTTACTCGTATACATGCGTATTTGACTACTTGATTGTCTTCTCCTTTGCAGGTCCAACCGTATGGGAAGCAAGCAATTAACAACAACAACACAACACATGATACTAACCATGTAGGTACATCACACACATTGACATCTACACATGCGCGTCCGCCCTATGTTCACTCTCATCACTTTCTACATGGATTATTAGGTACGCATCTCTATCTACTTTATGTTACTGAGCTTTCCGCTCACCAACGTAAAGTGGGTGAAAATTTAGACACAAAATCACACACTTTTGAGTCATTATTTAGTCACGGTCTCATACTACTATTCATATGGTTTTTAAGTGAAAATAGTAATAATTAACCCATGCCTTTGGCTATTTTTACATTGCTTGAGCTATCGTATTTTCGATCTTGCACCTGCACTTGCCCAATCTGTATTATCATTTTGCATTTTTCCTATTTCTGACTGGGGCGCCCTAATCCTCTTTGCAATTTACTATCACCTTTTGGGCACATTCTAGCTATTTGAGCTTTGTATCATTTTGGTGGTTGGCCTTTTTGAGGTTAATTACGAAATTAGAACAAAAGAACCATATAAATATAAAGTTACGTGACCATAATGAGGGATCAATCACAAAGCATCTACTATCACCATATAGAGTTGCATCTATAAAATGCATCTAAAGCTACATTTGCATCCATCTAGCTCCATCACAAGGAACACAAGGATGGTTCATCTGCATCACACTTAATAGAAGGGGAGTCTATTGTTTCTATGCATACATTTACTACATTCTACAGCTAGTTATTTGTTTGATACTTCACAAAGTGCAACTGACACTAGAGTAACCTAGAGCATGATTTCACACACAAGCCTAAAACTACATTAGGTTTGAGATGTAGTGCATTGCTCAGTGATAAGTCCATCCATATGGCAGTTGAGGACAGTCTGACCCCTTGATATGCATCTTTTTTAAAGGTTTTGATTTTTGTCTGGGGTTTTGCAGGTGATTATTTATTACAGGTCTTACATCAACATTGGCGATCATACAACGACATTCACGCGATAGGAAGTGAATACAAACAAACATCCAATGACACTATATAAGAGATTTTCTAGTCATTTCCTCATACCAGGGCACCCACAGGTGCCCCTATCCCTTTCTAGGTGCCCCAATCAATTCAGATAGCTCAGATCTGTACTTTCCCAGGCTTCTGTGCGGTCATTTCCTCCTCCTATTCACCTGGTCTTCACTGCGACACAATCCTGCGACAACATCGAATTAGATAAGGCTTTCTTACCCCTTTTTGGACATTAGGGTTTCACATTTCAGTGCTTAGATTGCTTGGGTACTATATTAGTATTTTATTACTTCATTTATTCAGTCATTTTACTGCTCCTATAGCATTTTATTACACTAGAGTATATTTCTATTTTAATTTATCAGAGTTGAGTTTATGTTCACATGATTTTTGACAACATCTTTGCGACATCTTAGGTATAACCACTTTTATTATTAATTTATCTGATTATGTGACACATATATTTCAAAGTTGATTATCTATTGTCTACAGTGTGTACTTGTAGCTTTGGTTTCACTTTGAATATGTCCTATCTACCAAATGATAAATACTTTTGCAGTGACATGCATGATTATTTTTCATAATTTTGTATTGTTTAATAACAATTTTAGTGAACAGATCACACTTTGATCAAAATTTCATATCGTAATCTTTCAATTATTGAAAACATATTTCACACCTATAATAAAAATATTTTGTTGGTTTCCATGATTGGTGTAAAGTGTACATCTTGTGTTTAGTTCTTTTTTTCTCTTTATTTTTTGTTTTCTTTAGTTAATTTTGTAAATGTTGATTTATGTATGACTAATTTCTTAGATTAGATGAATAATTTCATAAATACACTCATTATAGGAAATTTTTATAGTGTATATCAAATAACACTCTTCATATTCAGTTCATCTCATCCAAGATATTCCTCAATACTATTTTTGGTTGATTGGTTTAATAAGAATGTAATGCTAGTCTCTCCTTTTAACCTTTCAAGAAGTAGTCTTCTCAACATACTTCACTTTGTCAAATAAGATTAATCATAACTTAGATGATTTTGTATCATTCTCTTTTATGTTCCTTGTTTAGTTGTTTGTTTGCTTCTCTCTTCCATGATAATTCAGATATTCTCTAGAATCTGCTAGGTTTCCTTCTTAGTTTGAGATATTTGCTAGCTGACCTAAATTTAAACTACCCTTCATTCTTAAGTACAATCTTAAGTTCTTCACGATAAAAATGCTTTGATTCCATTTTAACCTTTGTAATAGGTGAAATGGTTGGTTGATTGTCAGTAAATTTTTTGTCGAAAATAAATTTGGCAACTCTACTTGGAATTATCTTTAAATCATTTATCTCATTTTGAGTAGATTTCTCTCACTATCCATTCCCATGATAATTGATCTCAATAATAAGCATAGTTGATCACTAGGAGTCATCCTCATGTTCACTTCAATATTCACTAGTAGCCCAAATTTTGATTCTTTTGTTAATGATTTGTTACATGTTGTGTCCTTTCTTGATTATAGTTCAAATGATCTTTTATAAGAGTGAATTTTTGTGATACATCTCATTTAAAATAAATATCACCCGAGGCTTAAAGCTTGGCTTGATTCTACTTGGCAGAGGTGAATTTTAAAAAAAATCTCAATGTCACATCTTAAATTACCCCGAGATCCCTACTAAATCTAGACCAAGAGAAGAATTTGTTTGTGATTTTACGGATTAAATTATTACCTACATCTTAGAAGTTGCATGCTTCGAAAAAAAAAAAAAAAACATTAGTGATTGAATTTATACAAATATATAGGACAATCTATCCATGATTCCTCTCTCTCTCTCTCTCTCATGAGTTGAGTGAACTCATTTTTAAATGTACTCACATCAATCATTTAGTAGAAAATTGAGATAACTCAAGTTTAACATCTTGGTTCATGTTTCCTTAGGAGAAACCTAAATCCATTGAAAAATAATTATTTCACTTTCTTGAAAAATATAATGAAATTACAAGTTCCTTTAAACCAAGTGAAAATTTGCTTTCAATTGTTGGAATAGTCTTGCCGGAAAGTCATAGAAAAATTGATAATAATTTGGGATAATTAATTTTGATAAAGCTTTGCAATTTTTCCAAATTTAAAGTCAACATAAATTTTTTTGTCATAAGAAAGTCTACTTGACCATGATATGTCCAAATTTCATAAAATTTTAAGTTTAAAGGTTGAATTTGAATTTTTTTCCCCTAGGGCCACTTATCAAAACTTCTACCTGTTTCAGAAGACCTTGATCCTTTAATGTAAAAAGAACATTTCTGCTGCAGTTTGAGCAAAAAATGGCGAACCTATTTGCTTGCTGTTAGCATATGGATTTGCACGCATGCAAATGACATGCAACAGTGTGGGAACGAAGTCCCTCCTCAATGAAGGTGAGGCTGCCTTTATTGAAAACCAAAACTATATTTACATCTGTACATTCAAAATTGTATGTGGGGGGTGTTTTGGAACATCAATGGAAAGAAAAATGAATGAGGGAGATGGAATGGAATGAAGGAAAGGAGTGGAATGGAATGAATTGAAAGAACATGCAAGAGTTAGGTAAAAACAGAGCCTAATATTGCATGAAGAGGAAAGATGAATAACCAACACAAATAAAACGGAGTTTGAGTTAGCCAAACAAGAATGTGTAAAAGGGAACACACATGAGCAAGTAGATAATCAGAGCTTGATCACTGTGAACTAGAACAACCGATTAATAACGTTGACAATAAGATCAAAGACAATATTTGCATGCAAGATTCAAACACTAACATCTAATGAACATAAGAACATCAAATGTTATAAGAGACAATGAATGAGACACAAAGTTCATATTTCATTAACTCCAAAATGTTTTCACAAAAGAACACAAAGTTTCTTCTCTGAAACAAAGCTTGCACACAAAAGTATTTTCTTCTCCTCTCTCAAAGTCACCTTTACAAATGAGCCCCTCACTTCCTTTTATAACCCAAAAGTTGGTTACAAAGTAGTTAGGGTTTTACATGATCATTAAATAAGGCACTTAAGTGACCTTTGACTTTTTCAACCAACTTTATTAAAGACAACCAAAAATAGAAATTACTTAAATTATCCATAGTTTCTGAAAACAAATAACAACATCCTTTTCTTAAAAAAAAAAGTTTATACAATAATAACCCCCCCTCTCAGTTTTCCATTGAAAATATACAATAATAACCAGTGCCTTATCCATTGAAATGGGGTCCACCTATCTAAATCTTATGAGAAATGGACTCTCCCACTTCATTAGATACCAAGAAAATTATCCCCCTGAACCGTCGGTGAAATTAGGATCTGTCCGCTTTTGCCAGTTGAAAGGATCTAAACCTTCCCAAAGTTTCAAACATTTTTTCTTCTTCTGGAGGTTCATTTGGTCGAAGAATAGCCTCACAAAATACCTGCAATTCAAGAATCCTACTTGGCATATCATTTAAATTAACAATTTTGGATTGAGCATTCTCAAATAAGTTCTTTAATTTGATGCACCGCTCCATTGAAACTGATGAGAAATTGTTGGCGGGAGTGTACATGTCCTTAAACAATTGTGAAAATTTCTCTTCCACCTGCTCCGATGAACACCTTTGATTATGCTCATTTACGAGGTTGCAAGGAATCTCAGCTATGAATTCTTGAATCAAGGAGAGTGAAGTGAAGGCTTCATTGCACATGCTCTCATAATGGATCATAGAATCCTCGAGAAGCATCTTCCTTGATTTGAGATGCAGACACCAAAGAAAACGTGTCCCTCGATGTTCAAATTCGAGAATTCCTTCAATGGCTAAAACTGAGGATTCCATACTTGTCATCTCCTGCAAACTGGGCAATATCTCATCCAAATTTGATATATTAGAAACAAAAGTTTCTTTGAAAGAAAGAATTGGATCAAGATACGCACTGACATCTTCATGAAGCTTAACCGCGGTCTTGATCGTCCCTTGGCCTAAAACGAGAATCTCTGAAAGCCAAGTTTTAGTGACATGGCCTAATGTGTTTATTTCTTTTGACAAATTGAGAGTTTCTTCATCAGGGGCAGCCACTGCATCAGGTACTGGGAAAGTGGATGATATGGGATTTATCAAATGTTGAACATATTCCACCAATTGATTCTTTTCGGCCTTGAGCTGAGAGTTCTGAGACTTATATTTCTCAAGTCTCTTTAGCACGATATCAATTGAATCTCGAGCCATCGCCATGTCACTTTCTAATGTAGACCTCCCAAGTCCAAGTCTGGAAACTTCATAATCAGCAGGTGTCATGGCATCACGCTCCTTATCAACTTGTGGGATGGCGAGATCTGCAAATCTATTTCCATCATTATCCACCATTATTCGAGAAAGCACCTTAGGCTTCTTTGGAATGACATCATTTGAAAGTTTGAAAAGGGCATCAAAATCAATGTCAATTGCCTTGACAACCCTCTTCCTTTTCTTAACCTCGGAATCAACCCAGGAAGGAGTATCATGCACTATTTCCGCATACAAAATCCTAGAGCTCAAATCAATATTCTCATTGTTCTCGACATCATGAGATCCTGCTTGAATCCTATCTACGACCTCGATTTGAGGAGAAACAACCTCAATATCCACCTCCTGATTATTCGGGAGATTTTGGGAAATCCCTTCATGAACTACATGCTCCGAAGTGTTTGATATTTGAACTACCTGCACCTGAGTGGATGCTTGTTCGAAGCATGGCTGAGGATCATTTGCCACGAGCTTCTGAGCACTATTAACAATGTGGGTAGAAGAATCTCTACTCGAGGTAGAAAATCCTGATACATGCTCTCTTCCTTCTTCGGGGTTAGGATCTTTAGATTTTTCTCCTCGTGACACATTACTTGGCGAAGTGGATTTTGGCAACCACTCCTTTCTTGCTTGTTGTGTATGATTGGATGGTATAGAGGTTGATCGAGAAGAGGCTTTGGTTGAATGAAGGCCTCCTCGTGTTGGCAATTTTTGTGATCCTGAAGCATGATCTTGAATTGATTGTAACTTGGCAAGTTCTTTGTCGTACCAAGATATGCTTCTTTCAAGAATCAGTTGATTCTTGCTATCAAGAGAAAATTCATCTCTTTTGGTCCAGTCAATTCGAGGCAATGGGGTAAAAGCAACTGCATCATATGAGGGATCAATGACATCTTCATCATCATTTATGAATGAATCGGGAGGGTTCTTGATGCGGAAGGCCTTGATCTGAGCAAGTGTTAGGCGAGAAAACTCTTGTCTTCTTACTTCATGTTCATCCGAACAGGCAGCCCAGAAATCTTCCATGGTAGGGTTATGTTGATACTTTGCTCCAAGAATCTTCTGCATATATCCATTGATATCAAACTGGGCTCTCTTCACATATGGATGGATTGTAATGAGAGTGAACTCTTTTTCCATGAGTTGTGCACTGAAAAGATTTGGACATTGGTATTCCCCAATTTGGATTGGGAAATGAATTCCTGAACGGTGCTTGTCACTAAGAAGACAGTGAACTTGGAATAGTTGTCGTGCAAGTTCCATTAATGCCCATCTGTCACTGACGTACTTAGGAAGCTTCCACGGAGTACCAGCAAAGCCACTCACGTGAATGTAGGAAAAGGATGAAAATTGAATAAACCATGTTCCCCATTGGGAAATGACACTCATGGCTTCTTTAGAAAATCTTTCCTCTGTATTCCGATTCAGGTTCCGAATCACGCGGAAGGTGAATGCATCGTTGACTCTTCTAAAATGGTGAGAGCTATTTTTGAAACTGAGTTGAGGGTAATAATGAAAAACACTATTTGACGGCCCCATGACTCCTCTCGTTTCAAGTCCTGAAAATAGCTTTCTTCTTGCTACTGCATAAGTCAGATACGATGTCATGTAGAAGCATCCAATCATCTTAACTTCTATCAATTGTTTGTGAAGGGTGTTACTGATGATGGTGGCCCAATCCACAAACTCTTTCTTGGCAAGGATGATACAGATAAACTGATACATCCATGGGTGGAAAATCCTAGCAGAGGGTAAACCAAAAACTCGACTTAGGAGAGTAATCATGTCCCCGATTTCTTCCACGAACTCAACGCGGTACAGTTCTTTGGGAAGCCTATCAATTCGAGGCCTCTTGGTCACTAACCAGTTGTTATTAACCATCTTGCTCCATCTCAGGGGTTCCTCATCCCAAAATTCTTGTGCTGACTGGCGAGTGATATCCACATTCTCAGGAAAGTCAGGTATGCCGAGCAATTCCTCAATGTGCTCTGGTGTGATTAAGAGGAAAGGCTCACGATTATCTTTAAAAATTCCTCGTCTCTCAGGATCATAGTGCTCAGCACAAGCGATAACCAACTCTGGACACTGCACCGAGACAGGAAATGTTGTTGCTTGAGGTAGACCACTATGGTAAAGCCTATCCGAAGAATATGGTTTTGCCTTCAGTTTTCACCCGTTCACAGAATTGTTGCACATTGATGTGACCCAGATTTGTATTAGTTGTATTGTCGTATGCTGATTTGATAGAACTGGGAGGAATGATTCCTTGGAATTCATACTTGAGTGCGGAATTATTCGATTTCTCCACTGGCTTCCTCAATCTTCCTGTGGATTTGTTATATTTCTCGGCCATTATGAATTTCACAGAAGAATGACTCGGGCACATAAAACAATGCAAGCAGGGTCGGGTCTCAGTCTCCAAAACCCCGTCAATGCAAGAAAAATGTGACTCGCTTTAATTTTTTTTATAATTATTATTTTAATAATAATAATAAGTCTCGGTTACACAATTTTTTTTAATACAAATATATCGAGACTAAGCTCGAGTTCCAAATCTGGTGATACAACGATAAATATATTTTAAATTAAAATCTCTCGATTTTATTTAATTTGACAGAGCAAATTCTCCTTGGTATGCGTGAAAATCACTAGATTTTAATGATCCCGCAATTTGATATTTTCTTCTTCCTTGCAATCTTCTGATCAATGTGTAGGTATACTTGTTTAATTCTTCTGTAAATGTGTTGAAATTTCTAAGACTATCTTCTCCTTTAAACTGCCTTTTCAATATTTTATTCCTGTGAATGTATAGAGACTTCTTTTTCGCTGCTATTCTTTTCTAACATGATTTCTCTTGCATGGATAATGTTCTTCCTGAAAGAGGCGTGGGAATGGAGAAGCTTCTCTTCCTTTGGCTGTGGAGATCTTGGCTTTGTTGTCCTCCTTTTGGTATTCTTTTTGCTAAATATGACTTTATCATTTAAAAACAAAACTTGCGTGCAACTTTTTGTGCATAGGGCATGTTTTTCCTTAGCTGCAATATTGTGGAAATTCCTTCTTCCTTTTTTCTGTTTAAAAATTTATTCCCTCCTCTCCCATGTGGCCTATTTTCTTTCCTTTCTAGGAATCTAAAATCTGTTCCTTTTACTTGGGAGCTCCCTTCTTTGCTGCATGAAGATCTTCTCATGAAAAATGGCTTAAATAAAACCTTCCTTGGAACCTGTGGGTTCATGGAAAATGCATGAGCTCTTAAGTTGCTCCTTTCTCCAACAAATGCGTGGAAAGCTTTCCCTTTGGCTGTGTGTGGATCCTTAAGAATGCGTTGAATCTTCTTTCTTCTTTAGTTGTCTCTGGTGGAAATGTTTTAGGACTGTTCTCCTTAAAACTCCTCTGGATCTTTTTTTCTCTCCCCACGTGGCCTGTTGGCTTTTAGCATGCGTGGAAAATGGTGTTTATTTCCTTTTCTTGCATTACCTGCTGTTTTTCCCTTTGCCTCTAGTACTGTGCGTGGGGAATTTTTGTCTTTTTATTATTTTGGACTGATTTGGTCTTGCGTTGGAAATTACTGATTGGAATGTGTGGTCTTCTTCCTAATGAAAAGTGCTGTGAAACTCTTGGACTGATCTTTCTTCCCTTTTTGTTGTCTTGGACTGTTCCTTGGCGTTGAAAATAATGCTTTATTTGCTCTGTCTTTCTCCCTCCTTGGCCAATGCGTGGGATCTTCAAACTGTAACTGCCTCTTTCTCCTATGCATGGAAAGCTTATCTTTGTTGTCCCCTTGGCTGTGTTCTCTCTTTTTTTGCATAAAACTTTCTATGACTGTCCTCTTGTATTTCTCCTTCACAATGGCGTTCACAGTATTGTGGAATGTGATAAAAATATTATTATGTTCTTTAGAAGAAGAAGTGAGAAGCAATTTTAGAAAGCTTCGTACGACTCTTTCCACTGAGTTCGTCGGAGGAATTTATGAAGGTTAAACCGACTTCCCCTCTTCCCGGGTAGTGGAATTAATTGCCAGGGGAAATGGGGAAAGCAACGGCCAATTGCCAATGGGAATGGCAAAGTGGGCTGGCAATCTCCGTTCAATTTCCCCATGTGGGAAATCGGGAGATTTCTTGCCCGTTTGCCAATTTATTAATTTGGCAATTGGGGGAAGAAATCCCACAAGTGGGAATTTAAAACAATTTTTCCAGGAAAGGGGAAATCCGGGCCCAGGAAGCCAATTTGGCATTCCCGGCAATGGGAAGCGGAAGCTTATTTTTCCCCGGCAATTAAAATAAAACTTGTCGAACGAATTTTAATTAATATTTATTTAATTAAATACTCCAAAATTATTAAAAATTAATTTTATCAAACAAAGAGTAATTAATTAATTAATTTTAACGCAGTTTAATGCCTGGCGGGAGGAGTTCTCGCACGAAAAGGATGAAACGAAGACCGAAACGATCACAAAAATGAGATGATCGTGATGAAAGTGACAAACCACGCAAAGTAACAAATTTTGAAAAATTTTCAAAATTTCCATTTTTATTTTATTTATTTATTTTTATTTTATTTATTTATTTTTATTTTTGCGCAGTCAAAATTGGTTGAGTTTAGAATATTTCAATTTTTCATGTAATGGAGATTAAATTTATGATTCATTTATTCATTCGCTTGATAAAATATGTGGTGTTCCTTTGTCAATTGAATATAATATGCTTCTTTCAGATGAAGAAGTTGAGACAATTGTGAATCCTCTGTAACAGTTTGAATACAACATTTTTGATCTAACTAGTGAAAGTTATTTCGACGTGATAAAAACACACTTTGTATTTAAATGATGATACTTCTTTCTCTTGCAACTCTTATGATACTTTTGATCCTGACATAAAGAATTCAGAATAATCCAACACTTATTTTGGGTTCAAAGATCCAAATGCTAATATAATCCTTTTATTGAGTTTGAGAATTCCAAATGTAATGATGGTGTAATGATCAATGAAATGTTGGATTGTGAATATGAAGTATGATTTGTTGAATATTCCTAACGTCGAAACAAATCTTGAAGTGTTAGAAGTTGAACATGAAAGTTCCAGTGTGTATGAAAAAACTAAATATTAAACATATGATCTCATAACTTAGATTGATTATCAAAGTTTTAATTTTCATGAAAATACAACATCTAAAGTAGATTAATTGTGATTAAATATTATTATGAATATTTTTCCCTTTGTGACATTATGCAACCCAAACTAACAATTTTCCATCAACATATGAAACTTGGAGACACTCAAATTGGCTTAATAATTAATCCTGATTTTTTTTCTTCGAATATATAGATCTTGTTGATGATTATATTTCTCATGATTCCAATGCCATTGATCTTTATTCCTTCTCGTATTTGTTCAATAATATCTCTTATATACCCTAAGATCTCGAAATGGCTAAAAATACACTTGGTGGCAATAATATATTAGTATGTTCAACCCAACTTAAAAGATTATTCATTACACATGTACCTTATCAGCTATCCATCATTTTACACTTTATCCCTCAAAGGAAAATTTTCAAAACTAGATAATTTGTTGTTTTTTCCTTTTTCATGTATTGACTTTTAATTTTGGCTTGTTTGTTTCTTTTCATTTGTTGTTTTTCGTGTTGGTTTCGATCCAGATTTGTAGTTATGCTCTAAAAAATGTTTATTCATTTGTTTAGGTATCTATCGGTTGAAAGGTCAAAATAAAACGAGGCTTCATTCCTCATAATTATATTATGGAGTTTGATATATGTTTTAGTTTGAATTGTATAAATTAGAAATTAGTAATTAATTCATATGGAATAGCTAATATATTCATGAAATTAACAATCAATTGTTTGAAGTTTGATTTCTTGAATGGGACCGATCCAACCCTCAATTTCCTACTTTCCTTTTTTCCCTTCTTCAAATTAATGCAAAGCCAAACACTCATCCCTCAACTACGATATGCTATGATAGGGGTCCATGCACAAAGACTCAAGAAACAACTTACTTGTGGTTACACTCTCGAGACTATTTTGACAGTCTTTATACCTTGAATCCCCATTCTACTCTACGTCGAAGACAATACTATTGTCTCTAATGTTATTGACAAATGTTAGACCCGTTCATGACAACACTTCACCTAAATTCAATGCCCATTAGAGATATCTAATTAGCTTTCGAGCCTCAGCATCATCCTTACATGGTGTGGGCCACTTAATGAATTAGGATTTAATTATGTTGCAATCGCTTCCAATAGCCATAGTTTGGACGAGGAATATTAATCTTTACACCATACTGCATCTACATTTTGATGTGAAACATTTTATTATTATGATATTTTAGGGATGTAGTTTGTTGATTATAGTAGGTCATGACATTACGTGGAATGAACACCCCTAGGGGGAAAAAATCACGGTAAATGAGATTTTCTGATGGTGTATCAGTTCGAAACAATTTATAGTCCAATTAAATAATCTAGGGTCCTCACTTAAGGCGATGGAGGATTATCAAATCCACCGTGTAGGTGAATTTTAACACAATATGACCCATGGTCATATATATTTGACCCCACAGGTCACGAACTTTATTAATCTTTGAACAGGGTAGTATCCCAATTTAATCATGTATTGGTTATATTAATTACCACATCACATTAGTACATAAACAATTTATATTAATTAATAAAGAATTTTTATTATTATTTTAATTATCAATATCTACCAGGTTTATATGCACTTAGGATAATTAGTGTTCTAACATACTCTCTCCCTTTTCTTGGTCATCATGTTAAAATTTGGTTATCCTCACCAAAATTGTTCAATCACCAATGGTAGTAGATTAGGGTGCGGGCTCTAATAATTATCCCAGCAATTTACCCATTGAAAATAAATGTTCCTCAATTTTTAGCATGATTATGTTTTAACTCACATCATGAAAGAGTCTACAGTTCTGTGTTCTACAATATTGAGATTAATATGCATGTAAACTTATGAGTCTTCAGGAGACTACAAATTGTGAGTAAATGAGTGTGTTTGTCATTAGTAGTTTCATGGCTCTATTGGATATTAAATTATGTTGATTTGAATCACACAATAGGGCCTTGTTAGTACCCCGTAGGTCCAATGTGCATCATTTTCACGGCATCTGGTATTATGACTGGGTTGACCAGAGATAAATGACCAACACTAATAAGATTACAATACCATTTTGTTATCATTTTTAGCTAAGTACATGTTTTGTTTGGGGTCTTCCATGTTGGTTTGAATGCGGAGACAATTTGTTTCAAGCTCAATAAAGATTTTATTTGAGCTCATGCCCTAAAAGACGTCACTGGATGTACAATATGAATTGACTCTGCATGTGCGCAAATGTCAAATTTATGTTGCAACACATGCAAATATTACATAATATGTAAATTGATTATGGGTTTCGTCTGCAAATCAGTTTTGATGGTTGACAAGTGAGCATTATATATTCTCAAATAAGTCTAAAGAATGTGTTGATTCAAAGGGGTGAGGAGGTGTAGTACCATTATACATGACAATCATTTTTATTATTGGATTAAGGTAGACACATGATTTTTCATTGTTTTAGTCAATAATGAAGGGTAGTGTTCTCTATTGATCGCCATGATTTGCATAAACATACTCAGTTTATTAGTAATCGACCCATACAATTATGTAAGTAGGAAGGTCCATTCATTGGTGGCATCACTCACATTGACATAAGTGATCATGGTATATCCATGTTGTCACAAACTAAACTAATGAGTTGAGGATTTTTAGAATCGTAGAAGCTCATTGCAAGATGTGCTCAGAAGGCCATTTATCTGACTTGGGGTAGCTAAGGCATATAGGAATTACGACAGGTTCTATTGTGACAGTCATTCTTATTGGCATAAGGATACATGGTATGGTGAAGGTTTATATGCTGGTCGCTAAACTGAACTTTTACACATTATCTGGGATTTATTTTTCTTATCAACTGAATTAGGATATTTGTCAAGAAGGTTGTGACCCAAGTCATTCCAAGATGCAATTGTTAGGGCATGTACAGATAAGACCACGTCTGAAAGTGTTTGACATCACTCCCATTGAATCAATTTCAGGATGGATGATATGGTGAGGTTTGTTTGCTTGGCACAAAGTTTGATTATATACAAATTTCTTAATCAAGTTCTTAGGCTATGATCATTTGATGGTTTTCTCAATCAATGTAGTGTGGGTGGTTTGAGTCGTAGAAGTCATTCCAAGTCTGCATTGAAAGACATATCTTCATGACTTGGGGTAGTCAATACATATGGTTTGTAAGAGACAAAATGAATACAGTTATGACTTGTATTCAGTAGCGATGAATGTGACTATCAAAAGAAAGAGAGGTTTACTGAACATTCAAACATAGTCATCATGCAACCAATGAAGGCCACATGGAATTGCATTAGTGGAGTACATGTAACATTTTACTGTAATACTTTGAATTGTTCTTTTGAGATAATCTAACCGGTGTGACATATTATAAATAATAATGTTGCGATACAAATATTGGAGTGCATAGAATGCCAGAGAGTTATGTTCAAGCAATAAACTATATATGTGAAATTTGTGCTTCAATGAAAGCCATGTCTCTTGTTGGAGGGGCATACTTCAGATTTTGTATTATTGTCTGGTGTCCTTGCCATAACAGGCAAGAGGACTGCGAGTCTCTCCATAACATGCAGGGCTTCATACCCAGATTTCTAATGATTATACGGGTTCAAGTCTTTGCCCACTAAATTTAGGCAACATAAATAGCTCCTAGACTCAGATTATCTATGATTCGATTGATATTCGTAAAGCCCAAGCTGCTATCGACTGGTCTGTAATGCCTCCAAATGTTATTGATGGAATTAGCATTGCCACAACATTCAAGGAAAATACATGCAAGAATTTTTGTAGACGTGTCTTCCATGGAGGCTTTCATATTAAAATGGGTCATGCAATGTGTTTATGAGCAAAATTTTCAGGTTCACATGAGTTTTGATGACATATTTATTGATGATTGAGAACAAACTTTGAGTTATATCAGGTATATCCAGTTGTAGGTACTAATGTTAGAAGATTATCAAACACATAAAAGAGATCTTATCAGCAATGGTCTATGATGTGTACTTACAGGTTTAAGTTTCACTTTAAGCAGTTGTACTATATATCAAGACGTCATAAACACATTGTTCAGTCGCAAACATTTTGACTGGATATTGTCATATATTAGGTGTGAGATGCTCTTATAAACAATTGTCTTGAACGAACTGCTTTTATCATATTTTCATATTGACTAAATATGTTGTGGGTTTGATAGATATAGCATATGTATACATGATGTAAAAATAAAAATCTTTTGTTGGTCTCCATGACTAGTGTAAAGTGTACATCTTAATGTTTGCTTCTCTCTCTTTATTTTCTATTTTTTAGTTAATTAAGTAAATGTTGATGTATGTATGATTATTCCTTTTTTAGATCTTTATGTCAAAAGACATCCTATAGTGGCCGTGGGGTGTGTAATGGCACGAGTTGTTCATTTTTATGGCTGACTTATAAAAAATAAACATGAAATAAAAAATAAATTATTAGTATTGTCAACTAATAAAAATTAAACATTAAATAAAAATATATCTATATGTTAAAAAATAGCGAGTAAAAATATTTATCCACTGTTGAGATTTGTTAAGATTTCCTAATCATTTAGGGAGGTTTGTTATGGTACTTGTTTTAATTTTTTTTATCTTAACATCTTTTTGAGCTTATGTTAAGGTAATCTTTCCTCAGTTAATTAGAATTTCATGGTAATAATAATAAAATTATTTAAATTAATATGGTATACACAAAATTTAAACATAAATATACTTAGAATTCAAATGTACATATTCGTAAGGTAATGATAATCACCTTATGCCTATATTAAATTCGACACATAAATGGAATAGGTGCCTTGGGAATGATACATTGTAGTGCCCACACTTTACACACACAAATACAACAGTAAAATACCAGAAAATTTATTTATTTATTTTGACTTACATTGCTCACTACACACAACCCAACATGGGCTTCAAGTACAGAACTCGACTTGCATACGACAATCACAAAAATCGACTCACATAGACACACGAAAATGACATAGGCATGCTGACGCTACACTTTTCCCAATGGAAGATTACTAGTAAAGACCCAACCACAAGAACATGGCTTCAGGAACGGCGAACCCACAACACATCATTTCCTTAAATGTATTTTTGGTCAAAGTTAACATTCCAAGGACATCACGAGCAAGGATAAGTTTTCTCATTTGTCCACCTACATTTTCTTAAGTTTATTCCGCGGTTGAAAATACAATTCGACCTTCTCAAGTTGGCTTCTTATACTTAATATAAAATTCCATAACTGACATACATATTTGGCATAAATCAAATTGCATACAAAATGCTTAATTATCTTATTATCATGTAAAAATATTCTTCTCCAACGTTTATTTGATGTCTACAGTTTTTACCCTTACAACTCAAGCGAAAGTGACTTGATGTCCAAAACGCAATAAAAAGATTTGACGGAGATTTAGATACATGGCAGTTTTTCACCAAAAAATATTTCTCAATTCACACTATATTTATTTCCCTACCATTGTTATTATAATTTGAAAACTTATTGAATTCCTATAAGATATATATATATATATATATATATATATATATATATATATATATATATATATATATATATCTTTTGTTTTCTCAAAGTTTGGTCGCACCAAGGTAACTTATAATTTTTTGCAACGCATGACAAAGTTTAATTAAGTTATAAGGACTCCAAGATTGACCTTAATCCTAATCTCCAATCTCGTGTGCAACATTTATATAATATGCTCTTACATCACACCAAGATCTCGTTCTTAGCGTTGTTTTGAAATCAGGAGTTACATAAGCATTTGAGTAACATCTTGAAGGGGTACAAGGGGTACATGACCGGAAGAATTGTAACTATACATGAACCACGTTCAAGAAAATACCAAGATGTTATTTTGATAGAAACCAAGTTAGCACTGCTGAATCGTTCCTTCGAACAATGGCTCATAAGGTGACTTCTAAGGCAGTCTTCAACACTCAGCCTGGTGTCGGACCTAAAGAGAGGACATTCTTCTCGCGATTACCAAATCTAGAAGGAAACCGCATACTCTGGGTAGGTTAGACCATGACATTCCTAAATATGGGTTCACGGCAATGTCGCTATACATAAAGACTATGATGGTAAACTCCAACTAGGGGTTTTATATACCTAACCTAGGAGGTCTCATCGAGTGCAAAGTTTAAGGTCGTCCTACGGTTTAAAATTTCTTATATGGTAAAAAGGAATCACACATGCAGGAAAGCTATGCATGAATATTTTATTAAGGTTGAGTGTTCCCAATTATAACTCTTTATTATGTTTGCAAGGTAAGAAGATAATCAGGTAAATTAATTTAATCGTTTATTGAATACTGAGAAAATACTACAATATATTAACTTCAATTTCAAGTTACTATATATAAATCAAACCCCCCCCCATTTCTTTTCCATACACAACTAAAAATCAAATTGAACTGGTGATTAGAGGCACATTTCCTAAGTTATCCCTAAAACTAGCATCTCATGCATATTAACAAATTTCAAATATAACTTTTCTGTAACAAGAGACTACATTAAACAGTTATTCATTTTACCATGACCTATAAAAATTACAATAATAATAATTAAATTACACATCTCCTTTTTTGTCGTCATTCTTCCATCCTGCAAAACCCACGTGAGCAAGATATCAGCGATAAATCGCTGGCATGGCATCCACCCTAATCAATCATAATTATCATTTTTCAATTTCCCATTTACATCTAACAATAATTACAATTTGCAATCGAAATAAAAAGGTCTAGGAACATGTATCCATTGCATTTCATTTTTCTTCGTTTTGTAACCCAGGAGAGAGAAAGAGAAGGGAAGAGAGAGAAAATACCATTTTGTCAATGTAATGCCCCCATTCATCATTGCTCTGTTATTCTGTGGCGACCGTGCTTCTAAGGGTTGAATGCCGTTGTGTTCCCTTTGAAACGTTGGTGTCGTCGTCTTATTGAGCTTGCCTGCTTACGTCGGTGTCGATGTTTTGGTTGCTGGCCCGCAGCGTCCCTCGCGATTATCCTATTAAAAGAAAACCTTGTTCGCGCTATATCGAACCTCTTGTTGATTGTTGTTTAATTGCCTGCAAGTTATTTTTCCGTAGTTTTGGTCGCTCTCGATTAAATTATTAGTATTAGTATTAGTATTAATATTATTATTATTATTATTATTATTATATTTAATTGTTGTCACTTTTGTGCTAAGTCCTAAACGATTCTTTTGAACCCCGTTTTGGGTGTCGCGACATTTTTTAAAACATAATAAAAATGAATAATAAAAGAACGGATATCAGTTATACTTTGCAATTGTTTACTGCCCTCAGGTCGTCGAACTAACGAAATTTTTTAAATGAATTGTGATTAATTAGATTTATTTCATTTTGTGGATAAGTAATTTTTGCCTGACAAGTTGGTGAGAAGTGGGAGATTATTATTGGGCTGCCTGTTTTCTGCCCTAGTCGGCTGTAAAATTAATGATGAAATTGACCTTTGCTGGATTGGGGTGCCTTTTCCCTCCATACTGGCCGCTTACCCTGCAAATGGAATTCATTATTATATCTTCCATGTTTTTATTTTTGTCTTTTACCTGCAACTTCCTGCTCTGGCGGCGCAGGATCTTCTTGGGCGGATTTACTATAGAATGGTGAAAAACGTGAGAAAAGTGTGTCTTTCTCTTGCTGCGCACCTGTCCCTTTTTCCCTTGTTTCTCTTCACCTTCCCTGGCCGCACTGAATCCTGCTCACGCCTAATGTTGGATGGACGTTTGGAAGATGGGGTGGGAAGATTGCTGAGTGCGCGGGACTTTGGGGCGCTCTTCCATGCTGGCCACGTGGGTCTGTTATGGTGGTTTTAGATGAAGCTACAAGCTAGTGAAGAAGGCGTGTTACCTCCACTTTCGTTGGGTGCTGCAAGGTGTGTTCTTGTCGGGGATCCACAGCAACAACCTGCAACAGTATTTAGCCAGGCAGCAGGCATGTTGCAGTACAGTAGAAGCCTCTTTGAGCACTCCAACAAGCAGGTTGTCCGACTATGTTGTTATCTGGTCAGTATCGAATGCATCCTCGATTCGGGATTCTCCTTCAAGATATTTTTATCAAAATCGATTAAGTGACAGTAAGAGTGTTACCAGGAGACCTGATGAAAATTATTACAAAGATTCTCTATTGAGACCTTACTTGTTTTACGATGTAACTCATGGAAGAGAATCTCATAGAGGTGGATCTGTTTCATATCAGAATATTCATGAAGCACATTTTGCTTTGCAATTATATGAACTTGCTAGTAAAGGCATCCTGATCAGGTTGACCTGTTAGTTGTTTTGTTGACCTTTGTTTTGAGAATTTCCAGCAAGGATAACAGCCCGTGAGACTACATCTCTTTGAGGCAGTTTGTCAAACAGTTTGCTTTCTCGTGGGTGCTTCCACACCATACAAAACAAAAATTTGATTTTTCCATTGTGCTGGATGGATGTCCATGTTCCACTATAACATTCCCATTTGACACGTCTTGGGAGGATGTTGGCAAGTACTTTAGACCACCTACCCTGGCCGTGAACTCCTGCCTGTGCCAACATTGAGATGATCGATGTTTGGGCACCCAACAAGCTTGAAGAAAATGGAATTAGGCTTGGGTTGTTGTTGCAGGTCCTGTTTCAGCGTGTCTTGGTCTTGGGAAGCGCATTAAAGGCATGATAAGCCCTAACCCTCTCTCTTGATGATTTATTCCTTTAGCATTTAGATAAATCAACCTCTACAATTTTGGTTTGAATTCTGTATATGTGAGTTTCTTTTGGATTGTTGCTGCGTTATTTTTTTTACTAAGTAAATAACGTTTGGACCCTTGATATCATTTCATATTTATTTACATATATATGTTGACTCTTTCTTGGAAAGAGATGCCCAAAAAGAAATGGGTTTCCGAATGACTTTTAATCGCAATTTACATGAGCTAATCTCTCTCCAGTGATTCTCGCTTTTTGTTCTTATAAAGTTAGTTTATCATTTTGCCATGATTACTCCTGTGAACAGTGTTTTTTGTAGGAAATATTGTAGTGTGTGAATGAGATTTAGAATTTTTTCTTGTCTTGCTTTTATTATGTAAAACATGGCGTGAAAACGGGAAATTTGCTCGAAAGACTGTGTTGGTCTTTTAATGTGGATTGATAATAGTATAACCCCCCCCCCCCCATTAGGATTGGAGGCTTTTATTTGGGGAGAGTCATACTGGGTTCTTACTGGTCCTTCTAGATGCTATCCGACTCCTTAGATTATCGTTTATTTTGGGGATTATTGAAAACCCCTCACTAAGCACTCTACTATTCTTATTACTATGAGCTTACTTTTATTTAGATTGGAACGCTCCTGAAACATGCGTTAATGGGGTTTCTATTTTGTGACCCTTTTGAATACGGTAAGCTCTCAAGACGTTAGTTTTTGTGTGGATAACTATATGGCTTAAGTTTGAGGCGCTTCTTAGATCTTCGAATCAATTAAAGTAATAATGGATACATTGAACCCTCATGAATGTGTATATTCTGCAAGTTTGATTGACATGTTATGGCCCTCAGGCATATGAATTCAGACAATGCTTGAAATATGAGATTATAAATTTATCCTATACTTCGACTTCAAAGCTGGTTGAAATGCCTTGTTGGTAGGAAAACAGATGACATAGGGAAGTTATGAGAACTACCCTAAAAATGGATTCTTACACAGCCTTAAGTAAAGGTGACAACTAACATAATGGGACTGTTCATACCTTATATGACAGTAAAGGATAAAAGTCGACCTGAAATTATTTAACTTCATTATGCAGGACAATGATTGATACCCATAAATTGATATATGCGAGTGGAGAATGAATTATATAATATGATATATTATGCTATTAGGCAACCGGTAAGAATAAATATGTTATTTCAATCCTTGGTTAGCGCGTGGAATATTTTCTGGCATTTATGATGATTACTATGTTAGCTAAAAAATTGGTACTTGCATCTCAATTGTGAGTTGAGATAATGTTGATAGTTGCATTTATAGTGGCTTGGACCACGCTTACCTGTTTTAGCTAGCCAAATGTAGCTTCTACTCATTAACGAAGTATGACGGAATTGTTGTTCGTAATTCATCCCTCCGAGTTGGACTCTTATACTAATAGAGGCATATAGAGACTTGATAATAAATCAACCGATAGGATATCTAAACAATATATGAACTTACTGATTGGTGGAAACCTTTTTTACATAAGTACATTCTTTTTATTGTGAGATAAATATCAAAAGTATACTTACATATCCTTGATCTTTCTATAAAGGTTGATACTTGGGTAATATTGATGATTGTCATATGATTGACACTTGTATTTATTAGAGAAGCTTAATGTCGCTGGTGCTTTTATTTAATTGAAAGTTAATATTATTGGAAATTTATACATGTGAAGTAGGTTGAGGGTATTAGGTGAGCGATACTATTGTTACTGTAATTTTAATTATGATTAAATGCAAGGTTAAGGTTGCATATCTTCTAGCCACTTGGAATTTTAGTTCATATGTAAGCATATTTTAGGGAAGTGTTCAATGATGGTTATGAAATGTATTATCTTGAGATGTGCAGTTAAAATTTGAATTACATGATTAGGAATTATTTGATAGGGAGTATTGCAGAATTTCATTTATTTAAATGCTAGATGGCATAAGTTATTAGGTGAGGTTTATATCTTATCATGCTCAGTTCTAGCGAACTGACTCTAGTAAATATTTGCTGCAGATGGATTATGTTAGCGGAGTAGATGAGGGATAGACTTGTAAAAGTTGTGCATCAACCTCAAACTGATGAAGTTCTTACTGTAGAAAGTCCAATGCGTTGTATATTGTGTCAGCTATTGAGATCATACAGTGGAAAATGTAGGAGAGGATCCCTGGTCTTGGTATAATCGTAAAACTACGTGGATTTTGTCATCCTAACTTTGGACACCTTTTGTTTGTTTGACCAGTAACTTACCTTGGTGAGAAATGATATAAAATCATTACATTGGCATAAGTATTGTTGAGCGACCTTATTGGATTATTGAGTATTTTAAGTGTGGATGTCAAAACTCTGTTGACACCTTGTTCTGATGTGATAGGAGTGTTATTAAATGGAGTGGTTTACCCTTGAAAATAGAATGTTGAGCTGAATTTATATGCTGACTACAGATAAATTAATGTAGAGATGACTTACTTGAGAACAAGAGATTCCTGAAGTAATCATAGGCGAGACTATCGTGGGTTGAGTAAGAAATTATATAACTTGATAACCCTAGCTCCTCTAGTTGAACATTATTCCTTTTAAGTTGAAATTTTTAAAATGACCCTAAGGTGAAATGAATTGTTAATTGTTAGAAGGTTATAAGATTTAGCTAAGCCAGAGAAAACAAATTGGAGATCTCACAATCTTTCTCACCGCCAGTTGGAAAGTAAATTGTTCTCTCTGGTAATACTCATTTAGCAAAGCCTAAGTAAAATTGTTGACTAATTCTTTGTTAAGAGCTCTAGCTTCAATTTAATATTGGCAATAACTTTTGAGGTCCTATAGATGATTTCAACTCGACCTAGCTCCCTCTAACCTTTTTCCAAGGCACTTTGTTTTGTTTTGTTTTTCTTAAGTGTGTTGAACTTAAAACCATGTTGTCTTGTGGGCAGGAATGAGTCTTAGTAGCTTTAGTGGTGAACAGATGGCCTTGTGGAATTTAAAACTCCTTTTTCTTAATAAACGAATTAAGCAAATAAAAGGCCATAATAGAGAAGTATTAGAACAAATTTCTCTTCAAAGTAAAAGTAAGAACTTAGCATTATAAGAAGCATTGTACAAATCATATCTAGAGTCTTAGCAAACTGTAGTTAAGGATCGAAAGAGGTTACATAAAAATAAATAAGCATCAATAATTTCCTCATTGTGGCTTGCCCTATCTGTAGGTATGTTATGTGGTGGCTTCTTATGTTGTCTTTTCAAATACAAAAGTGAACCATCCTTGGTGTGTGTGAACATTTCCATGCTTCCCTTGTGGTCATCCTTGTATTGAGTTACCCATGGAGTTAGTTGTGACCTTGGTGGTGGCATGTTGTGTCGTGTTATGCGTAAAAAAAAAATTATCCTGTATTTTACTGTGTTGTTTGGGTGTGAAATTTTTGGGTCGTTACATAACCACCTTGGCCATCATGTCTGCAGGATTTGATTGGTATGAATTTTCTCCAGCTTCAACTTCTCTTCCTCCAAAGCTGTCCTGATGAAATGGTACCTAAGCTGTATATGCTTCATTCTCTACTGGAAAGCAGAGTTCTCAGCTAGCTGCATAACACATGTCCCGTTTATCGGGCATGTTTTTCGGAGGCCAAAAAAAAACTCTTAGCTGTACTATGGAAGGTGTATAGTACTCCGAGTTTAGCAATCTTCAACACTTTCACACATGAACTTTCTACGTGCTTCACAGACCTAACATCCCTTCCAGAACTCATAGTAAGTAACTGATGGAATTGAAAAAGAGCGCACGGTTTGCGTTTGGCGGTTAGTTTCCGGGGCCACTAGTCGTAGTTTCACCTCAGTTATAAAATGCCAAAAGTTAACTCGAGGGCCCGGAAACCCAGTCCATAACTGACGTTTGAAGGAGAAGCATCACAACGATACATCTCTGTACTAGTTTCCCCTACATAAGGAGAGTTCATCAGAGTCGACGGGGCTAAGAACTAGTAAACCATTTCAAATGGCGACAAGTTTTCTGGAGCGACAATCGACAAAACTGGAACCAGTTTGACCTTGTCAAACTGCGACCGTAGAGGCCTACAAAATGGCTTCGCCAAACTATCCCGAAAATTTCTCTTTCCTATACTGAAATGTTCCATGCATTTGTCTAGTATAATTGCTAGAGGTTTGTGAAGATGGGAAGTGATTTCTCTTTCCAAGTTTCAAATGGCGATCCAAAACGAAAGCCAACTTTCTAGTTTTAACAACTTTCTACTGTTGTAGACCAATGTTACAGGGCTCCTATAAGGGCGTCAAAAGGATGTTTTCTCTATGATCGTTTCGGGTCAAACCAAAAAATCAAGGTGACTCCTCGTATACCAAGGTACCCGAATGAAACTTCACATCTCGTTTCTAGAGTTGTGAATGGTACTTAGTGAGTCTCTGAAAATTGAAAAATTTAACTATTTTAAGTAGGAAGAAGGTCAACTTAATCAATGGAGAGTCACAATTTGAATCTGGTCGATAAAACGATATTGAAGCGATCAAAAGAGTAAGAGTTTTCTAGATCATCTCGAAGCGAGGGTGATAGTTCCATGGGATTTACAGTAGGCGAGTTATAATGGCTTCGAGAGTTGCGACACGACACGTATATTGTTTTGCAATGAGTTGAAGGGACATTTAACTTCTATTAAAATTCTTAATGATTTAAAATTCTATTTAATTGCAAAAGAGAACTAAAACACGAGAATTATGAGAGGTAAGGGAAGAAGGACCATGCCTAGAAAATGAAGCCGGGTCGAAACCACAGGCTTGGGTTCAGTCTCATTGCTTGGGCACTTCATCAATCAGTTCACAAGCATCCTCTCCACCATTAAAGGTTGACACTACTTCCCGATCTACTTGGAAGTTGCATTGCAATCAGAGAACGATCAGTTTTCTTGAGCATTTGCTATAACCTTTTGAACATCCATTAATTGCTATAACTTGTAATTTCCTGCTTGTACATGTGGGGAGCACTGCTGACAACAGTTCAGCTGAGTTTCCCTTTGATCCCGACCAGTTGATTTGCCTTGTGTAACCTTCACAACATTTAGATAATATTAGGATTAGTTTACTTGAATAATGAGAGTTGTACCATAGCAATCCATTTGGCAACGCCCATGAACGTTGGTGGAGACATCCTGCCTTGACGGTGAGGCAAATTTTCTCACCAGAGATCCCATTTTAGATAAATCTGTAAGGATGCTGGGATAACCCTTGTAGGACTTATGATATTTCTACATTTTTTCAGTTGCATTTGCTGGAAAGTCATCGCTGAAAGCCTCATTCAACATTAAGATTTGTCATTTATTGTGCATGACCCTACATAATCACACAAAAAAATCACATAAAATGTAATACAATCATTGCAGAATGGAACAAGATTCTCTTCTCAGTATTGCCGAACAAGGGAAAATCGCATGCCTCCACATTTCTACAACAACCTCACAAATTCGAGGTGCACTTTTACAACAAATTGACCACAAAAGTTTCTTCTTGCTGCCTCACTATCTTTGCAAGTATAATTCTCCTGGACGTCCGCACTCTCTTTCAAGAGTTCTATTTTGTCACAGGCAGTTAGTATGCTAGCAAACTTGTGTGGTGTGGCATCCCTAACAACATATAGTGGCCTGCCATATAGGTGCATGATTTTGCTTCAAATGTTTCCAATGACAAATAAGACTATATAACCATTTTGTGCATATCCCGCCATCATGGCATATCCATGAGCCCGCATCTATACTGAGGCATTCTATCAATTAGTATCCCATGGCCCCCTTTTTCTTTTTCTTTATGAATCCATTTTGTGCAAACTCATGTCCGTACGTATGCTGGAACAATGTTGAATATGATTAATTTGGTTTGGGCACACTTGTCAACTGTACCCTGGTGACAAAGCGTGCCTGCCTGTATTGAGGTATTCTCAAATGACGCTTTCTCATGCACAGCCGCATATTAGATTCCTTGGGCAAGGAGTTGTCTCGATCTACGCTGGAAGAAGCAAAACGCATCCCCCCCCCTAAAGCATATGTTGGCTACATGTGACATCTGAAAGAACCATCCTTTTGTTTTGCAAAATGGCAATTCTCTGGCATTGAAAACATTTTTATTGGAATGCAGGACTTATGGCCACGAGCTGGGAGAATGTTGCTGTGGCAGGCTAGCTTGAAAGATGTTGGCACGTCAACAAAGTGTGGAACTCCATGGGATGACATTTGGCGGAGCATTCCTTTGGACAGGCCACCAACAAAACAAACAAAAAAAAACGCACTTCAAAACCTTGCACGCTGGTCTACAAACTAAGCCTTACCAACTGCATATCCACTAGGGTCTAGGTGCAGCTCAATCCCATGGCGGCGGCGCTAGCATGTTTGCGACACCAGAAATTGAAGACATAACGGAAAAAATAAACCTTGAGCAAATTACAAAGGCACACAACTTGAGCCCTAACTGCCGCCCCCAGCAAGAAATCACGGGTCTTTAATTTAAATTTTAGCTCCTTTTAAACTTATATGTTTATTATTATTATTATTGATTGTAAGTGAGAAGAGGGGGGGGCATGACAAGGGGTAAAGAACCACTTCAAGAGCAAGTAAAAATGACTGCATAAGGTTAAATGGCTAAGGCTTTACTGATGCGTGAACAATTTCAAAGGGGAAATGTTGAATAAATATGCTCTCCATTGGGAAGTTTTTGAAGAATGTTTTGTAGCAACTTGTATCGAGTATCATTAAAAACTGACTCTATGTATTCTCTTTATTGGAATTTGCACGTCCAATCAATACTGTGTAGTGCCCATGATCGATTTTCGCACCCAAATACAACAGTAAAATACCAGGATAGATCTTATTTTTTCACTATGACTTACAATGCTCACTACACACAACACAGAGAATGGGCTTGCTGAGTACAGAAAATTGACAACGTATATGACAAAATTTACAAAAATCATCAAAGAGTCACATAGACACACGAAAACGAAATAATGCATGCTGACGCTATACTTTTCCCAACAGAAGGTTGCTAGTAAAGACCCAACCACAAGAACATGGCTTGCAGGAACGTCGAACCCACAACACATCATTTCCTTAAATGTATTTTTGGTTAAAGTTAACATTCTAAGGACATTACGTTATCTAAGGATAAATTATCTCCTCGTTTGTTTTTCCTACAAGATTATAAAAGATTCTTGATCGCTTCTCACTTACCAGATTCAACCATTTATATTTGAGCTCTTTAGCAATTGGTGACAATCTTCAGAACTGGAGATAGGAGATGTTTCCATCATTTCGACAAGTGGGACCTACAAGTGATTCTATATTCTGCGTCATTCTTATGCTTAAGATTTTGCTGGATAAATACGTTTATTTAATGAGCTACTAGACTTACCCTTAGAGGCTCAAGGTAGAAAATGACATATAAATGTGCTCAGAGGGCTCTATAGGAAGCCAAGGATCATAAGCACGGAGATTTAAGGAGACATGTTAGCAAGCTACCATAAGATGGAAGACTCGACTCTCACACTATATTTATTTCTCTAGCAAAATTGCTACTCATGGAAGAGTATGAGAAACTTAGCGAAGAGGTCATAATGAAGAGTTAGGACATAGGTGAAGCAGAAATCTCTTTTGTTTTCTACGATAAGCTCGGTCGCACCACGTTGACTTATGGATTCTCCGAAGCAGCTTGAAAAGAGCTTAACTAGAAGATTGTTCACATGTGCACGACAATTACATGGAGTGACCTAAAAGGTGCCTACCATTTTCAATCTCAGATAGCGCCACAGTTTAGGATATGCTATATACATCGCAATTGATTCTTGAAGTCAGTCATTCACTAGAAAGCATTGTTGTGAAATTTTATTGAAGGAAGTTACAGTGTCATAACTTTTTGAAGAACCCCAATAACACTTTTCTCGAGGACATACAATCAATTAGTTCTCGGTAAAGTTGGAACCAAGTATTGTATTCTTTATTCCTTAACCATACACGAACCACAAGTGACAATTTCTAGGTTCTCTAGAAACATCTTTCAACTCAAATTTCGCATATAAGGAGTTAAAATATAGTTTTCTACCCACAAGTTAACAGACAAAAACCACTAGGGTTTAGTTTAATTCCAATATGCACCTAACGATCTACGCCTCTACCACATGTGATTTTAAGGCAAGTAGACATAATTATACTAAACCACATTCAAGAAAATGCCAATATGTTATTTTGATAGAAACCAATGTAGCACCGCTTAGTCGATCCTTTGAACAAGGACTCATAAGGTGACTCCTAAGGCGGTCTTCAACACTCAGCCTGGTATCGGACCTGAAGAGAGTACATTCTTCTTGTGATTACCAAAACTAGAAGGAAACCGCATATTCTGGATAAAGTTGAACCATGTCATTCCTAAATATGGATTTACGACAGTGTCGCTAGACAAAAAGACTATGACGATAAACTCCAACTAGGGGTTTTATTTACCTAACCTAGAGTGTTCCATCGAGCGCTAAGCTTAAGTTCGTTCTATGGTCGTAAATTTCTTATATGGTACAAAGGGTCACACATGCAGGCAAGTATGCACGAATATTTTATTAAGGGTTGAGTGTTCCCATTAAAACTCTTTATTGTGTTAGCAATGTAAGAAGGTAACCCGCTAATTAATTTAAAAATACTGAGAAGGTACTACTATGTATTAACTTCGATTTTCAATTTATTAAGTATAAATCAAACCCCCCCTTTTTTTTCTATTTTTTATACACAACTAAGAAACATAATGAGCTGGTAATTTAGATGCACATTTCCTAAGTATCCCTAAAACTAGCATATCATGCATATTAACAAATTTCATTTATAACTTTTCGGTAACAAGAGACTGCATTAGACAGTTATTCATTTTACAATGACCTATAAAAATTACAATAATAATAAATCACACATCACCCTTTTTCGTCGTCGTTCTTCCATCCTGCAAAACCCACGTGAGCAAGATATCAACGATAAATCGCTAGCATGGCATCCACCCTAAGCAATCATAAATATCATATTTCAGATTCCCATTTACATCTAACAATAACTACAATATGCAGTTCAAATAAAAATAAAACCTAGAAACATGTAATCATTGCATTTCGTTTTTTCTTCATTTTATAAACTCAAAAGAGAGAGACAGAGAGAAAGGAAGAGAGAGAAAATATCATTTTGTCTAAAGTTCCAATACACACAACAAGTTTCATTATAGTGTTTTAAACAGTTATTTAAGTGTGTTTAAACATTTTCAAGGTGATTTGACAACCCTACGAGTGTCCGCAATTTTCTATTTTTACATTTTCTCACTAGCTACAAAACGAGCTTGGAGGCTAAGAAACTACTTCCAAAGGTTATCTCCCAAAGAACGTGCACACCACAACTATAGTGCCCACACTTTTTATAGCTCAGTAGCTTGTTGTTTATTTGCTCATAGACATGTTTTGACAGTGATTGGATTATATCTTGGACCTTATATTTAGATATTTGATCTTATTAGACAAGTGTGGACATTTAGGCGTATAGCGCCAATTTAGCTTAATTTCTATATTGTCGCATTTTCTTGTTATGTCATGGAAACTAATGAATATGATGATGTGTTTGGAACCTATTTATAGTGATGGATAATTGTTGCATGGTGGGATTATATGTCATCTTATCATCTTGTCTAACTTTTGGAATATGGAATATAATTGTGCACGTTGTCGCATCTTGATTTCAGTAGGATGTTAGGTTAGTTTAGAACGCATTGATATCTTACTATGTCATTGAGTTATATTGTATCGGACAGGTGCAGTTAATGTGTGCAATGAGTGTGTAGGTGACAGGTTTACAGGAGAACGTGGGATTCAGGCCAGTTACTCAATCTTGCACAAGCAGCCTACGGGCTGAGCCCTAGCCATGTTCTTTGTGTGAAGCCTTAGTATAGGTGATTATTAATTTTGGGCACTATAAGTGACCCCAATGTATGTAATGTATTTTGCTTTGAATTATTAATTTTGGTTAGGGTAGTTGGTTATGATGTAAACTTGTTTTGGGAGTCAATAATCCCATTTTCTTTTAAATTGTTGATTTTGTTAATAAGTCTCTTAATCACAAGGGTTTAGGGACACATGTGAGACCCTTGGGTGGTCCCCACACCCTCTACCATTGTGTCAAAAATGCAAAACCCGAAATTAAGGTATTTTAGGCATTTTTGGGGACCCCTTTTTAGCTTGGGAGTCCCCCTATCACAAAAATGAGCCCTTGGTCCCTACCTAATGGGTAGGGGGGCTTATTTTCAAGGCTAGAGGGAGTTTTCCCTCCCTTTCTACCTCTTGAATAGTCGCATCCATGTAAGGGATGTGGATTTGTGTGTTTATCAAAAGTTCCACTTATTTTGTCTTGTTTACATTTAAGGGAATTTGGGAGAAGAGGGCAAAAAGTTAATTTTACCCTTTCTCTCTTTTGTTTTGGCATCTTTGACCTTGATGAGGGAGAAGGGGTGACACATGTCACCCCCTCATTTGTGAGGATGTTTGTTTGCTTCTCTTCAAATTCTCATTCATGGGAAATGAAAGGGACTTTTTTTGCTTGGAATTTCTTGCTTGGAGGCTTGGGTGATTTGGAGCTTGAGATTTGCTTGGAGTCAAGAGTGGAAAAACTTGAAGTTGTGAAGCTTTTTGGAGAGCTTTCCTTGAGGTAGGCTCTTATGTCTTATTGTTGTGTTGCTTTCTTTTAGTTGTTAGATTGATTGCTTGGAATTGTTAATTGTTGAATGTAGATTTTGGTTGTTTGCTTGTGTTTACTCCCTCCATCATATGGCATGATAGAGTTTTGGAGTGCGGGGGAAGAGAGAGGGAATTTTCCCTCTCAATCCTCAAGGCTTGATGGACAAGCCTTGTATGATCTTATTGTTTTCCCCTCAAATGGTTGAGGTGGGGAAGTTGATTCATTTGGCTTGAATCTCCTTCCCCATTCTTGGTAAAGAAACCCCTTTGGGGTTTGAAAATCCTTCCAAGGAGGACTTGGAGAAAGGGGGAGGAATAAGAAGGGTCTTGTTTGAATAAGGAGCAATAAGGAGGATATGAAGATGTGTATATTGTGCAAATAATTTTGATGCATAACTTTGGAGAATTTTCTCCTCTCTTCCCCATTTTTGATGATGAACATGGGTTCTCCTCCTTGTAGATTTTGGAGTCTTGTTTGTATGTGTCTTATCTTTGTATGCTTGTATTATTGTTATTGTAACATTTTATCTTGTGCAAGTTTTGGGTAGTTATCCTCTTTCCCATGGGCTTGGGGGAGGCTAGCATGCATCCCAACTTGGGATAGGCATGTGATGATGCCTATGGTTGGGTGGCAAACAAGCTCTTTCTCCTTTTTGGTTTCCTTAAAAGTCACTCTAATTAAAACTCAAGCTTGGAGATGGTTGGATTTTGTGGCATCTTGGTCTCTCCTTATTTCCTCTAAGTTATTGTGAAGCATTTATTTCATTGTAACACCTTGGGTGTG
This sequence comes from Taxus chinensis, assembly GCA_019776745.2. NCBI lineage: Eukaryota > Viridiplantae > Streptophyta > Pinopsida > Cupressales > Taxaceae > Taxus > Taxus chinensis. The sequence continues at coordinate 270,117,630 of CM034146.1, read as the reverse complement.
GCTATTTTCGGAAAGTTCTTTGGCATGTAAAAGTTTCCATCTTGGGAATTGGAGTCACTTGGAAGATTAGTTAGTCATTGACATGGGAAAGATTTCTTTCAATCTTATAAGAGAGATTTGCTATGTCATTTCTCTTACGTACGTTAACAATTTGAATAATGATGTATTTATGAATTTGAGATCCTTGTAAAATGAGTTTTGTAAAAATGGTTATATTTCCTTAATGTGTATTATTTAAAGGACATTTTAAAAAGAAAGATTGTTTGATAGAAGTAAAATTTTCTCTAAGAAATGATGATATTGTTGCTGGTATCTTTGTTGGAAAATCTAAAAAAAAAAATCTTGTAGTTTTGCCTTTGAAAAGGAAGTATGTTTTTATAAGAATGGTGTCATTCTTGTTGGTTATTCTCCAAGTGAAAAATTTGAAATATACCACTAATTTTACATTAAAGAAGGCTCATTAGTAATAAAGCTCTTCATGAGATGGATTTATCTCTCTTACAATTTTTTTTTAGTAAACACACTATGCTTACTTTTCTTCCTCTTGTGAATCTTTTTGTTTTACTACTCTCTTAATTTATCATACAAATGAGTAGATCGTTCCTTAGTGTTTCTTTCCTTGCACACATTAAGGATATCTTTTTTTTTTAATAGCTTAGACTATGGGTATGTGGTAATGCCTTCATTTAGTTAAAAATTACAATACTACTATGCAATATTTTCTACAAATGATAATCTAATCATATCCTTTTATTTGTAATATTTCAAATATATATAAAGCGTTATATTTCTCTTTATATTATTTTTACACACACACACACACACACACACACACACACACACACATATTTATAAACTAAATGTTAAATATAAAACAAAACAAAAAAAAATGGTGGGGGGTTCGGCCCCCACCCCTGCGCCCCTCTGCACAGACCTGCCGCCGCGGGCCTGTCCCGCCCCACACCCCACCAAACCCGGTCCCCTCCAGCCAGCTCCCGGTCGCACCTCCGCCTGTCTTGGCTCAGCCACCACTGCCCCTGTACCCCCGCTCAGCCCCTGTACCCCCCTCCCCGCACAGCTCCATGCCCGCGGCCCAACCTGCCGCCACTCCCCTTCCTCCCTGCGCAGCGCCTCCCCCTCTTCCACTTCACCCCACGCTGCCCATCCGCCACCACTGTACCTGCCACGACCCTGCTCTGCAGATCCGCCGCCTCCCTCCCATGTGCGGCCGACCCCTTTGGGGTTTGTTTCAAAACAAATTTTTACACAGGTTTTTACACAAAATAATAATAATAATAATAAAGGAATGTTCATGTTTTTGAATCTGCCAACAATGCAAAGCAACTCAAATAAAATCTCATAGTTCTTTCCCCCTGCAAAAGATCAAACCAAACAAAAATGAGAAAAGAATGAAAAGAAGGAGAAGGGAAATAAGAAATAAATCCAAAAGAAAAGAAAGGAAGAGATAAGGAAGATTAGGGAAAACCCTAAGACCTTTTCTAAACTAAGGGGCAAGATTGATTCAATCCTAGGGTCATTATTCAACCCTACACACATTAAATCATGGACAATTTTGTGGGAAATGAAATTTGTTTAATAATGAGTAGTTATTGTGCTTGGGGCAACTTTTTAACTAAGAGAGAGAGAGACATTAAATGTGGGTAAATTTAAAAGATAGGTAAATAAATAAAGACGGGTTTAGGCTAGTAATTATTTAAACTAGTAAATTAAATTAGATTAAAATTTGTTGTTATCGAGAACGGGATTAGTGATGGACTAGTATTAATTCAACACTTCAAAAAAATAATTTTACCTGAAATTTTAGTCCGTTTGGTGCATTTTTCGGTGTCCCAGATGGGGCATTACAACAACTATCTTTCTACGTGTCCCCAGATGTACCAAGAGTTTATAGCAACTGACGGAATTGAAAAAGAGCGCACAGTTTGTGTTTGGCGGCTAGTTTTCTGGGGCCACTGGTCGTAGTTCACCCAGTTGTAAAAAGACAAAAGTTAGCTCAAGTGGCCCAGAAAACCGCATCCATACTGACGTTAGATGGAGAAACACGCAACGAGACATCTCCTAGTAGTTCCCCTATATAAAGAGAATTCATCAGAGTCAATGGGACTGAGAACTAGAAAACCATGTTTAAACGGCGACAAGTTTTCTGGAGCGACAAGACAAAATTGGACCAGTTTGACCTCGTCAAACTGCGACCCGAGACCTACAAAACGGCTTCGCCAAACTATCCTGAAAGGTGCTCTTTCTTATGCTGAATGTTTCATGCATTTGTCTAGTATAAACGCTAGAGGTTTACGAAGACGGAAAGTGATTTCTCTTTCCGGGTTTCAATTGGTTGTCCCAAACGAAAGCCAATTTTCTAGTTTTAACAGCTCTCTACTGTTCTAAACCGGTGTAACAAGGCTCCTATAAGGGCGTCAAAAGGATGTCATATGATCGTTTCGGGTCAAACCAAAAATCAAGGTGACTCCTCGTATATCAAGGTACACGAATGAAACTTCACATCTCGTTTCCAGAGTTGCGAAGGGTACTTAGTGAGTCTCCGAAAATTGTAAAATTTAATTATTTTAAGCAGGAAGGTCAACTTAATCAATGGAGAGTCAAATTTGTTTGATCGATAAAACGATATTGAAGCGATCCAAAGGGGTAAGAGTTTTCTAGATCATATCGAAGCGAGGGTGGTAGTTCATGGTTTAAAGTAGGCGAGTTATAATGGCTTCGAGAGTTGCGCCACGACACTTTATTGTTTTGTAATGAGTTGAAGAGACATTTGACTATATTAAAAAATCTAATAACTTAATATTCTATTTAGTTGCAAAAGAGAACTAAAACACAAGAATTATGAGAGGTAGGGAAAGAAGAACCATGCCTGGAGAACGAAGTCAGTCGAAGCCGCAGGCTTCGGTTCAGCATCTTGCTTGGCACTTCGTCAACCAGTTCACGAGCCTGGATCTAACCTCCACTATGTCACACCAACTTCCCGATCACTTGAAGTTTTCCAACAGAGTAAGTAGTTGCTTGTGCGCTTCTAAAACCTTTTGAACAGATCCATTATGTGCATATCTTGCAATCTTGGCATTCCATGAGACAACATTTCTTTAAGGCGTTTTTCAAACAGTTGACTTGCCTTGTGTAAGTTTCTGCCATTTGCATACTTGTCTACTAGTGCATTTGCAACTAAAAATCCTCTAACATTATGCCTTGATGGTTGTTCGAGGCCTGCTCTAGAGCTCCCATTTTGACAGAGGCTACGAGGATGCTGGGACAAGGTTGTGGAGTCTAGCTTAACAGGTACCAATTGCATTTGCTTGAAAGTTTCCAAGGCCCTTTTAACAAACTCATTTTATTTTTATTTTTTTCTGCAAATCCTGCCATCATTACAGTCCATAAAGCACATTTCTTTCAGGCATTGTCGAACAGCTCGCATGCCTCCACATTTTGCATATGTATCTGTCGGGGCACTTGCAACTGAAACACACCAAAAGAAACCCCTTCTCCATAATGCTTTGATGGACATCCATACTCTTTTTCAAGAGCTCTATTTTGGCACAGGCAGTGGGAATGCTGACAAAGGTTGTTAAATGTAGCTTTACTCCTGTTGTTTTCATTTGGTTGAAAGATTCTAAAGCCTTTTCAACAAATCCATTTTGTGCAGATCCTTGTGGGGGAAAACCCGTGTCTTCTGTACACTGCAAAACGCGCATCCCATGAGAGTTGTTTTGTTCTTTCATTTGGTCAAACACTGAGCAGCGTCCCCAAAGCATTTGCCACTACAACATCTGATAAAACCCCTATATCCTCTTAGGCTTTGGATAAATTCCCACGCAGGAGTTTGGCGCGGTTGGGAAAATGTTGGCGTGGCTAGGAGGTTGGGAGGCTAGGAGGAGGCCACAAAACACTATGGCACTTCATGAGCTGACGTTTGGCATTGGATTCCTTGAACAATCCAAACAAAACAGAAAAAAAAAGCCTTTCAGCGCATTGGTTGGGTGAAAATGCTGCAGCCAACACTAGTGGGTGCACAAAAAAAACAAGTTCGAAGCTTCCCCCCTCCCTCCATGGCGGCAACTCTCTCTTTCACATAGCAAAAAGACAAACAAAATTAAAAAAAAAACACAAAGGAGCCTTTGCCCTAAACCGCCCCAACAAAGAATTCACGAGCTTTTGAATTTTAAAAACTTTTATTTTATTTATTAATTATTTAAAAAAAAAAGGAGGCATTATAGTAACTCGACGAACCAAGAACCAGATTTCCCTTTAACCGGTTAACTGCCATGACGCTATGGGGTCCACAGTTTGGGGTGTCGACAATGACCTGACAGGCAAGAAGGAGAGGGAAGGTGAAAAATCTTCACTGCGACCTGGACATGGTCAACAATGGTCAACGAAAGCACACGCACACCAGTCTCCCAGATTTAGCAACAAGGTCGGTAGGTCAGGGACTGGGAAACATTGAACGGGGCATTACATATGTCTCGGCATATTTTACATGGATTTAATTAAGATAGGTATGCTAGTAGGTATTTATTTCTTAAATACTCTTGTTACGAGCAAGTTTTATAGTGTGGATGAGTAACACTCCCCATAATTAGTTCAGCTCATCCAAGATATTTTTCAATAATATATTTGGTTGGTTTTGTTTGATAACATCGTAATATTAGTTTCTTCTTTTAACCTTTCAAGAGACAATCTTCTCAATAAACCTCACTTTGTCATATGTTGTTAATGATAACTTAGATTATTTTCTATCGTTCTCTTTTATGTTCTTTGTTTAGTTGTTTGGTTCCTTCTCTCTTCTATGATGATTCAAATATTCTTTAGAATATATTAGGTTTATTTCTTAGTTTGAGATATTTCCTAGATGATATAACTTAAACTACCTTTCATGCATAAGTCCAATCTTAAGTTGTTCACAATGAAACTAGTCCGATTCCACTTTAAGCTTTGTTATAGGAAAAGGGTTGATTAGTTTTTGCTACAATTTCTTCGAAAATAGAGGTTGATGAAGGAAATAATAAGATCTACGAGTTACTTGAGAAGGGTTTTATCAAAGAGTCTCTCAACCCATGTGCAGTACTTGTAGTATGAGTGTCAAAGAAAGGAAGTGAGTGGAGGATGTTATTCTAGAGCTATCAATAAGATTACCATCAATTATAGGTTTCCATCATCACACATGCATGATTTGATGGATTTTTTAAGTAGAGAGAAGTACTTCAAAAATATTGATTTAAAGAGTGGGCATCCCCATATCAGGATAAGAGAAAGTAATGAGTATAAAAAACTACTTTTAAGATATAAGATGGATTGTATGAGTGTTTGGAAATGTCATTTGGGATAACGAATGCACTAAGCACATTCATGAGGCTCATGAACGAAGTGTTGAACCCTTTTATAGGAAAGTTGACCATTATGTATTTAGATGACATATTGATTTTTGGCAAGACGAAGGAAGAGCACTTGATCCATTTGTGGAGATTGTTACAATGTTTGCACGAAGAAAAAATGTTGGTAAACTTGAAGAAGCAATTTTTTATGAAGAGGAGGTTGATATACTTGGGATTGTGATATCTCAAATAGGTTTGAAAATGGATTTTGAGAAGGAGTGAACTATAGCTAAATGGTTGTCACCCAAGATACATTCGAAGCATGATGTCTCCAAGGTTTGATGAGATTCTATTTAAAGTTCATATGAGAATTCAATGGCATTTTCGCACCAATCACATAAGTGATGAAGGGAGATAAGCGAACTTTTGTGTGGAAAACAAAAGCACAATATGGCTTTCAAAGGTTGAAGAAAACTATAGAGCTGGTAGGACCATTTCCTATCCTAACGAGAAGTTGAATGATGAAAGAATGAAGTATTTAGTTTATAATCAGGGTTTGTATACCATAGTGCAAGATATGAAGAAGTGGATGAACTACTTATTACTTATGGAGTTTGCGTTATACATAGAAAATCAAACATTATAATCAATATATAGACTAGAGACATTCAATCAAAGACATAATATGTTGAAATCTTGCATAGAGACATTTCTATGGAAGCATAAAAGTGGACGATCAAAGATAGATACAATGTATTAAGTAGAAGATGCATCTCGTTGAGTGAGATGGATGTGGAAGAAGTGGGGTTCGATGTTATGAAATCTACATAGGAGATGAATCTTTCATAGAGACATGGAGAGTATGCATAAAAACAACAAGCTTTGATCACAACCCTTGGTTAGAATACTTACATGAAAAGTGTTTTCTCAAAGGAACACAATTACACATGTATTCAAAATATCAATGTGGAAGATTCTCAAAGGATTAGTTGGTCAGTTTGATATGGAAAAGAATTTGGCACAACTAAGTGAGGGATATTAATGGCCTCAAATGGATGCATATGTATGCAAATATGTACACAGATGTAGAATTTTCCTCTTGGAAAAGAGGAAGAGTCAAAATGCAAGGTTATACTAGCCACACCTAGTGCCTCATAAAAAACTGTTGACTATGAATTTTGTTCTGGGATTGACTAACATACAAAAGGGTCATGATTATATCTTTGTTGTAGTTGATAAATTTTTTAGATGGATTATGTTATTTCTTGTAAGAAGACTAGTGATGCCATTCATATAGATAATTTTATTTCAAGGAATTTATGAGACTACACAAATTTCCATGCAATATTGTGTAAAATAGGGACACTAAGTTTTCTAATCACTTTTGGCACACATTATATAAAAAATTTAATTACTAAATTATTGTTTAGTGGATGGGCAGATAGAAGTTGTCAATATAAGCCTCAATATTTGTTGATATATTTGGTCAAAGAGAAGGCAGGGACATGGGATTCAATCCTTGAATAACTAGAGCTTTTGTAGAATAACTTTGTGAACATGAGCATTGGGAAGTCACCTTTCCCTATATAAGTCAAGCGGTGTTGCACAATTGTGTGACAAAAATAAAGAGAGTGATAAGTACAAAAGTGGAATAATTTTCAAAATCCACAAAGGAATTGTGTAAGCAAGTTCACATGTAGTTGAAGAAGAAAAAATGCAATACAGAAGTGCATAAATATGAGAAAAAGTGAATAATATTTTGAGACATATAACAAGTTTCAGTGGAAGAATATTGACCATTTAAAGTCCTACAAAAATTTATGAAGAATGCATATGAAATAGAGGTAATATATCTCATAAACATTTATCCTATTTTTAATGGTGTAGACTTATGCACTTACTTTTAGGGATAAAAGAGTGATGAAGACAAACTTACTAAATTAGATTGGAGGCACCAAATACCAGAGCAAGAATGTGGATAATTCTACATTTTTGGATACACACATAACAAAGATAAGGCACATAAAAGGATATAAATAATATATGATAAAATGGAAAGGCACAGAAGTTGAGGATGTAGCATGGATTATCACAATTGATTTTTCTAAATTTGTCTGATCCATCAAAATCCTCGCGATTCTCACATTAGTAGGGGCTTGTGTTTCTTCTTACCATAGATGTAGGATACTTGAACATATGAGTTCACTTGCAATCTTGTATCACTAAAAATAGTTAGAAGAGTAAAATCTTGTGCAATCGTGTGTAGCTTTGTATAACCTTGGCAATCTTGCTCACTATTGGAATAAGAAAGACAAGGCATGAACACTTGGGAGTTTTTCATAGTATGTTGAGTTTTGCTTTGGGAAAATTTTCATGGGGACCGTGCTCAAACTACATGTACATTTTTGAAGTTTTGTTTCTTACATATATCTTTCCCTTTTGCACTCTATGAATCATATGTTCTCGTGATGTTGTCAAAATTGAATGACTTGTTTCCTAAATGCGGACGCTTTGATTTATTTTCTTCATTAATTGGAGCAACTTAGTATGTTTTGATCAAATGAAAACATTCCCATCAGTGAATGCATGTTAACCCAATGGATTACATCGATGGTGATCATATCATTTAAGGAATATTTACAAAGGTATATTTATTTCTCATGATAAATTCTATCACTAGAGGGAGTGATGGATGTGAAAAGCATCATGGGAGAGAGATCAAGATAAGCTAAAGAAATCCACAACTTAGATGATGACAACAATACCCAAATTTAAGTGGGAGTAGAGTTATAGAAAATCTCCATTGTCTAAGAAACTGATTAAGCAAATATTGTATAAATAGATGCCTAACACTAATTATGTAAGAACGCTAAATATGTGCAAGTGAAGTACAAAAATTGACCCAAGCAAATAAGCAATTTAAATTTGTAACCCTAGTTGCAAATGAAAGGGATAAAGTACTTAGTTGATTCACAATTAAATCTGGAATGTGCCAAAGTGATGAACTAATGAACAGAAGGAGAGAAGTGTCACACCGAGCCTCAGAAAATTCTACGACCACAAGATCTGCCGGAAATGGGGTGGCTAGAATGGGTAAGAGGCACCTGCAGGCGCTGCAAACCTGCTCTGGGTGCCTATGACTGCTCAGACCCTCAAAAAACATCATTCAGAAGGTCATTAAGTGTTCGTTGTCCTTCGTTTTTTTTCATTAGTATGTCACATCAAGTTCGCAAATGTCGCCTGTAACCTACAATGAAGAAATGGCCTGCAAAAGCGCATCAAATCCCCAAAAGCGCATCAAATCCCAAAAAGAAAATAATACAAATGAGGGGTTGAAATTTTGTCAACTGTCAAACAAGTGAACTTATGACTGAGAGATGCACTACATCTCAAAATCAATGTAGTTCAATGTGTGCATGTGAAGAGATTGTGCCCTAGGAGGCTCTTGTGCATGTCGCACTTAATAACGAGCAAGTAGCTAGATGTAAAAGATGTAAATAGATGTATGCATGAAAGAACAAACTTCCCCTCATATGAAGTGTATACAGAATAATGCAGTTTCTTACCCTTGTGTAGATGCTAGATGGATGTTTGAATGCTCTTGTAAATGCCTTTGGATGCAACCTTAGGTGGTGATAGCTAATGCTTAGTGCTTGGTCCTTTATTATTAACACATAACTTTATATTTATATGATTCCTTCACTTTAATTTCTTAATTAACCTCGAAAATGACAACTACCAAACTGATAAGATTTCCAAATAGCCTGAAAGGACCCAAATAGTGTGACCAATGTGCAAAGAGGACAAGCGCACCCATAGGGGATGGGGGTGCCTGGCGTTGGTGTCATGGTTGGGTGTTCATGTCTATGAATAAGAAATGCTAAAATCTAAAAATAAAAACTAGGAAAATGGGAGTGCAACACTGAACAGAAGCAAGCATAAATCAAGCCAAGATGTGTCCAAAGACATGGGTTAAGTATTACTTTTCATACCTAGGAATCATATGAATAATAGTATGTAATCAAAACTTAGATAGAGTACCCAAAGTGCATGATTTTGTGTCTATAGTTTAGACCAAGTATAGACATTTTCCTAGACAATTAGCCACCCGTTGTAATAGTTAGGATACCTTAGAGCAGGTAATACATATGAGATGGAAAAATTTACAGTACAAATTTTTAAGTGTGAAGGGGCATGTATTCTATCATTCATTAAAGAAAGACGTATTTTAGTGCACAACTGGATTAATATCTCTAAACGTTAAATGTGGTTATAAAACCCTTCATTCAAACCCTTGAGATTTGATTTAAGGTTATATAAACACAATCATTAGTTCATAGAAAAACGATGGTTGGTCAGGAATATCCTAAGTCTACATCATCGCACAACCTTTACTATTTTTATTCACCCTATTTTTTTCTTTCGTGCCCTACAAATGCAACAAGAGTACCTTCAAGGCATTGTAAAACAATATTTAGTAGTCCATCGGGTATACTCATCATCATAGTTAAAATATAACCATTTGGTGATTGTTTATTCTATTTACTAGTGTGTTAATTTTTTGGGATGAGATGCAATGTACTTAACCAACACCATTAAACAAGTTGATAACATACTCACTAGTAGACCTCCACATATCAATATCTCTACCCTAGTTAGAGCCCAAACACCATGTAAAATCACCTCGTTGCTCACACCAAGACTTCCCTAATAGAAAATGACATGGTTAGAAGTTTTGTGCAAGTATCTAAAGATCCTCTTCACCACAATTACATGCTTATTACCCGGATTGGCCACATATCTTCTAATTAATCCCACAACACATGTAATCTTAGGTCTTTTACAAACCATTGGATACATCAGGCTTCCCATTACACTCACATACATAACTTGATGTGTGTGCTTTAAATCATCTTGTATCTATAGACTTTGTGAGGCTGAAATATTCTAACCAATTAGAAAAGGTGTGCTCAAAGGTATGCTCATAAGTTCTTGTCATGCATCTTAGAAATTTCCAACACCATTTCAACATATTTGTTTTGGCCTAACCATAGCTTCCTATTTGTGCAATCTCACTTGATTTCCATGCCCAAAATGAACTTTGCAACACCAAGATCTTTGATGTCAAACTATGCACACAAATGAGACTTAACATGTTTGATCAATGTCTTGTGATTTTCAATTGACAACATTTCATCCACATACAAAACTATGATGACAAAGTTTTTCTCTTCTTCTTTGAAATACAAAGGTGGATCCACTTGGCTACACGCAAGGCCTAGTTTTAGCACGTAGCTATCAAATTTTTGATTCCACATCCTTGGTGGTTGTTTTAAGCCTCAAGAACTTCTTCAAGCAACAAACAAAGTCCTCTTTCACCTTTATTATGAAACTTTTAGTTTGCAACATGTAGATTTCTTTTTCTACCTCCCCATGCATAAATGTTGTTTTTATATAAATCTTATGTATGTCCAAATATTATGCAATGATAATAGCTAAAAGAAATTGGATTGGAGTGAGGTTTAGTTTGCAACATAAAAGAATACATAATTGAAGTCTATTTCCTTGACATGAGAGAATCTTTTTTCCCAATTGGGCAAGCCTTATACTTGTGTAATTTACCTTGTGCATTGCACTTCTTAAAAACCCATTTCTAAACCACAAAATTGCTTCTAGGATGTAGCTTCACAAGATACCAAGTCTCAATTTCATCTAGAGACTCAATCTCCTCCTTCATGGATTTCTTCCAAAACACACCCTCTTTGGATACGAGAGATTTGTACAACGCTTTGGGATGGTCACCATTAATTGGTGAGAGTAAGAAAGTAACACAAAAGTCTATTGGGTGCACCCATTTTGATCTTCTATGCACAAGGCTTTCGGTTCTTCTTTCTCCTATGACTTCTCTTTTTCATCAACAATGGCATACTCAAATACAATCTCTTCGGACTCTAAGTCAAACCGCACGTTCTTTAATTCTTCTTTCAGTTGCTTCTTTGGATGTTGTAACTCAACTTTCACCAATGTGCAAATCCTTTTGCACAAGAATCCTATCTTATTTTGTCAAGACCACATTTTCAAATAGCTTGTACCCTTTGACACCATTCCCACATCCCATGAAGATGCACTGCTCATACCTATAGTCAAGTTTTTTCCTCTTTTCCTTTGGAACATGAACATATGCATCACAACCAAAACAAATAGTGATCACTACTTCAACCCATTTTTTTTCTCTCTATTCACAACACTTAAAATTCTCAAGGCTTTATCCATCAACATCTCATTCATCTGCTCCCCAACTCCATTTCGCTCATGTGTTTATGTAGTTGTCATGTCTTTTGACCTCCTTGAATTTCTTGAATACTTCATGCTTCTTCCAAAGAAAGTTCATCTATGTTTTCTTGGAAAAGTAATCTATGAATGATACATAGTACACAAATTTCCCAAGAGATGGTACTTTCACTGACCTGAGCACATCACTGTGTATAACCAACAAGATCCTATTTATGTGCACAATATTTGTGGGAAACTTGACTTTGATTTTCTTGTTATGCATTTAATTCTCGCATCCTTTTTTCCATTTCTTCATATTATAGTGAGAGCAATCGTTTCTCACCAAATGACCTAACATTTCATGTCAAATCATAGTCTTCTCTACTAGAAGCATTTTGGCATTTTCATGTACCTCATTGGCCTCAGGAATAATAGTGTCATTATAAACACTAGGAATCTTACTCTCATCAAGCCTTAGCAAGGTTTTAGTGGCACTCGCTCGACAATAGCATTGCATGCACATCATTTTACAACCATCCTTTGCAAATGAAACCTGCAATCCAATATTGCACATCTTGCTAACCAAAACTAGATTTCTCATAAGACTTGGTATGTGTAGTACTCCAAGGAGTGTCTTAATCATCTATCTTGGAACCTTAGCTTCACTCTTCCTAAAATTAACAATCTCATGAGTGGAGTCTTCACCCAAAAAGAGATTACCACTGTTGGTGCTCAAATTTAGTCTCGCCCCATTTGTCACTGAAATTCCTTAGTTTGTGGCCTCTATTATGTTTTATGTCTCCTCGGGCTCAAATGGTGGTTCTCCTGCATTTTACGGTTTGACGGGTGAAGTTTCTCGGTCAAAATTACATCTCGGCATCAATTGAAAAGTGGCCCTTTCTGGTTCAATGCAACTCTATAGGGCACTTTAAAATTTCTAAGGCTCACTTCAACACAAAACATGTCCACGTGGAGGCTTTCGTTGGGCCTTCCCGTACTTAGAATTTTCACGCAACTTCCTAAAGGGGACTAGGACACGTGGAGGGACCGCGCATGTTTGGGGACCGGCCCTTGAGTTTTATTTTGAAGAAGCGTCAGGAGGACACTTGGAGACTCTATCGGACTAAGACACGTGTTGGGCCCGTGCTTGTTTGGGGTCTCTACTTTTCGGGACCATCTCAAAATGCGCCATTAAGACACGTAGCAGGCGGAGAAACGGAGGTGCGGGCCCACTGGGAAAATATGGAAATTTTTCCTTTTTGGAAAATAGGGATAAAATTTGTAAGTTGAAGCGCAAGTCCGCTGGGACCCACATTGGAACACGTGTCAAGCCCGTTTTCTGAGGGCGGAGGGGCGGAGAAAAATATCGACATTTTACCTTTTTTGGAAAATTATAAAATGTCAAAAGGTGCCCCCAGACCCATTTCCAATCACATTTTACCATATGGAGGGCTTACATTAAAATTTGAAATGCAGGATCAACGGTAGCTGTGCATTTCATTTGATTTTTCCACCATTGAAGCTCCAGGATGTTTGCAGACGTATCTTTGCATCATTCTTCATCAAAGTTTTGGCAAATATGTGTCGTTTGGGTATGCAAAGTTTAATTGAATCAATTTGGGAGCTCAATTCGTAGATCTGAAGTACTCTTAAAGTGGATTTTTGTTTGGGCTCGTGCGAGGAAGCGAGATGCCAAATCCAGAAGTTGTAGAGTAAAATTTCGAAGGGAAAAGGGATGAAAAGATGAAAGTGCATACACAAAAGGTTAAAAAGGCGTTGCCTCGAAAGCAAAAAGGGATGACCTGTTAAGACCAGCTACACGGAGGCTTCGAGAAATAATTAAAAAGGGGATTTCTCGCATGACAGAATCAAAAATATTAAAGGGACTCCCGATAAGTTGTGGCATGGCATTCTAGTCAATAGTTGAGGGCCCAAGAAATGTGATCTATTCAGAGTTGGTCCACTTGGCAGATTTTAGATATGAAAAAGGTTTGTTAAATGTCTCTATTTGAAAAAATTTGGTAACAAACAGAGGTCCCTTGAATATTCTTCTCTTTTGAGGGGAAAAGGTGTTGCAGGCGCCAAGGATAAAGAATATGCCTCCAGTTAGAACAATGATGCAAATATTAGCAATGATTCACCTTTTTTGGAAACACGTGGCAAATTTTTTACGAGTCTGTTGAAAGTCACTTTCTGCAAATCATGATCCGATATGTGCAACAAAGATGCTTCGAATATTCCTCTTTTGGGGGGGAAATTGGATGTAAAGGGTGTATTATAAATGCAATGAGATTACTCTTGTAAAGGGTCGAGAGTTCATTTTCACGAGAAAATTTTGTGAAAAGCTCATCCTTTGAGAAACCAGGTTAACTTCCTCTGTGTTAGATTTTCATTCATGTTGAGTTGGTTACAAGTGTATAGCCATCAACAAGCTTTGAGATTGTTTAAATAACTCTCCCTTGCTGATGAATATGATAAACTTTGAGTTAATTCATGTTAAACCTCTGGCAAATTTTGTGTTTATTTCACTTTCAGAATGTCTGCAAGTAGTTTTTCTTGTTCCTATTGCAATCTTGTATCAAAATCTCTTTGAATGACACATATCTCAATCCTTGTGATAGTTTAGTGGCATCTGCAATTTCATTTTGCAGAAGAGCTTTCATATGGGAATGAAATAAACGATTTAAAATCACTTTTCTTTCATCTGTTGACAGAGATTGTTTGTAAGCCTCTGGGTGTACCTCAAGCGTGACTGATATTAGATTTTGATGTTTTATTGGGTCTTCTAACTCGAGCCTTCGTGCTAGAACCTCAAATATTGTGTGAAAAAGTGCATGTCTGGGCCTCCATTGATGCGCACCTTCTGGTTGAAGGAATGTTTTAACTTTTTTGAAGCTTTCTGTTATTGAGTTCTCCATTGTGAAGTTTCTCAAGGATCCGACAAAGTCCAATCTATCTTGTTGATCTCCCACCAAAAAATTATTCAAATAACATATCTTACCCCGAACTACCCCTATTTTGCTCTGTATATCCACAGAAGAACAAAATCCATTTGCTAAAGTATGCAGGACATAGCAGGATTCCAAATGTCTTCAGTAACATTAGCCTCGTGTTGAAAATATCTCCATAATCTAGAAGTGACAACTCGTGAGAGTCAGATTTGGTGTGTTGATCATATTTTCCCAAGGTCTTCTCTATAAAATTTGTGCAAAAGAAAGGTATCTGCGTCTCCTTCAATAACAAAGGTTACAAAATAGGTTCTACCTTGGTTAAAAGGCACAACCTAAAATAGTTAGGATAAGATCAAATCCTTTTAAGGTGCTATCCATCTCTCCACAAACCCGAGTAACAAAGGGCCAGTTAGATTTCATCCGAAGCTACAAAACGATACACATTTATGACCTATCTGCCTCTAAGCTCCCTGTTGAATCGGTGTTGTTGCTCAGCTTGAAAAGGAGAATGAATTTGGATACCAACACTAATGGCGCCGCTACCGGGGACTCTTTGAAGAATTTAAAGTTTCCAGACCCTGGTAATGTTTCTTGCAGTTCTGTGTGCAAATACATTTTGTAAACATCATTATCTGATCAGATCTGTAAGGATTGAACAAAATTATAAGTTATGTGTGTTGTCTGTCCAATTTTTCCAGCAGTTATTGTACTAAGTTTGCCTCACCATTGATAAATTTGGGTAAAGAAGGATCTAATTTGTAAAGCTTTGCATGATTTTTAGTGATGAAAAACATTTGACAGATTATTTTAGTGCATTTACACAACTAGGGTGAAAATCCTTAGTGGAGACTCCGTATTGATTTGTTTTTGGACATATGTCAGTGTCTTAACCTATGTGAATTGTGAATTTGTTACTAATATTTGCAAAGCTGGAAGGAAGAAGATCTTTCTTTGCTGCAAACCCTAGTAGAAGGTTGTTTCCAGAGTTTGAAAAGTCTAATTCAGAAGGAGGAAAAATTTGGAAGGTTGTGGGAGATCAAGCATCAAGAAAATAGATCTCCATTGGTGAAATTGATCGGCACGCGGTTGAAGATTGCAATACTCCCTCAACTGCTTCTGAATCAGGTATCATCTCTATAAATCTGAATTCTCCATCTGGAGAGGATCCATCATCTGTATTTGAAACATTTGCTTCTCGATCTGCCCCTGTGTTTTCAAAATCTAATAAAGTATTCCAAGAGATAGAGCCATTAGGGGATAGTCATTCTGAGAATTGTATCCCTATACCGCACACACCCCTCACTCCTCATCACTTTGTTTCTCCTGTAAGGTCACCTCCTCAAAATAATATGGCTCAACCTCCACCCAAACCTCCATTTTTCATTAATGCTTTTGGTCCCATCAATTTTAGAGGTATGGAGGGCTATTCGAATGCTATGCCACAGGATTTAAGGAACAAATTTCCTAAGTTTCAAGGAAATAATGCAATAGCTAGTGATCAGCACTTGAATATGGATATGCTTTTCTAAGGCAGGGTCATTTGGTGTGATTTGCATAACATTGGATCATTCCCCAAGTTGTGGGACTTGCAAATGGGAATGATCATCCAAAGAAGGTTGGTTCCTCTTCCTAAACTACCTGCCATGAGCTACTCTAGTGCAGGAAAACTAAATCTAACCTAATCTAAACATTCTAAGGAACTAAGGAGAGAGAAAGAGGGCAAAAATAAATCCTACACTAAAGTGGTGATACATCAGCAAGGGAAGTGAGATATTTTGTTGAGGGAGAAAGAAATAGAAAAAATAGAGATGAGGGAGGTCAAACAGAAGTGACATGGTCTAGATCTACAAATCATCCATTAAACTCCATGAAACACAACATCCTGCACCTGCAAATGTGAAATACATGCACAGAAAACCAAGACTGAAAGGGAGAGGCATAAAGAAACAACAAAACAATGCAAAGGGTTGAAGAACACCAAAAAAACACATTTTTTATTGCTCTAGAAGGTGTACAGACCATTAAATTTCTGAAATATAGGCACAAATACATTTTCCAGGTGAGGGAGAAGGTTCAATGCTCAAAAATGTCATCGAGAAATAAATTTGACAGAGTTTCTCTATGCCCAAAATGTCTCTCCTTCTCAAACAAGAAGTGTTACAATATATAGAAGAATAAGAGAGAGAGAAGAGAGAAAAGTCGAATCCTACTCCAACCACCATGAGATACGCATCGAATGCTACTTTGAAAGTTCAACCACTGAATATCAATGCCTTCTGCAAATCCACCCACAATATGTCACTTTTCGTTCCCCAGTAGATTGAATCGAATAATATATGTTAGTTGAAGAGATTAGATTCTGCGTTAATGGCTTAGAAGATTTTTTTCCATTTTTACCTACTAAGACCATGCAGCAGCCTGACGCTCATTTGGGCTTCCCCTTTTTTTTGGATTCACCTTTGGAGGAGTGTCGTTAGGACATGTGGCTCTCTCTACTCGCTCTTCCATACTTAGTCGATTATGGATTCTTTCCTGAATGGTTTTGAGCCCGAAGACCTGGAAACTTCACTGCTTCTTTTCCTTCTTGCTCCTGGCTTCTCCGTGACACTGCTCTTTCATTTTCAAGCCCACTGGTAACCTATTTGTCATCCTGGAATGTGAGCTCATGGGTTTGAGTCATTTCCTTCATAATTTCCTTATGTGCAGGAATTTTCTTGACCAAATTTTCTGGGGGGTGAATTTGGGATAACAATTTGGCCACTCACGGGGACATCTACCTACTAGATGAAGAGACTAATGGCCTTGAAGCATCCATTGGGCATGGAGTCAAGAATGATGGCCTGACACTGATCCTTCTTATAAAACGGACTCCCTAACTCTCTACACTTTTTTGACCTCTACCTAACTCTGAATCCGCCCGCACATCGACACTCTCAATTTTCATAAGAAAATATTAAAATGGAGTTTCTGAGAGTAGAAAATTGTATTGACCCGGGCTTTCACTTATCCCTAAAATGGACTATTTTGAAATGGATTAATTTTCTCTAGATTTATTTCCTTTTGGAGCTAGCAACTATTATAGACCACTATGAGTCTTCTTTCCATGAATATTGAAGAGCTTGGCCTTATGCACCCTTAAAGAAAAACGGAAAAAACTTATATACAAAGACAAAATCATGTATGCCTCAAATGAGACATGCAGAGTGTGCATAAGCACTTCTTTTACTGAAAGTAAATCTATTCCTACTCCTAAATTAACTAGAGAGAAGAATGCTAAACAAATCCTACATCAAGCAGGGAGAAGTAGCTTCCTTTTCTCAAGAGAGGCAGCCAGGTAAATTATTTGACACTAAATATTGCTGCCAGTATGAGTGAAAAACTAACAATAAGTCAGTCCTCCACCCAAATCATCAAGGTATCATCATTAATGGA
This sequence comes from Taxus chinensis, assembly GCA_019776745.2. NCBI lineage: Eukaryota > Viridiplantae > Streptophyta > Pinopsida > Cupressales > Taxaceae > Taxus > Taxus chinensis. The sequence goes on along the minus strand of CM034146.1, from coordinate 270,099,632 downwards.
AAATACCTCCCCAAGCTGACTTGCATTGGACTCTTGGAGGTATTGATGGTGACCCTTGGTACTTTGATGCTCATCCTCATGCCCTAAAGTAGGCATGACTGGTTTTGGTTTCTCCTTTGGCTCCAATGAAGCCAAGTACCTGATTGGGCATGGTCTGATCCTTTGGATGTTCCCATTTCTCTAAAATTCAACTCAAAAAATGGAGTCTTCTTGCAGACCTTCTTGATTGGATGGTATTAAAGAGATGGGGTCTTCACTATTTCCTTCCTCCTCATGAGAAGAACATGGAAGATTAAGATCCTCCAACCCTGGTTCTTGAGGGTCGTTGTGAGATGCAGGTTATTGTCCTTAGATGTTCTCCTCCGTGGTAGTAGAATCATGTTCTTAGAAGGTGGATGATGGAGGAGAAAATGATGTTATCTCCTCAGGATCCTTTCCATCAAGACATTCCTCCAAGTCAAACAGATAATCTACCTCCTCAGGCTCCTGTTGCATGTGTCCGACCTCCTCCATGGTGTCCTTTGAATCTGAAATTTTCTCACCATGGTTCCCATCATCTTCAAACATGAAGTTTGAAAACTAAAACTCTTCTTCGAAATTAGAGTTTGAAGGGGATGAAGTGAGGAAGAACTGAAGGACTTGTTTTCTGAAACTGTATGGTTCTCCTCCAGAACGCCCACTAACTTTTTCGTCTAGAATTTATGATTTCCTCTTCCCAATCGGAGCAATGAGTTACATTCTTCAACTGTGTCGTCGAACATGATGACGTTGGCTGGGGAAGGCTTGGTAGTTGGGTAAACTAGGCAAGGGGACTTGGAAGAAAATGGGAGGATGGACCAAAAGGGATGGAAGGCACGCTAGATTTTTGAGCCTCCATTCCTTCTACCCACCTATAATCTGGGGCAACATCTCAATGATGAGGTACAAAACCAGCCTGGTACATGGCCTTGTAAGGGGCCTTGTAGCCAACTTCAGCTACCATTATGGAGCACTTGACTCTAAGCTACATCATGTCCATCTTAATATTTTGCATATGCCTCTCAAAATCAGCTTCGGACAAGGAGTTTCCACCATCATCTGCATAAACCTGCTCTTCATAAACATTTTGGTTAGAAAAAAGGGTGTTGTATACATTTTTAAGATAATGGGGCTTATAAAACTGATATGGAGGAGGATTTTGAAACTGTGGGGATGGAGGGAAATAGTTCTATTGCTGCAAATGAGAATTCCATGGTGGGAAAGAAGTCGTGATTTCAAAATTTCATGGGATTGAAGAAGATGAAGGATATGGAAGAAATAATGGGTGGAAATGAATGGGAAGAAGGTTTGCAACTCAGAAGGATGGGTTGTTGACCAGATGGAGTTGCCAAATGTTCTTTAAAATACCTCCAAAGGCTGAAATATTCACCAAGATCACATCGAGCCTGATGAAGTGAAGTGGTAAGGTGCTTCAAACCTATCCCACTGGACATGCCAAAACTATTAACGTTAAATCACATCACCCCCAAATGAGTTCTAAAAATATACTTTTCTAAGGTAGGGTCACTTGGTGTGATTTGCATAACATTGGATCATTCCTTAAGTTGTGGGACTTGCAAATGGGAATGATCCTCTAGAGAAGGTTGGTTCCTCTTCCTAAACTACCTACCATGAGCTACTCTAGTGCAAGAAAACTAAATGTAACCTAATCTAACCATTCCAAGGAACCAAGGAGAGAGAAAGAGGGAAAAAATAGAGCCTACACTGAAGTAGTGATACACCGGCAAGGGAAGCGAGATATTCTGTTGAGGGAGAAAGAAATAGAAAAAATGGAGATGAGGGAGGTTAGACAGAAGTCACATAGCTCATATCTGTAAATCATCCATTAAACTCCATGAAACACAACATCTTGCACCTACAAATATGAAATACATGCACAGAAAAACCAAGACTGAAAGGGAGAGGCACGAAGAAACAACAAAATGATGCAAAGGGTTAAAGAACACCATAAAAACATGTTTTTTTATTACTCTAGAAGGTGTACAAACCATTACATTTCTGGAATAGAGGCACAAATACATTTGTTAGGCATGGGAGGAGGTTTGATGCTCAAAAATGGCATCGAGAAACAAATTTGATAGAGTTTCTTTATGCCCAGAATGTCTCTCCTTCTCAAATGAGAAGTGTTACAATATATAGAAGAATAAGAGAGAGAGAGAGAGAAGAGGGAAAAGTTGAATCCTGCTCTAACCACCATGAGATACGCATAGAATCTCACTTTTAAAGTTCAACCACTGAATATCAATGCCTTCTACAAATCCACCCACAATATATCACTTCTGGTTCCCTACCGGCTTGAATCGAATCAGATCTGGTAGTTGAAAAGATTTTATTCTACGTTAATGGCTTAGAAGACTTTTCTCCATTTTCACCTACTAAGGCCACGCAACAGCATGAGCTTGTTTGACCCTTTTTTATATGGGACACGTGGTAGCTAGTTAGAGCAAAAATCGGGCTTACGGGTCCTTAATTTATTTTTTCCCTCTTTCTGGAAACGTAAAACTCAGAAAACCCCCAACAACTTTGGAGATGGGGGCTTGTTTGAGCCTGGATCATCTTTGGAGAAGACTAGGACGTGGCTCTCTCTACTAGCTCTTCCATACTTAGTTGATTCTGGATTCTTTCCTGAACGGTTTTGAGCCCAAAGACCTTGAAACTTCACCGCTTCTTTTCCTTCTTGCTCCTGGCTTCTCCGCAACACTGCTCCTTCATTTTTGAGCCCACCTTGTAACCTGTTCATCATCCTGGAATGTGATCTCATGGGTCTAAGTCATTTCCTTCATAATTTCCTTATGTGTAGGAGTTGTCTTGACCAAATTTACAAGAAGAGAACATTTGAGTACTTGGGATTGAAAGAAGAAAAGAGTACCCCAGGCAGAAATGTAAACATTGTAGAAACTCCTCCTCTAACCATTGCAGACCTTGAAACACCACCAGCATTGGAAGAGCTTGGAGAAGCATCTGAGGTTTACCTGGGGACATCTTTGGTTGAATCCCAATTAAATATTGATCTATTTTTTACAACTTTGATCATTAAGGACAGACTGTTGCACAATTGTATGTTTGATTCCGAAGCATCATGCAATGTCATGCCTCTTGAGGTCATGAATGAGTAAGATATCAAAGTGACAGCAGCATATGAAAGATGCACTACCATGGACTCTAGGGAGGTGCCCGTTGTTGGATGTGTGAAAGACTTGATGGTGCATCTTATAGCTTATCGAGGTAAGAACCTGAAACTTGATATTGTCATTGTTGATTGCCCTGCCAAATGGGGCATGCTATTATCAAGAAAATGGGCTGCAATCGTTGGTGGAAGTGTTCAGATGGATGTCTTTTGCCACCATTCCTATTGAAGGTAGCGTTGTAAAGTTGTATGGAGAGAAGAAAATGTTGCATCTCATTGAGGACCCAAATAATGCTTCTTATGAAGTGTTATATGCTGATGTGAATGCAGATAACTTTGTGGGGTTTGCTGGTGACAGGGAGCACAAGATTGAGCAGTGCGAATGTCTTGAACATGCTGGTTTACCTTGGACCTTGTTATTTGATGGAGCCTGTTCCAAATTTGGAAATGGTGTTAGCATTGTTCTGATCTCCCCAAGCCAAGAAGAGTTTGTATTTTCTTTCAAACTTAACTTTGAATGCACTAATAACATTGCTGAGTATGAAGTATTATTATTAGGTTTGAGAGTTGCTTGGAAGTATCATATTAAAGATATCATTGTCAGAGGAGACTCAAAACTGATTGTCAAACAAATTAGAAAATTGTATGCTACTAGAAATAAGAAAATGAAACAGTACAAACATGCAGTTTGGGATTTGATTGAAATGTTTGACTCATTTAATATTGTGCATCATGATAGAAAGTTCAATACTGTTGTAGACCAGCTTGCAGTCTTGGGATCTCGGTTTGATGTTTGTTCAATGTCCCTCAATTGTGAATATAATGTTGAAGTACTAACAAGGCCATCTGTCCCTGACAACATAAAAAATTGGCAAGTAGTTGATGATGATGCCTAGGTGAAACAATTTCTGCATAACAAAGGAGAGTTTGCTGATCAATTAATGGTGTGTGCATTAGAAGGAAAAGAAAATTTGTTCAGAAAAGACATCATCCAATTTAAAACTAATACCATTCCTAGAGCGCCGGTTGCTCTCGAATAAAACTTTGATAATGTTGATTGCATTATTAACAGACATGTAGCAGCCTCAAGGGATGTTGAAGAGCATGACCTTGGCACAAGGGAAAAACCAAGGAAGATCTGGTTGGGAAGCAATCTGAACAAAGAGGAGAAACAATCCTATGTCCAATTGTTAAAAAAATATCAGGACTGCCTTGCTTGGTCCTATTTTGAACTGAAAGCATAGAGAGAGGACTTGTTTCAACATGAGATCCCTTTGGAATCTAATGCAAAACCATTTAGACAAAAGCAGAGGCCGATTAATCCACTCCTCCATGAAAACGCATGATGAATTGAAGTAGCTAAGAGATGGAGGGATCATTCAACCAACAAGGTATTCTTCTTAGGTCGCAAACTTAGTGCCAGTAAGAAAAAAGAATGGTGATATCAGGTTGTGCGTAGATTTTAGAAATCTGAACAGAGCATCAATGAAGGATAATTATCCTTTGCCAAACATGGAAAATATGCTGCAATTAGTGACTGGATCTTAGTTGCTTTCTACTTTGGATAGTTTCTCTGGATATAATCAAGTTTTTGTGAAGGAGTCAGAAAGAATAAAGACTGACCTTTACCACTCCATGGGGCACATATTTTTATGTCAGGATGCCATTCAGTTTGATGAATGTTGGAGCTACCTTCCAAAGAGTAATGGATATTGCTTTTGTTGGTTACATTAATGATTTTATTGTTGTTTACTAGGATGATGTGACTTTGTTTTCCAGAAAGAGAAAGTGATCACTTGCAGCACTTAGAAAAAATGATAATAAGATGCAGAGAGTATGTCATTTCACTCAATCCAAAGAAGTGACATTTTGGAGTGCAAAAGGCCAAGTTTCTTGGTCACATTGTATCAAAGGATGGTGTCATAATTGATCCCGAAAGGGTAGAGGCTATCAGAAAAGTTCCAATTCCAAGAACCAAGAAGGGAATCCAATCCTTCTTTGGGCAAATTAATTTCATTAGAAGATTTGTATCTAACTTTGCTGAGTTGACTCTCCCCATCACTTGCATGTTGAAGAAAGACTAGATTATCAAGTGGGAAGAAGCAGCCATTCGGGATTTTGATGGGATCAAAGAAGCACTAAAACATGCCCTTGTTTTAGCATCCCCAAATTACAAGAAGCCTTTTCAAGTGTTTTATTTTGCTTCAGAAAACACCATTGCCTCTGTTTTGTTACAAAAGGATGATGAAGGGGCTGAGAGACCAATTGCTTTTTTCAGTAAGGCATTACAGGGAGCTAAGTTAAAATACACCATCATGGAGAAGCAGGCGTTTTCCTTGGTGAAAGCAACAAAGGTTTTTAGACCCTACATCGTGAGTTCTAAATTTGTTTCTTATGTTCCCCACACCATGGTGAAATACATTTTATCAAAGATGGAGGTCTCAAGCAAAAGATGCATATGGGTGAACAAGTTGCAGGAGTATGACATGGATATCCAAACCACGAAATTGGTAAGAAGTTTGGGTTTAGCTAAGCTTATGGCTGAGAGTAACCTGTAAACTATTGAAGTAAATGAAGTATAAGGAGAAAGGGTGGATGTCCTTGAAAATTTAGTAAGTTCTGAATGGTACAAAGATATAATATTTTATCTCAGACATCTATGCTGCCCTGAAAATCCGAGTAAAAATCAGAAAAGAACTCTTAAGTTAGCCTCTCTGAAATATGTCATTATTGATTTTGGATTAGCTTGGAAGAACCCCGAGGGAGTTCTCTTGAGATGCATTACTGAAAATGAGGCCCCCAAAATAATTGTTGATCTCCATGGAGGATTCTATAGGGGACATTTTACTGGAAGAGTTACAACACATAAAATCTTGAGGGTTGGTTATTGGTGGCCAACTCTCTTCACAGATACAACTCTAGTGGTGAGGAAATGTGAAATTTTCTAGCGTTTTTCTGGGAGAATGAAGGCTTCAGACTCCCTTCCTTTATAGCCTGTGTCAGTTAAATCCCCATTTAGAAAATGAGGAATGGATTTCATAGGGGAAATTTATTATCCTTCCAGTGTTGTTCATAAATGGATTCTTATAGCCACTGATTATTTCACTAAGTGGGTAGAAGCAATCCCCACTAAGAAGGCAACACACCAAGTGGTCATGGACTTCATGTTGCATCAAATCATATGCAGATTTGGAGTGCTAGCTAAAATTGTTGCTGATAATGCCATGAGTTTTAAAGTCGAACCTTTGGTGGAAATGTGCAAAGAGTATGGCATCAATTTGACATACGCTTCTAACTATAATCCCCAAGGAAATGGACAAGCTGAGTCCAGTAATAAAAACTTGTTGAAGATCATTAGAAGAACCTTGGAGCTGAAAAAAAGGAGGTGGGATGAGAAACTGAATTTTTTTGTTTGGGCTGACAGAATCACTGTCAAAAGAGCTACTGGTAAAAGCCCATTTGAATTGGTATATGGAACTCAAGCTCTGTTGCCCCTCCATTTGCAATTGTCTTTGTTTTAGTTTGTTCAATAGATTAAAGACCAAGTAGTTAGTTCATATGATGCTCGAATCAATCAGATTATTGAGCTGGATGAAGAGATAAGGGCATTCCATCAGTGGCATGTGAAATTCAGAGAAAATTTGAAGAGGTTATTTGACAAAAAGGTGACACCTAGAAATTTCAGCATTTGGGATCATGTGCTTTTATGGGATAGCAGGCATGAAGATAAGGGCAAGCATGGTAAATTTGATGCATTGTGGATGGGCCCTTATTCAATTTATATTCGAATTGGTGAAAATACGTTCTTCTTAAAATACCTAAACGGGGAACTACTTGAATTTCTTGTTAATGGCAGGCATTTGAAGCATTTCCTTGATTGATTACTCATAATCAAGGTATTTTCCATTTGTGCAGTGTACAGTTCTTTGTTCTCGTCTACTTTTGTGTTTTTGTTTGTTTTGGTCCTTGGTGACCTGGTTTTGCTGGTTTCTCGTTCATTTTTTAGTGGATGGTTGTGGCTGTTCTACTCTGCAGGATTATTCTTTGACTCTGTTTCTCAATGGTATGTTTTTGGCACTTGGTCTGCTATGTGTTCTTGTGGCACTCACAGGGAGTGCCCATCCCCGAGTCGAAGCCTGTGTTGGTGGTCAAATTTGTCTTGCCCCATTTGTCATTAAAATTCTTCAGATTGTGGCCTCTATTATGTTTTCTATCTCCCCGGGCTCAAATGGTGGTTGTCGTGCATTTTACAGTTTGACGGGTGTAATTTCCCGGTCAAAATTACTTCTTGACAGCAGTTGAAAAGTGGTCCTTTCTAGTTGGATGCGGCTCTGCGGAGCACTTTAAAAATTCTAAGGCTCACTTCAACACAAAACATGTCCACGTGGAGGCTTCCATCGGGCTTTCCCGTACTTAAGGCTTTTCATGCAACTTCCTAAATGGGCCTAGGACACGTGGAGGGACCATGCATGTTTGGGGATTGGCCCTTGAGTTTTATTTTGAAGAAGCACTAGGAGAACACTTGGAGACTCTGTCAGACTAAGACACATGTTAGGTCGCGCTTGTTTAGGGTATCTACTTTTCAGGACCATATCAAAGTGTGCTATTAAGACACGTAACAAGCAGGGAAACAGAGGTGCGGGCCCATAGGGAAAATATGGAACTTTTTCCTTTTTGGAAAATAGGGATAAAATTTGTAAGTTGAAGCGCAGGTCTGCTGGGACCCACATTGGGACATGTGTCAAGCCCATTTTTCAGAGGGTGGAGGGGCAAAGAAAAATGTTAACATTTTACTTTTTTCCAAAAAATTATAAAATGTCAAAAGATGCCCCCAGACCCATTTCTAATCGCATTTTGCCATGCGAAGGGCTCAAATTAAAAGTTGAAATGTAGGATCAATGGTAGATGTGCATTTCATTTGATTTTACCACCATTGAAGCTCCAGGATGTTTGGAGATGCATTTTTGCATCATTCTTCATCAAATTTTTGGTAAATTTGTGTCGTTTGGGTCTGCAAAGTTTAATTGAATCAATTTAGGAGCTCAATTTGTAGATCGGAAGAACTCTTGAAGTGGATTTTTTCCTTGGACTCATGCAGAAACGCAATATGCCAGATCCAGAAGTTGTAGAGTAAAATTTCAGAGGGAAAAGGGATGAAATGATTAAAGGTATAGGCGCAAAAGGTGAAAAAGGCGTTCCTCGAGAACAAAAAGGGATGACCTGTTGAGTCCAGTTATGCAGAGGCTCCAAAAAATGATTAAAAGGGGGATTTCTCGCATGACAAAATCAGAATGATTAAAGGGACTCCCAAAAAGTTTTGGCATGGCATCCTAGTCAGTAGTTGAGGGCCCAAGAAACGTGATTTGTTCACAGTTGGTCCACTTGGCAGATTTCGGATCTGAATTTGTTAAATTCCTCTGTCTGAAACAAATTGGTAACAAGCAAAGGTCCCTCAAATATTCTTATCTTTTGAGGGGAAAAGGTGCTACAAGTACTAAGGATGAAGAATATGCCTCCAGTTAGAACAATGATGCAAATATTTGCAATGATTCGCCTTTTTGAAAACACATGGCAACCTTTTTACGTATTTGTTGAATGTCACTTTCTACAAATCATGATCCAATATGTGCAACAAAGGTGCTTTGAATATTCCTCTTTAGGGGGGAAGTTGGATGTAAAGGGTGTATTATAAATGCAATGATATTACTCTTGCAAATGGTTGGGAGTTCAGTTTCATAAGAAAATTTTGAGAAAAGCTCATCCTCTGAGAAAAATTTCTGAGAAACCAGGTTAACTTCCTCTGTGTTAGATTTTCCTTCATGTTGAGTTGGTTACAAGTGTATAGCCATAACAAGCTCTAAGATTGTTTAAATAACTCTCCCTGCTGATGAATTTGATAAATTTTGAGTTAATTTGTGTCAAATCTCTAGAAAATTTTGTGTTTATTTCACTTTCAGAATGTCTGCAAGTAGTTTTTCTTGTTTTTATTGCAATCTTGTATCAAAATCTCTTTGAATCACATAGATATCAATCCTTTTGATAGTTTAGTGGCATCTACAATTTCATTTTTCAGAAGAGCTTTCATCTGGGAACGAAATAAACGATTTAAAATCACTTTTCTTTCATATGTTGACAGATATTGTTTGCAAGCCTCTAGGTGTACCTCAGGCGTGATTGATCTTAGATTTTGATGTTTTATTGGGTCTTCTAACTTGAGCCTTCGTGTTAGAATCTCAAAAATTATGTGAAAAAGTGCATGTCTAGGCCTCCATTGATGCACACCTTCTGGTTGAAGGAATGTTTTAACCATTTTTTAAGCTTTATGTTATTGAGTTCTCCATTTGTTGTGAAGTTTCTCAAGGATCTGGCAAAGTCCAATCTATCTTGTTGATCTCCCACCAAAATATTATTCAAATAACCAATTCTACCCCGAACTATTCATGTTTTGCTTTGTATATCCACAGAAGAACAAAATCCAATTTTTAAAGTATGCATAACAAATCAGGATTCCAAATGTCTTCAGTAACCTTAGCCTTGTGTTGAAAATATCTCCATAATCTAGAAGTGACAACTCGTGAGAGTCAAATTTGGTGTGTTGATCATATTTTCCCAAGGTCTTCTCTATAAATTTTTTGCAAAAGAAAGGTATTTGCGTCTCCTTCAATAACAGAGGTTACAAAATAAGTTCTCTTACCTTGGTTGAAAGGCACAACCTAGAATAGTTAGGATAAGATCACATCCTTTTATGGTTTTATCCATCTCTCCACAAATCCTAGTAACAAAGGGTCAGTTAGATTTCCTCCTCGGCTACAAAACAATACACATTTATGATCTATTTGCCTCTTAGCTCCCTATTGAATATGTGTTGCTGCTCGGCTTGAAAGGGAGAACGAATTTGGATACCGCTTGTCTTTTCCATATGTTCTCCAACACACCAACAATGCATCACCTTGGCGATCTTCAACAAACTTGCACCTTACTTCTAATAATAATAAGAACTAACCTTAAATAATACATAAGATTTAAAGGGTACTATCATAAACTCTACCTATGAGAAACTATTTGCCAATAAAAAAAATATTTAGCAATTTTTAATACTCATAGATATATTAATGCATAAAAAGTGGCAGGTGCTCATATAACATATATACATTTTACCTTTTTCAATATAAATTCCATTGTACTATGACAATAATCATATAAACAATTAAATAAATAAGTTTTTCACAGAAATAAATTCACTCTCTTATGGTAAGCCAAAGGAAAGTTATGGGATTGAAGAATATGACCTTACAAAAGGATATAAGAAGTCCAAATGCATGATTTGAAAATCCCAAACAAAGAAAGAACCCACAAAAACTTAAGAGGATTTTAATGGAGAAAGGTTATAAGGAGAGTTCCCTAAGAAAATTGCCGAATTACCATACAAAATCACTTTTAACATTTGATGTCATTAAAAACTATGTGATATGCATGAGGCTTATGGTATCGTTAGAATTGCAATGTTGTATGACACTTTCCTACATGCTTGTACATATCTCACAAGCCCTCTTTATACATATACTTAAAGGCGAGAGGATGAAACGAGGACAAAACCATCCCAATTTGAGCCCATGTGGGAAGACGGGCTCTAAGTAGATGTTGGTAACGACCCAGAGTCTCCCAAAAAAAATTAATGTTGCACTAAATTCTACAAGAATAATAGTTTAAGGGACAGATTTTGCTATTGTTATGTTTGGATTGTATCAAAATGACTCAATTTATCTTTGTGCTACTAATCTAGACCCCCAAATACAACATAAATATAGGATAAGAATGACTTCCAAGTGGAATAGACATCTCTTTATCTTAATCTCATGGAATTGAAACTAACAATTACTTAATTTATACTATTTTAAAATCAAACTATGTGGTATCGTTAGAATTGCAATGTTGTATGACACTTTCCTACATGCTTGTACATATCTCACAAGCCCTCTTTATACATAGACCTAAAGCATGTGTTTCATGAGATGTGAACGCCGAACGGTATATGCTATTCGATTTAGAGGTATAATTATTACTTTTGTACTTGATGTTGATAAGGGGTTCGAGTGATGTTGTAATTGTAGAAATATAGTTGATCCACTTAATTTGAAGGTTGTTTCTACATTTCAAACTTGTTATAAATTCGTACATGATTACATGTGATACCGTTTTCGATAGTTAGTTAATTTTATAGTTGATGTTGTTACTTGTGTATCGGTTGTTTTGTTAGAGAAACTTTTATTATACAATTGATAATGTGTGTGATTGATAGTTGTAGTGTAGGAATTTAGTTGAAACATTGCATTGAAATGTTGTATGTGTACATTTAATTATGTTACAAATTCGTACATTTAAAGTTGCATATCATATTTGAAAGCATCAAATAAATGAAGGTATATGTAAACATAATGAGACATGTATACATTTGTAGTATTTATATCATGAATGGTAGCCTTTACTGGGAAATTTTAGTTTCAATAAACATGATTACATTTGATACCCCCTTGAACGACAGTGTCGCTTTGGATAGAAGAAGTGTTGAGTATAGTAGTAGTGGAGGTGCTATCAAAGCAGAGGGTAGTATTTACGATGGATTGAGTGATAATAGTCTTGCTTCCTCCTTTTTTCTTGCTCTAAGTGTTGGTATGTGTGCCATATTTGAGTATCTCTCAGATGAAAAAGCAGGTGAAATGCGCAGATTTGCAAGCAAGGGAACTCTGGAGAAAGCTGTGAATGTCAGACCCTACCTTTCAGTGGTTCCAATGTCGACAGTTGCTCTGTGAAAAGTAAGTCCTTGTGACTTGTGGATAGTTAATCCCCAGGCCATTTTAATTGGCAACTATCTTCGATTCCCTCTCGAAATAGGGGGTATGGGAATATGTAATGGGTTGGAGGGATCCCAACATGGGCCATTGTATCTATCAAATTTTACAACAACAAATAAAGGTAATGTTGGTGGTTACATTGATGCGTCGTAGACAATGTCGGTGATTGTTCTTGTGGCACCATTCACGAGGTCTACATCAACCCATAGATTTGCAATAAACATGATTTTTTGTTGTTTGCACAATAGAACTTTGTGTTCCAACTGATCATCATCAAGATTTCCTAGTCCATTCCGCCTGTTACTTTCAACAATAGATTGGGTGATCAGAGCCTTCAACATCTGTAGGTTGTGGGAGTCCAACAAATCATTTTTTGCAAACAAATGTGGATTCTTTAAAAATGTTGATAACACAGTGAGCTCAGTCACAAGAGTTGTGCAATGGAAATTTCAAACACTTATGTGAGGAAGTAAAGTAAGAACCAAAGTAATGTAGAAGTGAAGACCATTAATATCTTATATTTGACTAGAATTAAAACATGAATACAATAACACCATGATGGCAGTTTTTCACCTGAGACATCCGATATGCAATTGCAATGAAGACAAGAGTACAAATACAAAATGATGGCAGTTTTTTGCCTTAAAATTCTAACTTTAAAATCTGATGGAAGATTTTCATCCAGGGTAAGGGCACCTATACTGCTTCACCCAATACAAGAAAATTAGAAATGTTGGAATGGAGAATCTAAACACAAAAGATATAAGATTTACATAGAAGTCCATAAAAAATTGCTTCAAGAAAATCTGTTTGTTTGAATTTTAATTGTCATCATTTTCCGACATCAGTTTATATCAACATTTTGAGAAGAACGCCAAACAAAAAAAATCTCACTGTACCCATTCAAACAATACAAATGTGGATGAAAACTTTGATTTGTGTCATCAAGACTTTGACCTGTAAGTGCCTTGCTGATGAAATTAGAATAAATCCATAATGCTAATATCAATGGATATGCAAGTAGTAGCTGATATCAGAGCCCTATAGATAAAAAAAATACCTTGTGGAGGATTATTTCGTTATCTCCACAGCACCATATTGGGAGTAGACTCCATTAAAAACAAAAACTACATATGATAATGGTAGACTGTATTGACTATTGTACAAGAGAAAAACTACATATCATGGCCCGTCTCTCTATATGGTATTTGGTAGTAGCTCCTATATCTATCTAAAAAAACAATAAAGCTCATATGAAGGGAAAAACATATAATTGGATACTTGAAACCCAATTTTAACATTTATTCTAAAGCGTTGATAACACAGTGAGCTCAATCACAAGAGTTGTGCAATGGAAATTTCAAACACTTATGTGAGGAAGTAAATTAAGAACCAAAGTAATGTAGAAGTGAAGGCCATTAATATCTTATATTTGATTAGAATGAAAACATGAGTACAATAACACCATGATGGCAGTTTTTCACCTGAGACATCTGATACACAATTGCAATGAAGACAAGAGTACAAATACAAAATGATGGTAATTTTTTGCCTTAAAATCTAACTTTAAAATCTGATGGAAGATTTTCATCCAAGGTAAGGGCGCCTATACTGCTTCACCCAATACAAGAAAATTAGAAATGTTGGAATGAAGAATCTAAACACAAAAGATATAAGATTTACATAGAAGCCCATCAAAAATTGCTTTAAGCAAATATCTTTGTTTGCATTTTAATTGTCAGTCTGTTTAGCATAGAATTTTGCCACATTTTGTTACAGATTTTCAAATTGTCTTATTTGATTTAATATGTGTTAGGAGTGTGAATCCTAACTACTTTTATTTCCAAAGATATCGTTGTGTGGAAGCCTATGCAGAAGACCTTATAACCATTTTGGAAGCGTTGGGTGTTGAAAACTGCATGTTTGTAGGCTACTCTCTATCTGCCATGGTTGGCTACATGGCTTCCATCAAGAGGCCTTCTTTGTTCACCAAATTGGTGTTGTTTGGAGCATCCCCAAGGTAAAACAAGAAAAAAATAGTGCTCCCCTCCCCTTTATCCATTTTTTGTTTAATTTGCTTGCCCATATCATGGCTAATGTGGCTTAAAGGCTCACTACCTCCTCAGGTTCCTCTAGTAACCTCTATCCCAAAATTAGAGTATATCAGAACTACTAATATGCAGTTAGATTATCTAGAAGCTTATTCGCTAGAAGACTGATTGTTTAAGAAGTTTGACTCCCTCTTTAATATGTTAATTAGTTCTGCTCAAAACATTAATAAATCATGAACTCTATAATAACAGAGTATGCTAAAAATTACTTTAAAACTCTTACTGACATCTACCCTGCAGTAACATAGTATGCTTAAAATTATCTAACTTTGTAGTCACATATACATGCAATACAAATGTATGCTAAAAATTACTTACAATCATGTGCACTTCTCTAATGTTGATGTAGAATAGTTATAAGTACAATAGTGATAGCGTCCAATTCCACAAACTCTACAAAATATATTTAGGAAAAGATGGAACATATGAGAAAACAAAACTTCAGAACCCCTTACAAAATTAAACCGTGTCCAGAACATCAACTCAGTTAAGAATAACAGCAGTAGCATATAGCTACTCTACAAAATTAATGAGTACATGATAATTATAAGAGAATCTAAGCCCTAAATAGATGTAAGAACAAAACTTCTAAACTATTGGGACTGCAGACTACAAAATTGAAACCTACATAGAATATTAGCTCAAGTAATTGAATAGATTATGAATGGCGGATCAGAAACATCTACTCTGTCTGTATTAATAGAAATAAACTAAAAATGTCAGGTAGTATAAGAAAAAAAAAAATCCAAGCCTTAAATAAATATCATAACAAATAAACTAAACCCTTGACTGCAAAATTACACCCTTGACATAACATAAATACTTTGTTGCTACCCTACAAAATTATGGACAAAATAGAATTCTAAGTATTCAAAATAAAAGTGACACATAACATAACAATCATATATGTCTGCACAAGATCTAAATAATTGTGCTCTCTATATACTGTGAACATCTATGATCCACCATCAGTTTTTTATTTTTATCATATTTCACAAACTGAAAGTACAGTCATGTGTGATAGATATGCCATTATTGATAGATGTGTTCAGAAAAATGGGAAACATGCAGCAATGCAGACATGGTGACATTCAGTTCATGTGAAAATCAGGGGGAAAAAATTCAAGTAAATGAAATCAAATTTAACATATCCTCGTAGTCTCAAACAACAATCTTCAGAAGCCTTCCACTTGATGGCTGTTAACTTGATCTTAATGCACATAAATCTGGATCTATGCTTTGCAAGAGAAAATGTCCAAGAAAATCTAAAGGTGAAACAAAATCATAAGTCACTGCACAATGAAATTCAATTGTGAAACACATGAGGAGATGAGCTACCGAAAGGAATCTATGAATGAAAATTTGAATGGAGTGCCTGAGATAAGCTACCGATCCAAATGAGCTACAATGAAAGGCTTTTTTAAAGTAATTAGGACAAGCTTTTAGGAAAACAAATTCAAACTTAACTTTAATTTAAGCTTATTAAATTTCATTGACGACTATCCTATTAGATAGTTTTAATTTTTACAGTTTTGTTGTTAATTGTATCAAATTTTACAGAGAACTAGTGATTTACAAATGTCATTGGTCTCCCGCATAATTACCTCAATTGTCTTCCCATTTGAAGTTGTAATTACATCACCAGGCCACATATCAGTGCCACTGATCATGTTCTCACATGCAAAGACAATAAAATGAACCTGTCAAGATAAAACATTCACACTAAATAGGCTTACAACAAGCAATCCTGTGTTTTTCAAAAATTATACCCCTAGAGGCTTAATTTGACTAATAGCTTTTACTGCACCTAGAGCTGTTGCAGAACCTCCGATGTCAAACTTCATCAGTTCAATACTGCAACCATGCCCTTTCTTGAAGTTGTAACCTCCACTACTCACATATTAAATGAAATACATGAATAACTGAATAAAAAATAAAAGCAAAGAAAAGATCATTTGAATACCTTGTTCCATAAAAAAGCTGACTTTTTGAGGTGGGGTGAGCGGCAGAAGATCGCAGTGGGCATTGCGAGAGGACTGGTGTACCTGCACGAGGACGCCAAGCCTGCTATCATACACAAAGACGTCAAAGCCACGAATGTTCTACTGGACAAAGATCTAAACGCCCTGGTTGCCGACTTCGGTTCATTTTGATTTCGTACTGGGAGTGCAACCTCATGCGGAAGGGCATGTCTGGTGAGGTGATTGACAAGAGAATAAGAGAAAAAGAAACTATGAGAAACAGCCCGTGCATGCACTATTAAAAATAACGCCCGCAAAAGCAACTATGAGAAATAGCCCATGCATACAACATGCACCAAAAAAATTGTTAAAAATAGGCAAAAAAAAGTAAAAACGTCTTGACGGCCGTCAAACTGTCAACTTTAAGACAGCCGCAGAAACGTCCGGAGGTCCTCTACTATAGGGGGAACGCCTTCGAGAGTTGTCACTCCTTATATTCTCCTCAGCTATATGAAAAGTAAGCAAGTATGAATTTGTAGAAAAAATAGATGGTTTCTTCTAAATATAAGGAAGTCTTAGAAATGGAATCATTGTGGATTAGCTTCTTATGCTTCATACAATATTTACACCAATTAATTTTAGATTAATAGTCATTGATTAGTAGATATTTCTAAATTTATTTTAAATTTGATGTTCATCAACATTTTCCTTGCAACCAATATCCCATGCACCCGATCCATGTACTATTGTTGGTTACAATTCAAATAGCCGTAACAACAAATGTGCAGAATGACAATTCTATATGCGACAAGAATTAAGTCACACCCTGACACACTTTGATTTGTACGTTTTGGCAACTTTGGAGGATACTCGTATGCTTGACAGAGTTGTTGCTTGGTTCCATTGCTTAAATGGGACTCAGGAGTGAAGATTTAATTTGATGCACACGAGTACACGAGTACATGATAGTTGAAGTTGCATCTTGTAGCTCCACATGCAGATGTACATTATCATCATTGCAAGAATGACATTCAATTTTGTATGCTCACAAAAAATTGTATGATTCATTCATAATTATTTATTATTTCTATGATTCCTTAAATTCGAGAGTTGTCACTCCTTATATTCTCCTCAGCTATATGAAAAGTAAGCAAGTTTTTGAATCACATGCACATATCTGAATCTATTACATATAGGTTATGCCAATCTATCCATGAGCATAGGATTTAACTCAACCAATGTGATTAGTAGTCTATTAATGAAAGTCTTTTAGACTTACTTTGATGAGTTTATTATTAAATTAACGTTAAGTAATCTAAATATCATTCAAATTTTAAAGTTGTTTAAATTTAATAGTTTAATGTACTTGTTTAGATGTGGTAACTTTGATTTATGGACTATGTTAATTAGTCCTTGTTGATCAATAGTCTATAATTGTCTTAATAACTTTGTTAGTTTTATAAGTTGTAATTATCTAGTCGTGTTTATTGTCAAAATCATTAAGTGTCATTTATAAGAATTGGCTAATCAAAATCAAATCTTTAATTGGAGTTTAGTCTCTCAAGTGCCTAGAGTCAATCGGCAAAAGTTATAATCAATAAATTTTTGCAAATGAATGTATTACGAGTCGAAACCAACATTCAAGTTATTTTGCATTGTGAGGGATCAATTTAAAAATTAAACACAATGCTAAAAGAATTGAGCACCATGATATAATTTGTTGAGTAAGTCGCCGAGTCAAGTAGGGGACAAAAGCACTAGAGGTGGGGGGTCAATTAACAACCTCTCACCAACCACTAGTGACAGGCCCACACAAATGTACTATTGACAAACTCTTTCAAAATGACTAAAGTCGGGATCGGTCTCTAAGGGGCAATGAGGACCGTCTTGTAGTATTTTGTGATTAGGTGGCAATGATCCAAAATGGTGGCTACATACGTGATATAGATGACCATGACTTATTTTTGTGTATGGTGTGATAACTACAAATAGATGAATAGGAGAGCTAATGGCTATTGTTTATTTTTTGTTGCATACATTCACAATGATTGGTCGGTGGGAAGCTCAACACTCACAATAAGTGAAAGCAAGAATTATTGAGTTCTTGTATGTTGGTGAGCATTCACTAGAAGAGAAGAGAGTAAACAACAGTTGTGCTCCCATGTGTACATGATAACGCATAACAAACATCTCGAGTAGTAGAATATAGATGTGGAGCATGTTTCTGTTTCCAATGCTTGTGGTGTGCTTACTCCCCAGCTTTGCGTTGAGGGGGGCGGGATGTTAAGAATATCAGGTGTTAGTAGTTATATAATTATAAGTGTCTAAGATATACGATTATAAATAATTATGATCATGTGAGTTATAGAACTCACATTAGAGACGTATGAGAAAGTTGTTGGGTTACAACTCACTTATATAGGTAATATGGAGAAATAATAGTGATGTTGTGATAGGGTCAATGCTCACTGGATTGGGACATTTGATCACTATATATGTACATTTGTATTGTGGAATATTTGAATCCATGAAACAAGTTTATTGAGTTTATTTTGTGCAAGCTCCACCAAATATTTCAGGGTTTTAAGACTAACCCAACTATATTGAAGCCAATAAGTCATTTATCTTTCATGGCCGAAGATCCTCCAACAATTGGAGAATTCCAAGGTGCTTTCAGTTAATTTTTCACTCCTTAAAGGGTCAAATTAAATTAAAAAAAAAAAGAAAGCACTCATACTACAAATTTGCTTCTTCAAATAACAAAACTATTAATGTTTCTTGTGGAATTAAATCAAACTCATGATAATAAGATGCTGGAGTTACAATTTATAGTCAGTTCAGCCAAATGAATTGTCACTTAGCAAGGCAACCAACATGTCATGTACTTAGGCATCCTACGAGATTTTGTTATATCTCCCACCCTTATTAGATGTATTCTTTCTAGACTTACAGCCAACCACAATGTGGTCTACAAACAACAAATTCAGGGTTAAAAATTATACAATTTCAAGGTCCTAAGCTTGTTTAGAAAAGGATCATCTTATCCTAATTCTTACTTTTGACTTTTCAATGTGTCCTCTAACAAGAGTACACAAACCTTCACCTTCAATTACTTTTCACTCACATATAATGAAATCAACATATATTCCTCTAGGGTGCGATGAAAAAGAAAGGACTCATGCAACTGACAAAAAAAAAGTGAACTCAATTACGCAAACATTTACTAGTTTTAATTCAAATATCAATTTCTACATCTAGTTTGAACTCTAGACAACAAAAGTGTGTAATTTTCAAAAATATATGTCGTATTCCATTGCATGATGTGTTTCAATGGAGTTGATAGGGTAAAGTGAATGAATGGCATGTTTTTCTCAGGGGTTCAATTAATGACATGATTTTGACTTGGATTGGACTAGTTGGTCCTCTTGGAATTTTTTTTCTATAACCTTGGTCATCAACAAGTGGTATAAGCCTCTTTATCACGACTCTTTGAAAGGTTGAACCTAGTTGGAAAGTCATCTTTAACCTAATGGCAAAGCAATCTTTTGTTATGTTATGTATAATCATATCAAACCCAAATTCAGTGTATCTAAGAAGCTGGTATGGTTGGCCATAGATAATGGGCATAGTGGATGACAAGGATTAACACTCTATGGCCTATACCTTGTGTTTTTGAAGTTCTTAGATGACAATGTGGTTAAGGGTCTTCTCAACAAGCAAGCAGAGATAGCTAGAATTGATCTAAAGCATGATGTTGAAAAATATTTAAAGCATACTTTTTGGGAATGTAAGTTTGTCAAACAACTTTGCTTTGTTTCCAAGGTTATCTTTGGTTGCCCTGTCTATTGGAGGACAGATATAGTTGGCAATCCCTCATTATGTGTACAGTCTTTATAGTTCTTATGGTACAATATTCCGCTGATTGATCATTCTTTCCTCTATAATATATGATGAAATGCCACTTTTGAAGACCGCAAAGTTCTGTGCCCTAGGTTCTTTTTCTTAGGATGTATGTTGTAGAGTCTCATTAAGGACATAATCGGATATGCTCTTGCTTCTTGCTTTGGGTAGGAAGAGGTAATCCTATGATGCCCCGTCCCTCTTGAAACACAGTATATCTTCTCCATTCCATTACAGGAATAGGTTCAAAAAAAAAAATTCAAATATTCTTAGGGTGAGCCCAGAGATTTATCTATGCATCCATCATGTATAGAAACCATATGAGATAAAGAGGATGCTCAGCTTTATCAGCTTACCTCCTTCCTGTGGAAAATTCCAGCTGCAAGAGCAGCGGACGCAGATGTATGTTTAAAGACGTCGGAGAAATGTTCCACCGCACCAGCACCACTACTGGCAATGACAGGGATATGAACAGCTTCTGAAATCAGCTTGACCAGATCTATATCAAATCCTTGTCCCTGCCCTGAAACAACCACCTTGACCATAAGCATGGCTCCACATTTCTTATAAAAATTACAATGAAGCTTGAACATAGTACACGGTCCAAATTTGGGAAGGAAAAGCTTAGCTTAGCTGTGTCCAAAATGAAATACTCTATTTTATCTAGTACAAAAAATATTTCAGTTGAGTTTGTTATTTTTGTCCTTTGCCAATTAATTGATTAATTATGTGCATTAAAGAAATATCTACATGGCTAGATCTGGAAATTAAATCTCTCACCATCACAATCTATGCAATTGAGTAGGATTTCCCCAGCCCCCAAGTCTTCAACTGCTTTTGCAAGCTCATATGCTCCAATAGGCCTGCCTTCCCTGCCACCACTAACCTGAAAACAAAGTAAATTGCTAAAGTACTTACAAGCCTTAATTTTTTCAAATTCAATCTAGTTGTAAGCTTGAATTTATTTCGAATCTTACTAATGAAAGTCATTGACTCATTAAATTTTATTTTTTCAACTTTCCTAATCAGAATTTACAAACAAACAATTTATCTTTCCTCCAAGCTATATCTTAAAATTTTAAATAAACATGTCCTTACCAAGTTTCAGGGTTAAAAAAGAACAATTCACTGGTTCCTATTTCTCAATTGGGGGCTCTTAAACAAATGTATCCTAATTCTTTTCAACATTCTCTGAAACATTAACAAAGCAGATAGGAACATAGGGAGGATAGCTACCCTTACCCATATCCAACATCTCCTGATGGCGTCTAGCAAAGTAATTGGATGTTCATGACTCTTTTTTAATTTTAGATTAGTCCTAGTTTACATTTTATATCATATCCTCGGGATATAACACGAACAAATGATAATGCTGATTGTCATTTATTTGTATGTATGTAGAAAGAGATTTCCTCATCCTGTTTGTGATGTTATTTTGATTACGTCCTAGGATCCCAAAATGACAGTGTTTTACAGCACTATCCCTTGTTATGTTGTAAGACTGATTTTAGAATGTCATTACATAGCCGAGTATTTTTATTTGGGCACAAGCACTTCCTGGAGCTCTTAAGTAAAGAACCAAGTAAGATCCACAATTATGGGATTCACATCCTCAGACATACTAATCTTCATAATCACAGCATAATCAATGGAGAAATGATGAAAAAATTGAGTTTGCAAAATCTGCAAAAAATAGAAAAAAGATGCATTTATATGAGGCTAATTGAATCATCAAAAAGCTGATGGCCTGCATACTTGAGGTTAAAAAAATTGAATTTAGGATTTATACAGATCTACATCGGTTCCAGTAAAGAGGATACCAATTAGCTAGTGATAAATAAGGCATAAGGACATTCCTCCCTCAAGGCAACTCCTGCATAACACTACCAATAACGTTTCAGCTTTTTTTATTGGTTATATATCATTGTAAGCACATAGCGCACTGAAGAGTGTATAACTCTGACAGTTGGGATCTAAAGATATTGTTTTGTGAATTTCATTTCGTCTATTCATTTCTAAGGGCCAAACAATCTATGTTTCTTGCCTCATTTTGAGAGCATTCTATATCACACCCCATGTTACCCAGGTTCTGGAAACTGAGAAATGGTAAATAGGGAACGGATTACAGAAACAGTGAGAGTTCATACACTTCTGTCATAATTTGATAAATATCATTCACTAGGACACAATTCTTAAATATTAGTAAGCTGCTCTAAGAAAAACCTGCAAGAAAGTCGATACGAGAAATCTTTTTTCCAAGAGTGAATAGTTCCCACAAATTATCACCTTTCTAAACCAAAATGTCATTCAATACTAATAGTGATGGGAAATTACTGATGTGATGAAAAAATAGCTCCTCCTTGCCAGCTGGCTAAAACCCTTTTTCTGCTCTCTGCCCTAGTTGCGTTTATGGTTTTTCTGTACAAGAAACTTCAAAAACAAGGTTTATTCCCCCTGCTCACCTTTACAAAGCCACTTTTAGGGTTGGGATGAATGGAACCACATTTTAATGTTCCATTTCTTTCTTTATTCTTTGATTTATTTGGTATTTTTAATTGTTTTTCATTTTCAACTAAAAAGACATGAAAATAACATTCAAACCTGTTGCATGTTCCTGCATTTAAGAGCGACTGCCACGAAATGTCAAAGCAGATTCTGGAAACTACTGGAGATGTCTGGGCTGTTTTTCAAGAGTTTCTCTCCTCCCAAAAACATCTCTAGCAATTGAAAACATGTTTACAGAGGTAACAATGATCAAAATCCTTGCATCCAGAAGTTGAACAGTAAATTCAATTACAGGTAAGTTACTAGATGGCACGATGAGCAAAATAATGGAAAAAAAAATTAACAGAAAAAGTCAAAAGCAATTTTGTAAGAGGATAGATAGTCCTTTTCAACTGAATTGAGCACTAGCGAAGATTCATTTGACAGAAAAAGTACAATTTTGCAGGTTTCAGTAAACAAGCATCATAATCCAGACTACAAGCAACCAATATCATGTGTTCTATGGCATGCATTGCTAGCATTTAAAAGAAAAAAAAGTGTTTCCATCATCTATTCTGCAGATTATTTTACTGTTTTGGACATACACATGATGAAGGGTAACTAGTGTGTGTTAGCATACAACACATTGTTATTAGCATTCACAACACTTAAACCATTGCAAATTACATAGCAAGGATGATATGAATATCAACAAACCATCCATGCAGTAACCCTAATGGATGCCACTGAATGTTTAATGCATCCCTCCTATGGAAAGCTTGGTTCGATTGATTGTGGCTGTACACATTATCATATCATTCGTGAGCAGAAAGTCATAAACGTCTAGTCGTTAAGGTACATATAACTCTTTTCCTTTCTCCATGTAACATATACATACACATAAGTAGACCTTGCTGCTTTGGGCGCTCAGTTGTCATTGGTTGCAAAATCCCTTTCCTCATTTGGCATCAGTTGTGGCTGTAGTTCAAATGCTAAACATAGTATCATATTTCCAGTGTCAATGTTGACAGCACCAAACCCGACATCAAATAAAATGTCAACAACGTGAAAGTTAACATCAAACCTAATGCAGACGAAACCAAACTCCTCCCAATGCAAAACTTCAAACACTTGATGTAGTTTTGTTCGATTATTTTCCATTCAATACCATTTTTTTCTTTCTCAATCGGTGACAAAAGTCTTCATTTCTTTGATGCCAATGATAGCTAGTAAATCCTGTCCAGAAACCAATGGAAGATAAATTGATTCAAATTTTCGTTTTCTATCTTTTTTTATATATACTCTATGTATTATTTAATCATATATCTCATTTAAATTATATCATATATCTCATTTAATTTATATTTTTCTCGCTCATTTCTTGACTCATCTATTGCACGAAAGATTCTCAAGTGCCTTCCAGGGATTATATTATATAGAAGCTATTTTTAATTATGTGACTAGGAAACTCCATTGGCCCCCCTACCCAACTAGAAACGTTTCTAAAATGGAAACGTGCACAAAATGTGCCAAAAACATCCCGGAAATGTCCCGGACGTTTCTGACACGTTTTTCCTTTTTAAAAGCTTTAAAAAAATTTAAAAAATAAAAAATTCCTAACATTTATTATACCTAAACCTAATCTAACCATCCAAAATTGCTAAAGACACTTCCTAAAAACTATATAATGACATTTTTGGTCCATTTTAAATCACACTCTCCTTTCTCTTGCTAAATTCAATTTTCATTCAATTAACATTTAACATTGTGAAGAGCAAAGAGACATCAAGGAGCAGCTTGAAAGAAGAGTTTAGGAGGTGCTATTAAGAGTTAAGGGCATCAAGGAGGAGTTTAAAAGTAGATTTGAAAGGAGGGATCAACTTCAAGGAGGAGAAATCAGGTTTTTTCAAGTTTTTTTTTTCTTAAGAAAATGTTAATGTGATCAATGATTACGAATGATGTGTCTAATGCATACATCATTCATGATCATTGATCATGATATCAATATTCAGTTTTAGTTTAATAATTTTTAAACTCTACATTTAAAGAAAATGTAACATTTCCTTTAAATTTTTTAAATAAAAAGTATGTGTTAGTGTAGGATATTTATTTTCCTTGTATTTGTTTATTTACTTGGAGTTTTCCTACATTCGTGGGGTATGCTTGCTTAGTTTTAACAGTTGTGTTGAGTTAGCTTACCAATTCTGTTGAGTTAACATAATAGTTCTGTTGAGCTAGCCTACTAGTTGTGTGGAGTTAACTCTACTTCTAGTATTAGTTAGTGAGAGTTATTCTCCACTGATCTAAGAGGAGGTTGTACATTCACCTCCTATATGTACATGAATTGCATCAATCTATCATATGGAATATGGAGCATTGAGTTGATTTGGAGTCATTCGTGCCTTGTGAGTCTTGATCATATTGCATTTTATTGTTAGTTATTTCAATGTTTGCAATTACTCGTGCATTCGTTTTTCATCAAAGATCCAGAAACTCTAAGAGTATGTTGTTTTTTAAATTAAAAATATCATCCAAACTGTATGTATGCTCTCACCTCGCGCCTAGACAATGAACATGGTGATCAAAACAAAATAAGATATGTAGAGTGTAGTTTTATTTATTGTCATCTAAGTTTTTGTTTTTGTTTTTCATTGTAGGTTTGAACTTTGAATCTTTGAGATATAAAAACATAAATGGCATCTAGTTCAGCTTCAAGGGGAGGGCATGGGGAAGCAAGCCAAAGTGGGGGTGTGGATCCCGCAAAACAAGATCCTAAAGCTCCTCTTTGGAGACATGTGCAAGTGGTAGAGTTCTTTGTTGGCGGTGGATCTCAATCTTGGATATGCAGTCATTACAGTATGCATTTCAAGTCCTCATACACCCAACTCAAAGCTCATTTAATGGGGCAAATGGGAACGGGGATTAGAAAATGTTTCAAGGTTGAAAAAACACAAATTTTGGCATATATGAAAGAGCAAGAGAAGGTTGACTTGTAAGCTGCAAGAGTTAGATCTAAAACCATTCCTTTGCAGAGGAGTTTGGAAAAACCACCCACCCAACCACTTGAAGTTGAAACTCAAATAGAGGAAGCGATTTTCTCACGAAAGAGATCCAAAGGTCCATTAGAGCAAACATTTGCAAATGAGAAAAGAGAAATTGCTGATGAGTTGGTTTCTCGATGCATTTATGCATATAGGCTGCCCTTCAATGTGTCGCGGTCACCATATTGGCAACAAATGGTGAGAAGTATTAATGAGGCACTACAAGGGTACAAAAACCCTAGTTATGAGAAGGTTATAACATCATTGTTGGCGAAAGAAGTGGACCATATACATACTTTTTTGTAGCCAATTAGGGATTCATGGGAGGTTTAGTCATTATGTCAGCTATTTCTTTTGTAGACTCATGTTCAAGTCTTATTCTTTGCTCATTGAGTTGGTTGCTCGATGCATTTATGCATGTAGGCTTCCCTTCAATGTGTCGTGGTCACCATATTGGCAACAAATGGTGAGAAGTATTAATGAGGCACCACAAGGGTACAAAAACCCTAGTTATGAGAAGGTTATAACATCATTGTTGGCGAAAGAAGTGGACCATATACATACTTTTTTGTAGCCAATTAGGGATTCATGGGAGGTTTAGTCATTATGTCAGCTATTTCTTTTGTAGACTCATGTTCAAGTCTTATTCTTTGCTCATTGACTTGTTCCCTCAAAAAATGATACTTGATGGGTATGTGTTTTGTCTTAGAATGCAACACTAGATTCTTTGAAACATTTATAGCACTAGTGCTATCACAGTACAGAGGAATAAGACCTTCATTTTCAATTTTGTAGTCTTCAAGAGTTTGTTTCATCCACATCACTTGTGTACAACAAAAGACTGCTGCAACAAACTCAGCCTCACAAGTAAAAAGAGCTACAAGAGGTTGCTTTTTACTCAACCATGATACAAGACACTTACCTACAAAGAAGTCTCCACCAGTTGTGCTTTTCCTATCATCAATGTTGCCTACCCAATCTGCATTTGTGAAAGCTTTGATATGAAATTCATTGCATTTTGGATACCAAAGACCATAATCAAATGTCCCCATGAGATACCTAAAGATTCTTTTGATTGCTTGGAGATGAACTTCACTTGGGTCTTCTTGAAACCTTCCAACCAAACAAACTACTTGCATGATATTATGTCTAGATGTTGTTGAATACAAAAGGTTGCCTATCATGGATCTATATAAGGTGATTTACCTTTGGTGAACTATCTTCCTTGCTAAGTTTACATCCTACACTCATGGGAGTGCTTACTAGTTTACAATCTTGCTGTAATCTCCCCTTTTGGGATATTAATTAAAATTTATTAAACTACTTGCAAAGAAACAAACTTAGAAGAGCAACCCTTCTAGGTTCACCTCAACTAACCCAGTGTCGGCTTCAATACAACCCAAAAGAGGTTGGAGTGAGCCAAAGTGATGGGTTTAGATGGGCTATCCATTCGGAGAAGTCACTTCATTAACCATATTAATTGCAGCAGTAGTAAATTAAATAAAAACACTGAAAACTTCAAAATTCCACAACTTGAGCAAAACTTAATATTTTTCAGTGAAAATAATTGCAGGTGAAAACTAAAATTATATACTTTCCAACCAACTTTAAGTCAAAAAATTTTGAACATTGTAAACCCTTTAAAATAGCCAATAAAAACTGGAATCAAGTCACCCAGGGTTAGAATAGCATATTAAATAAATTTCAGATTTATCCTTGACTTCCTAACACTCAAAAATGACAACTTTAGATCTGCAATAATTATTTTATAACAGCAGATTGTAAACTCCTTCAAAACCCTCCAAAAAGTAATATAAAACTTTTCAAAACAGTCGACCCACTTTGAATAAATATCAGCAATGTTAGAGGCCCAAAATACCATCAAATCACGAGCATTATCATGAGAAAAATTAGCAAGAATAGTTCAGATTTAAACCCTTGCCAAAGATCACTCAAAAATGCCACAAACCTCCTCCAAACAAGTCGATTTATATCATAAAAACCAACAACAATATTCAAATTGCATTTATCAAAAAGATCTCCCAAAAGCCTTCACAAATCAAGCTCTCACACTCTCAATAACGGTGACTTCACATAGGCAAGTCAATTTAAGCAAAACTCATCAATTTCATAGCTCAAAAGGGCATACACACTTCACACAGAGGTGGTGTTGAAGAACACCTTTTATTTTTTTATCATTAGTGGGCATACATCCCTTTTCAAGCATAAAGATAAGTTATAATAATCGTCAATAAGTTATAATAATCATCTCATTTTATAGAATTTTCCTTGTGCAATTTCTAAAGCTTTCTCTCCCTTTTTGGTGCCATCTTATAGAGAGGAGAGTTTTTAATTTTAAAATGGCCTGATAAACAACTCCAATGCAAACGTTAATTCCCTAAGATAATACATAGAAAATAAGAATTAATTAATTTAATTAATGCCCATATGGAAGTTGAATTTTGCCCCACAAATCGATTTGCCCATAATTATTAATTAATTAATTCCAAAACAAATCGACTTGTCTTATTTTTAATTCTTTTTCCCCAGAAAAATCGATTTATAACAAATAATATTTAATTGGCCTATAATAAATCAATTTTTTCCCCTTTTTATTTTGACTTGCACAAAATAAATAATATTTTAATTTTTAATTTATTAGCACAAATCAATTAATTATCCTTTAATCCAAGGGAAAAGTGGATTAAAGGTCTCCAATATTTTATTTCATTAATGTCCCAAAAAGGGGACATTACATATCTCCCTTTCCTAAGATTTCTTGTCCTCAAGCAATTGCAAATTCTCAATTCAAGAGCCAATGCATCCATGCTATAAAATTTCCACAAACGTGCTCCTGTGCCTATCAAATGAGAGAACTGAAGTAAAAACAACATCTTGCAATGGCTGCCCCATTCTTCCTTAAATTCCCAAGGCTGCCCAAGAAAACCAACTGATGTCCTATAATAAAAATCTGATAAATCAGCAGCTTGACAACTCCAAATTTGTCCCCATGTGAGTCCTGTTTCATCCTTTGATCCGTGTGTGAGTGTACCAATGAAGAAATGTCCCTTATCCCCATGCCTTATGGCTCTAAGGGCCACAAGAAATTGCTAAAATAAATTACAGTAGTGTAATTAAAAACATTTGACCTCAAGATATCCCAACCCACCTTAGGTAAGGCCAACACTTCACTCTCACAACCCTCAATGTATTGTTCCCATGAAAACAAATGTTGAAATACATTCACACACATGATGTAGAGCTAATCCAAAGTGAATTTCATGACAAGCTTTGCACCTCTTCCTTTCATAGCTGAGTATTCATCATATTTACCTTTATTTCCCAAAACATAGCATGATAATTCAACACCATACCTTCCTCTTTGCTGCTCCCAATGTGAAAGAAGTGCTAACTGGTCTGAAAATGAACTTGTAACATGTATCAATGATGCTCCAAACTGAAAATTAACATACCATGTGACTAAATCGTTTTCTAGGCATGCTAACATGTCCTCAAACAAACTGAAAATGTGCATGACAACAGTGTGAATGTCAAATGAAACATTAGGCATACACATATTCTTCTTGGTTGCAAACTTAAACATGAATAGACAATGCTCATAGCTTCCTGATATGATTCCAACAACCAAAAACTGAATTTCATCATGATATAAAATCAATAGAATGTCCATCTTAATCATTTAATGAGCACATGTAAGTACAAATAATTTGTTTTTTACTCCTTCATACCATGTGATAGCATGTGCATGATTATGCCCCCTTATCTCTACCCCATCATTCACATAAGAAAAAGGAAAATCAGAAATGCAAGGTGACTCATACCATTCATCATGCCAATGGATTTACCTTATGAAAGGAAGCAATATATCTGAAACAAAATGCTTGGGGCTGTCCATCATACCTTTGTGCCATGACATACCTGCATACTCCTTGGAAATTTCAAACAAAACATCACCTTCTACCTTGGAATCATGCAACCTTGTTTGTACTTGGTGTGAGGCTTCCTTAAACTTCATCTTTGGGTGGATGAAGTCATTTGTTTGCCCTCTAATGACTGTTGTTATATGCAGACTAGCGAGCTGAGAATGGTCTAAAGTGCCCAGAAATGCCTCTCTTTCTTGCCTATCACACATCCCTTCATCCTTGCATTCATTACCAACCCAAGTAGCATTAGTAGCAACTAAATAATGATCATTCATTACCTTTTGGGTGCCCTCATTTCGCTTGTTCATGCAAACTTGCAAATCAGATTTCTCTTTCCTCTTGGGCTCATCTCCCATGTCCATTTTATCATCATGCATGCAATCATAAAAAAGCAAAGAAACTTCTTCAATCAACAATGAATTTTTACATTGCTTATCTTCATCAGGTGGCTCTTCTTTCTTCACTTCCTCTTGAATTAAATCTGAATTTTTTGTGCAAGTACCAAGTCTCATGCAAGTATTAGAGACCAAATTCTTATTATCAAATACTAAAGAACTCATACCTTGGAAAATCATAGTCTTCGCTTTGCTTGAACATTGCTCTAGAACACCTTGGGCTAGTGTACGAGCAACACATGATGCCTCTTGACTCAATTCTTCCTCAAATATGGATAACAATTGTGGTGGGGAATTTTCATATTCATTTAATACCAAAGACATAATGGCTTGCATGGAAAACATTCTCTTGATCATGACCATTATGTAGGACATCAAAGAACACCTCAAACACGTGAGAAATAAGATCATTACATTTTAGATCTATCATCACCACAAAAGATTTTACCTTTGCCATAGCGTTCAAAATGTTAACCCTCTTACCAAAATAAGGACTTGTGAGGTCCAAAAGCGCTTGAAAACTTCCTACTATGACCTCAAAGATGTCTTCCATGATGGCATCGCTATATGGTAATTTTGGGGTTGTAATCCGCATAACCTCACTAATGCAAATGATAACCATAATTCTTACTTCCCTCTCTTCATGATCCAACAACTCGTGCCTAGCCAACTACCCTACCAAAGGGTCCATAGCTACAGACATAGGGCCATAATCTGATTGCTCTATCAAAGATAAACAACTCTCCGCTTCTTCAAGAGTGTTGAGCAACCCACTCTTCTCATAAGGAGTAAATTTGAGCCATCTCCCAAGCCAATAGAGCTTGGCCTTCATATCTCCATCACTTGCAATCCCCATGATCCAAAAACTCGGCAAACAATACCCACAGGAATAGAAGGAAACTACTCCGATTCACTTCAAACAAATTGCAATAAGTCTGAAATATTTTTTCTCAATCTGAATATGCAAAAACAGAAATTTTTCTAGATCTGAAAAATGGGAGGCTTACTATAAATAGTAAGTTCGTCACTTTCCCTAGCTGAATTTAGAAAAAATACATAACTTGCTTAAAACACCACGAAATTGCTTGAAACTTTGGGGAATGATAGATAATATTATGGAACAACTTTTCCAAAAGGAATTTTCTGAAAATAATTGAACCTGATTTTTAAAACCCAAAATACTGCAAAAAAATATAACTTCAAAAATTCATATTTTTGGCTAGACAAGTCCAAAAGAGCTGAAACTTTGGATCTTGGGCCATAAAAATATGTGGAACAATATCCCAAAATCAATTTTGCATAGCCAACACAAAACCCTACCTAATTTTTTCCTAAAAAAATAGGTCACCCAACACATTTAGGGTATCAAATCAGCTCAAAAAATTATGAAATTTGTTTCTCCTTATTCCTCCTAATTTTTGCCAACACAAACCCCACAAGAGCAGAGGAAAGAAGCTATGATACCACTGTAATATCCCCTTTTGGGATATTAATTAAAATTTATTAAACTACTTGCAAAGAAGTAAACTTAGAAGAGTAACCCTTCTCGGTTCACCTCAACTAACCCAGTGTCGGCTTTAATACAACTCAAAAGGGGTTGAAGTGAGCCAAGGTGATGGGTTTAGATGGGCTATACATTCAGAGAAGTCACTTCATTAACCATATTAATTGCAGCAGTAGTAAATTAAATAAAAACACTGAAAACTTTAAAATTCCGCAACTTGAGCAATACTTAATATTTTTTCAATGAAAAAAATTGTAGGTGAAAGCTAAAATTATACACTTTCCAACCAACTTTAAGTCAAAATTTTCTGAACACTGTAAACCCCTCAAAATAGCCAATAAAAACTGGAATCAAGTCGCCCAGGGTTAGAATAGCATATTAAATAAATTCCAGATATATCCTTGACTTCCCAAGACTCAAAAATGCCAACTTTAGACCTGCAATAATTATTTTATAATAGCAGATTGTAAACTCCTTCAAAACTCTCCAAAAAGTGATATAAAACTTCTCAAAACAGTCGACCCACTTTGAATAAATATCAGCAATGTTAGAGGGCCAAAATACCATCAAATCAAGAGCATTATCATTAGAAAAATTAGCAAGAATAGTTCAGATTTAAACCCTTGCCAAAGATCACTCAAAAATGTCACAAACCTCCTCCAAACAAGTCAATTTATATCATAAAAACCAGCAACAATATTCAGATTGCATTTATCAAAAAGATCTCCCAAAAGCCTTCCCAAATCAAGCTCTCACACTCTCAATAACGGTGACTTCACATAGGCAAGTCAATTTAAGCAAAACTCATCAATTTCATAGCTCAAAAGGGCATACACACTTCACACAGAGGTGGTGTTGAAAAACATATTTTATTTGTTTTATCATTAGTGGGCATACATCCCTCTTCAAACATAAAGATAAGTTATAATAACCGTCAACATGTGAAAAGGTGCCCATCATCTCATTTTATAGAATTTTCCTTGTGCAATTTCTAAAGTTTTCTCTCCCTTTTTGGCGCCATCTTTTAGAGATGAGAGTTTTTAATTTTAAAATGGCCTGATAGACAACTCCAATGCAAAAGTTAATTCCCTAAGATAATACATAGAAAATAGGAATTAATTAATTTAATTAATGCTCATATGGAAGTTGAATTTTGCCCCATAAATCGATTTGCCTGTAATCATTAATTAATTAACTCCTAAACAAATCGACTTGTCTTATTTTTAATTCTTTTTCCCTAGATAAATTGATTTATAACAAATAATATTTAATTGGCCTATAATAAATTGATTTTCCCCTTTATTATTTTGTCTTGCACAAAATAAATAATATTTTAATTTTT
The DNA here is from genome assembly GCA_019776745.2 of Taxus chinensis. NCBI lineage: Eukaryota > Viridiplantae > Streptophyta > Pinopsida > Cupressales > Taxaceae > Taxus > Taxus chinensis. The sequence continues at coordinate 270,066,932 of CM034146.1, read as the reverse complement.
AATTTATTAGCACAAATCAATTAATTATCCTTTAATCCAAGGGAAGAGTGGATTAAAGGTCTCCAATATTTTATTTCATTAATGTCCCAAAAAGGGGACATTACAATTGCATCTAAAATCTTTTGAGCATTTCTTTGATGTACTTTGTTTGTGAAATAAAGATTCCTTCTTTGCCTTGAAGAATTTGCAGCCCTAAGAAGAATGAGATTTCACCTAACATTAACATTTCAAACTCCTTTTTCATTACCTCTTAAAAACCATGTGACATGCTCTCATTATTGCTCCCAAAAATGATGTCATCTACATAAACAACAACAATCAACAGGTGTTCTTCATCTTTTATGTACAAGTTGCTATCAGCTACACCTTTTCTGAGTCCTTGCTCAATCAAGTACTTGTCTAACCTGCTATACCAGGCTCTAGGTGCTTGTTTGAGCCTATAAAGTGCATTCTTTAGCCTGCACACATAATCCATGTCCTCAGTAAGAGAAAAACCATCTAGTTGTTCAATGTAAACCTCCTCATTCAAGTGCCCATTGAGGAATGTTGATTTCACATCCATTTGATATAATTTGAAGCCTTTGTGTGTTGTATATGCTAAGAAAAGTCTAATGGCTTCCATCCTAGCCACAGGTGCAAATGTCTCATCACAATCTACTCCTTCCACCCGAGCATATCCTTTACAAACGAACCTTGCCTTATTTCTAGTAACTTCACCTTTTTCATTGAGTTTGTTTCTAAACACCCACTTGGTTCCAATAATGTTTTTGTCCTTTGGTCTAGGTACAAGCTCCCATGTTTCATTTTTTAAAATTTGATCCAACTACTCATTCATTGCCTTGACCCAATGCCGATCTTTGCAAGCTTCTTCAACATTCTTGGGTTCTATCATGGATAGGAGGATTGTGTTTTCATTGGTTTTCAGATTTTTCAACTTTCTTCTGGTGAGTATGCCTACATCTTTGCTTCCAATAATCTGCTCTGCAGGATGATCCTTCTGTACTTGCCTTGAAGGTGTTTTTGTATCATGCTCTCTTGCTCTTCATCACCTTCTTCATGAGAGCTTTCTTCCTCTTAACCATCTTTTTTAGTTTTTATGCTAGGAAGTTTGTCTTCTACATCTTCATCTCCCTTGGGCTGAGATCTAATCTTTAAAGGGTAGGATTTATCAACTTTGACATTAGTGCTTTCAACTATCTTTTGAAGTCTCTTATTGTAACACCTATATGCTGCACTCACTGCTGAATATCCTAGAAATATCCCTTCATCACATCTAGAATCAAATTTTCCTAGATCATCCTCATCTCTCTTAATGTAGCATTTACTTCCAAACACCTTGAGATGTTTTACATTTCCTGACCTTTCTTTTCAAAGCTCATATGGTGTCTTATTGTTATTCACTCTTAATTGTGCCTTGTTTAAGATGTATACAACTGTACATACCGCTTCTCTCCAATAACCATTTGAAAGCTTAGACTCATTCAACATTGTCCTGGCCATTTCTTGCATTGTTCTATTCTTCCTCTCAACCACCCCATTTTGTTGAGGTGTTCTAGTTGATGAAAATTGTCTCCTTATTCTATTCTCTTCATTAAAGGCATCAAACTCATTAGACCAAAAGTCACCACCTCTATCTGATCTCAAGCATTTTATCCTTGTATTATTTTCATTTTCTACCAAGGCTTTGAAGTTTTTGAATCTATCTAATGCTTCTAATTTTTCTTTTAAACATGCAACCTATGCCATTCTACTGTAGTCATCAATCAGCAACATAAAGTATTTGTCTCCTTATAAAATTTCAACTCTAACGGGTCCAACAAGATCAGTGTGTATGAATTCTAAAGGCCTTGATGTTGAATGTTCTTTTGATTTAAAACTTCTCCTAGTTTCTTTTCCATGTAGACAGGTTTTACAAAGTGTATTCGGTGGTTTGATTATCCTTGGCATGTTTCTAACACAACCTTTTGAGCTGATTTTCACAAGGTTATCAAAATTCAAGTGCCCAAGCCTTTTGTGCCAAAGCCAACTGTAGTCTTTTTGAGTGGTGAACAACTTTTCTTTGTAGACTTCCTTTGGCACATACATATTATTATTTGTTTTCTTAGCTTTTCCAATCTTTTTACTTGACTTGCTTTCTCTAATGTCACATCCTTTGTCATGGAAAACTAATGTGTATCCTTATTTACACATTTGGATGACACTTAGGAGATTGTGCTTGAGACCTTCCACATATAACAAATCTTCAATGACTAATTTTCCATTATCCAAACTCAATGATCCCTTACCAACAATATTAGTTGAATTGTTTTCTCCAAATCTAACAGCTCCTGAGCCATTCATAGTTAGAGAGATAAACTTGTTTTTATCACCTGTCATGTGACTAGAGAAACCACTATCAAGATACCATATCCTTCCTTCATCTTGAACATGAAATGTTGTTTGGGCTATCATGGTTTGTTCCTTCTTCTTTGTAGAATTAGACTTTATTACATAAACATTTCCATCTTTTTTCATAGGATTCTAATTGTATGTCTTTGCAATATGTCCACTCTTTTGACAAATGTAACAAATTACACCCTTGTTTCTTGTCATCTTTTGTGAATCATGATGCCTACCATATCCTTTAGCATTTTTCTTACATTTGATAGCCTTATGACCACACATGTTGCATGAAAAACAATATCCATAAAAAGAGAGGGGGTGGTTGATTGCATAGGAGTGTCTGAAGGAGTTTTGTCTAAAGGATTTGTTCCATTTCTTGTTATCATTGTTGATCCTTTTGTTTGTGATGTGAGGTTGTTCCGAGGTACTCTTTCCATTCTTCTAATCAGCTGCTCCAACTTCCTTGTTGTCCTCTATGTATCCCAAACCTGATTTATCTCTTGCATCTCTTTGGCTACTTAGAAGACCAACTAGATTATGTGTGATTTTATCAAACTTCTCAAGTAACTTCACCTTGCTTGACATCTGATCCAGCCCAGTCTTTAGAAGTTCCATTTCTGACTTAAGGCTTTAACATCCATCTTCTTTAGATGCGAAGGATAGTGACATCAATTCTAGCCTAACTTTCAGTTCCTTGAGCTCATCTTCCTCTCTCTTCTCCATGCTGATTTTTCTTTCATAGATGCTGATTTGCTCCTCATAATCCTTCAATTTGAACTTTAGTTTATGGTACTTCTTTCTAGATAGCTGCAATTCTTCAAGTGCACTCACCAATTCAACTTCAAGGTCTATCACAACACCACCTTCATCTGAGTCTTCAACTTCAACATAATTTTTTCCTTTAGATCTACATTCATGTAGTATTTCAAGGGCCATGAACAAGGTTTCATTATAGGCTTCATTCTTCTCACTCTTCAAGCTGCTAATATCACTTGATTCATCTGAATTTGAGCTCTCCTTTGAGTAAAAGTTTCTTTTGCCTTTGAAAATATTTCTCTTTCCTTCTTTCTTGAAGCTCTTTTTATGCTTGGAATGTTTCTTCTCTTTTCCTTCATGTTCATCCTTCTACTCTTTGTTCTTGTGAGGACACTTTGATGCAAAGTGAACGACTTGGCCACAATTGAAACATTTAAAGGGCAGTTTTCCTTTATACTTACCTGAACCTTTTCTGAGTCTTCTTACAAACAAAGCCTCTATCTTCTCATCATCAATTTCCATATCGGATTCTTCTTTGTTTTTTCTCTTCCTTGAATTTGATTCTCTATCATCTTTGAAGCCAGCTTCTTTCTTACCTGGTTTTTCTCCCAAAGTTCTCAACTCATATGCACTGAAGATGCCATGAATCTCATCCAAACTTAGCTTGGTTATGTCCTTGGCTTCCTCCACAACTGAGACTTTTGCATCATATTTATAAGTCAAGGATCTTAGCACTTTCTGCACAATTATAGATTCCTCTTGTTTTTACCTAGCCCTCTTATCATGTTTGTCACTTCATTCAGTCTCTGCAAATATGAAGCAATGCTCTCATCCTCTTTCATTTTCAGACCTTCAAACTGTGTTCTATAGGTATGTCACTTCATTCACTCTCTGCAGATATGAAGCAATGCTCTCATCCTCTTTCATTTTTAGACCTTCAAACTGTGTTTTATAGGTATGCAATTTGGCAAGTTTTACCTTCTCAACTCCCTCATATATGGTTTGTAACTTGTCCCACATTTCCTTGGCAATTTTACAATGCTTGACTTTCACAAACTTTGTCTCAGCTAGTCCACAAAGAATAACATTCATGGCTCTTGAGTTGTTCTCATGAGCTTCCTTGTCAGCTGCTGAAGTGATAGGTGTACTAGGAATTGTGTAGCCTTTGTCAACTGCTGCCCATATGTCATGTCCAAGAGATTTAATATACACAGTCATCTTGATCCTTCAAAAAGTGTAATTTGTTCCATTGAACAAGGGTGACCTGGCCATGGAGATTCATTCACTGCTATCCATGTTTTTGCAAGAGGATTTCCTTAAAGTGGTTAGACTTTCTCCTAAGGTACCTGCTCTGATACCAATTGTTAGGAATTCTAGGCATTGAGAGGGTGGGGGGTGAATCAACGCTTATTTAAACTTTTTAAACAATCTTCAATTCTTCAATTTACTATGATAAAGTATAACCATTCAACCAAGAGAGATAGAAAGAGAGAGCCAAGCACATATGAACACATGAAAGACAAAATTTAATGTGGGAAACCCAATAAGGGAGAAAACCCACTGAAAGGAGAAATCAAAGCAATATCAAAGACAATTGTCCAACAAGAATTAGAATGATCTTACCAAGTGGTGAGCACCCACTCACCCTGAAGCTCTAACTCCAGTTTTGAAGCACTCACTCCAATACAATATCAAGAAACCACTTGATTACAAGGTCAAGCACCCATTTGACAGATTTAGCAAGCACACACTTCCCAAATCTGAAGCACCCACTCCAAAATTGTTGAATAACAACTCTGACTTTAAACATCAAATTTTGATCACCTTCACCTTATTTGCTTACATAAACATATGTGATCTTTGTTTCAACTCTTCACTTCATTTGCACTCTCCTCTCAAACTAAGATTCAACTCTCATCAACCAGTCAACACACTCTCATTCCTTTTTCTTCAACACGCCTTTGAAATGGAGAAACCATACTTATTTCATGTTCCTTCATCACCTTTTGCCTTTCGAATTTCCAACTTTTGGCCTTTCACATTCCTTTATGACTTTTTCTTCAAGTCTCTACACTTCTTTCCTTTTGTGTCTCGAGCAAGCAAAAAAAAAAAAACAAGTCCCTATTTTGCAACATCTATATATTTTTGTCATTATAGGCCCCTTTGGACTTTTTTGCATATAACATACCTGAATTTTCATTTTTGTTTAAAATGATTCTTCACCTTTTATTTTTCATACAAGAGCGATTCGAGCTAGATTAGAGGTATTGCCAAGCTTGTAACTGTCTAAAGTTTGTTAGTTTTTCATCATAGGCTTTTGACATTCTTCCATGACTTTTGAGCTTATCCATGAGCTCCTCCACTTCGAATAAGTATGTTTCATGTTCGATGACTTTTGAGCTTCTTCACTTCGAACCAGACCTTGGAACTTCACATGAGGATCAACCATAGCTTAGCAACTCAATCAACATCACACTATTTTGAGTAGCAAAATTGGACTGTGCTAGCACTGTTATACACTTGAAGCATTAAATACACTTCTTCAAACTCCCTTTGTTTTCATGTAGATCATAGTTGACCATTACAAAAACTTCTTGAAGGAATTTGCATTCATTCAACCAACTCAGACAAAGAACAAGGAGACTGTCAGCACTGTCACGTACTTTTGGTAGTTTCAACCCAATTCAAGATCAAACCAAAATTAATTGAGCCATCCCTTAACATTGTGAAGCTTTGCATGAAGTCTCAAGTCTTCAATTTTGAAGAAAAATTCAAAACACAATGACTTGTTTTAACCTCCTTAGTCCTTTGGTCTCATTCGCCGGACACATGTTGCCATTCCAGAAAACCTCAAAGTGATGGGCTTGGGCGGACTTCAACCCGTGGAATAAACCGTATTTGGTAGAGTTTTAGGTCCACCAACCTCTCTTGTAGTCAATGGGCCCGTCCTCATAACCAATCAAAGTTTGACATGGATTTGATCTTCTTATCAGGTGTGTATCATTGCAAAGTTCTAGCCAATAAAAAAGCTCCATGCACTTCGCACTGTCAGACTGTTCTTAACCTCCACTGGCCACCGCGAGAAGCAAGCCAATAAGGAAGCTCCACGCCCTTCGCAATGTCAGACTTTAGATAACCTATATCTAACCAATGCGAAACGTGATTTAATAGGGAAGCTCCACATTCCTTTCAGATTTTACAGTGTCAGTCTTCACATTCGTCAACTCTTTGTCAAAGCGCGAAAGGCGAGCCAATCAAAAGGCTCCATGCGTCTACGTATTTCATGGTGCTAGACTTGTTTTCTTTTGTCGCAACTTTCTTCTTTTCTTCACAACTGCTGGGCAGACCCGAAACTTTATCTAACCCTATTTATTCCACAAGCCTAAAGTTTGCAAAACCTTTTTGCTCGAGGTGGCAACGGAATGACACCATGTGTCTGTCGGGTTTCGGGAGTGGGGATGCATGAAGCTGTTGACTTATGATGACCCGCCTTTGATCTACCTCGCCACGCGGACCCAAAATGTAATTAAATCTTGCTCATTTTGACCTGCAAAACTGCTGGGCAGACCCGAAGCTTTATCTAACCCTATTTATTCCACAAGCCTAAAGTCTGCAAAACCTTTTTGCTTGAGGTGGCAATGGAATGACACCATGTGTCTGTCGGGTTTTGGGAGTGGGGATGCATGAAGCTGTTGACTTATGATGACCCGCCTTTGATCTGCCTCGCCACGCGGACCCAAAATGTAATTAAATCTTGCTCATTTTGACCTGCAAAACTTCAAATGGCCATAACTTCCTCTAGAGAGCTCCAAAATGCATAAAGTTGGTCTCGTTGGAAAGGTCTCCTCGAGTTCTAAAATTATGCATGGACCTCAAACACACATACCTCCACCACCTCCAAAAGATCTTGCACATGCTAGAACAAGCATTTCAGACCTGTAGATCATTTGAGCCAAGCATACAAACCTTCTCCATACCTTCAATGGACATCAACCTCATTGTTCAAGTCTGTAGCACTTTGAGACCACCCTGAAATCATCCTAAAAGCTCAAATAAACAACCTAAGACCACTGTACACCACTAACAGACACCTATCTGCATAACATTTCACTCCTTTGCCATCAATGCCATGTGACATCAAGGACAACACCAACCAATGCAACAGGGTTCAACAACACACTCATCTTGAGACGACTTGTGAAGGTAAAACAAGCCTTAAGCAGGATGGTGATTGATAATGTTTGGTCCATGTGGAGGCAAGGAAACACATAACAAGCCATAAAAATAAAATCATTGATACTTGATGATGATTGGTGGGCAAAAGTTACATACTTGCTTAGTTTTATTGAGCCTATTTTATCGATGATTAGATATGCAAACAAAGATCATGATTGCATATGGGAAATCTATGATGGCATTGACTTTATGCTTGAAAACATTATAGACATCATACAACAGAAAGAGCAAGATCCTGAAAAAATCTTCTACAATCAAGTTAAAAGTGTGATCATGAGGTGGAAAAGAATGACCACCCCATTGCATCTCCTTACCTATGCCCTGAATCCCAACTATTATAGTAGTGAAATACTTGGGCTACCTAATAGGCAACCACCATATAATGACCAAGAAGTTGCAAAAGGACCTAAGAGAATATTCCGGAGGATTTTTCTTGATCCAACTATAGCTAGTGAGGTCCGCTATGAAATGGGGACCTTTGTCTATGCATCTAATGGTACCATAGGTGAAATTGAGGCATTATGTGACAAGTACAACATGACACAAGTCATGTGGTGGTATGTACATGGTCATGATGCCAAGTACCTATGACCTATTGCAATTAAAATCCTCTCGCAGGTATAAAATATTAAAATGAAATCAAAAGTATGTTTATTAATTAAAAATCTATGTTCTTAGTAAATTAATATTATTAATAATTGGAAATTTCTAACAACTTTTTTGTAACAGGTGGGTAGCAATTTTTCAGCAGAGAGGAATTAGAGTACATATACCTTCATCCACTCGGCCAAAAGAAACAAGTTAGCATCCAAGAAGGCATCATATCACACAAAACTGAAGGCTATATTAGAGGTTCCAACAAACTTTGGGGTATTGATCCTGAGGCTAGTGACTTTGATGTTTTTGCTGCTACACAGCCAACTTTCACTGCTTGGTATTAATGATGAAGATCCGGAAAGCTCTATACAAGGGATGGATAGTGGAGCTAGTGGGGTGGTCATTTTATTCCACCTTCTCATGATCTCGCTTTTAACTTGATTGTAGAAGATTTTTTTAGGATCTTGCTCTTTCTTTTGTATGATGTCTCTAATTTTTTCAGGCATAAAGTTCATGCCATCATAGATTTCCCTTATGCAAGCGTGATCTTTGTCTGCATATCTAATCGTGGATAAAATAAGCCCGATAAAACTGAGCAAGTATTCAACCTTTGCCCACTAATCATCAAGTATTAATGATTTTATCTTGGTGGTCATTTTATTCCACCTTCTCATGATCTCGCTTTTAACTTGATTGTAGAAGATTTTTTTAGGATCTTGCTCTTTCTTTTGTATGATGTCTCTAATTTTTTCAGGCATAAAGTTCATGCCATCATAGATTTCCTTATGCAAGCATGATCTTTGTCTGCATATCTAATCGTGGATAAAATAAGCCTGATAAAACTAAGCAAGTATTCAACCTTTGCCCACTAATCATCATCAAGTATCAATGATTTTATCTTGATGGCTCGTTCTATGTTTCCTTGCCTCCACATAGACTGAACATCATAAATCACCATACTGCTTAAGGCTTGTTTTACCTTCACAAGTCATCTCAAGACGAGCATGTGATAGGCAATCTTGTTTCAAAAACCTATTAAAATAAATTACAAGTTAATAAAGTATAAAATTAAATTCAAAAGAAATTCAGATGATAATTTCATAAAAAGTTAGAAAATAAAAATTTGAAATTGGTAAATTGTTCTCTTACCTTCAGCAACTACAACTTTGAGAACCTACTAAAGATAGCTTGGGACATATGATGATTTGTGACAAACATCTAAATCCCATTTGCCTCCGTATAAATTTCCTCTATCCATGGTATTCTGCCAATCTTTTGCAACATCAAATTCAAAGAGTGTACTGCACAAGGTGTCCAAAATATGTGCTCATATCTCCACTCCACAATCAACCCTGTTGCTCTACAATTTTTGGCATTGTTTATGATGACTTGGACAATGTTTTGAGGGCCCACTGAATCAATAACCTCAATCAAAATATTAGCAATAAATTGGCATCTTTTTGGGAACATTGGAACAATGTTTATTAGGGGTCTATTTCGGGCATCTTTCCATCCATATGTAAAAATAGATACCCCTGAGTCCTTCCATGAACCCTAATTGACTGTAAATAAGTATGTATATGGTCCTCTTCTTTCACCAATAATGATGTTCTAACCTTCTCATAACTAGGGTTTTTGTACCCTTGTGTTGCCTCATTAATACCTCTCACTATTTGTTGCCAATATGTTGACCACAACACATTGAAGGGAAGCCCACATGCATAAATGCATCGAGCAACCAACTCACCAACAATTTCCCTTTACTTATTTGCAAATGTCTGATCTAATGGACCTTTTGTTCTCTTTCATGAGAAGCTCTCTTCTTCTATGGGAGTTTCAACTTCAAGTGGTTGGGTTGGAGTTTGAATGAAAGGATGGTTTGATAGGGTGGGTGGTTTTACTAAATCCCTCCTTTGCAAAGAAATAGTTTTAGATCTAGCTCTTGCAGCTTGCAAGTTAGCCTCCTCTTGTTCTTTCATTTACACGAAAATTCTCGTAAGTCATGTTTTCAACCTTCAAACATTTTTTAATCCTCATTCCTGTTATCCCATTAAATGAACTTTGAGTCAAGTATATGAGGACTTGAAACGCACATTGCAATGATTGCATATCTAAGATCAAGAGCCACCACAAAGAAGGTACTCCAACACTTGTTTTATGGGATCCACGCCCTCACTTTGGCTTGCTTCCCCATACCCTCCCCCTGAAGCTGAACTCGATGTCATTTATGTTTTTATATCTCAAAGGCTCAAAGTTCAAACCTACAATGAAAAATTAAAACAAAAACTTAGAAAACAATAAATAAAAACACTACATATCCTATTCTGCTTTTGATCACCAAGTTCATCGTATAGGCGCAAGGTGAGAGCATACGCAGTGTTCGAATTTTTTAATTTAAAAAGCAAAATAAATTTTTGAAAAATAGCAAAAAGTATTAAACCCTACACATCTTGTTCTGCTTTTGATCATCAAGTTCACCGTGTAGGCACAAAGTGAGAGCATACATAGAGTTCAAACTTTTTTAATTAAAAAAAGTAAAAAAAACTCTTTAAAAAAGAATTAAACCCTACGCATCCTATTCTACTTTTGATCACCAAGTTCACTATATAGGCGCGAGTTGAGAGCATACATAGAGTTTAGATTTTTTTAATTTAAAAAAGTAAAAAAATCTTTAAAATAGCAAAAAGAATTAAGCCCTACACATCATATTCTGCTTTTGATCACCAAGTTCATTGTATAGGCGCGAGGTGAGTGTATACATAGAGTTTGGATGATATTTTTAATTTTAAAAATAACATATAGTTTTTTATTTTAACAATGCAAATGAAATGTTACATTTTATTATTTTCTTTACGTAGAATTTACAAATTATTAAGTTAAAACTACATATCGATATCATAATCAATGATCATGAATGATGTGTGCATAATGATCATTGATCACATTATCATTTTCTTTAAAATAAAAAGTTTGAAAAAACCCGATTTTTCCCCTTTGAAGTTGATCCCTCCTTCTAAATCTGCTGTTAAACTCTTTCTTGATGCTCTTAGCTCTTAGTAACACCTCATAAACTCTTCCTTCAAGCTGCTCCTTGATGTCTCTTTGCTCTTAACAATGCTAAATGTTAGTTTAATGAAAACTTAATTTAGCAAGAGAAAAAAGAGTTTGATTTAGAATGGACCAAATATGTCATTATATAGTTTTTAGGAAGTGTCTTTAAGAACTTTGGGTGGGTAGATTAATTTTAAGAGCAATAAATGTTAAAACTTCGTTTTTTAATTTTTTTTTAGCTTTTAAAACTAAAAACCGGTAGAAACGTACTGGAAATGTCCAGGACGTTTCTGAGATATTTCCGGTATTTTTTGTACCCATTTCCATACCGCAAACGTCTCAGACAGGGTACTGGGGAGGTGGAGGGGCGACAAGGACGTTTCCTAGTAACATAGTAGAAAACAAATAAAACGTGAGATATATAACAAACGGAAAAAGTGAGAAAACAACATTGATAAAAGATGAGCTTTTGAAGTAACAAAATCTTTTTTGCTTTTTTTTATCGTCTCTTATTTTTCAATTGCCATGTTTTTCCTATTTTGAACCCAAGCGATTGAAGAACACTTACATTCTAGCCACACTATGTCATTTCCGTATAACTTGTGTCTTAGTTGATTTGGAAGCCACTAAGTGAGATGAAATAGGCTCAATTGTTTCTTGAAGTAATTTCATGGTCAATTATCCCACCACCTACAGATGATTACCCCTAATCTACCCAAAATTTTATTTCCCTCATGTCTAAAGTTTGGTACGCTTTAGATCATAGTATTGAGACTTTGCAAGTCTCTACAAAACTCATAGATTCAAAAGCCGAGAAAGGGGGCTATGAGTTTATTGGCCTCAACTCAGCCGGCTCACAATGACAATTTCTCTAGATTAATGATTTTGATATTAAAACATTAAACACTACAAAACTAAAATAGTAGCATAGAAACAACTAAATTTTGGTTTACATTCGAAGGTGTGTCTTGCCTTGGGTTTACAAGGTTTCTGAATACATGCAGCTATATCAGTAATCAAGTTTTATAGAAATAGTACACATGTGTGTCAATTTTCCTAATGCACCATTTTAGTTGAAGTTGACATTCCTCCAATAGAAATCTATCGATAATTTCAATGTATATGTTTGATTTTGAGTTCATCAAATTTATAAGATATATGCAGTGTTACAAGGGGATGCACACCCCCCTTTTCCAATTATCCTGGATGTCCCTGAGACTTGGGGACGAGGACGGGACATTTCCCTGGCGTCCCGAAATTCCAAAGAAAAAGGGGACGTCCCCTAAGGTTAGGGGATGCAACCGAGACGTCCCGAGTGCAGCAACAATTAGGGGACAGCGTAGGGGACACTATGATGTCCCGGGACGTACGAGGGACGTCCTAGTGTCCCCTACACCATGCAACATTAAAGCATAAAAAAACTTAATTTTAATACTTTCTTTTATTCTTTTTATTTCTTCTAACCCATTATAATATGCTATTACATACACTATCCCTAAAAGCCTAAAACAACTTAAAATAAGCACATCTCACACTCAATGTAATCACACAAAGCAAAGAGCAAGAGTAAAAAAAAAAAGAGAAAGAAAGAGCAAGGAGCAAAAGCAAGAGGTATGTACTTTGTAAGTGTATTCATTGTTTTTTTTTCTATTTGGATTAGCAAGGGAGGGAATGAGATGAACGGAGGGCATTGCATTGTTTGTTTTTTTTAATTTCTAAATGTATTCATTGCTGTTTTTTTTTTTTTAATTTTAAGTGTATTCATTGCCTTTTTTTTGTTAGTTTCTATTTGGATTAGCAAGGGAGGGAATGAGATAAAGGGGGACATTACATTGCTTGTTTTTTTTTTTATTTCAAAATGTATTCATTGTTTTTTTTAATGTATAGTTATATTGTTTTATTTTAAATTATTGCAGCCCCAAAATGAGTTCAACTTCAGGTAGTGATTATGAAGCTGAATGTGAGGTTGAAATGGGTGATGAGATGGGTGTGCAAGGAGAAAGAACATAAATACCTAATACTAATAGTTCACATGGGACTGTTGACAAGTTCAGTTGCTCCTCCACAATGTTGAACAAGTATGCTAGAGGACCTTTTGATAAGAAAAAACCTTTGAAACAATTTGGTCAAATTATTGAGGGTCCGAGATCAAACATTTCAAGGGGCACTAAAACATGGAAATGAAACGTATGCTCATTATCTTGGTCAGGCAAGAGTACTAGGTTGAATGCACATTTATTGCACATCCCGGACAAAGGTGTAGGCATGTGTGGAAGGCTATCACTTGAAGAGAGATCAGAAATGGTGAGGGTGTATAATGGAGATATGATAGAAAAAGTTCCAGAAGTTCATGTCCGTCATGTTAGTTGCACCCCTTCTAGTTCTCACTCACTGAGAACTAATACTAGTTTTTCAAATACTGCAGGTGCAACATCTTATGAGTTGACTGAAGTGGATGCTTTTGGTAGTTGGGGGAAGAGGAAGGTGGTGGCCTCCAGTTCAGTTGTGGACATCTATGCTACACAAGCTAGAGAAGAGGCTGATGAAGCCATTGGAAAAAAAAATTCGCTACTGGAATCCCATTTCATATTGCTCGCTCTCCTTATTACAAGGAGGATATGGCTAAAGTAGCCAAAATAGGTGTAAGTTATGTGCCCCTAGGAGACACGTTGGATAGGAACTATTCCAAGGTTAACTTACTGATGGAGGAAATAAGGTGCACATGGGTCTCTCACGGTTGCAACATCATCATGGATGGGTGGACAGATATCAGACACCACGCACTCATAAATACCATTGTTTCATGCAAACAGGGTCCTTACTTTTTGAGGGCAGTTGATTATTCAGGAAAGAAGAAGGATGTAGAGTTTCAATTCACCATTTTTCGAGATGCCATTGAGGAGGTTGGCCCCACCAATGTTGTGAAGGTTGTCAAAGATGCAACTTACGCATATAGGGTAGCAAGTAAGCTTGTTGAGGCTCATTACCGACATATATTTTGGACCCCATGTTATGTGCATGCCATGAACAATGCACTAAAAGACATTGGAAAAATTGATTCAGTCAAAAATGTAGTGGTTGATGCTAGAGATGTACAGATGTTCATCTGCAACCACCATACATCATTGGCACTCTTCCGTAACTTTTCGAGAAAGGAATTCCTCAAGCCAGCGGACACACATTTTGCATCATACTTTATTTAGTTTTGCACACTTTTTCTTTATTTTTTTCTTGTCTTGAACTAGTTTGTTGTAATGTCCCCTTCTAGGACAAGTTAGGAATTAACACAAATCTGATCACACACAGCTGTAAATAATTAATTTCCAAACCCCAACTGCTGCAAACTTCAAAAATTAATTCCCACTTAACCGATCATGCAAAAATCTTCAAACTTTAGATTTCAGGTCACAAAAATATGAACAATATGCAAAAATTAGATTTCACACAGCTAACCCGAAACCCTAATTTTGACCTAAAAAGTAGGTCGCCCAGCACTTTTAGAGCACAAAAACTCCTCCAAAAATTATGAAATTAATTTATCCATATTCCTCCTAATTTATATAATCAAATGCAATATTAAATCAACCCCAAACTGCAGATCTGAACTAAATATTAATTTACCGTACCCAGAAAAGCCTGCAGACAGCTGAAATATTCTAAAATTGATATCTCACTCAAAACTCAATATTTCTTCACCAAATAAAATGCAGATTGTTCTATAAATTAAAATCTTCACCTCCAATATACCTCTACCAAGTAGAAGACTCAAATCATACATACATGACCTCATAATGATACTCACATCCTTTAAATAGGATGGGTAACACCTAATCCCAATGTAGGCCGACCCATTACCTAATATAATTAATTCCTATGTGAGCACATATAACTAAGGGGATGTGTGGCACATGTCGGCATCTCCATCAACCCATATACATTATATTATCATATCCCATGTGAACCCATACATATAACTAAGGGGATGGGTGCCACATGTCGGCATCTCCATCAACCCATATATATTATATTATCATATCCCAAGGTACATAGCATTGCCTCCCTCTTTGACATGTTTCGTCCCCGAAACATAAGAAGAAGCCATATAATGGGTGTGCTTTAAATTATTGCACACTTGTCGCCATGCTCGATCATCTAACCACCCATATGAAATCTTAGTGGGTGATGTTACTCCAAACATGATTCCATAATCCATTGTGCGCATCTGATTCCATCCTGGTCCATATGTGTTCCTCCTTGGCATCCATGCATATCCATAATTATTATTCATATGATTCCATGACATATAATTATTGTTCCATTGATTCCATGTATAGCCAAACTTATTACTCATCCAATTCCTTGTATATCCATATAGATTGTTGCCCTTGTGTGTCCTAGCATGTCTCCATGATTTTTTCCTCTCATGATGATGTGGGTGTCTATATGGTGCAACCTTAATATGCTCAACCTTATCAATCTTTTCCTCCACTTTCTTTTCCTCTTCCAACTTGTTTTCTATTTCTTTTTTCTCTTGAGTAGAGAAACTATTTTTTACTTTTTCATCATGTTCTTCATCCTCTCCTTCTGATTCATCCTTATTCCCTTCTTCACCATCTTCAAATTCATCTTCATGATCCCATTTTACATTACTTTTTTCCTTGCCAAGTGTGATATCTTGCAATGTAATTTTCTTTCTCTTGTACCATAATTTCATGAATTTCTTTTGCACATTAATATTAACTGTTCCTAATGTCTCTAACCAAGGATATCCGAGAACAATATCCATACCATCCATATCTAAAGCATAAAAATCTGAATGTAAAACAGATGTATCCATAGAAAACTTTAAATCTTCAAAAACTTGAATATGCTTACCATCCATTTGAGATTCTTTGATATGCTTTGTTTGCACATGTAGATTTTGAGCTACATCCATATTGATGAAGCTATATTTGTTGCTAGGTTTTATGGAAACAATTACCTTTTTTCTTTGAATGCACTATTCAAACTAAAATATTGAAGCTTCCTTCCTTGGAGATGCACTATCATGTGTAGCAACTTCGTCATCAACTTCTTCTTCTTCTTCTTCTTATCTTGTTGTTGCTTCTTCTTCTTCTTCTTCTTCTTTAACAAAATAATGTTTCTTTTTTGTTTCCCATTTAGCTAAGAAAATATCCTCCATTTCCTCTCAATCCCGATCCAATAGATCTATATTCAAATAAGAATACCAATGTCGCGCTTTCCCACCAAGATGAAGATAAAAACTAACCCATACTAAACATTCTTCAAAATACATTTGTTTAAATTGTATCCACCATTTTTTTGCATCAATTTCCCCATTACCATAGAAAATTGGTATATCCATGATGCATAAAAATTAGAGTTTCACAAACTTACTCCTTTGACAAATATTTTCCCTGATGATTTCATAAATCCTTCAGCCTCAAATCTGAAACCACAAAGAAGTAACCCCTGCTAAAATTTTGAGAGATTTTTGAAAATGTAAGAAATTCAGGAAAATTCCTCAAATTGCGGCCTGTGGAGCAAAATAGTGAAAAACAATAAAACTGAAATAACTCTGACAAAATATATCCAAAAATTCTGAAATTTTAGTGGTATCACCTTTTAATATATTACCATCAACCCAAAAAAAAGTATTTCCTAATTCATCATTATTCAGAAGATATAGATGAAACCGTAGAATTAGGGTTTCAACCCTAAAATAGACAACTTTTGCAAAACAACTCCAAAAAATCTGAAATTTGGAGGGAAGATCACTTGAACTATGTATCCACTCCCCACAAAAAATATCTGAAAAATTCCATGTTGATCTCCAGATATAGATGAATCACCAACATTAGGGTTTCATCCCACAATTTGCCTGGATCACTGCTCTGATACCACTTGATAAGAACCTTGCATATAATAAATCAATAAATTGCAGAAGATAACACAACACCAGATATATGTGGGGCCAAGATGCCCAAATAATCAATATATGCAGAATAATACCCTTAAGGTAGGGCGACACCATACAATGCTCCTTAAGGAAGGAGTAACTCCACAATCTCCTAAGATGGGAATCCACTTCGAGGGGGACACCTCCAATATACCTCTACCAAGTAGAAGACTCAAATCATACATACATGACCTCATAATGATACTCACATCCTTTAAATAGGATGGGTAACACCTAATCCCAATGTAGGCCGACCCATTACCCAATATAATTAATTCCTATGTGAGCACATATAACTAGGGAGATGTGTGCCACATGTTGGCATCTCCATCAACCCATATACATTACATTATCATATCCCATGTGAACCCATACATATAACTAAGGGGATGTGTGCCACATGTCGACATCTCCATCAACCCATATATATTATATTATCATATCCCAAGTTACATAGCAGAAAACCCTCCAAAACAGCCCCCAAAATCCTCAACCCAATCGCTAGGGTTAGAATAAATTTACTGCATTAAAAATCAGATCACAAAACACCCAACAATCATCAATAACATCCAAATATCCTCCTCAAATAAATGTGCCACTTATCCCAACAAGTCATCAATGCTTGCAAGCATAAATCATACAAAGAACATACTTCAACACAAGATAACTCAACAAATGGAACAAGAGAGAATACTTCAATTGATCAAACCAGCTCACTAACCTCCCACGCAAGAGAGAGAGAGAGAGAAAGCTTTAATGGGCGTGCATCCCAACTCCAAGCATGGAGCATAAAATAAATATCATCATAACATGAGTCTAACAATGATCCTAGCACTCCTTTTATAAACAAGGAGGCACAAAATTTGAAATCCATAGGAGAGGGAAATTATTAAATAAAAGCAGTTTATTATCCCTAGGTGTGGTGTCCCCTTTTAAAAAGGGCGATTTTAATATTTAAAAGCCACCTAAATATTATTTAATTAATTCCTCTTTTTTAATTTGCATTTTGGGAATTTAATTAAATAATTACTCGCTCCATAAATATTAAATAATTAAATAAATATTGCTTTATAATGTCAGATGATTAAAATCACTCTCCAGGCAATATTATAAAATTATCCCTTACAACATCCCTAAAGCCCATAGGGAATGATAGGCTAAGGGTCTTAAAAAATAGGGACATTACAGTCCTCCCTTCCCAAGATTGCTTGCCCTCATGCAATAACAAGCTCATGTGTCCGTGTCCAAAAGTGTGGTACTCCAAAAGCCGTGCTCCCATACCACTCAAGTGAAGTGGCCTTTGCAATCTCTTGGACTGATTCATTCTTCTGAAAGTTAGGAGTGTAGTCTATTGTAATTTCATCTTGAAATTTGTGCATGAAGCAAATAAATTAGAAAAATAAGTGTTGAAGAACACTTTTCCAATGTGTCTCCATGGCATGTACAACTCTTCCATGTATGGGCTGCCCCCAAACTCTGTTATGTGGCCCCAAGTGCTGCTGTAATCTCCAAAAATCAGAATTGGAGTGGCTGGTTTCCACCCCGAAATAATCACCCATGAGTCAACATCAAGTACCATCACCCATGTCATCGAATACATGTGAAAAATCTAAATTATGGAGGTGATATCATCCATAGAAATTAGAGGACAGCAGCTATCATGTTTCCAAATTCTTTTTCCCACATCAATGAGCAACCATCTAGTAAAAGCAATAGGCCCCCATGCAACTGAAATTTCACTCCCTATAATAAAAATCTGAAAATCATCCATATGCACAGTTGAAAATGAGACTCTTACCATGCCATATGAAGCCCATGTGATCCATTCTTCATCATCACAACCCTCAATACATTGTTCCCAAGAAAACAAATGCTGAAACTCAATCATATGCATGATATAGAGCTAATTCGAAGTGAATCTCATGACAAATGTGGTACTTCTCACTATCATGGCTGAAAATACAACATACTTTCCCTTTTTTCTCATAACATAACATGACAACTCAACACCAAACCTTCCTCTTCGCTGCTCCCAATGTAAAATAAGTGTTAAATGGTCAAAAGAACCTGTAACATGTACCTATGATGCTCCAAACTGAAAATTAGCGTACCATGTGACTAAATCCTTTTGTAAGCATGTTAACATGTCCTCAAACAAACCAAAAATGTACATTACAACGATATGAATGTTAAGTATGCACATATTCCTCTTGGATGCAAACTCAAACATGAATAGATTATGCTCGTACCTTTCTCTTATGACCTCAACAATCAAAAACTGAATTTTATCAAGGTATGAGAACAATAGAATGTCCATCTTAATCATCTTATGAGCACTAGTAAATACAAACAACTTGTTATTTACTTCTCCATGCCATGTAGAGGGATGACATCTCACTATTTTTGTTGCACCATGCATATCAAAAGAGAAACCATAATTCATGCATCCATAAACCATATCACCGTAAACCCAAGGAACTTCAAACCTTTGACTGTGTCCATGTATCTTCTTTATGGATAAAGAAAATAAATCTAAAATATCATGCTTAGGGCTGCTCATGTACCTTTACTTGACATGTGCATGGAGCTTCCTTGGAACTTGATTCTAGAAGAGAAAACACACTTATTTGCTCCCTAATAACCGCTGTTATACACAGGCCAGCAAGCTTACTGTCATGATTTTCATTTGTAGGAGTCTTAGGCATCCCTTTTCTTTTGCCATGTTGACACTTATGCACCCAAGTGTTAGGAGCAAAAACATCAACAATAGTATGACCAAAATACCTCTTATCCATCCATCTAACATGCTCATACTCATATTCATCAAAGCTCAACATATAAGGAGGAAGTAAATATGAAAAATAATACCTTGGGCTGCCCCCAACATCTACAAAACTCGGAATTTCTGAGTTTAGGACAACGCTCTTTCCCCCATTATTTTCTTCATCTAAACCCCTTTTTTCTCCTTCACCAATGCTTGTGTCATGTAGTAAATGACTTGGAGTAAACATGAGACTCATACTCCCTCCTTGTCCTTCAAATGGCTCATGATGAAGGTGAATGCTATCCTTCAAATCTGATTTTTCCTTTTTAGCATGCACATGCTCATCAACAACTTCATCATTAGTACTAGCCAAATCAAACTTGGAATAATTTATTACCTCAATATAGTTGTTAAGTGGTTGCCTTTTATGTGGAGGGAGATATGGTGAAATAGACCCCTTTAGGGCCATATTGAGGTCTACCCTTGGCTGCCCCTTTGAAGCTTGTGTTTGACTACTCAATAGTGACCTTGGCTGCTCCTTCACTATTTTTCGTTGCATATGTACAGCAGAAATGTACGGATCAACAAGTTGAGAATGGTCTAAAGTTCTCGGAAATGTCTCTTCTTCTTTCCTATCATTCATCCCCTCATCCTTGCATTCATTGCCAATCCAAGTAGCATTAGTAACAACGAAATAATGTTCATTAGTTACCTCTTGGCTGTCCTTATTTTGCTTGTCCATGCAAACTTGCAAATCAGATTTCTCTTCCCTCTTGGGCTCATCTCCCATGATTATTTTATCAACATGCATGCCATCATACAAAGGCAACGAAACCTCTTCAATCAAAAATAACTCTTTACCTTGCTCATTTGCATCTAGAGGCTCTTCTACCTTCTCTTCCTTTTGAACTAAATCTGATTTTTCTGTGCAAATGCCAACTCTCATGCAAGTATTAGATACCAAAATTTTATCATTAGACACCAAAGAACTCATACCTTGGAAAATCATAGTCTTCACTTTGCTTGAGCATTGCTCTAGAACACCTTGGGCTAGCGTATGAGCAATACATGATGCCTCTTGACTCAATCCTTCCTCCAACATAGATAGGAATTGTGTTGGGGGACTCTCATATTCATTTAATACCAAAGACATAATGGTTTGCATGGAGATCATTATCTCTGGAGTATGATCATTACGCAAAACATCAAAGAACACCTCAAACATGTCTTCACTTAGACACCAAAGAACTCATACCTTGGAAAATCATAGTCTTCACTTTGCTTGAGCATTGCTCTAGAACACCTTGGGCTAGCGTATGAGCAATACATGATGCCTCTTGACTCAATCCTTCCTCCAACATAGATAGGAATTGTGTTGGGGGACTCTCATATTCATTTAATACCAAAGACATACTGGTTTGCATGGAGATCATTATCTCTGGAGTATGATCATTACGCAAAACATCAAAGAACACCTCAAACATGTAAGAAATAAGATCATTACATTCTAGGTCCATCATTATCACACGAGATCTTACCTTTGCCATAGTGTTTAAAATACTAACCCTCTTACCAAAGCAAGGGCTTGCAAGGTCCCAAAGGCCTTGGAAACTTTCCACCATGACCTCAAATATGTCCTCCATGATGGCATCACTATACGGCAATTTAGGGGCTGCAATTCTCATGACCTCATTAATGCAGAAGATAACCATAATTTTTACCTCCCCATTTTCATGATCCAACAACTCGTGCTGAGCCAACTGCATTACCAAGGAATCCCTTGCAAGAAGCATAGATCCATAATCATCTTTCTCTATTGTTACCAAGTAACTTGCTGCTTCTTCTAGAATTTTGAGCAACTCATCATTTGATGGAGGTAGGTGCTTGAGAGCTCTACCAAGTCTCCAAAATCTTGTCTTCATGTTATCTGCACTACATAAATCCATGATCCACAAGCAATGTCAAACCTCACAGGTGCAGAAGAACATGCTCTGATACCACTGAAATGTCCCCTTATAGGACAAGTTAGGAATTAACACATCTGATCACATATAGTTGTAAATAATTAATTTCCAAACCCCAACTGCTACAAACTTCAAAAATTAATTCCTGCTTAACCGTTCATGCAAAAATCTTCAAACTTTGGATTTTGGGTCACAAAAATATGAAGAACAATATGGAAAAATTAGATTTCGCACAGCCAACCCAAAACCCTAATTTTGACCTAAAAAGTAGGTCGCCCAGCACTTTTAGGGTGCAAAAACTCCTCCAACAATTATGAAATCAATTTATCCTTATTCCTCCTAATTTATACAATCAAATGCAATATTAAATCAACCCCAAACTGCAGATCTGCAATAAATATTAATTTACCGTACCCAGAAAAGCCTGCAGACAGCTGAAATATTCTAAAATTGATATCTCACTCAAAACTCAATATTTCTTCACCAAATAAAATGCAGATTGTTCTATACATTAAGATCTTTTCAAAGAACTAAAGATCTAAATTTTGAGACAGCCGAAAACCCTCCAAAACAGCCCCCAAAATCCTCAACCCAGTCGCTAGGGTTAGAATAAGTTTACTGCATTAAAAATCAGATCATAAAACACCCAACAATCATCAATAACATCCAAATATCCTCCTCAAATAAATGCGCCACTTATCCAAACAAGTCGCCAATGCTTGCAAGCATAAATCATACAAAGAACACACTCAACACAAGATAACTCAACAAATGGAACAAGAGAGAATGCTTCAATTAATCAAACCAGCTTACTAACCTCCCACGCAAGAGAGAGAGAGAGAGAAAGCTTTAATGGGCATGCATCCCAACTCCAAGCATGGAGCATAAAATAAATATCATCATAACATGAGTCTAACAATGATCCTAGCACTCCTTTTATAAGCAAGGAGGCACAAAATTTGAAATCCCTAGGAGAGGGAAATTATTAAATAAAAGTAGTTTATTATCCCTAGGTGTGGCATCTCCTTTTAAAAAGGGTGATTTTAATATTTAAAAGCCACCTAAATATTATTTAATTAATTCCTCTTTTTTAATTTGCATTTTGGGAATTCAATTAAATAATTACTTGGTCCATAAATATTAAATAATTCAAAATATATTGTTTTATAATGTCAAATGATTAATCACTCTCCAAGCAATATTATAAAATTATTTAATATAATTTTCCCCTTGCAACATCCCTAAAGCCCACGGGGAATGATAGGCTAAGGGTCTTAAAAAATGGGGACATCACATTTGCACAGGGGGCGATGGAGAGGGAGTTTTGGCATGTTCTTGTACCTTGATCTTGGGAACTATTGTCTTCACTTTGCTCTGTACTTTTAAATTTTGCTTTTTGTGTGCGCTCTTCTCTTTCTTGTGTTTTTTCCTTCATCAAAGTTCTTTCGGGCTTCTGAATTATACCTTTCTCCTCATGGTGACTCCCCAACCCGAGATTGATTGCCTTTATAGCTTGGCCTCTTGTTCTTTACACTTCTACTCTTCTTCCTCTCGTTTCCTTTTCTTTTCAGCCTTAGCCTTCTTGTCAATTTCATCCTCCATTTCCTTGCACTTTCCTTCCATTTCCAGTTGTTACGCAATTCGGGTGTCTTCTTCTGCCTTCCTTTGGACTTTCTTGGTGGCTTCTTGTTTGCGTTTTTTCTCTTCCTCCTTTTTAGTGGCCTCTTCCTTTCTCTACTCTTCCTCCTTTTCTTCTAATATACTTCATTCGTTTGTTGTGCAGTTGGAATTGGTTGCACCAAAGGTTCTTGCACACTTTCCATTTTATCCTTGAATTTGGTCTACTCCAATTGCACACTTTTTCTTTTGTTTTTTATTGTCTTGGACTAGTTTACACAAGTGGCGACGGAGGAGAGGGAGTGTTGGCATGTTCTTTGCACCATGGTCTTAGGAACTATTGTTTACTTTGCTCTGTTCTTTTCACTTTTTATATTTTGTGTGCACGTTCCTCTCTTTCTTGTGCTATTTTTTTCTCCGTCGAAGTCTTTTCGGGCTTTGGAATTATACCTTTCTCCTCATGGAGACTGATTGCCTTTGTAGCTTGGCCTCTTGTTCTTTACACTTGCTACTCTCCTTCCTCTCGTTTCCTTTTCTTTTCAGCCTTAGCCTTCTTGTCAATTTCATCCTCCATTTCCTTGCACTTTCCCTCCGTTTCCAGTTGTTACGCAATTCGGGTGTCTTCTTCTGCCTTCCTTTGGACTTTCTTGGTGGCTTCTTGTTTGCGTTTTTTCTCTTCCTCCTTTTTAGTGGCCTCTTCCTTTCTATAGTTTGTTGTGCAGGTTCTTGCACACTTTCCATTTTATCCTTGGGTCTACTCCAATTGCACACTTTTTCTTTTGTTTTTTATTGTCTTAGACTAGTTTACACAAGTGGCTATGGAGGAGAGGGAGTGTTGGCATGTTCTTGCACCATGGTCTTGGGAACTATTGTCTTCACTTTGCTCTGTACTTTTCACTTTTTATTTTTGTGTGGGCGTTCCTCTCTTTCTTGTGCTATTTTTTTCTCCGTCGAAGTCTTTTCGGGCTTTGGAATTATACCTTTCTCCTCATGGAGACTGATTGCCTTTGTAGCTTGGCCTCTTGTTCTTTACACTTCTACTCTTCTTCCTCTCGTTTCCTTTTCTTTTCAGCCTTAGCCTTCTTGTCAATTTCATCCTCCATTTCCTTGCACTTTCCCTCCGTTTCCAGTTGTTACGCAATTCGGGTGTCTTCTTCTGCCTTCCTTTGGACTTTCTTGGTGGCTTCTTGTTTGCATTTTTTCTCTTCCTCCTTTTTAGTGGCCTCTTCCTTTCTATACTCTTCCTCCTTTTCTTCTAATATACTTCATTCGTTTGTTGTGCAGTTGGAATTGGTTGCACCAGAGGTTCTTGCACACTTTCCATTTTATCCTTGAATTTGGTCTACTCCAATTGCACACTTTTTCTTTTGTTTTTTATTGTCTTGGACTAGTTTACACAGGTGGCGATGGAGGAGAGGGAGTGTTGGCATGTTCTTGCACCATGGTCTTGGGAACTATTGTCTTCACTTTGCTCTGTACTTTTCACTTTTTATTTGTGTGCGCGTTCCTCTCTTTCTTGTGCTATTTTTTTCTTCGTCGAAGTCTTTTTGGGCTTTGGAATTATACCTTTCTCCTCATGGTGACTCCCTAACCCAGGACCTTCAATTCCTCCTCAAGGTGTGATCTGCGATATAGCTTGTATGGACTTTCTTCCCTCTTTGCTTTCTCCCCTATTTGATTTTCTTTGCTTGAGTGGAGTCGTTGGTATTTCCTTTCTCTAGACAATTCCACTGATTGCAAGCGTCGTTCTAATTTTATATCAACTTCGGCATCTTTCAAACTATACGCAACATTGCACAATACTACTCTTGCATTACATTTTCTCCAATCATGATCATACGAGAGTTAGGAAGGCATGGTACTGGGATCATTTCTTTGTCCTTTCTCTTGCAAGTCATTGCTAGGGATTGCCTAATTGATTTCCAAGTGTACTGTTCCCACTCTTCGGGTAGATACATCTTCGTACCCATGTCTTCGAGTGCAATAATGCGCACTTTGTTTATGGTTACTAGCAGTTTATCAAAATCGAGTTGCACAAACCAACTTGGAAGCCTAGGGTCTGTTTCAACCTTTATCTCTTTCTTTCTGCTTCCGTAGTGCCCTTTTTCATTGCCTACTTTTCCCTTTTCTCCTTTTTCACTGGGGTGACTTCGTGGGTTGCTTCTTCTTCTTCTGTGACTCTTTCTTACATAGTTACTAGTTAGGTTGGCACTTAAGTGTGCAACGGTGGTACGTTGGTGGCTACATACCACGTTCCCTTCCTAGATCAACCTTTGATATGTCCATGTTGATGAAAAATGGCAACTTTGGGGTTTCTTAATCATATCACCTTCTGAGTGGAGTGTGATCCCATTGTGCAATAGCATCAGCTTTTCCCATGGCACTATATATGTGCACTTTACATATCCCTGATCTTTTGCAACCACATACCCATCTTTTGGACATCGTCAAAACTGGTGTATGGCTTTGATGGCATGTATTGCGCAAACCTTTCATGCAGGTAGTAAGTATCTTCAACTTCAATGATACACTCTGGTGTTATCCAATGTGTGAAACACAATAGGATAACAAGCCATTGGTACACTAAAGTCTTGCCCGCAAATTCCACAACTTTTTGTGTGTTTGTGTTAAGTTTGTGCACCAAAAATTCTGGCAAGTTAAATCTTCACTTTGTTCCCACATTCTAATGACAATTTCCACAGCTCCCAGTGAAGGTTGTTTAATGCCATTGGTACACTAAAGTCTTGCCCGCAAATTCCACAACTTTTTGTGTGTTTGTGTTAATTTTGTGCACCAAAAATTCTGGCAAGTTAAATCTTCACTCTGTTCCCACATTCTAATGGCAATTTCCACAGCTCCCAGCGAAGGTTGTTTAATGCCTTGAGTTGCCTGCCAAAATCTCTCAAACACCAATTCAGCCAAGAATCTGATAGATTTGTTGGCAATCACTTGTAATGGAATACCCCTTTGTGCAATGATCCATATACAACCATTGTGGTCTGTTGAATAGAAGGTTGAGTTGATTTGTATGCCAACATATGTGCTCCAATTTGGTAACCCAGTCGCCCGAGCAAATGTGGCAATGTTTATGGGCACCGCATCTTGTTCATTGAACGAGACTACGCATTTGTTATATCTGCTCATTATTGTCAGCATGACCTTAGAATGATCTCCTAGGCATGGTAGTTTTACAAGCCTCTCCAAATCGGTTCCTTGCAATGGATCCTTTGTGACCTGTTTACCTTCCAATCTTTCTATTTTCCACAATTTGGCTTTTTCTTGCAGCACCTTTGCATCTAGTGTTGTAAGTCTTTACGGCCACCTCACGATATCAATTCCTTGCAATGGATCATTTACGACCACTTCATGATATCAGTTCCTTGCAATGGATCATTTACAACCACTTCACCTCCCTTCGCGTAAGTGTTTACCTTCCAATCTTTCTATTTTCCATAGTTTGGCTTTTGCTTGCAGCACCTTTACATCTAGTGTTGCAAGTCTTTGAGAAGAAATTAAGATGTATAGTCATGCTTAGATTTATAAATACATTTTTTCTTGCTGATCAATCAAATAGATGTTTATTCTAAATATTGCACATAGTGAGAGATCTGATTTGTAGTCTAGGTGGTCTAAGATAGGCCTTTGGATCCTCTAACTACAACTGCATCAATATCTATATAATGTCAAGATGAGGCAAACTAAATAAATTGCCTAATCCTACGCCAAAGCCTAAGGATAAGCGATTTTCTTACTCCATTTCTGATCATACAGGATTATAATATATAGGATATAGATAGCAATCCATTTATCTAGTAGATGGTTGAGAATTAGAGATCCTTGTTGATGTTGCCATAAAGGTAAAGACCTAGTAGAAAGCGGGTTAGTTGTATGTGGTTATAAACACCAATACTAATTGAGAGGGGAAAACCCATCATTTGTGATCTTACAGGTCAATGCACTCTTCTCTCACAATTTCAACCTTACTACCTTACTATCATGTGCTCTCCCTCTAGTCAGGAATCCAGCATTACCAACCATATCATTTATCCCACCAGCCATCTACTCCGCTCACTCAACATATGATAGATGAGATATGGGCCATCTCCTAATATGCAATCCATAGTCACCAAGGCCCAAAACACAACTACAACAACTATACATATGGTTGTCGAAGCCTAAAAAGATACAAAAAATACACTAAAGATCTTGAAAGGTAAAGGTGAAGTATGTTGTCAACATCTTCACCAAAGCACAACTACAACTATACATATGGTTGTCGGAGCCTAAAAAGATACAAAAAATACACTAAAGATCTTGAAAGATAAAGATGAAGTATGTTGTCAACATCTTCACCAAAGCATGCTTTCTTACAATTACAACCATGGCATTGAATGTTTGGTCCACATCATAGAGAAGGATGCATGCATGCATCATGACACGACTATATGTATGTGGACTAGATTTAGGATGGAATGTGTCACACCCCATAATTTCACAACCCAAAATGACCTCTACAACAACAGCTATACATATGGTTGTCGAAGCCTAAAAAGCTACAAAAAAATACACTAAAGATCTTGAAAGGTAAAGGTGGAGTATGTTGTCAACATCTTCACCACAGCATGCTTCCTTGCAATTACAACCATGACGTTGAATGTTTGGTCCACATACATAGAGAAGGATGCATGCATGCATCATGACACGACTATATGTATGTGGACTAGATTTAGGATGGAATGTGTCACACCCCATAATTTCACAACCCAAAATGACCTCTAAACCATGGTAAACAAAAAAAAATTGTTACATCATTAACTATCATATTAGTTTAGTTGTTACAACACTAGACACAACTATATGTATATGGACTAGATTTAGGAATGGAATGTGTCACGCTCCATAATTTCACAACCCAAAATGACCTCTAAACCATGGTAAAAAAAATGGTTACATCATTAACTATCATATTAGTTTAGTTGTTACAACACTAGACACAACTTAAGGTTTGGTTTTTTTCCGGGTTCCACTCCAATGTATTATTCCCATATTTGAGACAACAAGAACTATATCCATACTCACTCTACATACATAGAGAAGGATGCATGCATGCATCATGACACGACTATATGTATGTGGACTAGATTTAGGATGGAATGTGTCACACCCCATAAATTCACAACCCAAAATGACCTCTAAACCATGTTAAACAAAAAAATTGTTACATCATTAACTATCATATTAGTTTAGTTGTTACAACACTAGACACAACTATATGTATATGGACTAGATTTAGGATGGAATGTGTCACACCCCATAATTTCACAACCCAAAATGACCTCTAAAACCATGATAAAAAAAAATTATTACATCATTAACTATCATATTAGTTTAGTTGTTACAACACTAGACACACTTAAGGTTTGGTTTTTTTCCGGGTTCCACTCCAATGTATTATTCCCATATATGAGACAACAAGAATAAATCCATACTCACTCAACAAGCATGGCACAAAGCAATAATATATCTATACATGAAGAAATATTAAAGACCTAATCAACATTGAACATAGGTCCCATGATTTGCATTTCCTTAACTCTTAAATTACCCTTAGATTAAAATCTTTGTATTATCCCACATGTGATGCTTAATAGTCTTGTGTTATCATCTGCAGATCACGAGTATTGTCCTCGTCTTAAAGTTTCATCGCAACGGAAATACTCATCTCCTTCCAGTTAAATTACCCTCATGCCAAGTATATTAAACATTTTGATATCATTTCAAGTCCGCACGAGTCTTACAACACTCGCAAGAAGTAGGGAAATCATGTTCCCAAGAGGCCACACCCCACTGTGGAAACAAGTCATCTAACTGTTAATGTTAAAAGTTTTATCTCCCATTTCAAGAGTCAAGTCATTATTAATTTTATGTTGATAATTCAATGTATGCAGTACAATTTGATAAAGGTAAGGGACCACATGTTACATAGATGAACAAGCAATAATGAACGAATCCCACGGACAAACGTATTTTTCCCCATTTACATATTCAGCACTTCATTGAGAACGTGTACTTTCTAGTAGAAACTCTCAGTATTTTCAAACCCTAACACAAATAACTTTCATAGCTCAAATACTAGTTGAGATTATTTTCGAGCATAATAGTTACATGGAACTCATGCTCCAGCTAGGATTTCTCGTGCTCATGGCACATGTTTTTTTTCATAAGTAAATTGTTTCACTTTCCTCAGCTTCAAGGGGGTTTAACTACAAGTTAAGAAGTTAAAAGATAGTTCAAGTAAACTTGCTTTCTTCCAATAACCTCCTAATAGACACAATCTAAGAGATGTAAGTCACCATCTACAATGACCTCTTAAGAGGTCCTAAGCTTAGCTTAATTCTCATTCCTCCCTCCCCCCCCAAGAGGTTTGAAGACAGATTCAAATCAGCTGAAGATGAGCATGCTCTCCTAGTTCAACTATCACAAATAAAGAAGGAAGCTCATGAGCCCATGGTTCTTTACTAATGCTCAAATGCAAGAAGTGAGCTATCAATTCCAAAGAGCATGATTTGTTGACCAAACATTTGCCATTGACGTAGAAAATGACAAAATAATGGCTGGAAAAATAAAGGATGCAACTCGTGGTATAGATCAACTTACAATGAAAGGTTCTACAGAGGCACTATTACAAAAACAAATGATATATTGGCTATTAAAAGACAGTGGCCTCAAATTGTACAAGGATGGTACCTGCAAGACTACTTAAAATGGCAGCCGACCTCATCTACCGACCGCTCAACCAAGGATTGTTATTGAAGCACCCTCGGTGGAAGATAACGATGCATATTGTGTATTCCACAAAACAAAGGATCATGAGGGTTCTACATGTGCAAAAATGATACGGGAGATGCAAATGTGCACAAGCACAGGAAATGATACGGATGATTCGTGTATTTTAGAGCTGAATATTCAATAATCCGATGGAAATTCTACAAGTGGAAATTTTAAATAAGTGTAAGATGTTGATGAGAGGGATGAGGTGGTTGAGGAGATGCATAACCAGTCATTTGTTGTCTTCATCAGATCATAGAATCAGAAAGATGGTGAATATTCTAGTGAGGATGCAACTTGTGGAAATTTTCAACTTCAGGTTTGCACCCCGGGTCATTTCTTGGAGGCTTCAGAAGAATTATTTTTGTGTGAGATGGTGCAAGAAGTTGCAAATGACTCTTTGCTGGATGAGAAACTCAAACCTTTCTTTTTTCTTGGCCTCCCATTGGAAAGGTTCATGACATATGGTAATGAAAACATGACAACCTTACAATTCAAATACGTTCTGAAGTTAAAAGTTGTGCTTAGTAGGAACTCAAGTCTTTGTCTCAACCATGAAGAAGTTTGCCTTACGAAAGCCATGCAACAGAATTACAAAGAATTGGAAGCCATGAGAAGTGAACCAAAAGATACCCACCAGAAAAGAGGTCTAATTATTGGTAAATTTGAGAAAGGGCAGGCACTAGTTTCCTTATCGCCTTTTAAACCTTCTAATCATGAAACAGATTGCCATACTGAACAAATGGAAATTTGTTTGAATCAAGCCAAACACAAAGCTTATCACATGCAAAAAGAAGAGTTCCACTATAAGGTACCTAAGAATACTAACTCTACCTCTACCTCAAAAGAACTTTTGGTCTACCACTGCTCCTAAGGAAGGTCTGCAGACTCAAGACCAAGTACAATTTCTTCCCAACAACACAAAATGGGTCACAAAAATAACTGTCATCAAATGGGTGGCAAGGAAGAAAGTTGACCACTGAGATAGAGGAAATTTTGAATAAAAACAAAATATCACTAAGCAAAGAATTGTATCTAGGAATGTTCAACACTTCCAGAAGTACATGATGAATATCTTCTAAATGAATCTGAGAGTTTTTCTTTCCCCTTTCCCATCTTTGAAGGAGGCTTCTCTACTGATGAATCTAATAGTGAAAACATGCAGCCGTCCTCACCTTTCCTCCAATTGTTGGAGAGGCCCATAGAGTAAATTACAAAACAAGAAAAAGTGTTTGCAGGCACCACAAGAGTTTGAGCTACTTCAGGAAAAGAAAGCTTTTAGTTTGGTGCAAAAAGATAGCAACTTGGCCTTTATCACAGGAGAAAACACCTCATCCTTCATGGCCACAAAGAAGCTAATGGTGTTTCAGCTTTCACCTCAAGCTTGTGTTTATTTTCTTTCGAAGAACATGAAACAAACCATGAACACTATAAGATTTACAATGACAAGCAAGAGGCAAACGATGCATTTGGTTGTGAAGGAGGAAGTTTAGATAAGATCCGAGTAGTGATCAACAAGAAGTTAATGTGGGTCTTCAGCCCTATGGAATCTCTACTCTAAGTCGAGTCCTAAAAACATTGGAAGGGGATATTCCTTGTGAAGGTGAAGATATTTCTCTTCTCTTGCCTACAATTAAAATAGGCCACTTCAAAGATGAAACCAAGAAAATGAATGTGCGAACCTCTTATCTTCCACCCCAACTCTTCAATGAGACCTCTAAAGAAACTACAATGCATGGAGAAATGCATCCCCTACAGGACTTGCAACAAGGGAGGGAAGTCTTCAGCATCAAGTGCCAATATAGTGACTTGTCCTCTACCACTACAAAATATGGTACAAAATTAAAAGAACCATCTCTCAACTCTATCCCTGAAAAAAATTTAATCAGTCATATATATGTAGTCATGTGTTTTTGCAAGGGCAAAATTCAAACTTGAAACATGACAACTTAACCCTAGTGTCGAAAATTTGCTTGAAAACCCTCCTGAACAACTCTTCGGATCAGTCTACCCTTTGTGTCATGCCCAACGTAGGCCCCGTATGTGTCGTACAAATTTTCCTTAAGTGTGAAACATGGTGATAAAGTCATTCAGTTCTTTTAGTAAAGTGCTTTCAGTGGTGAAATCTTCGGTTGGCCTAGAAAGGAAATTTTCAGTCAATTCATGATTGGTGTGCATCCTCTAGGATTGAACGGAAGGCCCACAATCATATGAGGTGGTGTTGGTGTAATATCCCAAAACTGTAATTTTAGGACAGAAATGGATCATATGCAAATCTAAAATTAACAAAAGACTGGAAATGTCAGCAAAACTTAGAAAATTTGTATCTTGCAAAGTATTAGAGCTTTTGGCACGAAATCTACTTCAAATAATTCTTAAAAATAAGATCTTTCAGCTGAGCATAAGATCAACCAATTTGAGGAAGTAAAAGCCCTTCAAAATATTTATTGAAATCTTCAATCTAGTCACTACACTTGGGCAAAAATAATAAATTTCAGATCTTCGACCTGCCCTCAAACAACTACCAAAATGAGTATTAGCCACCACAAGACACTTGCAAAAATATTAGGAACCAATAGAAATTTAGTGTGCAACAAATCAACCAAATTGGAGGATGAAAGCCTCACCAAAACACAATCACAAACCCAAAAACCAGTCGCTGCCCCCAATAGGTGATAGAAATGTATATAAAATTATATCTAAACCTCTTACTGCAAATCGCTGCTGGGGAGGGCATGTTGGCTGCCAAGGATTATCAATGAATGCACTTAAAACTCAGATCTAGACTCCCAAATACAAATATTTGCAATAAGGAGGCTTTAACACACAAATTATACTCCCAAACCAGTCACCCAAGCTAGGAATTAAACCACAATGAGATCGCTGCCAAAGAATGAGATTAACCCACACTCAACACAACAATTAATCAAATCGCCAAGGCTAGGAAACTTTACCAATGAATTCGCTACAGCCAATACAAGGATCACACTTAATTTGCACAAGTAATTTCTTCAATTGGATCTCCAAACCAACTGCAATGAATTTGCAAATAGGGCTTCAACAATGAAAGAGAGAGCAATCAAACAGAATAGGGCATACATCCCTTTTCTCTAAGCATGGAGTAAACTCAAATGATCAATCAACATGCCCACTAAACGTCATGCAACCTCTTTTTATAGAATTAAGGGGTGCAACATTCAAAATAACCGACCTTTCCCTTTTGGAGGGAAAACCACAAAACTTAAATTAAAATATTAAAAGACCCACTTAAGTCCATTTTGTTAGTTTTAATTAAATAATAAAGTAATTAGCCTATATGCACTTTTTAATACTAACTAGAGACTCCCACGTGTAACGCTAGGCATGCCAAGGGGTTAGAATGCAAATGAAAGAGATGAACCGATATATTAGTAATGCCCTGGAAAATGGGACATTACAGTCCTCCCCTCTCGGAGATTGTTTTCCCTCAAGCAATAGCAAGCTCATAGATCCACGTATCATGCACCCAAGAAAAGATGTGGGGTGGTGCCTCCATAGTCTTAAACCGGTGCCGATCAAATGGTGAAGCATTGGGAAGAACTTGTTTCCTTCCCTTATTACAATCCAAGTGGGTGTGTCGTCAGCTCCATAATATGTGCTCCAAGTGATTGTGTCCCCATTATGGGATGTGGAGCCAACAAAAGGGTGGGCTTTACTAAGCTCCAATGTTGCCCACTCAAAAATTTCTTCATGGAGTGTGTAGGATAGCAACCTTTTTTCACATGTCTTCAATCCTGCACATGAAGCAAACACCTTAGGAAAATCAAAAGTGTTGAGAAACACTATTTCAGTTGCTTCTTCATGTCTCTAAGGCACGAGCAATAGATTATTCCAAAGTATCATCATTCTACCCCAAATTTCCTTGAGTTCCCAAGACTGCTCATGAAAACTCACTGCTGCCCTCAACTTGCTTCCAAGATTAGTGGCGAACTTATTCCTATCATGTAGAGAAAAATGAGCAAACTTTATGACTGCTGTATTAAGACAATATTTTGATAAATAATCAACGGATTGACAACTCTATAAGTGCTCCCATGTGATCATTATTATACCTTCAAGTTTATACATGAGTGCATTAAAAAAATGACTTATAATTCCATCTTTCACAATGCATGGTGTCCATGAGAACCCACTTTGAAACATATTCTGACCCAAAAGAAGCACCATCTCTTTCTCTCCTACAACTGAAAGTATACCAAACTTGCAACTATTCGTCAAAGCATGGTATGAAGAAGTAATGTAAAAACTTACCCCTTGCTGCCCCCAGCATGACAGTAGCGTTAGATGGCCTGAAATTGGCTTCCCATCATGTGAAATGGGTGCCACAAACTGTACTTCACCTTCCTCTTTGTTTGTTAGAGTATGACGCAAAAAGACAACATCAAATTTTCCCTTTTGCTGCCCTCTTGGCTGTTCCCAATGTGACAATAGTGTCAAGAGGCCAAAAAATGCATTTTTATCATATTCAAATGATATCACAAGTCAAGACTTACTTTCCTTTGTTACTTTGTTACTTTTGAGGCTTGATGGTGTGTTCGTAGGTCGTCCAAAAACTTGTATGATAGCTGCATTGTTGTTGAGGTAAGATGAGTTATCACTCGTGCTTTCATCATCCGGAATAGGCATGAGTTTGGGGGTTTTGTTTTCCCCATCAACCAAATGCCCAAGATCTTCCCTTACCATCAAAATAGGAGGCAAGATGTTAGTAACGTGACCATACCCTACCAAAATACTGTGTAACTCACCTTGAAGGGGTTGTTATACCAACATCTCTGACTTTTCTAAGGTATGGCAGCTTGTATGCATTTCATTATGAACTCCTTCCAATCTTTTAATGGATGCTTTTTTCAGTGCATTGTTTGGGAGTCTTTTGAGGACAATTCCTTTGCCATCCTTGAGGAACTTCAACTCCGCAACCATTGAACACCCCACACACTGTCAATATTGCCAAATTAACCAAGGAATTACCTAGTGTTCTCCAATGGTGAGAGGGAACTGCTGGATCTTTTTGGAGCATGGTGTGAAGGATTCATCTGTCAAAGTCTCATTAGATTTGTTACCATCCTTGTTCTCCAAAACCATCTTCTTCATCAAGCCTTCATGAGTGTAGTTGTGAGTGGCTCCACTATCCATCAAGGCCTTCCCTTCTTGCTCCTTTATTTTTTCTTCCTCCTTGGATGCACAGAATTTGGGAGCCCTTGAAATGAAATAAGGGTTTTGCCTACTTTCGTAGCCTCCTCTTCATGAGCCTACTCATCAACCTTACTCCCACTTGACATATGATTAACATCATAAAAAAAAAAACTTAGAATTAGAAACCAATACCTCTAACATCATCAAAAAAAAACTTAGAATTAGAAACCAATACCTCACCATGCAAACCCTTCTTCCTTGCTTCGTCCATTGTATCATGGATGTCTCTCTCGATGGCCTGCTTTTGATGGGGTGGAACATAAGGCTTAGTTGCCCCTTTTTGTGGAGGAAAATATGGTGAAATAGACCTCTTCAGGATCTTATTAAGGCTTGCCCTTGGCTGCCCCTTTGAAGCGTGTGTTTGACCACCCAATGGTGACATTAGCTGTCTTTCATTCACTTTGTTGCACATGTACAACAGTATTGTACGGACCAGTGAGTTTGCTAGTTGCATTTTTGTTTGTTGAGGGGTATCCCTCTATCAACACTTCCTTACTTTCTTGATTGTCCTTCATTTTTACAACATATTTTTTTGTGCAATCACATTCTATGTAAGCATTAGATGCCAAAAAGTCATCATTATGCACCAAGGAACTCATACTTTGAAGATTTGCTCCCATATCCTTTTCTGAAAACTTGGCTGTCATATATGTCTTCAACTTGATTGAACATTGATCCATAACACCTTTGGCCAAGGTGTGAGTAATACATGATGTCTCTTGTCTCATTTCTTCCTCAAATATAGACAATAAATATTGAGGAAGATCCTCATGTTCATTTAATACCACGGACATGATAGTTTGCATTGCAACCACTATATTTTCTAAATGATTATCCTGTATGACCCCAAAGAATACTTTGAACATATGAAGGATGATATCATCACAATCATAACATCAATACACAAGATCTTACCTTTGCCATAGTCTCCAAATTTTTTACCCTCTTACCAAAATAAGGACTTATGATGTTCCAAAAGCCTTCGAAACTTCCAACCATGTGTTCGAAAATGTCCCTCATGATGGCATCATTGTAGAGCAGATTAGGGGTTGTGATCCTTGTGACTTCAGCAATGCAAGTGATGACCATAATTTTCACTCTCACATTTTCATGCCTAAAAAATCGAGGCTCAATAAACCGAAACATCAATGAATGAACCATGTACTTATCTGATTGTTTGATCACAGCCAAACAATTCATTGTTTCCTCCAAGTCCTTGAGCAAGGCATCTTCTGAATGATGGATGCTTAAGCTTCCTCTCAGCTCTAATGATCTTTTCTTTTAACTCACCTTCACTCATAAACTCCATGATTCCACTAGATATCTTATCCCTGCATTCAAATCTGAAAACACAAACCCTCACAGGTGCACAAGATCGTTGCTTTGATACCATAGTTTTGGGACATTACAGTGGTATCAAAGCAACGATCTTGTGCACCTGTGAGGGTTTGTGTTTTCAGATTTGAATGAAAGCATAAGACATCCGGTGGAATCATGGAGTTGATGAGTAAAGGTGAGTTGAAATAAAAGATCATTAGAGCTGAGAGGAAGCTTAAGCATCCACATCATTCAGAGGATGCCTTGTTCAAGGAATTGGAGAAAACAACGAATTGTTTAGTCATGATCAAACAATCAAATAAGTACATGGTTCATTCATTGATGTTTCGGTTTATTGAGCCTAGGTTTTTTAAGCATGTAGATGTGGGAGTGAGAATTATGGTCATCACTTGCATTGTTGAAGTCACAAGGATTACAACCCCTAATCTACCCTACAATGATGCCATCATTTGGGACATTTTCAAATACATGGTTGGAAGTTTCCAAGGCATTTGGAACATCAAAAGGGTAAAAATTTTGGAGACTATGGCAAAGGTAAGATCTTGTGTATTGATTTTAGATTTTGATTGTGATGATCTCATCCTTCATATGTTCAAAGTATTCTTTGGATTCATATATGATAATTATTCAGAAAATATAGTGGTTGCAATGCAAATTATCATGTCTGTGGTATTAAATGAACATGAGGATCTTCCTCAACATTTGTTGTCTATACTTGAGGAAGAAATGAGACAAGAGACATTATGTATTACTCACACCTTGGCCAAAGGTGTTATGGATCAATGATCAATCAAGTTGAAGATAGATATGGCAACCAAGTTTTCAGAAAAGGATATGGGAACAAATCTTCAAGGTATGAGTTCCTTGGTGCATAATAATGACTTTTTGGCATCTAATGCTTGCATAAAATGTTATTGCACAGAAAAATTTGTTGTAAAAATTAAGGACAATCAAAAAAGTAAGGAAGCGTTGATAGAGGGATACCCCTCAACAAACAAAAATGTAAGTAGCAAGCTCATTGGTCTGTACAATACTATTGTACATGTGCAGCAAAAAACAATGAATGAAAGGTACTCAATGTCACCATTGAGTAGTCAAACACACGCTTCAAAGGGGAAGCCAAGGGAAAGCCTTAATAAGATCTTGAAGAGGTCTATTTCACCATATTTTCCTCCACTAAAAGGGGCAACTCAACCCTATGTTCCACCCCCTCAAAAGCAAGTCAGCGACAGAGACGTCTATGATACAATGGATGAGGCAAAGAAGAAGGGTTTGCATGGCGAGGTAATGGTTTCTAATTCTAAGTTTGTTTTTGATGATGCTAATCATATGTCAAGTGGGAATAAGGTTGATGAGCAGGCTCATGAGGAGGAGGCTACAAAAGTAGGCAGCACTTTTATTTTATTTTCAAGGGCTCCCAAATTCCATGCATCCAAGGAAGAAGAAAAAATAAAGGAGCTAGAAGGGAAGGCCTTGATGGATAGTGGGGCCCCTCCCAACTACACTCATGAAGGCTTTGTAAGGAATATATTTGTTTAGTGCTCCATTTATGTTATTGTTGTATTGTTGTACCCGCGAATAGTATTTTGGGTTATTTGTTATAACATCTCCCTTCATAATCGGAGGTTGTTTGGCTATGTAATTGGCTATATAATAGCCATGATTCGTGTTGTGTAAAGATATAGAGAATACATTAATACGAATAATATATTTTTGTTGTGTAAATCTGCTCCTACCACTTTATTTGGTATCAGAGCAAGATTGGTATTGTGCTTGTTATGGGTAAATAAAATGGTACGAGGGGCAACGCCATAGTTTGCAATCTTGCCCTAGATTTATGACAGATCCTCAAATGTGTTTGGAGAATATCGGCATCACGTTTTGCATTGGGCAGCTGGATTCATTGTACCGGGGATGTTGGAATAAACTCGCAAGTGTTTCGATTGGAATCTGCATGTGCAAAGATCCGAAGGATGCTATCCAAGACTGTGTGTTTCCATGGTTGCATAACGGTGAATAACAAACTATTTTTATCCCATTCAAATTCTTTCATTTGAATTTGGCTTCTTGTTCCTCCAACGTCCAAATGAGTGCCTCAACTGATGTGTCATTCAATGCTAGGAGGATCGGTGTATGTAAATTGTGAATTCCACTGTGGCTTGGATCTACAACAGACAAAGGAGAGGAAGCATTTCATCCAATTTACATTTGTATACTTCTGCATTGAACATTGCGATCAGTTGTTTGGAATAATTTGAGTTGTATTGTTTTGCAAGCTTGACTTTCCTCTTGATCATTGGTGTTTGAACCTGAATGCGAAGGTAGTTTACAGAGTTTGATTTGTTATCTTGTGAGGACGTGTCATCCTATTGATGTCGTGCATGCCGACATGTATACAACATTTTAGAGTCGACAAGCTCAATTTGCATGAAAGTAGAGTGAGTTTCTGAATCCAAGATTATTTGTTATTTAATTGCATTCCATTCCACGTAGTCATCATTAAGAGATCCGAGTACCTGCGTTGGAGTTTCTGATTTAACTCTTGGATTGAGTTGTTTTTAAATGGCTTTTGTATTCTAAAATCTACTCGCAGACCTTCTATAGCAACTCGAAGTTGATATCCCTCCTCACTGTAGCCTTAGCTCATACATGTGTTCCTCTAACTAGGTGATTGGTGATACCTCTAAACGGGTTTGGCATCTCATGTGGATTGTGGCTCGTCCCATCAGCTTTTTGCATCGACATTTCTTGTTCCTCAAGCTCACCTAGACTTATGAGTCTAAAGTCAAATTTTTCAAACATCTTTTAGGGAAGGTTCGATTTTTTTTATAAGCCATATTGGTATTGGTTTAGAAAGAGTATTTGTTCATTGTCTGTTTATTAAATACACTTATCATTTAGTGCATTTGTTTTGATTATTTATCTGTCTCGTCTCAAGTAGTGTGTTTAGGTGAATAATTGGTTATTGAGTTCAATTTTTGTGTCATTATTTTTTTTAAAAATGTCTTGACATCATAAAGTTATGTTATCATTTTAAAGTCAATAAGTATTGTTGGTCATTATATGTAGTTTTCATCCATATTGTATTATAAAGGGTCAATGTAGAGGTTAAGTACAAAGGGAGTCAATTTTTTTAAAGTCAAGCGTTAAAATTATTTTAATTATTTGTTAAGTATATGTCATCTTGTCAATGTCAATAGTGTTTTTTCAAAAGTCCAAAAAAAATAAAAAATCCTCGCAGACGCATTTTTGATGTCACCCGACTTCTAGAAAATAAAGTGTTCCACATTGCGGGAGGGAATAAAAGGATAATCACCATGTGGAAATAGTTGAGCGACATGATCATATTTGTTGAGTAAGCAACATCATTTATTAGAGGATGGAGGCATAGGAGGTTGGAGGTCAGACAACGACCTCTCGTCATTCACCAATGACGAGGCCGTACAAAGATGTGGTGGTAATTGTGGTGTGTATTTTGCTTTCTACTATAGTGTCATTTTTCATGTTTCTGGTGAGCTTCATTTTCAGAGTACTTATATTACAGTGTGTTCCTGTTTCCAATTTTCGGGATATTCCTATTCAGATTTGTATTCAGTGAGCCGTGTTTCCTACATAATTCCCTGAAGGAAAAACATAGTGGACAAACAAAAGCACAAAGGAAAAGCAACATCATGATATTGAGGTTGTTGGTTGTCCTGTAAAACCATCCTTTGTTGAGGTTGTTGGTTGTCCTGTAAAACCATCCTTGTTGAGGTTGTTGGCTGTCCTATAAAACCATCCAGATCATGAGCACGCACGAGCGACAAGCTGCGAAGGAAGTGTGATTGTTTTTCTCCCATGTTCACACTAAGGGGGGAATGTTAGGAATATATTTGTTTAGTGCTCCATTTATGTTATTGTTGTACTGTTATACCCGTGAATAATATTCCAGGTTATTTGTTATAACACCTTCGTAATCGAAGGTTGTTTGGCAATGTAATTGGCAATATAATAGCCATGATTCGTGTTGTGTAAAGATATGGAGAATACATTAATACGAATAATATATTTCTGCTATGTAAATATGCTCCCACCACTTTAGGCTTGATAAAGAAGACGGTTTAAGAGAACAAGGATGGTAACAAATCTAATGAGACTTTAACGGATGAATCCTCCACCCCGTGCTCCAAAAAGATTTAGCAGTTCCCTCTAACCATTGGAGAACACTAGGTAATTCCTTATATTGATAGTGTGTGGGGTGTTCAATGGTTGCATGCTCTAAGAGAGTTACACCAAATCATATGGAATCGAAGTTCCTCAAGGATTGCAAAGGAATTGTCCTCAAAGGACTCCCAAACAATGCACCAAAGAAACCATCAATTAAAATGTTGGAAGGAGTTCATAATGGAATGCAAGCAAGTTGTCATACCTCAGAAAAGTCAGAGATGTTGGTACAACAGCCCCTTCAAGGTGAGTTACACAATATTTTGGTTGGGTATGTTCACGTTACTAACATCTTCCCTCCTATTTTGATGGTAGAAGAAGATCTTGGGCACTTGGTTAGTGGGGAAAACAAAACCCCCCAACTCATACCTATTATGGATGATGAAAGCATGAGTGATAGCTCATATTACCTCAACAACAATGCAGTTGTCATACAAATTTTTGGAGGACCTATGGACACACCATCAAGCCTTGAAAGTAACAAAATAACAAAGGAAAGTAAGTCTTGGCTTGTGATATCATTTGAATATAATAAAAAT
Organism: Taxus chinensis; assembly: GCA_019776745.2. Classification (NCBI taxonomy): domain Eukaryota; kingdom Viridiplantae; phylum Streptophyta; class Pinopsida; order Cupressales; family Taxaceae; genus Taxus; species Taxus chinensis. Next base: position 270,025,466 of record CM034146.1, on the reverse strand, counting down.
GTATTTTTTGGCCTCTTGACACTATTGTCACATTGGGAACAGCCAAGAGGGCAGCAAAAGGGAAAATTTGATGTTGTCTTTTTGCATCATACTCTAACAAAGAGGAAGGTGAAGTACAGTTTGTGGCACCCATTTCACATGATGGGAAGTCAATTTCAGGCCATTTAACGCTACTGTCATGCTGGGGGCAGCAAGGGGTAAGTTTTTACATTACTTCTTCATACCATGCTTTGACGAATAGTTGCAAGTTTGGTATACTTTCAGTTGTAGGAGAGAAAGAGATGGTGCTTCTTTTGGGTCAGAATATGTTTCAAGGTGGGTTCTCATGGACACCATGCATTGTGAAAGATGGAACTATAAGTCATTTTTTTTATGCACTCGTGTATAAACTTGAAGGTATAATAATGATCACATGGGAGCACTTATAGAGTTGTCAATCCGCTGATTATTCATCAAAATATTGTCTTAATACAATAGTCACAAAGTTTGTTCATTTTTCTCTATATGATAGGAATAAGTTGAGGGCAGCAGTGAGTTTTCATGAGCAGTCTTGGGAACTCAAGGAAGTTTGAGGTAGCATGATGATACTTTGGAATAATCTATTGCTCGTGCCTTAAAGACATGAAGAAGAAACTGAAAAAATGTTTCTCAACACTTATGATTTTCCTAAGGTGTTTGCTTCATGTGCAGGATTGAAGACATGTGAAGAAAGGTTGCTATCCTACACACTCCATAAAGAAATTTTTGAGTGGGCAACATTGGAGCTTAGTAAAGCCCACCCTATTGTTGGCTCCACATCCCATGATGGGGACACAATCACTTGGAGCACATTATGGAGCTGATGACACACCCACTTGGATTGTAATAAGGGAAGGAAACAAGTTCTTCCCAATGCTTCACCATTTGACCGGCACTGGTTCGAGACTATGGAGGCACCACCCCACATCTTTTCTTGGGTGCATGATACGTGGATCTATGAGCTTGCTATTGCTTGAGGGAAAGCAATCTCCGAGAGGGGAGGTTAGTATTAAAAAGTGCATATAGGCTAATTACTTTATTATTTAATTAAAACTAAGTTGTAATGTCCCCTTTTCGTGGATCTATGAGCTTGATTTTGCTTGAGGGAAAGCAATCTCCGAGAGGGGAGGATTGTAATGTCCCCTTTTCCAGGGCATTACTAATATATCGGTTCATCTCTTTCATTTGCATTCTAACCCCTTGGCATGCCTAGCGTTACAAGTGGGAGTCTCTAGTTAGTATTAAAAAGTGCATATAGGCTAATTACTTTATTATTTAATTAAAACTAATAAAATGCACTTAAGTGGGTCTTTTAATATTTTAATTTAAGTTTTGTGGTTTTCCCTCCAAAAGGGAAAGGTCGGTTATTTTGAATGTTGCACCCCTTAATTCTATAAAAAGAGGTTGCATGACCTTTAGTGGGCATGTTGATTGATCATTTGAGTTTACTCCATGCTTAGAGAAAAGGGATGTATGTCCTATGATGTTGATTGCTCTCTCTTTCATTGTTGAAGCTCTATTTGCAAATTCATTGCAACTGGTTTGGAGATCCAATTGAAGAAATTACTTGTGCAAATTAAGTGTGATCCTTGTATTGGCTGTAGCGACTTCATTGGTAAAGTTTCCTAGCCTTGGCAATTTGATTAAATGTTGTGTTGAATGTGGGGTTAATCTCATTCTTTGGCAGCGATCTCATTGTGGTTTAATTCCTAGCTTGGGCGACTGGTTTGGGAGTATAATTTGTGTGTTAAAGCCTCCTTATTGCAGCAATATGCACTGATTCCTAAGTTGTTGAGTTTGGATGTTTTTTCCCAGCTCTATTAACTATGTAGTTACATTATGGAGGTGGCTCAAGACCACCCAATCCCGTGTTTTCACATTTCACCATCTACTCGAGACAAGATTTGTAAGTTTTAATCAGAGATAGATATTTACATATTTCTTTCTTTCCTACAATTACTATGTCTTACAATTGAAGGGTATGTAACCAAGTGTTATAAGGAACAAGCATTGTGGTTAGGTTTCGAACCAATAACCTGTTTGTATTTTCCCCATTATTAATTTTTAGGGTTTTCCCTCTTTTAATTTGGCCCCTCTAAGTTCATTTTACACTTACGTAAACATTGCAAAGAGGTCGAGCCGATATGTCTGTGATCAAGACACCATAAGATTTAGGGGTGAACCTTGTCGTTTGATCATAACACGACATTCTATAAGACAAATCACCGCCATTTGTTCCTTTTAGGCGCAAGTGGCGAATCTATACTCTGTAGATCTGAAATTCAGTCAAAATAAGATGGTCTTGAAGATAAATCAATGCCATCTGCACCTCCTTCCGGTAGGTGGCAAACCTAAATTGTGTATATTTTGAAACGTTACACCATTTAAATGTCAAGATTTGTGCCTTGTGAGAGTGGCGGGCTTTGATGCTTGCCACTTTGAACAAAGTCATGTTTTCATAACTCATGTGCTTTGGATATCGCTCAAGCATATCACTAAGCTATGGAAGTTTGGTGGCTTCCATGTTTCACACAAAACCAATTACATTGTACGAGATCAACTACTTTGATGATTTGCACCATTTAAACGGGAATATTAGTGGCTTAGAGATTTTTATCCTCTAATGCTTGACATTTTTGAACACATCAGCCAAATCACCAAAACTCATGTGCCTCACTTAGGTTTCATGTCGTACACCAACCACTAAAAGGTTGATGTCTACCATGTGTCACCCCAAGCCACTTGTCTCGCTCAAAGCCAAGCAATGTTCAATAAGATTGAACCCATCCTTTCACTTTTTCTTCAATGATCGTTACCGCATCCTCCACCAACATCCTATTGGATCTCATTGAAAGGTCATGGATAAGGACTTATAAGGCTTATTTTATTTATTAACCTTCAAGCCTTCATAGTGATTTAATGATATGATTTCAATTATATACATGACTGTTATATGGAGAAATTGATATTTGTTACTTCGGATCTTTTAGACAACCAACAATGATCCTTTCATGTCGTACACCAAACACTAAAAGGTTGATGTCTACCATGTGTCACCCCAAGCCACTTGTCTCGCTCAAAGCCAAGCAATGTTCAGTAAGATTGAACCCATCCTTTCACTTTTTCTTCAATGATCGTTACCGCATCCTCCACCAACATCCTACTGGATCTCATTGAAAGGTCATGGATAAGGACTTATAAGGCTTATTTTATTTATTAACCTTCAAGCCTTCATAGTGATTTAATGGTATGATTTCAATTATATACATGACTGCTATATGAAGAAATTGATATTTGTTACTTCGGATCTTTTAGACAACCAACAACGAATCCAAACAAATCTAGTGTACTTGACTTTGAGTTGTTATTGAATATGACATAAGTTACTTTGGAGTTTTGGATGATTTAGAAAATAATACATAAGAAAACTCAAGACATTTAGGTTTAATATAACTCTAGACTTCCTTTAAATTTACCTATTGTCCAATAAAATTTGAGATAGGGCCAACTAGCTATATATAGTAATAACCACCACTTGGTCGACTATAATCAAAAGGGCATCTATAATCAACTAAATTTGGCACTCTCATACCCCTAGGGTATATACTTATCCAAGCCTTTGCTAGCTATAAAATCTATATATAATAGCAAGGTAGGTTGTCGGAGGAGGGTTGAACAAATGTATATACCCTCAGTGTGGGGAAGGCCCAAATAAATACATATCCTAGGGGAAGGGAATGTCGATTATCTATATATATGGCTACCCTCAACCTTTTGGTTGAGTTCTAACTATATATAGCCACCCTACCCCTTGAGATCAAGCCAACCCTTGAACCATATAGAGTGTATATATTGAAATATAAATAAGGTAGACGTGTCCTCTCTACCTATGCTAACAGGTTGCATAAGGAGCTATATGAATAGTAGTACATGCATTAAATTGAATAACATGGCACATCCAATTTAAGGTGTGTTGCAATATAGTGCATCCAATTATGGGTTTTGTGTTCTAATAAAGTGTAATAATATATCTCGTCTAATTCTTGGTGCGTTTATATTAATATGGTAAACTAATAAAGTACGTCGATTTTGCATGTAGTCTACCAATATACTTCATCCAATTCTTTGTGTGGTGTACTAAAATGACATTTTAATGAAGTGTATTTATTCCTCAGTGTGGCATTATAATGTGTTCCATTAATATATCGCATGGATGCAACGTACTAATAATAACATATAACTATCTAGGATAAAAAATAGTCTGATTTTCCACCCGCTAAAATTTGAAATTTCTGCGACCTCTAGTGCTTGCTCGAATGTCGGACCCCTCTAGTTCAGATCGGGAGTCCCGCCCTGTGGCCTCTAGGGGCCTATCACCTCGGCCTCCCCCTGAGGCATGGAAAAATGTGGTGGACAGGTCCACCTCTGCTCCCCATACGGAGAAGTTGTCGCCCATCCTTTCTAAAGGGACTCTTTCTCTTCTTATCCCCTCTCATATCACTGTGGCGACTACTGCTTCTAGAGACTTGTCTCTGGTAGGCAAGCTGATGGGTTCCAGACCTTTTCTCGAAGATATCAAAAAATGGGCGCGTATGAAATGGACCCCTTGTGGTGCACTAGAGATTGCCGCCATGCCAAACGGCTTCATCCTCTTTTCATTCAGCTTTAAAGAAGACTTTGCTCGGGCACTTCTTGGTGGTCCGTGGGTTTTTAGCAGACGGGGTTTCTACATTCAAAAATGAACTCCTGGCTTTAACCCACTAACTGAAACCATGACGCATGCTCCAATCTGGGTATGCCTCCCAGGCCTTCCTCTGGAGTTTTGGGATCCAGCGGTTCTCGAAGGTATTGCTCTCTCTATGGGCTCTCTTATAGCAATTGATCAGGCCACAAAAGTCAAAACTAAATTTATTCATGCTCGTTTCTGTGTCAATGCCGATGTTAGCTGTCCACTTCCAAAATCGATTGATCTCTCAGATTTTGGAGTTTGGACAGAACCCATTGAATATGAATATGTTCCACAAGCGTGTTCCATCTGTAAAAGTGGTGGCCATAGAGCACCTGGTTGTCCCACCAAGCCACAACCTAAACCAAAAAACCCTGAAGCTTCCCCTAAGAAAAAAGGAAAATATGTACCAAAAGTGATCCCTGAAGAGACTCCTGTCATCCCTACATCTAACCACTTTACTCTCCTAGAGGAAGGCGAAATCATTCTTGATGTTCTCATGGAGGCTCCCTTCTACCTCGGTTGTCCTTCCCACGAAGGTTCCCTATGTTTCCCCCCTTCCCTCGGCTTCGGTTGTTTTCCCTTTTGTTCCCCTTCCTCTTTCTTCTTTTGCAGTGGCTATGGAGATCCTGTTTACAACTGCCTCCCCTCCTTCATCCCCACCTGCCCTCTCCGCTAAGGGGATTCTCACCCTTCCCCCTCTTCCGATCCTTTCCTCTGGGCTTCCTTCTGTTGGATCCCTCTCTTTGATTCTCCGCTTTCCCCATCCACTTAAACCTCCGATGATAGTAATAATCTTCGACAGACCAGAAGTAGTAGCAAGAAACCTGATATAGGTACTAAGAAAATCCGTGAGCATACCCCGGGCAGTGTTAAGCTTCAACAAGAATCAGCTTTGAACGTGGCACAGGGAACCCAAAGTACCATCCCCATGGTAGTGGGGAGCAAATCCAAATCCAAAAAAAATAATCTCATGGAACATCAAAAGTCTCAACTCTCTGCAAAAACAGAGAGTCCTCAAGGATATGAAATTTAACCATTCTCCTGATATCATCATGCTACAAGAAACCAAACTTAAAAATGATAACAGTCTCTCAAAAATCAGGCCTACCGCCTCTTTTGTGACCCAACACTCATTTGGTAATTCAGGTGGTTTATGCACTCTCTGGAATCCTAAAATTCTTAAGGGTGATTGCCTTTTAAAGCATCCCAACTTCTTGGGCTTGCTCTTCCAAGAATTGGGCTCTGATTCTAATTGGATCACCATCAATGTTTATGCCCCAAATTTGGAGACACATCGTGAAAAACTTTGGCAGGATATTTCAAATTTCATAAGAAGCTGCGACAATCTCCCTGTTTTAATCATGGGAGATTTCAACAGTACTCTCTACCCCTCTGAAAAATAGGGAGGTGCCCCTGCTAGCCCCTCCAACATGGAAGCACTTGTTGACTTCTTACGTTGTGAAGAGCTCTTAGATATGGACCTACATGGGGCCTTGGTCTAACTGCAGAGTTGGTAGGAATCATATCCAAAGCAAACTTGACAAGGCGATGGGATCAATGGATTGGATCTCACTATATCCTAACTTTTTTCTCAGTACTTTATCTAGAGCGGCTTCGGATCATAGCCCTCTACTGCTATGTGCCAACACCAAGCTAAATACCAAAAACACCACTCGCTCCCCTGTTGCTACCCATAGTCAATTTGCGGATGACACTCTTCCCTTGAGTGTTGCTTCGGTGGTCGAGGCTAGAGCTCTTAAAGAGATATTGGAAAACTACCAGTCAGCCTCTTAGCAAATGATTAACTTCACTAAAAGTGGCATATCCTTTATAAACACTCCACCACAAACCCAAAGGAAGATTGTTGATATCTTTGGTTGCAATACAGTGGACTTGCCATCCTCCTATCTGGACAATCCTCTTTTCAAGGGAAAACAAATTAAAAGTCTGTGGAACCCGGTTATCGAAAGATACCAGAAGTTGGTTGCTTGGAAAAGAGCTCTTCTAAGCCAGGCAGGCAAACTTCAATTGGTAAAAGCTACACTACAAAGTCTACATATTTATTTCATGTCCTTGCTCAAAATGCCCTCTTCAGTGATTAATGCGATAGAAAGGATTCAAAAAAGAGTCCTCTAGTCTGGTTCAGAAGTCAATAAGAGGATCTATTTAGTCTCTTGGAATGATGTTTGTAAGCCAACTAAATTGGGAGGTCTAGGGCTTAGACGTATTACAGATATGAATGAAGCTCTGCTGGCTAAGATTGGTTGGGAAGTGGCTTATGGAAATTCTCATTGGGTGTAGCTATTAAGATCCAAATATTTGACTCACTCAGGGGATTTCCTTCTTTCCTCTCCTCCACGTGGTTTGGCCATTTGGAACTCGGTAATTAGCTATCTCCCTCTTTTGTGTGTTGGCACCAAATGGAGACTGGGAAATGGAATTCAAATCAGATTCTGGACGGATTGGTAGATTGGGGATAAACCTCTCTATCAGGACCCTGTTTGGGATTCTATCAAAAGACCCCTCATCAATCGTCATGGCATGAAAGTGAATGGATAGTGGAGGTTGTCTAATTCGATTCCCTCTTGGCATATTCCGGACTGGTCGGGTATCAGTGGAACTCAGAGTCAATGTTTACAAAGTTTGAGAGCCTCCCTCTCCTCCCAATATATTCCTTTCTCCTTGCTTGTTGATGATCGTATTTGGCCTTTCTCCTCTTCTGGTTCCTATACTGTTAAAGTTGCTTATGAATCCAAGCCTCATACCAACTTTGGCCTGTCGACACTAAAATTTTCCTCCATAATTTCCATTTCATTAATGTATGTATTAGGAATAGGATGTTGTTAAGTATAATTAGTAGTAGCGTCTGATAGAAGATAACGGCGCCGTTAGTACGGTGTCGCCAATAATGTGGAGTACGGTAACAGTCAAAGTACAATAGGAATGTTGTAAAAAGTAAATATTTGTCGTAAGTGGTCCGGTAATGTTAAAATGTCAAAGTTTGGGTAATTAGAGAAGTAGGGTCTACATGATTAGGAATTAGAAATATTATATTGGTAATAAAGACAAGGAGTGAGGTCATAAATATTTTGTGTATTTTATTTGTAAAAAGTCTAAAAATGTGGAACCCATGTAAAATGATAAGGTTTATCTTATCTTAACAGATAAGCTTACATGTACAGATAAGAGTTAAGATATGGAATATGATTCGTCAGAGTGGATTTCTTATCCTATCTTAGAGATAAGATGGATAAGTCTGGAAGTTCTATAAATAGAGAGGCCACCCTCCTCATTTAGCATAGAAAGAAGTAGTGAGAAATATTGTAGGAAGTGTGCAAAGGAAGCCATCAGTTAAAGGTGTGTTGAAGAAGCCATCGAGAGGTGTAATTGTAAAGTTTCTCCCATAGTCTTGTTGAAGTACCTCATGGGTGAGATTGTAACAATTTCACGTTAATATTATAATTTACTTTGATATTTCAGATTTGTCATCATTCCGTCTTATCATAGTCGATGGTATTCTTGTGTTCGGTTGTTGTTTTGTTTCCAGATTACATCCACCAAACTAAAGGCTGTGCATTAGTAAATAATCATAGCACGAGGAGTTCCCGGTGAAGAATTATCATAGTGCCGGATTGGTGATGACAGGCCCTCCTCTCAACAACATTTCACCTAAAGAGATTATTCCTAAAACTAGTTTTTTTGCCTGGCTCTCATTCAGGAATGTTTTCCTATTGGGTGAAAACCTTAAAAGAAGAGGCTTCTCTCTTCCTACTCGTTGTGTTCTTTGCTGTAATGCTTTGGAATCCTCCCATCTTCTTCTACACTATTCTTTCTCCCAAACAATTTGGAATTGGTTACTAAAACATTTGGGAGTTGTTTGGATTTTCCCTGAATCCCTTCAAGCTACTCTCAATCAATGGTGTTCCCCCTTTTTGCACCCGATCCTCTCCCTCGCTTGGAAGCTTATCCTCCCGGGTATATGGAAGGAAAGAAACAGGAGAATTTTCAAAGAACAAAGCATGGACCTTTCGTAGATTGCCAAATGTATCACTATGCTCTTCCAAGACAACCTTAATAGTTGCCTCTAGAAGAAATATCAGCAAAAAGTTCAGTTTTGTGACAGCAAGAATTAGTGTCAACAGCAAACCCTCGGCTCATTCTGAAGTACGGTCCTCTCCCCCTCCTGGATGGATTAAGCTAAACACAGATGGTGCCTCTAAAGGAAATCCTGGGAATTCTGGTGGGGATGCGATTCTTCATAATACCATTGGTGCACCTCTTGCAGCTACTACCACAAATTTTAGTGTTGGGTCCAATCATCGAGCGAAAGCTTTAGCTATTCTTAAGGGTCTTGAACTTACTCTCCAAATTGGAAATGGCCCTCTTATTATTGAAAGCGATTCGCTCAACATAATAAATCTCCTAAATTCGGAGGACCTGGCCAATGGACTATCAAGAATATTATTGTTGACATTCACATCCTCCAAAATAGCTTCTAGGAAATCAAGTTTCAACATGTTTACCGCCTGGCTAATATTGGTGTCCTCCACGATAATCAACAAACTTGGTTAGGAAATTTTCCTAATGATCTCCTTCAAATCATTCACAATGATTGTTCATTTTCTAGTTAGCTTCTTGTGGTCGGTTTATGCTGCTCTTGATGTCAGCAGAATTAGTAATAAGGATGCTATTCCTTACGATGGCGGTGGTCAAAATTACTCCATTATGATGATGCAACACCCAAATGGTTTAGGCACGTGTGGCGAACGTAATACCACTCAGGCAGATCTTGAGTTAAGATGTGCCTTTTCACATCGTAATCATGACAAGTACAAGTGGACACTTGACGTGGAAGCCTTGCAAAAAGCAAATGCGCTATTTAAATTCAATTCTCTTCATATCACTTCTGTGTATCTCCACTGGAAAATAAACATGGGTAGTCAGCTTAAGTGCATCAAACCAATTTCATGTGCCGAGTTGCAAGATGATGAAGAAGTTTGGGACATTTTAAAAGAAAATGGCATCACTACCATCTTGGAAAGAATTTCGGGTTATTCAGCTAATGTCTCTTGCAAAAAGCAAATGCACTATTTAAATCCAGGTCTCTTCATATCACTTCCGTGTATCTCCACTGGGAAATAAACATAGGTGGTTAGCTTAAGCGCATCAAACCAGTTTCTTGTGCCGAGTTGTAGGATGATGAAGAAGTTTGGGACATTTTAAAAGAAAATGGCATCACTACCTTCTTGGAAAGAATTTCGGGTTATTCGGCCACTGTCTCTTATGGGGTCTTAGCTACTTGGTTGAGGGGCAGGGTTCAAATTGGTAACACCTTTTTCACCATTTCGACTAACGTCATTGCCTCGATGATTGGTTTGTCGGATTCAGGGGTGGTTTACTTCAAGCGGTCGTTGAAGGCAGAACTCCGGGACTTCATCAAAACGGGCGAAAACCCGACCAAATACCTTTCTGGCTATGTGAGGGAATCCTTGACTCCCCCTGGAACAAAGTGGCCGAAGTCATTATGTGCTACTTTACAATTGACAGGCGCTACAGACTAGTTTACGACCTCATTTTTTCATCCTTTCACACCTACGATGGGGTAAGAGAATCAACCTATCTGCCTTTTTATATCAGTCTTTGGAACACTCAATCAATCTGGACAGGGAGGGGGAAGGACCCATTCTCCATCAATGCCTCTTGTATCTTCTCTTTCAATTTGCCGCCTCCCCTACGGAGCTTGTTCGCTTTCCTGCTAAATCCGGACACTCCCGCTGCACACCCACCTCATCTCTTCCCGCCCCTCCTCCAGCCATCATCGTCATCTGCAAGTTATCTCTGATTTTGATTCAGAGGTCACCATTGTTGGTTCTTCCTTCGAAGGTGTTGTTTCCCCTGAGGTCACCATCTCCCCTCCCCATTCTCCTAGTCAACCTTATCTCGACTTTCCTGCTATTGGAATTCTTGCTCCTGCTACCACCCCGGTCTCTAGCTCGGATCTTCTTTTCTCAGACACTCTGTTTGGGTTAGCTACTTTGTATCCGGATTCTCCTGATACCGGACCTGTGGATATGGAAGAGGAGCTGCTAGTTGATGTGCAGATTGTCCAGCCTGGGACGGATGAAGCTAAAATGACAAATAGTGAAACTATTCACCGTGATATGTTAAATGATGCTCAACATAAAGTGGAAGATGCTCAAACAAGGAATAACTCGAGGGCAAATGTTGAAATTGCAATTAATGGTAATCTGCCGACTGAGGATAGTCAGGTGGATCTGGTGTCCTCTATCCTTGCTAAACTACAGAGGGCCTTCACTGTCTTGAAGGATTGGGAAGCTTATACCGACAATACCAGGACTACTACAAACAAAGACTGCTCTGAATTGATTGCCTTGGCTGATCTGTTGGCCGAAAAGTCTGGTTCTATCTATGCTAAGAATAATGTTAAAGAGCTGAAAAAGCTCTTATGATCGTTTGCACTTTTTGCTATGTTTTTTGTTTTGTTTTGTTCGGTTGTGGGACCTTCTAAAACCCTCACTTTAACCTAATTCCAAAAAAATATGTTTATAATACATCCAGTTCTTGGTGTCACATACCTCAACATATCTCAATAGAGGAGAGGCCATCTACAAGCCTAGGGTGACTAATATACTACATGCAACATACCAATATACTTCATCCAATTCTTGTTGTGTACTGATATGAAATTTTGATGGAGTGTATTCATTCCTTGGTGTGACATACTAATGTGGTGTGGTTATATTAACATGGTAAACTAAGAAAGTACGTCGATTTTGCACATAGTCTACCAATATATTTCATCTAATTCTTTATGTGGTGTACTAATATGACATTTTAATTAAGTGTATCCATTCCTTGGTGTGGCATTTTAATGTGTTCCATTAATATATCGCATTGATGCAATGTACTAATATGTTTATAATATCCATTTCTTGGTGTCACATCCTCAACAGACCAAGCTGGGATTTACATATCTCAATAGAGGAAAGGTCGTCTACACTAGGGTGACTAATATACTACATGCAATATACGAATATACTTCATCCAATTCTTGGTGTGTACTGATATGACATTTTGATGAAGTGTATTCATTCCTTGGTGTGACATACTAATGTGGTGTACTAACATACCGCATTGACACAATGTAGTGATATGTTTATAACACATCCAGATCTTGGTGTGGCATATCTCAAAAGAATAGGCTAGGATTTTTGTATCTAAATTGAAGAGAGACCACCTGCAAGTCTAGGGTGACTTCGAATGATACCCCTCTATAGTAGGTGGTGGTGTCAATGTCAAAAGTTCTTGATAGGGAAAATTTATGAACCCAAAATAAGATTGAATGTTGTAAATATAAAAATTGAAGAAAATGAGCATACTAAGAGTATGGAAAGAGTGCAACTCATAGAGGCTTCTTGGTGTACCATTGAATGTGGCGAGCAATAAAAATCCCCTTTTCAGGATTGAAAGCATGTTTCTCTTTGTGTCTGCATTCTCAGAATGGTCTTCCATCACCTCCAAAAATCTACGGTCCGAGAGTATATCAAATACTCCCTTACTAAGTATTGAATACAAGCATTCATTCATGAAAAAATATCTGCACAACACCATCCGTTGATTACATGCACTTTACTTGTAGGCCTAATAGTTATAAGTCCCCTTTTCAAGATTGAAAGTGCATTTCTCTCTCTGTCTATATTCTCAAGATGATCTTCCAACACCTCCAAAAATCTACAGTCCTAAAGTATATCAATACTCCCTTACTAAGTAATGAATACTTAAGCATTCATCCATGCAAAAAATACATGCACAACACCATCCATTGATTACATGCACTTAACATGTAGGCCTGATAATTATAGTGCATCTCATAGAGGCTTCTTGGTTTACCATTAAGTGTGAGGAGCAATAAGTTCCCTTTCAATATTGAAAGCACATTCCTCTCTTTATTTGTACTCTCAAGATGATCTTCCACCACCTCCAAAAATCGAGGGTCCTAAAGTGTATCAAATAATCCTTTACTAAGATTTGAATGCTTGAGCATTAATTCCTGCCAAAATGCATGCACAACACCATCCTTTGATTACATGCACTTTACTTGTAGGCCTAATAGTTATCCTTTTTCTTTTAAGGGTTATAGTTTGGGATCATGAAAAAACCTAATTCTAAACCTAATCTTGAGCTATAATAGAATGTGATATGAGTTACTTTGGTGTTTTAAATAGCCTACAGTGGTTATCTAAAAAAAATGAAAAGACATGCACTTTACTTGTAGGCCTAATAGTTATCCTTTTTCTTTTAAGGGTTATAGTTTGGGATCATGAAAAAACCTAATTCTAAACCTAATCTTGAGCTATAATAGAATGTGATATGAGTTACTTTGGTGTTTTAAATAGCCTACAATGGTTATCTAAAAAAAAATGAAAAGACTCTCCATTTAAAAATGACTCCAAGTTGCCTTTGAAACCACATTTTGTTCAGTAACATTTGAGATAGTGCTAAAACTGAATATCATTGGATACGCTATTATTAGAAACTGTTATCGCCAAAAAATAGCACCCTCTAATTTGATCATGAATTAATGAATGAGTAACCAGTGTTTTTGGGTAACATGGAATTGTCTCTTAGTGTGGGACCTTGCTGTTGAGACAAGCCTCAGGAGAAGGCCAGCTTCCTCTACCTTATCTTGCTGCTAAACTACTCCTAGAAGGGAAATTTTGCTATCTATTTCTATCCTAAGCTTCCAAGGGACCAACGAGAGAGAGATTGCATGAAATGGAAATCCTAAACTACAGAGGCGATTGCACCAAGAAAAGGGGATGGGAAAGAGAGAGGTCAAACATAAGTGACACAATCCCTAACTACATTTATCAACATCATTTCCATGGAGCGTAACAAATTTGAATCCTACAAGAAGAACAAGGTATACACAATGCATCTACAATTGTAATGAAAGGCAAGAAACACAATATCACACAAGATAGGGCAGAAAGAGCCACAAAACATGGATTTATTGCTTAATTAGATGCACAATTCACCACAAATGCGAGGTAAGGCAAAGATCTCCTAGCAAAATGCCCAGATCAGAGGCCTACAACTCAGAAAAGGCTACAAAGCAAAATTTTACAAAGTCCCTTCTCTTTTTAGAACATTCCCCCCAAAAATCGTCCCTAAGCACTTGCACTTATGGATTTTAAGAAAGAAGAGGGAGGGAGAGAAGTCGCAGAGCACGTTTTTAATGGTCCTGTTAGTGCAAAATCACAACACCCCCAAATGAGTCGTCAAATCTGCTTTTCTAAGGCAGATTCATTTGGTGTGATTCACATAACATTGAGTTTTCCCCCAAAGTGTGGGACTTCGCAGGTGGGAAAAACTCTCCAGATTAAGGTTGGTTCCTACTCCTCTGTTTAGGTGTATGCATGAAATCGCAGAGGATCTGTCCTAAATCCTACTCTAATTTGCCAAGGAGACAGAGTTAAAGAAGGGAAGCAAAGCAAATAAAACTTAAGCTACCAGGTGATACACCAAAGGAGTGATGAACAATTGTTTTGCTGGTAGACAAACCAGAAGAATGCAACACAAAAACATGCACAAATAACCAAAGTTGTAATGAAGGATCAGAAGACAACAATTAACACAGAAAGGGATGAAGATCACCCACAGAACATGTATTATTGCTCTCACGGCTTGATACGATGCATTACAATAGTAACAAGAAAAATTTGCGTTTATACTTTATAGTCTATATGGGAGGTCCGAAACTCCACGAATTCACTTGTCAAGGGGAAGAGGGGAGCCCACAAAACAGAAGAATGTCCAACCCTTTACAATGAGTCTCGACCTTGTATTTATAGATTCAATCAGAGAGAAGAAAGAGAGAGAGAGAAGCGGGAAAAGCAGGTCGAAGCTCAACCACTGCTATTAATGCCTCCTACAAAATCTGCCCCCAAATATGCCTTGACTGCATCAACCACTGGTTCGGCACCTTGAAGGAGGAGGAAACGGCGGAGTAGATTGAATCCGATCTGGTTGTTGAGGCAGATAGATCTCGCATTAATGGCCCTGAAGACGTTTTCTCCATTTTCCTTTACCTAACCCCCCCAAACTTAAAGTTTCAGATCTCCATGGCGTGGGCGAAGCCGAGATCTTTCCAACGATGTCATATTTGCAATATTTTGAGCCCTGAGTCGAAAGATATGCCCCTTCGAAGTTTGTATCGGGCCCGTACAACAGAGCAGGAAAACTAGTTCGAAAAATGGGCCCCCTCTTTAATATGGGACACGTGGTTGGCTGGACCATGTCTGAGGGCGGCCTCTGTATTTTGCTTTTGGAAAAGCGCGGGGCTGACATGTGGTTTCCTCCGCCAGCCTGCTCAATTTCTATGTTTCTCGGCTAAGTCTTTTGCTCGATGGGGGCATATCTCTTGATCGGGGACACGCGGCAGTCTAACGCTTGTTTAACAACCCTCTCTCTATTCGACCCTTGAGTTAGCACCGTTTGGACACTTGGCACTCTCCGTCGGCCTGCCACTATGCATTGACTATTCAACCTGACTTTGTCCCCTTTGAAGAGATTGGATGCATGGAGGCTCCGCACTCGCTTGAAAGCCCGATCAAGATTTGCCTTTGAAGGAGCATTGGGTTGACACTTGGAAGCCTCCGCGGGCCTTTGGACTTTTCAACAACCTCTACCTTACCTTTTCGGACCTTGGGCTACGTGGCGAACTGGCGCTTGTTTGAGCCTCCGCTTTTGAATCTACCCTTGGAGATGCGCCGCTTGGACACGTGACAGTTCCTGCCAATACTTCTATACTTAGCCTTTTTTTAGGCCCACCCTGTCTGCCTCTTGACCTTTGTTGAGCATTTGCTTTTGTCTTTTTTGAGTCCCCGCCACTACTTCTATACTTAGCCTTTTTTGAGACCCGCCTCATCCGCCTTTTGACGTCTATTGACCATTTGCTACGTGGCGAACTGGCGCGAGTTTGAGTCCCCGCCTTGGACTCCCATTTCAGATTTGTGCCAAGCCGACACCTGACACCTTCCTGCCTAGCCAAAGACTTTTCAACAGCCATGCAACTTTTGGGGGCCTTGGACGCGTGGAAGCCTGGCACTCGTTTGAGACTCCTTTCTTGGATTCACCCTTGGAGAAGCGTCGTTCCGACATGTGGCTCTCTCCGCTGCCTCCTCCATACTTAGTCGATTTATGGACTTGTTTTGAATTGTTTTGAGCCCAAAGACTTCGGATCTCCGTCGTCTCTTCTTTTTCTTGCTCCTGGCTTCTCTAAGACACTGTTATTCTATTTCCGAGCCCACCTGTAACCCGTAGAATGGATTTAAGGCCCGGATTCGCTCGACAGAGCTGTTTTCTGAATTTCTCCCGCACAGGGTTGTTTGATCTTCGCAGGCCCCGCCACTTCCATTATAGAGTCCCCCTGCAATCTGTTTGCAGGATTTGAATGTGATTTCTCAGGTTCTTCCCCAACGGGGTCGTTCTGATCCAATATTTTGCCCGGGGGGCAAAATATGGATAACAAGTCCCAACCATCCCAGAGGATAAAATGATTGCTATGCATAGGATGTGGACATCTGGCGTGTTCTCAAGCACGCCAACAGAATTTTCGAGTGAAAACATGTTGCTTCCATGATTAAACAATTCCGCCTGCAATTATAGGTACTTTAAAGGTTGCATCCTATGATGACAAAGAATCACTAATGGTTGAGTCCTCCAAATGTTACTTGATGCCAGGATTTCTTAACAACTAAGTTTCTCACTCCATTGAAGAGGGAACTTTGGACATTTTTAACTCCCCTGTTCCAAATGGCATTAAGTCTGGTCTCTATTCTTTAGGAATATTATTTGGTTGGCAAAAATGATAAGAGCTAAAACAGTTGTGCTAAAAAATACTGTCTAATTTCTTGTTGTCGTTTTAGTAGAACTATGGAATTCAAGTTTGTACTCACCAAGTGATACACATGTGCACTGGTTTCAACAGTTGTGTTAGAACTTACAAATAATTTAGACTGCAATCCCTTATAATGAATTGGGACAGACCTCTAGATCTACATACTACTTGGTAAAATAACAGATTTGTAAGTGGATGTGTGCTAAACCATAATGCAGAACAGTAAAATAACAGACTAAATGTGAAAGTATTATTGGCTGACATGTCTCTATGTTGTACACAAATCCTAGTAAATATGAAGAATATACAAAGACAACCATTAAACTTCCTGATCCTTCTCTCTGAATGCTGCAATTTGAAAAGGCGACAAAGCACAACATTGACTGATCCTTGAGAATATTAAAAACCTGCATAGTAGTGCAAATATTCTCTTCACAAGACTATATGAAAGCAATAAAATTAAGCACTAAGGTATGTGGATGATTGCAGCAGAGGGGAGGTTTTAATTAGCAGCAGAAGTTATTGTTTTATTGCTAAGGAACAATGATACAAAACTAATCCTTCAAGGTTCTTTGACATAATCGTTGTAGACTTAAAAACTACATTTCCAGCAATCACTTTCATGTACATGTATGATGTAAAAACCTCCTTACTAGTATGTATGATCTAAAAAAATCCTTACTGGTATGTATGATAATGTAAAGTTAATTCCTGCATCTATCAAATATAGTAATGTTGGATTACAACAGATGGAATAATATAGAAATCTCGAAGCACAAGCCCAAAACCATAAAGCTTCACACAAAAAAAGAATGATGGAGCAAGACAGTTTTATAAGCCCTAACCTCTTCATAAACTCCATAGGTGCTGAAATTCTATTAAAAGAAAGCTACTTGGGTATGGACGCAATAGCATACCAAACAACCATGGATAAGCTGCAAAAATATTTGTTTAATAAGAATCCATGTTGATTGCAAAGGAAAAAAGGTGCAGAACTAGTTCTTACTTCTTCAAAGCTCCTTGAAAAAACACTTGCGGACTTATAATGACAATTTCAGAAATTACTAGCATGTACAACAATGTTGGCATATTAATCACAATGTAAAATAAATCTCCATACCTTGAAAATCTGTTGTGAACCCAAAAAAGATCAAATGGTATATAGATTAGTGCAAGGGGATCTACAAGTAAACTTAGTGTTCCTAAGCTCTTAGAATCCATTTTTCTTCTTTCAGAGCATGATAATACTGATGGTGTCCAGTGCCACAAAGGAAAGAAAAAAACACAAATAAAACACTACAGAACAGAATAAAACAGGGCCCTGAAGATCAAAAGGAAAAATTCGGATTCAACTACTTGATCCTCTGCATCGTGTTTCATACGATCATTGATTCTTTTTTTTCTTGTTTTCAATGTTTAATCATTTAGCATTAATTCAAAGTGCAAGATATAGAAATTAGTTTTTCTTGTCATCTATAAAGAATGTTCTATTGTCATCTATAAAGAATGGGTAGCATGATGATTGTGATGCCCATTTGTGTAGAAAGTTGATTAGAGAGCTAAATTGTGTGGTGGAACAGCTGAGTGGGTGACTAAATATATGCTCTGCATCTATTAAGAGTTCAGAAATACAACAAAATAAAACACTACAGAACAGAACAGTGGGCTCTAGGTCAGAAGAGAAAAATATTGGATTCAGATACTCGATGCTGCATATCAAGTTTATTTCAATCATTAACTGTTTTCATTGTTTCATCAGTTAGCATTTATCGAACGTGTGTATGATACAGCTATAGTAGCTCTTTTGTCATATATAAATCATATAGGTGAAATGATGATTGTGATGTGCATCTTGTGTAGTAAGGTGACTAGAACTAAACTGTGCGGTGGAACAGATGAGCGGATGAATAAATATATGTTCTGCATCTATTAATAGTTTGAAATAATCTTAAGAGTTTTTCTTTTTCATCTTCATTTATGTTTTCCCAATCAACAATTCAGAAATTCCAAAAGAAAAACCCTGCACCTTATAGCCCAAAGCCAAAACAGAGGCCATAAAGTAGAACATTTTTATAAACCCTAAATTCGTACAGAAAACCCCTGAAATATAATTCAAAAGAATGCAAAATGAATAAAATCCAAGTGATGGAAGAAGCATTAACTGACCTGTCTCTGTGTCGGTCTCTTCTCTGTCTCTGTCTGCATGCGGTACAGACATCCCATCCCTCCTGGTGAATAATGTATTTGATATTTAATCTGGATATAAAAAAACAAAAAACAGAGTGAAGTATTAGAAATCTCCAAATAGAACATGAGGCAGACGAAAATAATTGAAATCAAAACACGACTTACCTCGGTGTTTTTCTTCATTCAGAGGATGCAAGTAATGGCAGCCAAGAAAACAAATAAAGCCCTACATAATATTTAAAAACAAAAAACAGTAAGAACCATAATATAGGCACATAAAGATAATTGAAATCAAAACCAGAATTACCTCGGCATAATGTTGTCAGACATCTCCTCCGTCTCCATGTTTCTTTCATTCAGAGGATGACATTGACGGTGGCCAATGCCACTCAGAAAAAACGAAAACAAAAAAAACATATAAAAATCAAAAGAAAAAAATCCTACACGACACTAAACAACAGACCAGACCAGAACAAACAACAGAACAGATAACAAAACAGACCAGACAAGAACAAACAGGGCCCTGTTTTCGACAAACACATTGACATACCATCCATAACAATCCCTGCGCTTTATAGGTACAACCCAATCTCGGCATGCCTTCAACGTTCGAATTGATACCAGCTCCTGCTTTTCTTTGGGTTTTTAGAATCCGCGCCACCTGTCAATGTAACCACAGCTTTTTTTATTTTGGGAGCCCACGCCACCTGTCAATTAAACCACGGCTTCTTTTAACGGTTTAAATTATCATTAAAGCATCGATTGTATTTGTAACATTAATCGGGGAGGCATTATTATTTAGGAGCTGATTTTAAAGTGTTTGAAGTCCGAAACGGTTATTAAAAGAGTTGTCCAAAGATATCCTAGCAATCACACTCAAGGTAAAATGGATATGTTGATAGAGGTACCAAAGGGTGGTGTGGGAAAGGCCATGAAGGGAACAATAGAAGTAGGAGTTAGGTCAATTGGAAATTGTATGTAAGTGTTGAGAAGAGTGTCTAAGTAGTAATTATTGTTTGGTCAATAAGTAGGTTGTTGTTGGAGAGATAGAATAATGCATGTGGAAAATGATGGTCGATATCTAATTGTGCTCAGTGAAAGACAATGCAATCAATTGTAAGGGAAGTGGAACATCAGGTTTGGACAAATTGTAGTGGATGTCGAAATTATCATGGCCAAGCATGTCTAGTTCATTAATTATCATATTACTATCAGGCATAATTTAGGACAAGATATTTTAGTCATCTAGTTAAAGTGACTCTTCGTCATGGCCACAACCATTTGAAGAGTTGTCAAAATCATATTCCAATGTGTAGGGTGTGCGGGAAACATGCCATGGATCGTAGGAGGAGCCCATGGACTCTTGATTTGCAAACATTTATTCCATGGATGTGTCAATATCAACAAGTATGTTGCAAAATAGTTTGTACAAGAGGAGCTTGCTCCAACAAAACCCTTTGTATGAAAGAGATTCTTTGGGAAAGACCTCAAGCAATGAGGATAGACATGCACAACACTTGGAAAACCACTTTTTCTCGTTTATTGATGGTTTATTATCTGTTATAATATCAAGAATGAACATCTTTAATGAGCAAGAGAGAATCTAGCGAGGAAGGCCATTTCCTATAATTGTCAATGAAGATGGAAGTTTTAGCTCAAAACTCTCCACCACCATTTATCAGGGACCACATAAACACATAATCCTCAAGAGAACACATTAATATTTAAACTTATAAATAGAGGTGTGAGGATATCTAGACATAACAAACTTGCATATTAATAATTGATACAAATGATTGTCACATTTAATATGATGTTTGTTTAGTATTAAATATGCCTTGATTGTCGCCAACCTAGAAATCCTTACTTTTTAATGGCTTTGTAACTTTTTTGGATATTATAATTATATTATTATGTGTTTTAATAACATAAGCATTGAACTAATAAAACAAAATAATGTATTGGTGGTCCATTGTTTGCCATAAGACTAAGAGTATGCATCTTTGATGAGCGAGAGATAATCTAGCAAGGAAGGTTGTGTCATGTAATTGTCAATGAAGGTGGAAGTGTTGAGGTGATTTAATGTTACATGGGGTACTATGTGCAAAATTACCTTCCTAACATTCAATGAGACAAATGGACAACTGCAAAGAACAAGTTGTGATTCTACAAACATATGGCAAGCTTCCTTTTCTAAAGGAAATGGAGGATGGATCATCAAAATGTGCACCCTTTGAAAATCTTGTGAGCATATGATGATATGTTTTGAAGTGTTTCTCAATCTCGCATGCAATAACCACTCAACTGTATGCATTATTTCTAACAATAAAAAACATCTAATATTATTGTAAAAATATACAAGTGTCGTGAAAGACTTTCATATTAATAATTGATACAAATGATTTCCCTATTTAATTTAATTTGTGTTGAATATTAATATTTCTTGATTGGTGCAACACTAGAAAACCTTACCTTTTATAAATGGCTTTGTAACTTTTATGGATCTTGTAATTACATTATTACATGAGTTTTAATAACATAATTGTCGAGAGAAGGGGTTGAGGAAGGGGAAAAAATGGGCGAGTTAGGGTTTTGGATAGAGAAGGTAGTGCGTGCCTGCAATGTCAATAGAGCTGAGTTGTGGGAGCTGGTGAAGGAGTGCAATGAGGTGGTTTAACTGGATTTCCTCAGCATTTGTCTGGCTAAATGATGTATGGAGAGTTTGTTGCTTCGTTCGGGACCGCTGAATGACAGCTTGGTTAAAGGACTTTTTGAGGAAGCTCGGAGGTTCATTGGTTCCTCCTTTGCCAGGACGTGAAGGCCTTCTTAGCCCTCAAGAGGTTTCCTAGCCCCATTACACTCACTCCTTTTCTAGTGGAGAATCTAGAATCAACCTTTGTTCGGCTCTTCTCGCTTTTCCATCGTCCCTTAGATGTCCCAAATCTGGAGCCCTTGCATTTTAAGTCTACGCTGATTTCTCTAGCTATTCCTTTCGTGGCTGAACCCGAGAAGGAGACAGAGGTACTTTGGTCACCCGATCCCTCACTAGAGTTGTCGTTATCGGATCTGGTGGTCTTGGAGGGTCTCCCTAAGCCTCCTGGTCACATTTTGCCTCATGTTCTGTCTTTGGAGAGTGGATTTTCTCAGGCATTGAAGATTCAATTGTGGGGGCTGCCTTCTTCTCTCTCCATGTCTTCAGGTTTTCACTTTTTTTCTGGGTTGGGAATGGAGAAGGGCGGGGTGCCAGACGTTGGTCGTGTTCGTGTTCTTTGGACCTGTTCGGGCTTAGTCAGTTTTGATTTCTACTTCCTTCTCCAGGCGCGAAAGGCTTGGTTCGCCAAACGTTGTATATGAAAACGTCCCAGGTCTCTGTCCCCCCAAGTTTGATCTGGTCTTTTACCAGTATCAGGGTATACAATTTTGACCCATTTCATTTTCTTGTGGTTCGAAGATTTCGCTGGTTTTGGTTTTTTGGGTTTCATTCAGGTGTCATGTTGTTGCGGGTGGTTGTGAGGGTTATAGGTTTTTCGTTTTGGCTGGAGCGGTTCTGTGGTCTCACAGCTTGGTGTGGTTAGGGTTTGTCCATGGCCTCTTTGAGCTTGAATTTGTTGCAGTGTTTGGTTTGCTCCGAGATGTTGCCTCCATCTTGTTCTATTGTTTTATTGGGCTTGTGTGTGGTTTCCTTCTCGCTCAGGTGTGCTTTCACTCGCCCCTTTGGTCTTGCGTGTTTTTGGGTCTCCGCATGCCTCTTTGCCTTGTTGCACTATCCTGTTCGAGGTGGTTTTCGTGAGGTGTATGGTAGCTTTCGTCATCGTGTCTCCCATTCGAGTTGCACTTCGGTTGTGCATTGAATTTGCATTACGTTGTTTGTCATTGTGTTTAGTTTTTCGGTCACGCTTTGTTTCTGGTCTTTCTTCATCATTTTCTTTGTTATGGGTGGGGTCCCGTCAACCCCCCAGTTCATAGCTCTAGTCAAAAGTGTTTATCAATAAAAAAAATAACATAATTGTCAAACTAATAAAACAAAATAATGTATTGTTCGTTCATTGTTTGTCATAAAACTAAAAGTGGACATCTTTAATGAATGAGAGAGAATCTAACAAGGGATATTGTGTCATGTAGTCATCAACAAAGGTGGAAATTTCAAGAGGATATGATACTACGCAGAAATACCTTCCCAACGTTCAATGAGACAAATTATCAACTACAAAGAAAACTAGTTGTGATTTCTACAAACATGTGGCAAGATTTATGTGCACTAATGCCATGCTCGACAACACTCTCAATTAAAACTTTTATGAAGACAATGGAGGAGGGATCGTCAAAATGTGCACCCTTTAAAAGATCTTCTGAGCATATGATGACAGGTCAAAGTGTTTCTCATTCGTGCATACATAACACGGGGCACACACATTGTGACTAGATTCGAAGGGGATACAACAGGAGAAGCCAGGGGAGATAGTTAGCTCAGTTGAAAGTTGCCAACAACTCAAGTCCTTCCTCCATTATCTTTCCAACACCAAGAAAACACATAATATTGAAAAGAGTACATTAACATGTAAACATATAAAAAAAATTACAAGGTTGTTTAGACCTATGTACACCTAATAATTGAAAAAGAAACATTCAAAGTGTGTAAGCAAAAAAAATTAGATTTAATTAATTTAAAATCTTTCAAACTTTATAAGAAAAACCAATTTTAAAAGCATAAAAGATGAAGGCACAAACACATTAAAGAAAAATAGGTATATTGATAATAAATTGATGTATATGTCACCAAACCAATAGCCAAAAATCAATCAAATCAAAAACTAGACAAGAAAATTGGCTTGATTAATACCATCATTGCATCGTCTTAATTGTTTTATAGCAAACTCAATGACAAAATTTCTTTTAATAGCCATTAGTCAACTCTATGCATGAGTTATAATAATTGAAAACATCCAATATTATCATAAAAATATACAAGTGTACTTACAAAGTTACATATTACTAATTAATATGTCAACAGAATGAAAATAACACATATTTTAGAAAGGAAAAACATTGTATATTAAGAATAAATTTTGATACATGTAGTATGGTCGTAGCAAATTTGATAACTTTAAATATTATTAATAAAATATAGCTCGCATACATTAGAAGTCATACCACGGATATCACAATTTTCTAAGAGGATCACTAAGCTAACACGTTTTCAAATAAATGCTCTTATAATTACATATAGCTTATTACATTCTTTCTAGGGTAGAAATTTGAGACACCTCATCATCTCATAGTCTTCGTGATCTAAAAGCTTCAAATCCACAATGAAATGTTAATATACATTACTAAGTTTTATGTACATATTAATCGAAAAGAATGAAGATGTATAAACTTATGTACATGGCAATTATAGACATAGCCTAGCTCTACGGTTGCATTGCAAGGATATGGACGATAAGAATCTATCAAGGTGAGTTGCACGAGTAAGGTGGTCAAGTTCCTAGGCAAGATCCTATACACATTTTACCACTTGTGATCTACTTCAACTGACATCGCACTTTCAATGACATAGAATCTTAAATTAGCAATTGCAAATGAGTTGCAAATTACACCAGAGATAGTAGCAATATTTAGTTTATTTGAGTTGTATTTCGTGTTGATATTGCCTGGTTGTCTATATGTTGTTCAAAGCTCTTATTTTTCTATTGTCCATATTTTTGTAAGACACAATTATGATAGTCGCCAAACTAAATCACGTTTCATCATTTGGTCAAACACCAGATATTTATCTATTAAAACTTTCGAATCTCAAAAACTTTGAACAAGATATATGACCAATATTATTTTCCAAAAAGTAAACTATAGAATTTACTTTATGAAGAAAATTAAAATCAAAAAACTTTTGAATCTCAAAAACTTTGAAAAAGATATATGACCAATATTATTTTCCAAATAGTAAACTATAGAATTTACTTTATGAAGAATAAAATCAAAATCAAATATCTAAGATAGTAAATATCTAGGACTGTAGAAAAATATCTAAAATCCAGCAAGACAATAAAAATTGGAGCCGCTGGAATTTGACACTTTCCAGCAAAGGCATCTTCAAAGTGGACGCCTACCGGCGAATTACAGTTGACTAGATTCTTAAATTACAGTTGACCGCATCTTTCTTTTCCACCATAGATACTATGAAGTTGTCGTAACTAATCAACTTGATCTATTTTAGAACCAAAAATAAAGAAGAAGATTATTTTTAATAGTGAGACTGATATGTCGTATTTGACTGTTTGTATCCTTGGGCATTTTGGTAGCGGTGACATCCAACGTTAAATTATTTAACAACAATGTGATGGGATTTTTGTGATGTTATTGAATTTGAACATAATTATGTAGCTCAATATTTCCCCTTTTTTGAGGCAACATGGACTACTCCAATTAAGCGTGCACTATATGCATGAGTTTTAATAATTAAAAACATCCAATATTGTTGTAAAAATATACAAGTGTTGTTACAAACTTACATGTTATTAATTAATACTTGACAAAATAATGTGACAATGCAATTAAAATAAGAAATATTTCTGAAAGGAAAAAAATCGTATATTAAGAACACATTAAGAATAAATTTCGACACATATAATAAGGTTACAACAAATTCGATAACTTTAAATATTATTAATAAACTATAGACTGCATACATTGCAACTCATACCACAAATATTACAATTTTCCAAAAGTCAAAGAAATGATTTTATAATTGCATAGCTTATTAGATTTATTCCAAGGTAGAATTTTAAGAGGCCTCATCGTCTTTGTGGTCTAAAATTTGCAAATCCACAGTGAAATTTTAATATACATTACTGATAAGACGTTATATATACATATTAATCAAAAAGAATGAAGATGTACATAACTTATGTACATGTCAATGGTAGACATGGCCTAGTTATATGGTTGCATTGCAAGGATATGAACGATAAAAATATATCAATATAAATTGCACAAGTAAGGTGGTCAAGTGCTTGAGAAAGATGTTATACACATTTTACCACCTGTGGTCTACTGCAACAACCAATGGCATAACTTCTGAAATTACACTTGGCTGCATCGTTCTTTTCCACCATGGATACTATAAATTTGTCATCATTAATTAACCTAGTATATTTTAGAACCACAAATAAAGGAGAAGTGTTTTGGTAGCAGTGGTACCCAATGTTAAATTATTTAGCAACAATGTGATGGGCCCATTGCGGCATTATTGAATTCACACAGAGTTTTGTAGCTAAATTTTCCCCCTCTTTTTTAGGCAAAGTGGATGGCTTGATTATAGGCATACATCAATGCAACTATGCCCACTCACAACATCCATTGATCTTCTGACCAGAGGAACCCTTCATCCAATAACAACATGCCTATTGGCATGATAACTAATAATAATATATTTAATTGTTTAAATTGAAATAATTATAAAAGAACACTAAACTTTAATACGTATCTTCATGGAAGCAAACACAAATTTGTGTTAATAATTCTCTTGAATATGTAAATTGGAAATTTTGAAAAACCATAAAAAGAAACATAACATCAATACCTACGTTTTGGACACAACAAATCCAAGATTTATTACCTGCATTTTGGCTCGACAACAAACCCAAGATTTTATGTTAATAAAATATGAATATTATATTGGCCTCCCCTGATTTTGAATGAATTATATTGTTCCCTGCATGTTTTTGAGGCAACATGGACGACTCTAGTATAGTCGTACATCAATACACCTCTACCCACACACAACATATGTTGATCTTCTTGTTGTAGCAACCCTTCATCATATAAGGGCACACCTATCAGCATAATAAACCTTAATATAGCATGATCTTTATACTAATCGAGGTGACGCCATAATGGAAATAGCTCTCTTACTACCATAATGTTGGATTGGTTGTAGGATGAGTATATTTGTTTGCTTGTCCTTCCCCTTTCTTCTTTTATGGCTTGAAAATCTTTAAAAAAAATCCTATTAAAATTGCCTATAAATACATGTCTTACTACCCCGATTCATATATGCATCTTTAGTACATCTTGGAATTGATTCCATGACTCCTTCTATTAATCACGATGATAACAATTGTAATAGTAAAGTCAACTCGAACTTAATATGAGGAAGTCATTATCATTTAGTAACTTTCAATTTCATTGACATTACAAAATGTCTAAAATTCACGTTATCTAAAATATTGAAATCTAATTAATTGTAGATTAATTTGAATGGATGGTTGTTAAGTAGATTGCCATTAAAAAACTATGAGAGTTTATTGTTTTATAATTTTATTGTTAAATGACTTCTAAACTTTTTATCGTTCTTTTATTTACAATTTTATTTTTAACAATTTCTCATCAAAATATATTTATGATCACAAACTATAAATGTTTTCCTAAATTTAACTCAAATAATAGGAATATTGTAAAATCTAACTTTTGTAAACACCTAATTTAGATATGAGACTAGCTTATTACCACAGTTATAATATGTTTATTGATTATTCATCTAGATTAGGCTTCTGTCAGCATGTGTTCTCATATATTAATTGACTTTCAACTTGTTTCTTGGGTTTTAGTAAATTTCAGTGCTTTTAACTATGCATTATTTCTTATGAGCGCCTTTTTCTTCTCCATTCATTATTCTTCTTCGTTTTATCGTATATAGTCTTTTCCAAACATTTTAATTGCTTTCAATATTTCTAAATGTATCCTCAGCTCATAGAATTCAAATATTTTTTAAATGTGTCTAATTTATTATCTGTATTAGATAAAACATTACAATTGTAAGTGATTAGTTGTATTTTAATTTTTGAGAGAGATTATTCATGATGAACCGGGACTCAAATGGCAACAGTTTGAAGTTGCACTTGATCCAGTGCACAAGTTTTTCCATTCCTTCTAGGGATGAAAAGTAAAGGAAGATAAACTTCAAGGGGTCTACGGCTGTGGAAAATATTTTAATTCCGTCCTTTGAGGTCTTGCCAACACCCTCAAACTGGTCTGCCATATTGTTACTCGCCCTTTCTAATCCGTTATAAACGTATTGTGTGATTATGGACACTGGGAAGATTTTACAGGAAAATTAGTTTTGGGGATCTTCTTTGCCGCCCCTAAAGAGATGGTCTCCTTGTTTTGATTTGAAGTTGGAATCCAAAATAGTTCAACCTATATAGGTCAAATTACCTAGATTACCGATGGAATTATGGTCCACGTATATTTCTCACGCTATTGGGAATTCCCTGGGATCATTTGTGGAATGGAACGAAGTGTTTGTTAAGACCAAATCTCATACTATGGCCAATGTGCTCGTTGTCAAGCATATGGTCATCTAGCCGATGATTATTTACTTAAATTTACAAAACAAGTATGGAAACCAAAGGTAGTAAACCCACAAATTTATATAGATCGTGAGAAATTCCTTGTAATTAATGATTTTGCAGACATAAGTGGAGCTAATGAAGTAGAAGGAAATTTGGAAAATTAGATGCCAAATATATAACTTGGAAAGTGTCACGAAGAAAAAGCTAGTGTGACTTTTCTAAATGCTAGTAAAGTTGGCATCACATAATCATGGTTAGTAGAGGGAAAGGTAGAGGTTTAGGAGGGATATATGCTTTGTAAAGCGAAGCGGATAGGCTCGAAGTATAAGAAAAATGAATCTTTCTTGTGTTATTTGAATCTTCCCATTGAACTTCTTATAGATCCTCCCTCTTTGAATTATTTATTAATGACATCTCTTACACATTCTCAATTCATTCTATAGAGTCCTTCACCCTTATTTCTTGACAAGTGTGATGAGCCCAAGAAATAGCCCATTTTATACAATATTTAACATTCTTTTTCTCTGTATAAAGTGGATCTAAGTGTAATCTCTGAACTTATGGTCTATTTAAGATGAAATAGAGAGTATATACGATGGTTATTTTTTTAGAATTCATTGTTATCTTTCTGTTAGTTATTTCTAATGATTATTGGGAAAAAGATGTCATTTTTTGCATATGCAGTTAATACTTTGCTATCATCATTGAATAAGGCATTTTGAGCACTAAGCACCAACTACAACCAGCCTTGGAAGATCTTCAAAATATCTCATATCATCTCCAGAGATTGTTACTTCATCATTGCATTAGCTCAAGACTTTCTTTCACTCGCTCCAGAAATGTTTAGTTGTTCTATAAGTGGCTCCTTAAGCATATGTTTGGGAAATAGTGAAAAATAGTAATCAAGAATATACCCAAACCCAAATATGATTTCATATTCAGATTCCTCTTGAAAAAATTACGCAATTTCAAAAAAAAAACGATCTTGATTGGAGTTCATATGCAAAAGTTATAGTCGTTTTAAGGATGATTCAAAGTCTTCCTAAAATGCTCCAACTCGCTTCGGAGTATTCCTAAAATACTCCAACTCACTTTGGAGTCTTCCAATTCACTACGAAGTCTTCCTACAATTCTCCAACTCGCTTCAAAGTCCTCAAACTCACTTTGGAGTTCCTCCAACTCGTTTTTGAGTCTCTTTGGAATGCTTCAAAGTCTCTTTGGAATGCTTCACATTTTATTTGGGATCACTTCGGAGTTGATTATTATAGCTTTGAAGTTGGAAATTAGAGCTCCGAGGATGAATACTAGAGTTGCAGAGATGAGCATAACTCCAAGGGTGGAATTGTTATCTATTTTTGGAATTCATTCTAAAAATAAATATTTCTATAAGGATTTTATTATTTGTAAAATAAAGGAGAATCAATATTTGTAAATTGATTCCTAACAATAAAATATGAGAGTCGGATTGTTAGTTAGAGTTAGATAAAATCTCTCCATATTTTGTGGAGATTGATGTTTTTTTGGATAGATTGTAATCTTAGTTTATAAAGATGCATGCCTTAAAATAAGCAGTGGGTTGGAAGCATGCAATTATAAATGCAACCTCCCAAAAAATTGAATATAATATCCATTTTTCGTATCAATTTATTCTGAGGTTTCATTCCATCCATTTATAAATAATGTAGATTAAAATCCTCTTTTGAGGAATGAGCTGACCACTCATTCCAAGGAAGATGGACATGTATATTTACTTTTTATTTTCCCTTTTATAATTATATTTTTGTTGTATTTTTATTTGTGTTATGTAAGTATTTTTGTAATGTACAGTTTGTTGTCAACTTGGAGATGTTTTTTGTGTTTTTCTTTCCTTTTAAATTCAGCAATTGCTTTTTATGCAAGTGTGTTTTCCTTTTAAGCAAGTGTGTTTTTAACTACTGCAAGTGTGATATTTAATTTCCTACAATTTGTGTTTCAATTTTTGCAAGTGTGTTTCTAATTCCTGCAAGTGTGTTTTTTATTTCTACAAGTGTGGATTGTGGATGGTGAGGACCATCAACAAATATTTCTTTCTCCTTTTGCATACAACCTTCAGACACCACCCCTAACTTGTTATTCTTTAATGAAGAGGAATGAAGACCCTCATCAAAGTGGCCACCCTTCAGGGATACTTTTAGTTATCCTCATAAAACCATATGTAAATATGTTGGTTCAATTGAGAGGTCTCACAAGAATGCAATCCTTAACTCTATAGAAACCTTTAGGGTCCTCTCGCAACTTACGTCTAGTTCAACAAAAAACCTATACATGAAATATACTATTTTCTTTCCTCTTTCAACTCGATGAAAGGGGGAGTCTTATAAATCCCGCAATAGATACAACCTCATTTCCAAAATGTGGGCAATTATTTTCAAAGAATCAAATGTCCTAGATGGTATCGGCTTGGATTTGGAAAGAAAGGGAAGAAATCACACCAAGAGGAGAAGATCTTACAATTCATAGAGAAAACACAAGGAATTAAGGGAGATACATAATGAGATTTACAAAAAATTATTGTTGGGGCACTAAGAGGATGTCATACTCTAGGAAATTTTCCATGTTAATTATCTCTTAACTCACACAAACTCGATAGTGATACTAAAAAAATTCCCTATGTAGTTTAGTTTTTCTTCACAAACCTGACAAATTGATGCTCTAAGAGACTCTGGGAAAAGGTAAAAAAAAAAAAAGGTTATTTATTTATTTTTTGAAGGAATGTTTTTTATTTCATTGGATTTTGATGGGCACTCTAGTGGGTTGATTCTTGGCTAGAAGAAATAGTTTTTTGGACACATTAACTATGTTTTTCTATTCCATGGGCTTATCATTTAATTGTTTTCTATGGAGTTGGGAAACTTAATCATCGTGGTTAATATTTATGGGCCATACGAGGATAAAATATAGTTTTGGATCTATTTGTTGGCTTTGGGATTCATGAAGAATGAGAGGATTATCTTAGAAGACGTTTATTTTTCCTCGAAAAAAGAAGGTTTTGGGGGATTTTTGCCATATTTGATGCACAAGAAAAATATTAGTGTGCATAATTTAGAGCTGACAAGCTTGGTAGATGTTGAGCCTATTAAAATTGTTCTTGCTTGGAGGAATAATACGACTGGAGAGGATTTCAGTGTAAAGAGGCTTGACACATTCTTAGTTTTGGAGGAAATATTGGCTGAGGATGAAAGGATCGGATCTTGGGTTGAAATAGGTAGCATTTCATGCCCGTTTTTTAATTATGATTTAACTTGGTAACAAGGATAGAAAACCTTCGAGTCTCTTTCAAGTTCAAGCCCTCTTGGTTGGAGAATGGAGATGTTCTATCATTAGTAAAATTTAACTGGTAAAGGTTTGATAAAAAAATAGGGGGAACATAACATGTTTTCAACTTACAAATAATCTTAAAAAGGTGAAGTTTGTTATAATGAAATGGGATTTTAAAAAATCTAAACATCAAGGAACAATTCGGGCAATACAAACATAAAGAGATTGCTTTGTTTTACGAAGCAATGGTTGAAGATGATTATAACGAGGAATCTAAAAAGAGGATGATGGTTCTTCAAAATAAGAAAAATGACATTATTTTAGCTTGGGAGGTAGAAATAAGGATTAAAAGTAGGGCTATTTGATTGGAAGTTGATGATGAAAATTTAAAAAAACACTCACACAATTATACCAATCATAGGAAGAACACAAATTATATTTAGGAGACACCTAATAAGTGAGGAATCAAAATTAATACACTCACATAGATAGTTTATATGGGGGTTAGCTATTTTAAGCACTTCTTTGAGAAGTCAAATAGGTCAAATATAATAGAATTTATGAAACTTTTTACTTTCTTACCAAGTTTTACAAATGAAGCTACTAATGGCTGAAGGAGGTAATTAAGGAAGAATTTTTGAAAAATCTCTCTTCGTTACAAAAGGAAAATTCTAGGGCCATATGGATGGAAAGTGAAGTTCTTCATAAGCTTATATGGTTTGGTTGAGGAGGACTTGCTAAGGGTAATTGAGTAGAGTAAAATTTTGGGGAATATCCCCATGCATATCAACTCTACTTTAAAAGCATTGATTCCTTAAAAAAGTAGTCTTGATTCCTCTGAAGATTTTAGTCCTAATTACTTCAAATATTTGTAGTGGTGATGCGAACAAACCATGGTAGAGATGATGATCATGAGGTGGAGGAAAAATATTGTCAATTTTAAAGCCTAGCCGAGCAAACCCATCATGTGTGCATATAGTATCCAAGCAAGTAGGATCAAATGGAATGTGTTCCCAATAAGAAGTATTCATGAAAAATGTGCATGTAATGGAGGTCGTACTAATGAAGATGACTCATGGGAAGGTGTAGTAGGTGGAATGATGTCCTATGGTGGGACAGACCCCTGATAAAGAATCATAGCAGGAGGAGGCGATGCTACAAATGAGATTGTATCTAGCATGCAAATAACACCTTCAAGTGGTGGTAAATGATCTGGAGTATCCATGGGTTGTGGTCCATTAGTAGTATCAGAGCGTGGAGTAGGAATTGTAGAATTGGGATCATGATTTCAGTATTTGAATGGGGCACGATCACTAGGAATTGCATATTTTATGCCCTCATGTATGAATTGGACACAGTGATGTACTGTAGAAGGAACTGTTTGCATGACATGAAGGGTCAACTGAGTAAATAGTTATACGAATCCTGAAAGTCAATGACAAAGAAAACTATGTTAAGGGTTTTTTGTCCTACAGTGATAAGCAGAGTAATGTGACCTATGCATGGATAAATAGAACCATCATATGCACGAAGAGAAAGACACGATGCACTAACATTAGCAACAGAAAGAGCAATATTTTCAAGGAATGACATAGGACAAATATTGAGTTTAGATCCATTATCGATTAGAGTGCGTTTGACACCCATATTATAAATGTGAATCATGATGTGCAAAGGTGGGTCATTGTCAAAAATAGTAAGATCAACATAAGGATTAGACAGAAAAGTAATATGCTGAGAAAATTTATTGACAAATGTTTGGTATACTATATATGGATTAATATTAGCAGAAATGCGAGTGGTAGTTAGGAGAGTTTTAATTCTATCTCTTAATTCAATATTGATGAGAAAGAAATCACTAATAGAGATCCTCATGATGAAAAGACCCTAGAAATATATGAGCAATAAAAGGATGAGGATCCTAAGAGCGTTCAGATCAAGTTCAGTTTCACTAGAATGATTAAGCTAAAATGTGAATTTATGCCTAATCTGATTGTTATTACAATAGTAAATGAATAAATAATAAGTAAAGAAATTAACCCAAGTAAACTAAGCCAAAAGATGTAAAACTCTAAGTGCAAAGAAGAGGTAAGATGAATTAGCTAATTTGTAGAGATCCCGAAGGTGCACATAGTGGAAAACTGGAGAATCTAAAGCATTGCTATCCCAACAAAGCTCAATAAAATGTAGAGATGGAGGAATATGTTGGATGGGGGCACCAGGAGAGGGGCAGGGGGCCCGTGGGTGCCATAGGCCTATTTTTGGGCACCCGTGTCTGTGGAAATACTCAGAAAACCTCCTCTGAGTGGTCATTAAGTGTTTGTTTTTGTTCACCTTTAGTTTCTATGAGGTCGCACGATGATTGCGAGAGTCGTTAGAAACCTGCAATGAAACATTGACCTATAAAACCCTCAAATAGACATCAAATCCTAAAAAAGAAAGATGTAGAATGAGGGGTCAAATTGTCCTTAGTTGTCAAAATGGTGATCTTACGACTTAGCGCTACACTACATCTTAGATCCAATGTAGTTTTATGTGTGTGTGCGGAATTGTGCCCTAGGTGGTTCTTGTGCGTGTCACACTTGATACCGAGTAAATAAGATAGATGTAAATAAATGTAATAGACGTGTGCATGAAATAGAATGAACTTTCCTCCTATGAAGTGTATGCACAATAATCAGCCCATGTGTCCCTTTGGTGGTGTTAGATGGATGCACAAAAGAGATCAAAGGTGAAGGTTGAAAAACATCTAGTGACGCCACAAAAACTAATTTTTGAGGTTTTGCACAGACCTTGGCACCTAGTTAGGGTCTCTAGCGCCGAAGCGCCATGGTCCGAACTGTTTCAACTCTCATGCAATCTTTTGAGTTTGGTTGCAACACTCTATGCTATAGTTCTAGTAATTTTCCATCTTAGCACACCTCCAGATTTATTGCGAATCAACTAAGTCTTTTCTCCTCCTTCTTGCACTTAGGGTTTCAATTTATATTTCTTATTGCTTATGTCACACTCTATACTTCATTGCTATATTATTGCACGTGACTCTAAAATATCCTATTAGGGTTTTACAAAAAAATAATTTTTGTTAAATCAAGAGTTGACAAATCAAAGAAGCAGATTGTTCCAGTTACCAAATTTAAACATTGTTTGTTATTACAATTTTTTTTATTGTTTTACTTGTATAATATGACCATAGCATAAAAAATATAAAAATATTTTAGCATCTATGACACCCACAACCCAAATGTTCATGTCAATGACAATACAAATTACTAAGTCATAACCTTGAGGTCATTCTATATTAATATTGTTTGGTATATTAACCCGATTTTTAAATAAAATTTGGTGCTCAAATCCTTGATCGATTACAACCATCAATCTTCCATTGGCACGCAATAATATCATTTAATAATAATAATTTCTTAATCAGAACTCTTCTCAATATTGTTTGCTGATATTACTTTTCTCAATAGGGTACAGACATGTCTCAACAAAAGAAGTTTTATAGGACAAATCTATTCATGTTTTTACTATATCCCCCCTTTCTTTATTGCTAGTATAGATAGATATTATCATGGATAAATTTGTGCATCGTCATATCCCTTAAAATATGGTTTTTATAGATATACTTCATTGCTTTTGGAGGATGACTTACAATATGGAGATCTATTGTCCTTGAATAATGATAAATTTATTGAATTTGTTCCAAGTACCCAGCTTCTAAGCACACAAGTAAACATTGAGGAAGATGTTGACATCCCTGTAACAAACAATATTTTTTGTTGAAGAAATGAACCATGAAGAATAATCTCCCCAACACATTGATGACTCTTTCCCTCAAGGAAATATTTCTCCCACACACTCAAAGGTAATGAAATCTCAATCGTCTGTCCTTCCTCCCCAAAAAGGTAGAGCTCATTGGAGTATTACAAATACTCTTGTTTTGATTTCTGCAAAACACATTGAGAGGGAAACCCATTCCAATGGTGGAGCCATGAAAAAGGTTATATCATCCTCTGAAAAGTGGAAAATTGTGTAAAATATTGTGTTGCTCATGGTGTGAATCTGCACACAAATCAATGTTGAGATCGATGGGAACATGTTCAACCAAATTTTTAAAAAATCAAAGACTATGAAGCAAATATTCCATCGGGGTATGACAATTATTGGAGTATGACAATGTAAGAAAGAAGTGATAAGAAACTCCCTTCGAAGTATCGTGAAGAGCTATTTCATGCAATGGAGGCTAGTTTTGGTCAAGACAAAGCCATAAATCCCGACAATATAACCATTGATAGCTCTAACATGAACCATATGGCTGATGAGGAGTTTTCTACACCAAACGAGAATGAAAAGTATTATGAGAGCCAAACACCTAAAGCAACAACTGAAACTCAATTCATAAGGGAAAAATGAAAAACAATAACCAAAGTTACAGGTCTAAAATATACTATTGTTGAGAACAATAAATCAGTGATTACTACTCTACAAATGGTTCATACATGGGTGAATGAAATGCCACGAAAAAGAATTTTCTTTGCTTAAGCAATGGATGCAAAGGGAAGATGTGAATGAGGAAAGGCTGATCAAAATTGAAGAACAAAAGATCAATGTGCAAGTCAATTTGGTTTCAGCTCTAAATTCTATTAGGCAAGCCATGCTTAAGATTAGTGAATCATTTTCCAACAATAAATGATTATTCTCCTTATGTATCCTTTTGTCATCTTATAGGCAATATTTTTCAAGTTATATGTGTGACATGACCTTTAATAAAAATTAAATTACCTACTTGAGTTCTAGCTCATTGTTATTTCCAAATAGTAGTTGTTCTAAATGTAATCATAAAGTTCATCATGCAATTTAGTGTATAAGATGAACATTTAATGTTATTTCTTGTCATCTTTATTGAATTTGATAAAACCATATTGTATGTTGATGTTACAATTTGTTGTTATATTTTGTAGTCAAAGTACAAACTTCTCAATGACATTGACCAGAATTTGATTGTGGATTTGTCATTTTTGTAGGGAGGATTTTGCATTGTCATCTTCAACAACATTTGTTCTCATCAAATGAATTATAATTCAGCAAAAATAATAAAAATCCTCATGGCAAGTGCATTTATTATTGTCCAATTGGCATTGCAAATTTGGTATGATATTCAAGGTTCAAACAATATGCAACATGTATCAAAGAAACGTAAGATATGTTCATCTACAAGTACATAGTCTTCACATGTTGAAATGGATGGGGAAACTACACAATCACTTCAGAGCAAGAATACACAATCCTTGAAACAAATTTACCAACTTCTCAATTTGAAGGGAGGATTTACAATGAATGGTATATTAAGCCTCGTTCATTGCATTGGTGGAGCCATTATATTGTTAAAGTTAAATGTGATGATGAACGTTTTTTTAGCATTTGTAGGCTCCCCTATTCATTATTTACATCTCTTTGTGAATTATTGAATGAAGACCTTTGTCAAGGTGATATATTGTTATCGTTGGCAAGATTTATAAAGGGTAGGATGTTTTCAGGTGAGAAACAAGTGGCCATTGCAGTTTTGCAGTTATCGTTTGGAATGACAATGAGTGTCATTAGTGAGCTATTTGGATGTGGGAAGTCAACAACGGTAAGAACTATAAATGACTTCATTAATTTTATGCACAATTGTTCGAGAAGTTATATACAATGGCCAAGTAACAATTTAATGATTGAGCATGCGAAAGAAGGTTTTCAGAAAAACAAGGCTTTCCAAATTGTTCTGGTGCTATAGATGTAACTCACATCCAATTTGAACTTCCATCTAATGAGTGTCCGCTTAATTGGCATGAAAAAGATCATAACTATAACATGTTGTTGCAAACCATTGTCGATAGTATATATGTGTTTCATGGATGTTTTCACCGGGTGGCCTAGTTCAGTCAATGATACTAGACTCTTGTCGAATTCTTTTTTTTACATATTGTGTGAAGGTGGGGAGAGGCTAAATGGTCCTTCCATTTCCATTGGTTCAACAACCACGAGAGAATATATATTAGTGATGACGGTTATCCATTATTACCATGGATAATTACTCCTTTTTCTGGAGTGTCAACAAACAATCAAAGAGATTTCACTTTTAAGTTTTCCTCAACAAGAATTGTTGTTGATGTGCATTTGGAAGGCTAAAGAACATATGACACATTTTTCATTCAAAGATTTCTCAGACTAATTTTCAAATCCTACCAAAAACCAATTTTGTGTGTTGCATATTGTATAATATGTTGTTAACATATGAAGAGGATAACTGTGATGTAGTTGATGTCAATGACAATGAATATAATGTATCAACCAATGAAGAAGGCTCACACGATCCAACTGTAATAGTAGCTCGATTGACATTAATGAAATTTGTCAATGGAAGGAATGGAGTGGACTATGTAGAATGAAAAAAGTTTTTCTGCTTTGACTATGCTTTCACATTTTGTAAATAATAATGGATAATCATTGTTGTAATGCTACAACCTAGTTTTTTGTTATTTCAATTTCAATAAGTTTATTAGAGAGACTTGAAATGCAATTTAAGAGTGAAAATTGAAACAAAGTGTAATGGATTTTTGATTCCCCATGATGTTGGGACTAATTAAGTTTTGGTTTAAGAAGCATGAGATCTTTCATGTCTAGTTTTGTGTTAAGGTCTTTCATGTGGTTAATATTTTTAAATCAACGCTTGATTACATCAATTAGCAGAGCAATGAATGAAACATTGAAGGTCTGTTAATATATGCTCAATCCATTTTAAAATTTTGTGAATGGTTATTGTACTTCAAGGTTACTGGATATTTCTGTAAAATAACAATGACATATCTTACTTTGACTAATTTGCAGGCAAAATGAATGAAGTTGTGAGATTGTGATAATTGGGGGCATGTGACAGACTACTCACCTTCTTTACATAATGCTGTGAGATTGTGATAATAAGTTTAAACCCCATCAAAAAAATCCGAGTTTCAGCTTTAAGCTACGCGGAAGCTAGAAAATAAGATTACTGGTTCTTGATATACTTGCATCTGTTGTTTTATTTCTTTTACTATGCTAACATCCTTGCTGTGCCAAAATGGAGCTTTAGACAGGTAGGCATCCATTAAAGCATAAAAAATAAATTTGTATTTGTAGTTAGCTGTAGCATGTGTTCTTTGTTTTTATGAGTAATTGCAACAAGCTCAAAACAATTATGCATGGGACCATAAATAAGGTTTTAACTCTTGTAATTGCTCTACAACAACCGCAGAAAACAAACTTACATGGGACCGCAAATTGGTTTAAACTCTTGAATTTGCTAAGCAACACCCGCTGGGTAAAAATAACAAGCCCCCAACATGGAACCACGACCTAACACACTATAAATTCACGAATACCCACATCTGTTACAACATAAATAACCCCCTAAAATAAAACCAATTACTAAAATAACTCCTTAGGTTCCACAACGTACCCTTGCACCCCCACCCCCAACCAACAACTGCTAGTTAATATTTACATGCCAAACCCTGCAGAGGGCAGGGTATGTGCGCCTTGTATTTGAAGCACAGTTAGGTGCCTCTTGCATAGTGGGAGTACAAGGGGGGGCAGAGGCTACCCTCCACGCAAAATGCACCCTGACAAATCATCACAACCTTTTAGACGGTTGTGATGTTTTATCGGGGTGCATTTTGCGTGAAGGGTAGCCGCTGGTGTCCCATATACTATAAGCCATCTCCAAACCCAAAACAGATAGCTTGGCATCGTGGACTATAAAACCCATTAGTATTATTATAATCCAATAGCGAGCTCCCACGTCATGAAGACGTGTTATAGTGCCATTTTATTACGACATTAATGAGCTGCGCCAAATTAATTGTGTGTCATAACAGTATTTAGGTGCCTCTTGCATAGTGGGAGTACAAGGGGGGGCAGAGGCTACCCTCCACGCAAAATGCACCCTGACAAATCATCACAACCTTTTAGACGGTTGTGATGTTTTATCGGGGTGCATTTTGCGTGAAGGGTAGCCGCTTGTGTCCCATATATTATAAGCCATCTCCAAACCCAAAACAGATAGCTTGACATCGTGGACTATAAAACCCATTAGTATTATTATAATCCAATAGCGAGCTCCCACGTCATGAAGACGTGTTATAGTGCCATTTTATTACGACATTAATGAGCTGCGCCAAATTAATTGTGTGTCATAACAGTATTTAGTTGAATGCCGCATTGACATTTTGCGCCCTGCTCGACTTCCAGGTGTTTTCTCATTCCTTTCTAAAAAGAAATACAAGAATGGACGAAAATGATGGCGCGGCACATTCTCAGTTTCATGTTTGCAGCTGCATTATTCCTTTCTCGGCTTTTACATTTGCTTTCATCACAACGAAGTCGAGCTGAATGCCGATGCCGAAGCCAATGCCATGGGAAATTTAATGCCGAGAAAGGAGCTTATCTTTCGCTGTTTTCTAAAGGCATTTCATGGATATGGATTTTTGATCCCCATTCGCCACACCTTCACAGGTGCACTCGTTTATTCCTTTCCTTTCTGAAACTCCTCTGTATATAAACTGATTTAGTTTATTTTAAATTTTCACTGTTTAAAGTTCGGTATTTTTTTCAATTTCATTTTATTTTCTGTATGGTTGAAGCCAAAATCTCGTCATAATTTGTTAGCATAGCGAGTGACAGTGTTGTCTGGAGACAGCAAGAGCTGTACTGAAGGGAATCGACTGGCGCAAAGCAGGTGAGGATATATTTCGAGTCCTTGCTTAGGCTATGAACCTTTTCAGTACTCTCTAAATAAATTCCTTCTATAGTCTCTCTTTATGTATGCTATGTTTGCGTCTATGGAACGGTTCATCTCTTCCCAATCAATTAATTTGTTGTGATAGGGTTTCAAGGTCCTGTTCAGGGTAAGCTGTTTGTTTTTCCATGTATTTAACAGCAAAATAAAAGTTGAGTGGGAAAAATAGACCCATGTCAAACAAACCCACCAACAGGGTTAAACACTCTTCAAAACCCAAAGCAGAACATGGAGAGCGACACATTCTAAACGGCCTCTTAGACCTGCCATTTTCCTTGCATAATAATACAATACTTCATTTGAGATCCAGAGGCGTTAACCATGCTGAAACCCAAGTTAACGTTGTAAATTTAGCAGTAATTGGATAGTTGCAGCAAGTGCAGAAGTCGGAGCTCTGCTTTACTAACAATGGTAAAGCAGGGTTCTGTACTCTCATAATTAAATAAACAGAACGATATGGGCAGTGCTGGATTTTGACGTTCAATGTTACATGTCACAATAATTTTCTTTGATGGTCTAAAAAATTATATGGATGTCATTGACCATTCAAAATATAATATGCACGTCAATTTTTTTTTATAATAACTACTATAAAATACAAAATTTGAGTAAAATTTTACATCCACAAGATTGAAACAATAAATTTATATGACTTTCTAAAATTAAATTGAAATAAATAACTAGCAATTGCAAATGAGTTGCAAGTTACGCCAGAGAGGGCTTGAATTTTATGTGTATAATATGGTTTGGATGTAAAATATATTCTATGCTCTATGATAGATGTTTGAGCGAAAAACATAAGTTACATTTTGGTAAACAGTTCACATGTCTTTATGTAAGGTTCCACATTCTGCATACATGTCTATCAAAACATGTGCAACTATATCTAAAAAAATTCCTCTATATTTTGGCACAGGTTGGGAGTACTTTGGTAAATTTAAACTAATTGGGCTGGAGCCCTGTTTGTTGCATATGGTGAAACAAGGCGAGGAGTATGTTGGCAAATGTAAATAGGAAACCACTCTCTGTACCTGAGTGGTGCAAGCGGTTGCAAAAGTTGATGAATATGTACAATGGGAGTAGAATCGGATGGATAAGAACACATAGATGGAAGCCTCATGTATAAGAAGAGTGGAGATGCTCTTCCGCTACAACATCTTGGGTATCATTGGCAGGTTTCTTAATCTCATCTACCCACCAAACATAAAATTCCCTAGAGATATGTCATCTCATGGAATGAAGTGATTGAACGATACTGACAAAATGGGATTGTTGTCTACGCTTTGGGAACATTTAAATGCCAAAATATGAACTTTTGTAAATAAACGCCAATTGTTCAACCAAATGATACAACATGTTATCTTTTAAATGAATATCATAATTGTATCTTATAGAAGACATGGTCATCGTCAAGAGACATTGTGATTGTTTCATCAAATAAAACAACTGTATATTCACCCCGATCAACTCACCTATACCAACATACGTGTGGCCCATAACAAAATACGAGCTTTATAGCAATGTACGGACATCCATCAAGGCATAGTAGGCAATGTTTTTTTTGTTGGAAGTTACTATATTGTCCTCTCCCCATCACACAAACTTAAAATAGAAAAATTACAACTCCAATAAACTAAACATTGTTATCCTCTCCGGCGTAAATTGCATTTAGAACTGCATTGGATTCTTTAATTGACTTCCAGAGAAAATGCTTTGGCTCTTAATTAACATTGCTTCTTCACATGATCTGACAAAAATTTCTCGGTGGATACATGATCTCCAAAGAGTTGGTTCTCTTTTTTGTTAGATGGAATCATTGAAACAGTCTCCCGTGGCCCTGAATGTCTAGTGTGCGCCATCTGTGAGAGCCCTTTTGAAAGGGGCTAACGGATCAAACCACCACATATCCTTAAAATCTGGTCTTTTTGGGACAAGGCTCTTCAAGACACACAGTGCCTTCCCTTCCAAAGTTTCTCAAGTGGCTCGCAAAAACAGAACTCGTATTGTTATGCAAGACAGCGTTGCGGGGTCATATGCCACATCCCTAGCAGAACTGGCCCAGTCTGTGAAGTCCCTAGATGCTATTAGTAGAGACATCGATAAGCTCTCTCAGGACATAACCAATAATGTTTTTTTTAATTTCCTTGTTAATCCAATCATACCAGACGAGAAGAAAAAGGGTATTCTCGAAGACATTACAAATGATGCCAAGTTTCAACCTTATACATTAAATTTTCTCTACATTCTTATTAACAAGAGAAGGATTGACCTTATTGGTGAGATTTTCAAAGAGTTTGAGACTGTCTACAACAAACTGATCGACACATAGTTGGCAGTTGTGTCTTCTGTAGTCAAGCTTGAGAATCAAATTTCTCTTGGTCCTTCACAAAATCAATGCAATATTTTTTGTCGATTTAAGTCATATCTTCTGCTAGAGTGTTTCCATAATGGCTTGCTTAAATCTGTTAGGCCACAATTCATCTATTGTTGCCCTGCA
Source organism: Taxus chinensis (assembly GCA_019776745.2). NCBI lineage: Eukaryota > Viridiplantae > Streptophyta > Pinopsida > Cupressales > Taxaceae > Taxus > Taxus chinensis. The sequence continues at coordinate 269,982,647 of CM034146.1, read as the reverse complement.
CTCTTCCTCTGATAGAGGAGTTCGGGATTCTTCTACATGAGCGACACTTCTGTCAATAATAACCTGATCATGCCTTGCTTTCTTCAAGTACTTTTGCAATGATGCGTACAAGTTTTGAGCACTCAAACTGATGGCAAAATAATGTTCCGTCACACTCAACAAGTCCATGTTTCCATTACCGGGCTCTCCTTCATTGCGCAGGTCAGGGAAGTAAGGAAATAAATTTCACTCATGATGGTCTCAGGCCGGCCACTCCCAAAAGCAAGGGCACCAAAGAATGGTTATTGCCAAGTCTAAAATGTCATTTAAAGGATGTGGAGTCAAAGATGAATATCTTAAATAGTAAATATCTAGGACTTACAAAAATATCTAAAATCCGACAACTTGTAAAGTTAAACCACCGGAATTTGACACTTTCCAGCAATGCCTTATTCAAAGTAAACGATGCGCGTCAATGACCCTTGTTGACGCACGTCAATGCCCTTAATGACGCGTGTCAATGGCCCTTGTTGACGCGCGTCAATAGTGGTTATTGACTCGCGTCAATAACCCTTGTTGACGCACGTCAATGGCCCCTATTGATGCGCGTCAACGGTGCATCGGTGTCTAGAACTCTGTGGGTTCTCCGGCTCGAAAAACCTGGCGAAAATTCAGTTTTGGAATATTGTCAAATTCACATTTCGCTGAAACTAGTTCTGGGGATATTCGCCAGGTATTTTCCACCTACAATTTTCTAGAGGTCTTAAAATGAACCCTGATATGCAGTTTTTTTTTCCATATTTCTAATTTTAAATGTTCTCTGCAAGATTTTATCAAACTATTGTCCATTATCGAGAAGTGTGTGATCAGATGATTTACATTGTGCACTCTCCTTTTGACATTGGAAATAGAAATCGTAGAGCTTCCTTGACAAATTTTAGTGTGTGTAAATTGTAGACCAGTTGTTCCTTGAGGATGAATGTTTGTTTTTTTATTTGTCATCTATGGAAACCAGGTCATTGGTCTTGAAAGCTTATGAGGGAAACAATTTGTCACTGTAAAATCAATTTATTAAGTCAAGCAAAATATGATAAAAAGGCAATTTGTTTCCAATCGTCGGTGCTTTTGTTTTCAAAATCGACTTTACGCTAGGCATGCCTCTGCACTCTTTTTGATATATATGTAAATCCTTTTTTAAAAGAGCTTTATTTGTTTCACGATCTTTGATTCGAATCGTTTGAAAGATAAACTTGAAATGTAGAGAGATTGTGGCCTTATAAATTATGAAAAGCAATGCGTGGGGCATGTAAATTGGAATGTTGTGTCTAAGTTGGTAGATATTTATTTTAGGTGGGCCATTTCAAGAAAACGTGACAAATAGGATTGAAAAAAATAAATGTAAGGATTGTTCTTTTGACTTTTGTGGTGTGTATCAATTTTGGACCTGTTCCCCGGAGTTCGCCTTTGAAGTTTTCTTTGTTGGAAAGTGTCAAAATCTGACAAAATGACATTATTGAATATGCCTTACAAACATTCAAATGTTAAAAAGATAGTTTTATTAAATAAACGTCTGGTGTTTGAACAAATGACGAAAGGTGATTTATTGTTGCTACTATCATAATTTTGTCTTACAAAAAAGTGGACAATAGCAAAATAAGAGCTTTGCAACACGTATAGACATCTAGGCAATATCAACACAAAATACAACTTCAATAAACCAAACATTGCTATTCTCTGGTGGAATTCATATGTAATTGCTAGTTAACTTCAAATTCACGAGGAGGTTAATTACAGAGGAAAATGATTTTCCATGCCCAAAAAAAAAGTTTTGGTCACCGTTAGTACAATCCATAGATTCCAATATTTGTCCGTGGAGAATGACGGGTGGGTTGGAGAAACATTTATTTTGACGCTATCCACTTAAATGTGGGTTCGGTGCATTCTCACAAAATGGGTTACAAACAAATACCTCCAATATATATGCATCGTATCAGACGCACTGTGAATGTGTCTCAAATTCTAAACAAGATTTTCAAAAATGAGCTTTGTTGGTGCAATAATTATTAACGAGGAGGAATGGCTTATGGGTATGGAGCTGAGCACTTCTCCTGCCTTCCCATGGCCATGAAGGTTACAATCGAGCTTGATGTGCTACAAATCATAGCCAAATCATAGCCAATTCCAGTCAAGGCCTTCAAATTTCTCCCATCTAGTTTGTGGCCTAGATTCCAAATGTAACAAACCTAGACGCAACAATTACTCTAGATAGGACTATGAGAATCCTGACAAGTCATTCGCTCCTCAGCTACTCTGTAACAAGTAACCACAGACAAAAATGGTAAGCCTGAGAGGCTATATGGTCTCACTCCTCTTTGCAAATACCCTGTGCACAAAAAGGATGGCCTGTCTCTGGCGCAAATGTTGCTCATGGACCAGGAAAAGGTGTTTATAGACACTTGGTTCTATCTCAAGGATGTTGTCTAGAAACAAGGAGTTTTGTTGTGTTTTCCACCTGAAGCAGCTGCCTCGAATGTCAGAATTGAGAAAATATTGCGGGGAATGAAATTTTTTGTTGCAAAGAGTAAGGATTCTACAGAGCTCAAGAAATATGGGGCGCAGGTGAGAGACTAAAATGGATGCAAAAAATTTGTCGTCCACCCAAAACATACGAATACAATGAAAAGCAAACCCTGTAAAAGTGGACATTTGTGAGGCCTTGTACATGCTTTTTTAGCCGTAAAATAATTCTAACATTTTAAATATTGCCAAATTTTTTGACTGCGTCCTCAAATAATAAGTTATCGCATTCGGCATTCGGATTGTTGACTCAGCCTACACGGGCACCCTGCTATATATAGGAAGCTATCCATATCTATAAACTTTATTTATCAGGAAAGGGCCGATAACACAGAAAATTTGAGGGCAACTGAAATTTGACGTTTTCAAGTAGTACATATCTAGGACTTACAAAAATATCTAAAATCCGACAACCTGTAAAATTAAGCCACCGGAATTTGACACTTTCCAGCAATGCCTTCTTCAAAGTAAACACCTTCGGCAAATTATGAAATGAGTGCGAAGTTCTCAAATTTCACATTTATTGCAATAATTGTAGTTTCCAATCATTATTTGTAAAAAATCAAACAAATAACAATAAAACAAACAATTACAAATCAAAAATTAATAAGAAAAGCTAAACAAAAAATCAAATAAAACTAAAAAAGGAAATCAAACTAAACTAATTGAAAATCAAAATTAATAGATGTTTCTATTTCATAATTATTAATAAGATATTAAGATTTTACTATTTTATTTTCTTTATATCTAAAAATTTCTATTTTTATTTATATTGTATTTTTTATGAATCTCAAAAAAATATATTTAATTTATTAACTTTCTTTATATATATATATATTTTGACGGTTAAATTTGTAATATACATGTCATTTTGATGTTTAAATTATATTTTTGCATGTCAATCATGACAGTCATATTTTAAATGTGGTTGTATTTTGACATCTAAAATGACTAAAAATGTCTAAATGCCTTGTAAAATCCAAGCCTGGTTACGGGGAACTGTGCAAAATGGAGCCCTTGCTAATGCCAGAGATTATCCTGCGGACAGGATCGCATGACCCCCATAAAATAGACCATAAGATGCCATACATGCAACATCCACACGGAAAACCGCTGCCTACCCTGGTGGCACCAAACTGCTGGAGACCAAAAAGTTGCCTATCGGAAATCCCCACTGGAAAAGTGCCGACATTATGCGTGAGCTGGCACGTTGGACATGGCCGGACGGCTCGCAAACCTAGGATGATGCCAACTCGCCACCTCTCGGCATTTCAGTCCCCCATCATCCATCGTCTCCACCATACCGTTTCCAGAAGTTCGCAGAAGCTCCCCAAAACACATAAGCTCCCCAAATCGCAGAAGTTCGCAGAAGCTTGCCATCGGAATCGCGTTCAAGTTTCGGGTATTTTTCGTCCCTGCGATTTGTCCATTGCGTCTCATATTAGTATTTGAAACGGGTCTGTTTTGTGCTCCTTATTTTATTTATCTACCTATAACCATTTTTTTCTCAAACCCTGAAGAATTTTGCTGTCGTTTCTCCACCATTTTCACTTTTGTTATACCAAATCCATACTTCATTTTCAAAAAGTATGAAACTTGGGAAACTATTTACCATTTTCAACCCCATATTTTATAAAATCCGACAAGTCCTCTATCATTGTAAAAACCAGTGGACCGTTTTTGTCTGTTCTAAGCAAAGGCCGGAAAAATTTCTGCCATTTTTTTAATCAATAGACGCGACCCTCAAACTAGAGTTTTTGCCCACAAAAATTGCTTTTCAGTGCAAAAATTTCTGCCATTTTCCCCGGCCTCCAAACATTGCCCTTCTCTTCGCACCAAACCCCATCTTGAAATTCCAGCCAAAAAAGCAAACTGAAATAAAACAAAACAAACGATTTCTTTACACAGAAGATTAGAAGTGTTTGGAGCCCTTGTGAATCTAACACAGATCTTTCCCACTTGTTTTTTATATTCATTGCCGGCCACCAGTCTAGAAAAGAGGGCTTTTACTTACACAGTCACCTACAATTAGATCTCATTGTTCCACCTACAGAAGAGAGATAAAACTGTCTATACTCTTGTCTTGGCTAGCTAGTCAATGAATGTGCTGTGACACCTATTTATACATACACATACATATCCATATATATATATATGTGTGTTTATACATGCATATGCATATATATCTACATGTATGTACGAGTATTCATATACATATGTATATGTATTGGTCTCACCTGCCTGAGACCTTTGTATTTTCATATGGGAGTGTTGTTTGTTATATACACACTGTGTGTATACCACAGAAGAGAGATAAAACTGTCTGGGTTGTGACTGGGCTGTGACTAGGCTGTGACTGGGTCAATGCCACATTTGCAGAATCGAGTCCCACACATTGGCGTTGCATGTATGGCATCTTATGGTCTATCTTATGGGGGTCATGCGATCCTGTCGCAAGGATAGATGGCTCTGAATGTGATGTGACACCTACTTATACATATACATGTACATACATACATATATATATATTTGGATATGTATGTTTATACATATACATATGTATACGTATATGTACTAGTCTCACATACCTGGACGTTTGTATTATCATATGGTAGTGTTGTTTGTCATATACACATTGTGTGTATACCATAGAAGAGAGATAAAACTGTCTATACTCTTGTCTTGGTTGGCTAATCAATGAATGTGTTGTGACACCTACTTATATATACACATACATATCCATACGTATACATATACATATACATATACATGTATTTGTATATGCATGTTTATACATGCATATGCATATACATATACATATTTATGTACATGTATGTATGAGTATACATATACATATGTATATTACTGGTCTCACATACTTGGACATTTGAATTATCATATGGTAGTCTTGTTTGTCATATACACACTATGTGTATACCACAGAAGAGAGATAAAACTGTCTATACTCTTGTCTTGGTTGGTTAGTCAATGAATGTGTTGTGAGTTGTGACACCTACATACACATACACATACACATACACATACACATACACATACACATACACATACACATACACATACACATATGCTAAGTTGCCGCATTCGAATTCGTGTTCGAATTCGCCAATGATTAAATTCGTGAAAAATTCGCTGGTAAAAAAATCAGCGATTAAATTCGTGATTAAATTCGACTATGAGAAATATACATTTTTATTAAATATATAAAAACAAAAGATAAATTCACATTTCAAAAGAGAGATAATATCACATTTCATTGATTTCATAAGTAGCTATTACAATAATGTGATTGAAAGCAAAAACTTCAAAAAACATGTGCTCGCAAGTTGCGACCAAGCTGGAAGGTGGGACGATTAGTCCGAGCAAGGGAGAATACTCGCTGAGTTTTGGAAAGCTATCCAGTATTTTTAATTACTAAGTTGTCTACAGGCGATCAAAGCTCATGATTCTTTTAGAAGATTGCAAGAAGTTGCTTGGTCCAAAAAGATGCAAAAATGGATTTTATGAAAATAAGAAAAATACTGCCATCAATGTGTAGAGCTCGAGAAAATATGCACTTTTAGAGAAAACGACACCTGAAACGGAGCCACAGAATGAAAGTTATGGCACATGCAAGTTTTTGCTGCTACATCTTCCCGGACCCTTTCCAAAAAGGAAAAAATTGCCAAAAAAGAAAAAAAACGCGAATTAAATCGCGATTTTCAACCCACTGTTAAAATTCGGCGAATTTCGAATATTTTCCTTCAAGTTCACCGAATGTGGCAACTTAGCACATATGTATTTGTATATGCATGTTTATACATGCATATGCATATACATATACATATACATATACACATATATGTACATGTATGTATGAGTATACATATACATATGTATATGTACTAGTCTCACATACTTGGACGTTTGTATTATCATATGGTAGTGCTGTTTGTCATATACACACTGTGTGTATACCACAGAAGAGAGATAAAACTGACTATACTCTTGTCTTGGTTGGCTAGTCAATGAATATGCTTTGACGTCTACTTATATATACACATACATATCCATACGTATACATATACATACATGTACATATATATATATATATATATGTATTTGTATATACATATATATGTACATGTATGTATGAGTATACATATACGTATGTATGAGTATTTGTATTATCATATGGTAGTGTTGTTTGTCATATACACACCGTGTGTATACCACAAAAGGGAAATAAAACTGTCTATACTCTTGTCTTGGTTGGTGATGTAGAGGCTAATGTCAATCAACAACCATTCACATAGAACAATTTCTTGAAATCATTTTTGACTGCTTGGTCTTGTTGTTTTCCCACAACCTTTTAACTCCTAACTTTGTTTGAAGGAGTTAAGAGTTAGGAGTTAAGAGGACGTGGGAAAACAACAAGACCAAGTATCCAGGCAGTAGTTTCCTCTCAGAGACAATTGAAAGTCCAAAAAGTTAGGTAGAAATTGGGGTGGGAAGGTTGTTTACGTCTCTTGTGGTGGATCGTGGGCAAACAAAGGAAAGACGAGATGCATACACGCTTTTCTTCACATCTTTCTTTCTTTTTTGAATCACAATAGCAATCAAAATCGCACTCGCATTCGTCCTCGCTCTCTCCTCTCACTAAACCCAACAACAAAAGAATCCAATCACTCAAAGGGGCACAAAACGGAATCGAACAGCCGCCCGGATTCAGTTTGATTGGTTCGGGTGGCAATAAAAAGGTTCGGGCGTATGCATCCTGTTGAGCCCCCGTTAATTTGAAATAGGTAAGGAAAGCGTGCATTGTTGGGGTTGTTTAAATAATACCAAGTTAGGGTTTCTTAAAAATAATCATTCATTCACGCGTGCATGCAAGTGAATTTTCGATCCAATTATTTTATTTTGTTTGGGTTGCCTATTCTTTATTTTTTCTCGATCCTTCCTTACTCTCGCTACTCTTGATTTGTCTGAATTGATTAGCATGACCTAAACAGTTTGGATATGGGTACTGGTACGGTACGCCAATATGGCAAATTTTTAAAAATCTTGGGTACGGTACGCTTTATATATATATTTATATATACATGTATATAAATATATAAATATATAAATATCTATATAAATTATAAATTTAAAGAAGCATTTGCATACTTATTGAAATTTAATTCTCATACATTGCATACTTATTGAAATTTAATACTCATAGAGTTATACAACTTAAAATCATTCATAGAACATGAAAACAAAATTGAAATTTCCAATACTTTGAGAATTGAGACTTGAGTTTGTATTGATTCATAATGGTTCAGTACTGACATAATGTTCAAAACATGATAGTAAATAACATGATAGTACATTCAAGCTCTCAACTTCTAGAGCATATCATCTAGATTATCATAAAAATCATTTTCATGGATGCCACTTGCAGCTCCACTCCCACTAGCTCCACTTTTGAACCCTTGTGAAGGGCTCCCTGGAAGTTCCTCATCAATGCCAAGAAGTGAAACACTGGCCAAACAAGCAGCAGAAGCTTCAAAGTCTATGTTTTTAGGTTGGAGGTCCCAAAGCTTGTTAGGACCACTAGTATACTCTTGTGTCTTGTGGGTTAAGAGGCGTAAGTTTGAATGAACGTATACTAGATCTTTAGCCTTCTTCGATGCCATCATGGTGCGTTTGGTTGAGTGGATGAAGCCATAAGTACTCCAGTTGCGCTCTGCAGAAGAATTACTAGCCACCTGTCACAAAAAACAAAGTATTAATAATTAATATTATAAATTATTAATTAAAAAAAGAATGATATCATTTTGAATTTTAATTCGTAATTGCCATTGGTAATTAAAATATCAAATAACAAGTTACAAACATTATACCCGTGAGAGCAATTTGATCGCAACTGGTCGTAAGAACTTGGCATCATGGCCATGACAAGTCCACCACGTGATTGGATCCGATCGTGGGTTTGTCACAAATAGCCTCTATCTCTCCCATGCTACCTTGTCTATTTACAAACATCGACATCTCCTGGGGGACTGCAAGTGATGTTACTGGATCAGGAAACAACCTCTTGAATGCTGACCTCGTCCCATTTGCAACCTCGTGGTCATCATATGGTCGCTGTCTACCAACTCTCCCAACTATTTCACTGCTGTAGTATTTGGGATTTAAAGCATAAGCAAGGAGATGCAATGGGGTGGTCATTTTGTTCCACCTTTTCACGATCACATTTTTAACTTCACTATAAAAAATTTCCTTGTGATCCTGCTCTTTGGCCTGTATGATATCATGGATTTTTTTAAGCATGGAGTCAATGCCATCATATATTTCTCCAATGCAAGCATTATCTTTGTCAACAAATCGTATCATACTCAAAATGGGCTCTGTGAAACTCAACAAATATTCAACTTTTCCCCACCAATGCTCATCAAGGATCCATGATTTTATTTTTTGGGCCCTTTCTGTGTTAGATTGCCTCCAGATGGTCCAAACATTATCAATCACCATCATGCTCAAAGCACGTCTCACCTTCACAAGTCGTCTCAAGACGAGTGTGTGAGAGGCAAACCTAGTCTTTGCAACCTATTAAAAAAGAATGGAAACAATTCAATAACAACACAATTTGAAATTGATTTAAAAATTTAAAATCAAATATTAAATTTAAAATGAATTGTTCATTTACCTTCAACAGCTCCAACTTTGAAGATCTTCTGAATATGGCTTGAGACATGTGATGGTCGGTGACAAACATCTGAATCTCGTTTGCCTCCGTGTATATTTGCTCAATCCATGCAATTTTTCCAACCTTTTGCATCATTAGATTCAGGGAGTGTATTGCACATGGTGTCCAAAATATGTGCTCATACCTACCCTCAACTATCAATCCCGCTGCCTTGCAATTTTTGGCGTTGTCCGTGATGACTTGGACAACCCTCTGCGGACCCACTGACTCAATAGCCTCAATGAGAATATTTGCAATGAATTGGGCATCTTTTACTTCCCCCTCACAATCAACAGCGTTCAGAAACATTGGCCCTTTAGGGCATACTGCAATAATGTTGATGAGAGGTCTATTTCTGGCGTCTTTCCATCCATCTGATATAATAGAGACTCCTGAATCAGTCCAAGAATCTCTAATTGGCTATAGAGATGTCTGAATGTGTTGCACTTCTTTTGTCAAAAGAGAAGTGCAAACCTTATTATAGGTAGGGCTTGTATACCCCTGTGGTGCCTCATTAATACCTCTCACCATCTGCTGCCAATAAGGTGATCTCAAGATATTGAATGGCAGTTCACATGCAAATATACACCGAGACACCAATTCATCTGCAATATCCCTCTTCTCGATGTTAAATGCTTTTTCTAATGGCCCTTTTGTTCTTGTTTGATGGCCCTGAGGTATCTGCATCAAAATGGTCATCAACTGGTATAGTTTTAGCACGAGTCTCAATGAAATGATGAAATGATGGTGTTGATGTTGGTGGTTTTCCCATGGACCTCTGCTGTAAAGAAACAGTTCTAGAGCGAGCTCTTGCTGCTTCAATGTTTGCATCCTCTTGCTCTTTTAGGTACGTGACTATGGTTTTCTTTTCCACGTTACATGGTCTAATACTTGTCCCCGATACCCCAGTTAAATGAGCTCTCAAACAGGTATATGGGGATTTAAATGAGGCGGTACAATGGGGACACGTCCAAACACGGACACCACCACCGGCAACAAACTCTGTCACTTCCACATGTCACCATAAAGGATAATTCGGATCCATTTTCACTGCTATACCGCCCGAAACATTTTCCCCCTCTTGCCCCACTGAAGCTGAATTGGATGCCATGATTGTAGGATTAATTCAATAACCTACAATAAGAGATATTTTTTAAAACATTGGTAAATATTAAAATAATTTGCTGACCCATACATGTCATTCTCTGATTCTGATCACCAAGTTCGCCATAAATGGTGCAAGGTGAGAGCATACACAGAGGGTAGACGTTTAAATTTTTAACAAATTCAATTTTAAACTTTAAAATTTAAAAAAACGAACACATAACTAACTAAAAAAATTAAACAGTTAGTCCTACACGTCAATCTCTGATTCTGATCACCAAGTTCGCCATAAATGGTGCGAGGTGAGAGCATACACAGAGGGTAGACGTTTAATTAAATAAAACTTCACTATTAAACTTAAAATACGGAAAAATTAATAATATATTATATTTTAATAACCGTAAAATAAATAAATTATTAAATATTAAAAATAAATTTAGATCATGATCAATAATCATGAATGATGTGTTTGAAACACATCATTCATGATATTGATCATATTCATATACAAAACATTGCTCAAAAGATTAAAAAAAAAATGCCTGAATGCATGTAACATACCTGGAAAAATCCTCATTGATGTTTGTAGACTTGCTTCTCCTTCTCTCTTCCTCCTTCAAGCTCAATCACTCTCTCCTCCAAGCTCTTTCTCTCCTCCAAGCTCTTCCTTTCTCCTTCAACCTCTCTTTCTCTCTCTTCTTCAAGCTCAAGCAAAATATCAAATATTGAGTGTGAGAAAAAAGTAGAGGGATTGGGTGTTTATATAAGTGTTTGGGGGGTACTTTAGGGTTAGGTTAGATTTATAAAGTTATAAAATTAAAAAAAAATGCTTTTTTTAAAGTTTTGATGAAAATCGCTTTAAAAAAGATGTGGAAAAAAATGGGTATGCTTGGAAACGTACCCACAGGGGACAGGGTACGGTCCAGGTACGACAATACCGTACCTAGACCGTACCCTATCCCTTGTGGGTACGTTTCCAAGCATACCCACAGCGTACCGTACCAGTACCTGGTACGTTTCCAGGCTGGTACGGGGGGGCCTTAGGCATTTCCAGACAGTCTAGATCATGACACTAACCATTACCCTATTTGGATCAAGATTTCTATTTCTATATTCAGTCAGTCATGGGATTGATGTCCAATTTCAATTTCTCTTCAAGTTGAACGGAATACAAGAGATGATTTCCCTTTCCTTCACTCTTAGTCCAGAATTGAATTGAATTTTTTGTTCAAACTGCTTGTTTGCCTTAAATTTCTCACGCGTCAATTGCAATCAAATGTATTGCTTGTAAATTCTTTTCAGGAAGTTTTACTTGTTTAATAAATTTGTATTTTAATATAATTATTTCTATTAAACATTGCTCGAACTTAATTGAAGTTTTACTGTTAACGTTTGAAATATCAAGGAATTTAGGCCATAGTTTCCTCTCAGAGAGTAGTTTTCTCTCTGAGACAATTGAACCTGCTTCAGATACAGATACCAATCCAGAGCAATCAATTTGAATATAGTAAAATGAGGCGATATTAGGGTTATAGATTTATCTCCATGTGCAGGGTTGATTTAACCCATAATGGTACTGATTTTAGGGCGGCTATGAGTGAGAGCTCCGTTTAGCACAGTTCTCCTTAACGTTCTGTTTATTTAATTATGAGAGTATAGAACCCTGCTTTACCATTGTTAGTAAAGCAGAGCTCCGACTTCTGCACTCGCCTCAACTGTCCAATTACTGCTAAATGTACAACGTTAACTTGGGTTTCAGTGTGGTTAACGCCTTTGGATCTCAAATAAAGTGCTTGTATTATTATACAATGTGTTATTGTACATCACCGATATGGACAGGAGTTTTACATTTGTCATAAATACTCTTCGACAAAATACACTTACCAACATGTATGACAAATGTGGTAGTTTTCTGAATGCTCGCAAAGTGTTCAACAAAATGACTAGCACGAATGTCTTCTTATGGAATATGATAATAGCAGTAAAAGGAAGACATGGGCTTCCTCAAGAGACATTGACACTGCTTTACTAAATGCAACAAATAAAAATCCAACCTAGTCACTTCGCCTTTGCCATCAGTCTTTCGGATTGTGCCAAACTCGGAACTTTGGACAGGGTATGGAAATCCATCAAAAAATAGTTGAAATCCATTTTTTGCTGGATGTTGTAGTTGCGAATGCCCTGAATGTCATGATTACATATGTTCTTGACAAGGCTTTTAGTTTTTTTTTTTAAAAATGTCCAGTATAACACAGTAAATGTCTCACAATTTCACCTACCCAAGTGAAAATACTGAAGTATCTTGCATTGTTATCTCAGTTTCTTCCGTAAAATGAAGTCATTCTTCCTTGACTGCAAGATTCTCAAGTCTAACCATTTAAACAAATGTCCTGCTAACATACTTGGACAAATAACATACAAATGTCTCTTCCTAATGTACTTCTACTCTTTCTTCTTCTTTATTACACTTATTTTATTCGTGTTCCTCTCTGCTTAGAAGTTGATCAGCTGTGAATGTTAAGAAAGGTTTTAGCTGTTTCATCCAAGGATTGTCCAGCTTGACCCCCTCAGTATTGAAAATTTCCCTACTGGACAAATTAGCTCATATCCGCCATGTGGCTCTACCATAGAATGCATTGATTGATGGATGATGCACAAAATGGTTCTGTCTGCCCATAGCCTTGTTACATTTGTAAAGCATAAACAACAAATAGCTGGTCCAACCCGACGAGTTGGTACCTCTTGCTTTTATCTTCATCAACTATGTGTTTCATTGATGGGAGCTTTACACCCTCACATGGTTATGGAGATTGACAGGATAGATTGATATATGAATTTGGGGTTGTCACTTGTGCAAGTTGTGACCCCTCTAGCGATGTTTATATTCCTATAATGCTTAGAGTTTAGTTAGCTTTCTAGAAGTCATGCTAATTGTTTGACTTTATTACCATACTTTTGTAATATAAGTCTGAATGTATTTTTGAGTACCATTGACCTAATGATTGGTCAGGATATGCAATGATATAATTTCTTTATTTCTTTCTTAGGCTTCAAAGCTTTTCTTCATTTAAGCCACGCCTGTAGCAAGACGTTGTCCCAATTACTATATTGATTTATTGTTTCTTGAAACAAGACCATCATATATGATATGTTTGCCTTAGTGACTAAATACAAGCAAAGGGCTCATTAATAAAGTAATAAAGCTTCTTAACCTGACAACCTTTTCTAGTTACTTGTTCCCTAACCAAGATTGTTAATAACCCATGGAAAGGGTTAAGAAACACACCAAAAAAAGAGGAACAAATGTTTTAGTGGAGAAAACGCTACACGAGGAGAAAAAATCCAATAGGTTTTTATCATGGAAATCCTGAAAGATTGTACAAATGCATGTCAATGGAGATGTACACAAAATGAAGAAAAAGCCATGTAATAAATTCTCGTACTGTATTGGCACGTAGTTTGGGTACAAAGTGCATAATGCACGATTTTTTCCCATGGGTATTGCTTGATTACGACCATATGAAAAATGCATAAAATATAAAAATCATACAGCCTTATAAGCAAAATTAACTATGTAATAATGCAGAGTAAACAAAATAAGATAAATAATCACAATGTAATGCTGATAATTCAATGCCAAATGTCATAATAGCATCCAGTGGCTGCAGACTTAGAGGACAAGTACATAATGAAAATTATTACAATGTATAGACACAACTCAAGATAAATCAAGATACTCATTATGGTTCAACATTATATTGCTCTTCATGCTGTCTTCATCAAGAGCATCAACTCCAGACATATGGTATCATTAGAATGCACAAGTCATAGTAGTGTCACTGTCAGTTGCTTGTGTTGTACAATTCGTGTGAGGAATCCTCTATCTTTGTATCAAGGACATAAAAATGTAGGGCTAATGGAAGCATCCAAGTCAGGAGTGTTTGGGTCTTACATCCCAACACTTTGTTGACCCTTGCTTGTACCATTCTACTTGTATGTAAGAGGGCACAATGTTAAAATGCACATATGCCAAGATCCTCTGCCTTTAGTCGGGTTGCCATTGAAGTTGTATGACACTTAACTGAGTATGATTAAGGAGTATGCACCTCGGTTCACACTGTAGCATGAATAGAGGAACTCTATGTAACCTAGTTGGAGGCAATTGTCCTAGGAAAGTCAATTCAAAAGGGTAAAATTTTTACATAGTAAACCTGCACTAAAATGAAACTTTGAAAAGACGAGTTTGAGTTTTAAAAAAATTAAAATCCTACTTGCCGCCATAGCGAGATTTTTTTGCAAGTGCATTGGAGGTGGGTGGATGCTTGTCCATGGAGGTAACACTACATATGAGTTGTCCTTTTTGTATCTGTCTACAGTATGCGGTGTACTGGAAGTGACTGCATGGAGGCTATGAAATCTCTCAAGACTCTCCCAAGAACTATTGAGCTTATTTTTCTTGGATTGTTGAAGAGTCTAAAGAATTGTTGCCTTACACACTTCACTAGATTGTTGCAACAGACCCTATATGTTGTGAGAGATGCAAACCAGTTTCATCATTTCAAATGAAAGGCAATGTTCTTGAGTTGATAGTATTTGATGGATGTTCAAGTGAAGCAAGCAAGAAGATGCAATGGGGTAGTCATTTTGTTCTGCCTATAACAATGAGATGCGATGGTGTCATTTCTTTGAAGCTCTTAAGTGGGATCTTTCTCATTTAGGATTTATGTACGGACTTAATCTTCTCAGATCAACCCTGAGAGGCATTCCAGTCATGAAATGCTCACCCAAACATGGATGATAGCATAACATAATTTGAGCATATTCATGATGAGATTGGTAAAACTGCAACACCAATACGTAGGAAAGCATGGATCTCACCGCTCATTTATTTCGAGGATAAACTGTAATATCCCTGAAAAAACGCTAGAATGTCCAACAGACCTTGGATATTTTGTCACAACCCTAGGTTGCAATCCAGTATTAAAAGATGAATATAACTTTTGAAGCAGTAGCGATAATCTGATTTTTTATATAAAAACAACTCATAGGTGTGATGCCAGTACTGAAAGTCTTTTATTTATAGGGGGACGAATCAACTAGCAATAAAAATTGTTCTGGATGTCTGAAACAGCCCTGAATATGTTGTCATGGAGTTGAACTGGCATGAACACTTGTGCCCCGAATGATCACTGCAACCCCTGAATGGAATTGGCAAGCTTAGATATGAGGGATTCCGTCATCAAATCTTTGTGTAAAGGAGGGTCTTCATCCTCTATTACAGAAGTAGAAGCATAAGTTTAGTTGCAGACAAATGATGTAGCTGATAAAATTTCCAAGATGATTGTACAATAAACCCCAAATCTGCCTTTTATAACCTCCAAGGCCCTCTCTCCAAAGTTGGTGCCCCCTTTTGGAAAATACATGTATGCTCCATAAACAAATTGAAATAATAACCTTATTCATGTTCAAGTTGGTGCCCCATCCTAATAATAGGAATATGCAATAGTTAAAACCTTTATCTTCACGTTATTCTAAAAATAGGATCTGATTTCTCTTGCCAGCCCACTCTAGGATCCTTGATGCCCCATTATAGACTACTTTATTTAATTATTATCCTATCTTTGGTGCCCTAATAATAGAAGTTCATCATTCTATTATTATTTTATTCTATTTCTACTTTTTGGCCCCACTTATTAAAAATATAATTCAAGTGTCATTTTTTCCAATTAAAATGTAAAAGTACCTTTGAACCACTTAAATTAATTTATGTCCCTCTTTAATTTCCCCTTAGCCCACGGAAAATAATAAGAATAGGTCTCGGGTATCCAAAATTAATTGATTCTGAAAAGGGGACATTACATACTTGGATTCTGAAAAAGTGTTGTTTGGAAGTGTTTGTACTTTGTAGAGATAGACCGTCTTGTTGATTTGATGTAATCAAGTTGTATATTATGCATCACGACGTAGATATAATGATGGGATATTTGTTATTCATGTTTTATATTTCCATAGAGGAGTGATAACATTGAACTATACAGCTCTGGAGTGAAAATCTGGAGTGGGAGGCAGCAGAAAGGAAATGCAAAAGGAGATAAATATAAATATGCTTGAAGGAAATGGAGAGTTGCATAGTCAATAGGAAATGTGAGTGAAATTCAGAATTGGTGGTTAGTCACAAGTTAGATTTTCCACTACTTCGTTCCAAAAAATCTAGAGGTGGTTTAAGCAGGGAAGCCACACTTTAAAATTAGAATCGGTGGTTCGCCACATGCCAGATTTTCAACTGAGGCAATTCATTTCACAATGAAATCGGATCCCTCCAGATTTAATCGCCAAGAGGAAAAGGAAATTTAAACATTGACGGATTTCCATTAGGGGATATTATAAACATCAACATCCCTTCCAACGTATTTTGCAACTTGTGCAATTGCCAGTTACTCATTCTATCACGTCTATTTAACTACAATCAAACTCTAATCCAATTGCAGGCACTAGTAGCTACATGGCCCTTGTTTAAACTGAAGGTTAGCTCTAAGGGTGTGAGTAAAAGTTTCCTTCGTTTTCCTGCATGGGAGATTTTTAATAGTTGACATATCAAATCTAAATCCGAGTTCCCACCTCATCATGAAGCCGGATGTGTTATACTGACATTTAATTATGACATTCAATGAGTCTTGGGGTGATGACGTATCCAACTCTGCCAATCTAATTTTTCGGCTGCCTCCATCTTTTCAGTCCCAAGACGTACAGGATTTAACAGTTTAATGTCATGTCACCTCCATGCTATTATAAAATAAAGCTTCAACATATATCCATGAGTGATTCATACTTCCTCAATATGACCATCAAGCCAAGAGCACGTCTAGCTCTCCAAAAACTGAAAGAAAAAAACAAAAACAAATTATCTATAAACTGTAATTAATACATAATTCCTTCTTACCATTGCAAGTCTTACACTATGCATCTTGTTCTACTTTAAGCCTGCATTTATTGCTTGCTTCACTTAGCATCTTCAATAATCTGCAGCAGATTATTGGCGGTTTTTGACACGATGTAAATGGTTTGCAACTCTTACAACACTTTTTCTTGCAACAATTTTGGAGATACACTGGGCTGCAATGTTGGATTACAACATACATTTTTCAGAAACTGAACTGTAAAAACCTGATTTTTGTACTAATGGAACACTAGGGAGCATACCCTGACCATGTAAGCTTTATTTTTGTAATGTTTGCATGCAGTCATGCAGGTTTACTGTTTAGTGGATGAGGTCTGTTAATACTTCAATGGCATGACCAGCTCTTATTTCATTATGCCTACAATGAATCATTATGTATGCAAGGTTGACCTTCTTGGCCGTGCTGGCTATCTCGAGGAAACTCTGGACTTTATTGTCAAAATGCCAATTAAACCTGTGGTGGTTGTGTGGATTTGTTTGCTTGGTGCTTGTAGACCGCATAAGAATATAGAACTATGAGTATTTAGCAATTTACCGCATCTCCTGTTTGAGCTGGTTCCTAAAAATGCTGCACCTTATGTTCTTCTGTTAAACATCTATGTAGAAGTGGGCATGTGGGTTACCATTCAAAAAAGGAGACTGATGAAAGACAGGAATAAGAAAAATCGCTGGAAGTAGTTGTATTGAAGTCTATTAAATTGCTCATGCATTTCGTAGGGGACATATCACACCCACGACAGAGGAGATCTATGCATGGTTAGAAAAATTGTCTAGGGAGATAAAGGCAGCAGGGGCATTTTCCAGATTTAAGATATGTACTGAATGTTGTGGAGGAGGATAAAGACTTATTCCTTTGCCACCATAGTGAAAAGTCGACAATTTGATTTGGATTGTTAAACTTTATTAGAGTCATCAAGAGCCTTCTAGCAGATGTTGATTGCCACACTGCAACCAAGTTTATCTCCAAGATTATATTGCTAGAGAAATTGTTGTGGGTAATGCAATCCAGCTCTCTCATCTTAAACAATGACAATGTTCTTATGGAGATTATTG
This sequence comes from Taxus chinensis, assembly GCA_019776745.2. NCBI lineage: Eukaryota > Viridiplantae > Streptophyta > Pinopsida > Cupressales > Taxaceae > Taxus > Taxus chinensis. The sequence goes on along the minus strand of CM034146.1, from coordinate 269,964,246 downwards.
GTGCTGCTAAGTGAAACAAGCTGTAAGCAATGGGCTGCTCATTTGCACTATAACAAGGGGCATCATATGAAACTTGCAGTGATAAGAAGGAATCAGACTTTATTTTCACTTTCAAAAAAGTATTCTTTTCCGAGTGTTAAGAGGACTGGACTATGCTGTTGACTTCATCAAATCTGATGTATGGTATGCATCTCTGGGATGAAAAGCAAGAAGAAGAGTAGGTGGAGATTGGGAAAAGCAGGAGAGGACTGCTAGAAGGAAATGGAAAGCTACTTGGGCAGAGCAGGAAATGTGAGAAAGAACCTGCAGTCAATCCAATGCTAGGAGACTACGAGGAGAGCATCTCTTGATATTTCTTTTCTCCAACTTTGTCATTCTGTATGGTCTTTTTCTCTGTATTTATTGGGTTGTCTTGTGTCTATGTCAGGTTTGTCATTTAGGACTGAACTAGGAATTACACCCTTAGCAAAAAGTATAACAAAAATAAAATTAGCAAATAAACATAGAGGTCCCTTCCGGTATACTTTGGAACTCATTTGCATTTGCTAGTATAGGTATTGTGGGCTTTCAATGTTCTGATCAGGTTCGCCTATTTCCTGTTTATTTTTTATTCCGTGAGGGAGGGGAGCCTGTGCTTCCATGGATGCCAATGGGCATTTACAACTCTGGTTTGTAGGAGATGATGGGGAAAGATAGATATCTTTTAACATCCACAGGGCAAAAAAAGAAAAAGCCTATTGAAAAGAATCACGTATGGTGGAAGCACTTTAGATGTTATTTAAATGACTGGTTTTGTTTGTTTCTCTTTCAGTATAGCCGGGTTTATCTTTTTGCCTTCTTAGCAGTTCCTCTGTAAGTTCTACTGCAGCAGTTTGATAGCTCTTTTCCTTTCTTGGACTGCTGCCACAGAAAACCTAGATGGTCGTAAACCTGGATGTGGTTGGGGGTTCAACTCCTAGTTCCATCGCTCTTAAAACGATCACTTCTCAGCAGAAATCCAAAAAAAGATGAAAACTCCTCTTTCAGAGGTAATTCATGCTTACTCAGAATGAAAGACATCGACTGGGAGCTTTATGTTGATAAACACTAGTATTGTCGATATCATGGAAGTAAGTTTTACGATAACTATGAAGCCCCCCTGCCTAGCACTCAATTTGGATTCCTTCGACGATTGTTGTTACTCCTTCGCAAGTCCCTTTGATAACCTTTTTTGCATCGAGAAAAGAAGGTTGTAGATTGTGTGATCAATGCTTGGGCTAGCCAGCTAGAGTTTGGTATCAAAAACTGTAGAATGAAAAGGTTTTTGTGTGCAATGTGTTTTTCCGTCTCGCGTGTGTAGACTCTCTATACTCTTTCTTCATCTTGTTTCTAGGCTATGCTTTTAAGGCCATCCTTAGGAAGTACCCTTGACCATCCCTATTGCCAACTTTGAACCATAACTATCCTTTTCAGATCAACTAAGCTCGAGGTTTCTTTGTTTCGAATCCATAACCCCTGTTGTTGACACTGAATGTTTTTTGGGTCTAATTCCCCCTCTCGGAATTGTTGTTTATGGACAATTTATTTTTGTACGCTTGTGTGACTAATCCGGAACTGCCATCTTCAGACTCGCGTGCGTGCTAGATATCCTGTACGACGGGATGGTCAAGGTACTTCTTGAGGATGGCCTTAAAAACTAGAAAAAGATGAAAGATAGTATAAGAGTCTAAAACGCGAGACGGAAAAACACTTTGCACACAAACCTTTTCATTCTACCAGTTTTAATACCAAAACTCTAAGCTGGCTAGCCAAGCATTGATCACACAATCCTACAACCTTTCTTTCTCGATGCCAAAAGGTTACAAAGGGACTTGCGAAGGAGCTAACAAAAAACGTCAAAGAAAAACTTGGGTGCTAGGGAGGGTGAAAAAAAACCCCCCTTGAGGAAGCTACCAGTCGATTGTCTTTCATTCTGAGTAAGCATGAATTACCTCTGAAAGAGGAGTTTTCATCTTTTTTTGGGTTTCTGCTGAGAAGTGATAGTTTTAAGAGCGATGGAATTAGGAGTTGAACCCCCAACCACATCCAGGTTTACGACCGTCTGGGTTTTCTGTGGCAGCAGTCCAAGAAAGAAAAAGAGCTATCAAACTGCTGCAGTAGAACTTGCAGAGGAACTCCTAAGAAGGCAAAAAGATAAACCCGGCTGTACTGAAAGAGAAACAAACAAAACCAGTCATTTAAATAACATCTAAAGTGCTTCCACCATACCTGATTCTTTTCAATAGGCTTTTTTCTTTTTTTGCCCTGTGGATGTTAAAATGTATCTATCTTTCCCCATCATCTCCTACAAACCAGAGTTGTAAATGCCCATTGGCATCCATGGAAGCACAGGCTCCCCTCCCTCACGGAATAAAAAATAAACAGGAAATAGGCGAACCTGATCAGAACATTGAAAGCCCACAATACCTATACTAGCAAATGCAAATGAGTTCCAAAGTATACCGGAAGGGACCTCTATGTTTATTTGCTAATTTTATTTTTGTTATACTTTTTGCTAAGGGTGTAATTCCTAGTTCAGTCCTAAATGACAAACCTGAAATAGGCATAAGACAATACAATTAATGCAGAGAAAAAGACCATACAGAATGACAAAGTTGGAGAAAAGAAATATCAAGAGATGCTCTCCTCATAGTCTCCTAGCATTGGATTGACTGCAGGTTCTTTCTCACATTTCCTGCTCTGCCCAAGTAGCTTTCCATTTCCTTCTAGCAGTCCTCTCCTGCTTTTCCCAATCTCCACCTACTCTTCTTCTTGCTTTTCATCCCAGAGATGCATACCATACATCAGATATGATGAAGTCAACAGCATAGTCCAGTCCTCTTAACACTCGGAAAAGAATACTTTTTTGAAAGTGAAAATAAAGTCTGATTCCTTCTTATCACTGCAAGTTTCATATGATGCCCCTTGTTATAGTGCAAATGAGCAGCCCATTGCTTACAGCTTGTTTCACTTAGCAGCACCAATAATCTCCATAAGAACATTGTCATTGTTTAAGATGAGAGAGCTGGATTGCATTACCCACAACAATTTCTCTAGCAATATAATCTTGGAGATAAACTTGGTTGCAGTGTGGCAGTCAACATCTGCTAGAAGGCTCTTGATGACTCTAATAAAGTTTAGCAATCCAAATCAAATTGTCGACTTTTCACTATGGTGGCAAAGGAATAAGTCTTTATCCTCCTCCACAACATTCAGTACATGTCTTAAATCTGGAAAATGCCCCTGCTGCCTTTATCTCCCTAGACAATTTTTCTAACCATGCATAGATCTCCTCTGTCGTGGGTGTGATATGTCCCCTACAAAATGCACGAGCAATTTAATAGACTTCAATACAACTACTTCCAGCGATTTTTCTTATTCCTGTCTTTCATCAGTCTCCTTTTTTGAATGGTAACCCACATGCCCACTTCTACATAGATGTTTAACAGAAGAACATAAGGTGCAGCATTTTTAGGAACCAGCTCAAACAGGAGATGCGGTAAATTGCTAAATACTCATAGTTCTATATTCTTATGCGGTCTACAAGCACCAAGCAAACAAATCCACACAACCACCACAGGTTTAATTGGCATTTTGACAATAAAGTCCAGAGTTTCCTCGAGATAGCCAGCACGGCCAAGAAGGTCAACCTTGCATACATAATGATTCATTGTAAGCATAATGAAATAAGAGCTGGTCATGCCATTGAAGTATTAACAGTCCTCATCCACTAAATAGTAAACCTGAATGACTGCATGCAAACATTACAAAAATAAAGCTTACATGGTCAGGGTATGCTCCGTAGTGTTCCATTAGTACAAAAATCAGGTTTTTACAGTTCGGTTTCTGAAAAATGTATGTTGTAATCCAACATTGCAGCCCAGTATATCTCCAAAATTGTTGCAAGAAAAAGTGTTGTAAGAGTTGCAAACCATTTACATCGTGTCAAAAACCGCCAATAATCTGCTGCAGATTATTGAAGATGCTAAGTGAAGCAAGCAATAAACGCAGGCTTAAAGTAGAACAAGATGCATAGTGTAAGACTTGCAATGGTAAGAAGGAATTATGTATTAATTACAGTTTACAGATAATTTGTTTTAGTTTTTTTCTTTCAGTTTTTGGAGAGCTAGACGTGCTCTTGGCTTGATGGTCATATTGAGGAAGTATGAATCACTCATGGATATATGTTGCAGCTTTATTTTATAATAGCATGGAGGTGACATGACATTAAACTGTTTTCCGTAAATCCTGTACGTCTTGGGACCGAAAAGATGGAGGCAGCCAAAAAATTAGATTGGCAGAGTTGGATACGTCATCACCCCAAGACTCATTGAATGTCATAATTAAATGTCAGTATAACACATCCAGCTTCATGATGAGGTGGGAACTCACATTTAGATTTGATATGTCAACTATTAAAAATCTCCCATGCAGGAAAAAAAAAGGACACTTTTACTCACACCCTTAGAGCTAACCTTCAGTTTAAACAAGGGCCATGTAGCTACTAGTGCCTGCAATTGGATTAGAGTTTGATTGTAGTTAAATAGACGTGATAGAATGAGTAACTGGCAATTGCACAAGTTGCAAAATACGTTGGAAGGGATGTTGATGTTTATAATATCCCCTAATGGAAATCCGTCAATGCTTAAATTTCCTTTTCCTCTTGGCGATTAAATCTGGAGGGATCCGATTTCATTGTGAAATGAATTGCCTCAGTTGAAAATCTGGCATGTGGCGAACCACCGATTCTAATTTTAAAGTGCGGCTTCCCTGCTTAAACCACCTCTAGATTTTTTGGAACGAATTAGTGGAAAATCTAACTTGTGACTAACCACCAATTCTGAATTTCACTCACATTTCCTATTGACTATGCAACTCTCCATTTCCTTCAAGCATATTTATATTTATCTCCTTTTGCATTTCCTTTCTGCTGCCTCCCACTCCAGATTTTCACTCCAGAGCTGTATAGTTCAATGTTATCACTCCTCTATGGAAATATAAAACATGAATAACAAATATCCCATCATTATATCTACGTCGTGATGCATAATATACAACTTGATTACATCAAATCAACAAGACGGTCTATCTCTACACAGTACAAACACTTACAAACAACACTTTTTCAGAATCCAATTCTTATTATTTTCTGTAGGCTAAGAGGAAATTAAAGAGGTAAATTAATTAATTTAACTGGTCCAAGGGTACTTTTCTATTTTTATTGGAAAAAGGACAGTTAAATTATATTTTTAATAAGTGGGGCAAGAAGAAATACAATAATATAGTAATAGAATGAATCTATTATTGGGCGCCAAAGATAGAATAATTTAGATAAATAATTATAATTAGGGGGCACCAAAGATAGAATGGGCTGCATGAGCATCAAGATCCTATTTTTAGGATGGAGAGAGGATAAAACAATTTTATATTGTTTATTCCTACTTCTAGGATGGGGTGCCAACATGGGAGAGAGGATAAAGCAATTTTATATTGTATATTCCTATTAGAAGGGGGCATGAACTTTGGAGAATGCCTTGGAAGTTATAAAGACAGATTTGGGGTTTATTATTTAATCATCTTGGAAATTTACCAACTACTTCATTGTCTGCAAGTAGCTTCTGCTTCTACATCAGCAATAGAGGACAAAAACTCTCATTTGCACACAGATCTAAGGACGCAAAACCTCACATCTAAGCTTGGCAATTCCATTTAGGGGTTGTGGTGACCATTCAATGTACTGGTGTTCATTCAAGTTCAGCTAGGGCACACTTATTCAGGGTTGATTCTACATCCAAAACAGCAAATGTCCCCAGTTAGGAATTTCTTCAATATCTACTGGGTAGATGTTAATCAAATCAGTTTGCATGCTCTTATCCTTCATCCGTCTTTCCATTTAGATCAATTGTGAGAAAATAATTGTATTTAAACATTCTGGTATTTTCTATTGAAGCTCGATTTGAAATAAATAACTAAAAGCATGTTTTTCCTACATATTGGGGTTTGCTTTTTATTATATAAAAAATCAGATTGTTGTGCTATCATAGAATTTAGCATTTCATACTGTTGCCCTAGGGTTTGATCTAAATTATCCAGATTACGTTAAAAATGGATTTTCAGGGATATTACACAATGTCTGACACCATGAATTGTTATAGTTTGCAAACTCTGTTGGTCCATAGCTTGCTTCAATGAACATTATCAAGATATCATCCTAAGAACATTATCCTGCATTTGAAATGAGATGGAACTGGTTTGCATCTCTCACAAATAATTTCTCTTGCAACAATCTTGAAGACTAATAGACTCAATTTTTCCATAAACTCGGCATACTTGACAAGGATCGACTCAGAACGATCCGCTTGCAAGCAATGGCCTCAGACGAGAAGTAAGCAAGCTTGCAGGGATACTTGTCCCTTCCTACTCTAGAAGAATTTGACAACTCTAATGCGTTGTATGGGGATGTGTTTAACCAACCCAAATGCAATTGCCAAGTTCTCGCTATGGCGGCAAAGGAATACTTTTTTCTCCTCGTCCTGCACATCATTTAGTGCAGGTCTCCTATGTGGCATATACCCTGCTCCCTTCATTTCCTAGGACAATTCCTCCAACTTTACATAGATTTCCTGTATTCATGTGTGTGATCTGTCTCATACACAAAAAGCATACTATTTTATGTCATAAACTTCAATCCATGGCCGACTAGCACTATCTCTCCAGGCATTTTTTAAGGAGCCACCAGCCCTCCATTAACATTCTTACTTATTTGAAAATCAAGGTGCCCACTACTACATAAATATTTGACACAAATTCTCCTAGCCCTATATTTTTATGTGATCTACAAGCTCCCAGAAAACACACATGCAATGAAATTGGACTTTATTGGCATTTTAATGATAAAGTCTAAAGCTTCCTCAAGATAGCCAGCATTTGCCAAGTGGTCAACCAAAAGAGGGCATAATGATCAGCTTGTGGCCATAATTGAGGAGGCATAAGAATCCCCCTCCTAGATGTGATCTAGGCCTTATCCTCTAGGTCTGCAATATAGGTTGAATGCAATGTAGGAACACAAACAAAACTTACATGGTACTCCAGATTGAAGTCAGAGTGCCTCATTAGTCAAAGAATTTGAAGGCATGCTTACCATAGCCATGCATTGCATATCCTGCCATCAACATTGTCCATGAGACCAAATTTGCATTATGCAATTTGTCAAACAAATTGCGATCAGTCTGTATGCCTCCACATTTTGTGTACATCTATTACAGCATTTGCAACTACAACACCTGACAGAAATAGCGGTGACGTGCTCACTTACTTGATGAAGGGTGACGGATCTCCATGACCTGTTCCAAAGCTCCAAATTTGGCACAAGCTAGGAGGATGCTGGAAAAGGTTGTCAGGTTTGGCTTGACAACTTACAATTACATTTGCTTTAAAAAGTACAAGGCCATAGGACCCGATTTGTGTATATCTAGCAATGAGTGTAGTCCGTGAGACAACATCTTGCTAAAGCATTTCTTTGAAAAGCTTTGAAGCCTCATCTGGAAAACCATTTTGTGCATATCCTACAATCATTGCATTCCAATGAGACTTTGTTGTTATTCATTGCTGAGAGGCATTTTTAAACAATTGGGTGAAAACTTGGCAAGCAGACGCTTCCACATCTTGCATACATGTCTATAAAAGGGCAGTCACAACTTGACAATTGACAAAAATTCATTTTCAATTATCCTTTCAATCTCCATAACCTGTTGTAAAGCTCCCATTTTGGCACAAGCTACCAGGACGGTAGCAAAGGTAAATTCGTCGGGTTGGACATCTATTTGTTGTTTTTGCTTTAAAATCTCCAAGACTATTTCAACAAAACCATTTTGTGCACATCCAGCAATCAATGCATTCCATGAGACTACATTTTGTTGAGCTATTTTGTCCATGAGACTACATTTTGTTTGAGGCATTTCAACAAATAATTACATAACTTCTGTAATTTTCTACATTTTGCATACATGGCTGCGATGGTATTTGTATTGCAATAATAACATCCGACAACAATCCACCCTAAAGTATTCTTTGATGGAAGATACCCTGTTCTAAAGTTCCCATTTTTGTGAGGATGCTGGGTGAACTGAGGCTAAGGTTGCTGAGTTGGGTTTTACACCAGCTGATTGCATTTATTTAGAAACCTCCAAGACCTTTTCAAAATAGTGCGTGGAGGGCAGTGATGAGACAGGACTTGGGGGAATATCAGCAAATAGAACTGTAGCATGATCAGCAATCCATGGGGGAGACCACAGGTGGTTGAGGCATTTAAAAAAAAAACTAGGTTGGGGTGGTTAAGATGTGTCCACTAGAGCCCCATCCATGTGAGGTGTACAATCATGAACATTCAGGGCATTCGCAACTACAAAGATCCAGCAAAAAATCAGCGGTTCAACTAGACTTTTTGATGGATTTCCATACCCTGTCCAAAGCTCCTAGTTTGGCACAATCCGAAAGACTGATGGCAATGGCGAAGTGACTAGGATGGATTTCAATTTGTTGCATTTAGTAAAGCAGTGTCAATGTTCTCTTGAGGAAGCCCATGTCTTCTAGTTCACTGCATTATCATATTCCATAACGAAGACATTTGTGCTAGTCATTTTGTGGAACACTTTGTATAGAGATTCAGAAAACTCCCGCATTTGTCATACATGGCATAAGGGGAAGTGAAGCTAGGGGAAGAGTAGCAAAGTGACTAATATAAAACTCCTGTCCGTAGGTGGGGTACAAGTAACACGTTTGATCCTAACCCAAAGGAAGCAGGCAAACTTTATCTGAAGCAACCACAGAAATGTTGTTCTTGAAAATATCTCTGACCAAACCAAGTTAACCCCGCTTGTAGCCCCTAACACCACCGAAACTCCGAGAGTTGAGGACAAAGGCTGCAGAAGTCGAGCTCTGCTATGACCAACAAGGAGGTCTGAAAACCCAGAGCATCATATAGTACACCTAATTAAATAGACCAGAATAACCTGTTACCATTCCTGCATGCTAAACGGAAAAGCCCTCGCTCATAGCCGTCCTAAAATCAGTACCATTATGGGTTAAATCAACCCTGCACATGGAGGGAAATCTAGTAACCCGAATGATCAGGTCATTTTACTATATACAAATTGACCGCTCTGGACTGGTATCCTGTTTTCCTAGATGCAGGTTCATTGTCTTCACGAGAAAACTACTCTCTGAGTTTGGCAACTATGGGCTCTAGTAAGGTCATTGATCATTTCAAACCTTATTGGGAAGGGAGAATAGCTTCAATTAAGCTTCGAGCAATCTTTAAGCGCCCTAATCTATGTCTAAAATCCAAATGTATTTAAACATGGAGGAAAAGAGTTGCGTCCTGAAAAGCCATGCCTTGTCAAGCAATGCACATCTGGAAGCTCCAATTTTTCCGTGACGACAGTGAGACCTAATGGCCATCAAGTCTAAAGAAGGGGGAGGTGTGAGCAAACCATTTCACTTCATTTCTTGACTTCCTGGTGTCCCCAGATTTCACCCTGAAATCTAAGAATACCCTATCCGTAAGAAAAATTCGTACTTTTAAAATAATGGGTCGTTTTGTGTTTTATTGCCAGAAAAGTTCCTGTATTGTGTCACGATATTCCCAAAGAGCCATATTAGTCATTTTCGCCAAATACCCAGATGCCCAAAATTGTTATATTCTGTCGCTGGGATTTGCCTGCGGGAAATTTGTATTTAATTATTTTATGCCCCGTTTGAGGCAATTTGTGCTCCGGTTTAACCCTGTTGTGATCGTATATATCATTATTCCCATATACCAGTAGGGTTTTAACCAGGAATGAATCCTGGGCTTTATTTGTGACTTTTGGCAATGTTTTGTGTTTTTTTGTTTTCCCGTTTCGTTTTCTGTGAAATTTCTCTGGATCAATTCCTTTGCCGGTTTGGCCTGATTCTTGGCCTGGAGTATCTGGAGATCACATATGCACGTTGTGCCAGAAGGAATTCGCCATCGGAGGTCTGGTTCTCTTGGAAAAGACGAAGTCGTGCACCAAAAAGCTTCTTCTGGGCTAGCCGCATTTTTGGAAAAAGGGGGTTTGAAGTGGATCATGGGATTTTTGGAAGCAGTAGGCAAGTGGAATTTTGTACCTGCCTAGCAAGGTACTTTTTCCCATGGAAGCAACGCCACTTAAGTCACAATGGGAAAATAGGAGGCAACAGGCAGGCAGGAATTTCTTACCTGCCTTGCAGGTAAAAATTCCCATTGTGAAATAAAAGAAAAATCACTTAAGGCATTGATGGGATTTTCTTACCTGCCTTGCAGGGTAAATAATCCCATTATGAAAGTCAAACAGCTTAAGTGAATCATGGGATTTTCAGAGCTGGGATTTTTGTACCTGCCTTGCAGAGTACTTTTTCCCATGAAGGCAAATCACTTAAGTTATGATGGGATTACAGGCAACAGGTAGGCAATTTCTTACTTGCCTTAAAAATAAAAATTCTTATTGTCGAATAAAAGAAAAAATCAACTTAAGTGAATCGATTTTATTGTCTGCCTTTAGGGTAAATAATCCCATTATAAAAATCAAACGACTTTAAGTGATTCATGGGATTTTCAGGGCTGCCTTGCAGGGTAAATAATCCCATTGTCATGTGACTTTTAAAAATAGAAATTCCTTATTCCAAAAAGTGCGACCCACCTTGGGTGAATAATAATGCATTAAATAAATATTTGTTAATATTTATTCACCCAATTTTGGCGCCCAGGCTTGTGGAAAATTCAACAAAGGGAAGTGGACAAAAGGAATTTAAAAATAGAATTCCCTTAAATAAATTTAATTTATTTAATGCAGCCCCATTTGGGAGAGAAATAATATTTTTTAAAGTATTAAATGAATTAAATTAATTCCTATTTTCAGTGGCTAAGGTCAAAGCATACTGTGAGGCTTGAGTTAACTGGAAGCAGAAGTCTAAAATTAAATAAATTTAATTTATTTAATGGCAGCCATGAGCATGCACAAAATAGGCGCCCCATTTGAAGAGTGAAGCTTATTAATTAATTAATTAATTGTCAGGAATAGGAAAGGCATTAATTAATTATAGAATGGTGAAGATTATATAAGCAGGGGCTGCCATATGGATGAATTAATTAATTCACAGGCAGAGAAGTGCAGCCCAGAGGAAAAGTGTGCCCCATTTGGAGAGGATTTTTGCTCAGAAGAAGGTGAAATTAATGCTGAAAGCTTCCAATTTTGGCGCACAGGTTGAAGGAGGTTGATTTGTGTCTAGATAATTGTTTGCATAAGTGATACAGGTGCTCAGGTGAAGTTGGTAAAATTCATGTTTGCTTTGCATGCAAATAAAACATCAAATTTTGGGGCAGCAGGCTTGAATTATGCAGATTTTTATGATTAAAATCCATTGTTCATGTTTTGGTTGTCATCTTTGTCTAAATTAATTGTAGGAATTCATTACAAGTGTTTTTATAAGAGAAAGGGAGCTTAAATCAATGTCCAATACATTGAATATATCCTTCGAATCTGAAGAATTATCCAAATCTACACCAGTTTGAAGAATTCCGGCCGAATAAAGAGAAGAAGAATTGCTCAGACAAAGATAGATACGGCCATGGCAAAGCAAGATGAAAAAGAAAGCACAACGGCATCATGCATTACTTCTAGATTTGTTGACACCGAAGACAATAGATCCAGATCCAGATCTCATAATTGCAAAAGCTTCCGGCACAAAGGCTTCATCCTCTTGTTTCAAATGCAGCCCGTGAAGAAGCCAGTGCGTGGAAAATTTCTTCCAGGATCTTGTGCATGTGCTTCCAATCTTCCAGTTGAAGCCTTCATTGAAGTTGCATTCACCCGGAGTGCTTTCCAGAATTTTTAATTGCTCATATGCAATTAAAAATAAAAATGATGAGTTATTTACGGCAAACATTGCACTGATGCATGTACTGGAGAAGAACTGCAAAAGCTTCAAGGATAAGAAGGAAGACATGTCAAAGGCAATACCCGCAAGCTGCTTCTAGTCACTTCCAGATCCAGCTGCTTCCAGATCTAGTTTGAATCAGCTGCATGCAGAATATGAAAAAGGACAAGACTGCAGCTTTCCTCTTTCTTCTTCTTTCTCTTATTTCCTCCGACAAAATAATTGAGCGATCAATTAAATTATACAACTTAAGTGATTGGTTTAAAAGCCATTACTTGAAGAAGTCAACTACTTGGAGATAGGTGGCAGACGTGCAAAATAGAAGGTTCTATTTTCAGTTGCAAATCATGCATGTCATGCAAAGAGGAATTTCCAGAAGGGAGATTGTCAGTTGTTTCCTTTCCGACTTCCACATGTGTCAGTTCAACTAAAAGCTTCCGACTTGTAATTGCCCCTCTACATTCTATAAGTAGAGGAAGAACCTTCGGGTTAAGAATCAGAATTTGTAAGCAGCATCCTTGTGTTCCAGACTTTGTGCTGAAACCCTTGAGAGCCACTTGAAGCAAAGGAATATACAGGAGCAGATTTCCGGAGAACTTTGTGTCACGGTGTATTGTGTTTCTTGCTTTTTATCTTAGATCTTTTAATAAACTGTGTTATTTTAGATCTAGATCTAGAGCTGCCTTTGCTTATAATTTTGTGTTGATATCTATTGGTTTCTTCTATGTGCATGCAATCAACTCTGTTATCTATTGATTGGGATGCACATCTTCCCCATTTCTTCTTTGTGTTTATATAATTCCCTTCTTCTATAAATATTTCCTTTCTTAAACAGCTGCTTACTTGCTGCAGAACTATACAGCTATGGTTCATGAGCTGAACAGTTAAAGTAAAACCCCATATAGATACTAGCATACTTTAATTGACAAATCTGACACGGGAGCCTCACCGGTAAATGAGGGAGATTTATCTCATGACTGCCTAGGTTTTGTGCTATGCAGAAAATCTAGCCAACAGGACTAAGGGTGAAGGAAAGGGAAATCATCTCTTGTATTCCGTTCAACTTGAAGAGAAATTGAAATTGGACATCAATCCCATGACTGACTGAATATAGAAATAGAAATCTTGATCCAAACAGGGTAATGGTTAGTGTCATGATAATCAATTCAAACAAATCAAGAGTAGTGAGAGTAAGGAAGGATCGAGAAAAAATAAAGAATAGGCAACCCAAACAAAATAAAATAATTGGATCGGAAATTCACTTGCTTGCACGCGTGAATGAATGATTATTTTTAAGAAACCCTAACTTGGTATTATTTAAACAACCCCAACAATGCACGCTTTCCTTACCTATTTCAAATTAACGGGGGCTCAACAGGATGCATACGCCCCGAACCTTTTTATTGCCACCCGAACCAATCCAACTGAATACAGGCGGTTGTTCGAATCCGTTTTGTGCCCCTTTGAGTGATTGGATTCTTTTGTTGTTGGGTTTAGTGAGAGGAGAGAGCGAGGACGAATGCGGTGCGATTTCGATTGCTATTGTGATTCAAAAAAGAAAGAAAGATGCGAAGAAAAGTGTGTATGCATCTCGTCTTGCCTTTGTTTGCCCACGATCCACCACGAGAGACGAAAACAACCTTCCCACCCCAATTTCTACCTAACTTTTTGGACTTTAAATTGTCTCTGAGAGGAAACTACTGCCTAGATATTTGGTCTTGTTGTTTTTCCACAACCTCTTAACTCCTAACTCTTAACTCCTTCAAACAAAGTTAGGAGTTAAAAGGTTGTGGGAAAACAACAAGACCAAGTAGTCAAAAATGATTTCAAGAAATTGTTCTATGTGAATGGTTGTTGATTGACATTAGCCTCTACATCACCAACCAAGACAAGAGTATAGACAGTTTTATTTCCCTTATGTGGTATACACACGGTGTGTATATGACAAACAACACTGCCATATGATAATACAAATGTCTCAGGTATGTGAGACCAGTACATATACATATGTATATGTATACTCGTACATACATGTACATATATAAGTATATACATATATATATATATATGTATGTATGTATATGTATATGTATGTATGTATATGTATATGTATACGTATGGATATGTATGTGTATATATAAGTAGATGTCACAGCACATTCATTGACTAGCCAACCAAGACAAGAGTATAGTCAGTTTTATCTCTCTTCTGTGGTATACAGACAGTGTGTATATGACAAACAGCACTACCATATGATAATACAAACGTCCAAGTATGTGAAACTAGTACATATAAATATGTATATGTATACTCGTACATACATGTAAATATATGTGTATATGTTTATTTATATGCATATGCATGTATAAACATGCATATACAAATACATATGTATGTGTATGTGTATGTGTATGTGTATGTATACGTATGGATATGAATGTGTATCTATAAGTAGGTGTCACAACTCAACACATTCATTGACTAACCAACCAAGACAAGAGTATAGACAGTTTTATCTCTCTTCTGTGGTATACACACAGTGTGTGTATGACAAACAACACTACCATATGATAATTCAAATGTCCAAGTATGTGAGACTAGTACATATACATATGTATATGTATACTCGTACATACATGTACATAAATATATATATATATATATATGTATATGCATATGCATGTATAAACATGCATATACAAATACATAAATATGTATATGTATATGTATATGTATATGTATACGTATGGATATGTATGTGTATATATAAATAGGTGTCACAACACATTCATTGATTAGCCAACCAAGACAAGAGTATAGACAGTTTTATCTCTCTTCTATGGTATACACACAATGTGTATATGACAAACAACACTACCATATGATAATACAAACGTCCAGGTATGTGAGACTAGTACATATACATATACATATGTATATGTATACTCGTACATATATGTGTATGTATATGCTTGTATAAACATACATATACAAATATGTGTGTGTGTGTGTGTGTGTGTCAATGTATGTATATGTATAAGTAGGTGTCACATCACATTCAGAGCCATCTATCCTTGCGACAGGATTGCATGACCCCCATAAGATAGACCATAAGATGCCATACATGCAACGCCAATGTGTGGGACCCGATTCTGCAAACGTGGCATTGACCCAGTCACAGCCTAGTCACAGCCCAGACAGTTTTATCTCTCTTCTGCGGTATACACACAGTGTGTATATAACAAACAACACTCCCATATGAAAATACAAAGGTCTCAGGCAAGTGAGACCAATACATATACATATGTATATGAATACTCGTACATAGATGTAGATATATATGACTATACATGTAATGTGTATGTGTATGTATAAATAGGTGTCACAGCACATTCATTGACTAGCCAGCCAAGACAAGAGTATAGACAATTTTATCTCTCTTCTGTAGGTGGAATGATGAGATCTAATTGTAGGTGACTGTGTAAGTAAAAGCCCTCTTTTCTAGACTGGTGGCCGGCAATGAATATAAAAAACAGGTGTCAAAGATCTGTGTTAGGTTCACAAGGGCTCCAAACACTTCTAATCTTCTGTGTAAAGAGATCGTTTTTTTTGTTTTATTTCAGTTTGCTTTTTTGGCAGGAACTTCAAGATGGGGTTTGGTGCGAAGAGAAGGGCAATGTTCGGATGCCAGTGAAAATGGCAGAAATTTTTGCACTGAAAAGCAATTTTTGCGGGCAAAAAACTCTAGTTTGAGGGTCGCGTCTATTGATAAAAAAAATGGCAGAAATTTTTCCGGCCTTGCTTAGAACAAACAAAAACGGTCCACTGGTTTTTACAATGACAGAGGACTCGTCGGATTTTATAAAATATGGGGTTGAAAATGGTAAATAGTTTCCCAAGTTTAATACTTTTCGAAAATGAAGTATGGATTTGGTATAGCAAAAGTGAAAATGGTGGAGAAACGACAACAAAATTCTTCAGGGTTTGAGAAAAAAAACGGTTGTAGGAAGATAAATAAAATGAGCACAAAACAGACCCGTTTCAAATACTAATATGAGATGCAATGGACAAATAGCAGGGACGAAAAATACCCGAAACTTGAACGCGATTCCGATGGCAAGCTTCTGCGAACTTCTGCAATTTGGGGAGCTTATGTGTTTTGGGGAGCTTCTGGAAACGGTACGGTGGAGACGATGGATGATGGGGGACTGAAATGCCGAGAGGTGGCGAGTTGGCATCATCCTAGGTTTGCGAGCTGTCCGGCCATGTCCAACGTGCCAGCTCACGCATAATGTCGGCACTTTTCCAGCGGGGATTTCCGATAGGCAACTTTTTGGTCTCCAGCAATTTGGTGCCACGAGGATAGGCAACGGTTTTCCGTGTGGACGTTGCATGTATGGCATCTTATGGTCTATTTTATGGGGGTCATGCGATCCTGTCTGCAGGATAATCTCTGGCATTAGCAAGGGCTCCATTTTGCACAGTTCCCCATAAGTGTAACGTTCTGTTTATTTAATTATGAGAGTACAGAACCCTGCTTTACCAATGTTAGTAAAGCAGAGCTCCGACTTCTGCACTTGCTGCAACTATCCAATTACTTACTTGGGTTTCAGCATGGTTAACGCCTCTGGATCTCAAATAAAGTGCTTGTATTATTATGCAAGGAAAATGGCAGGTCTGAAAGGCCGTTTAGAATGTGTCGCTCTCCATGTTCTGCTTTGGGTTTTGAAGAGCGTTTAACCCTGTTGGTGGGTTTGTTTGACGTGGGTCTATTTTTCCCACTCAACTTTTATTTTGCTGTTAAATACATGGAGAAACAAACAGCTTACCCTGAACAGGACCTTGAAACCCTATCACAACAAATTAATTGATTGGGAAGAGATGAACCGTTCCATAGACGCAAACATAGCATACATAAAGAGAGACTGTAGAAGGAATTTGTTTAGAGAGTACTGAAAAGGTTCATAGCCTAAGCAAGGACTCGAAATATATCCTCACCTGCTTTGCGCCAGTCGATTCCCTTCAGTACAGCTCTTGCTGTCTCCAGACAACACTGTCACTCGCTATGCTAACAAATTATGACGAGATTTTGGCTTCAACCATAGAGAAAATAAAATGAAATTGAAAAAAATACCGAACTTTAAACAGTGAAAAATTAAAATAAACTAAATCAGTTTATATACAGAGGAGTTTCAGAAAGGAAAGGAATAAACGAGTGCACCTGTGAAGGTGGTGGCGAATGGGGATCAAAATCCATATCCATGAAATGCCTTTAGAAAACAGCGAAAGATAAGCTCCTTTCTCGGCATTAAATTTCCCATGGCATTGGCTTCGGCATCGGCATTCAGCTCGACTTCGTTGTGATGAAAGCAAATGTAAAAGCCGAGAAAGGAATAATGCAGCTGCAAACATGAAACTGAGAATGTGCCGCGCCATCATTTTCGTCCATTTTTGTATTTATTTTTAGAAAGGAATGAGAAAACACCTGGAGGTCGAGCAGGGCGCAAAATGTCAATGCGGCATTCAATTAAATACTGTTATGACACTTAATTAAATTGGCGCAGCTTATTAATGTCGTAATAAAATGGCACTATAACACGTCTTCATGACGTGGGAACTCGCTATTGGATTATAATAATACTAATGGGTTTTATAGTTCGCAATGCCAAGTTGTCTGTTTTGGGTTTAGAGATGGCTTATAGTATATGGGACACCAGCGGCTACCCTTCACTCGCAAAATGCACCCTGATAAAACATCACAGTCGTCCAAAAGGTTGTGATGCTTTTGTCAGGGTGCATTTTTGCGTGGAGGGTAACCTCTGCCCCCCTTGTACTCCTAGTATGCAAGAGGCACCTAACTATGCTTCAAATACAAGGCGTACATACCCCACCCTCTGTAGAGTTTGGCATGTAAATATTAAGTAGCAGTCGCTGGTTGGGGGTGGGGGTGCAAAGGTACGTTGTGGAACCTAAGGAGTTATTTTAGTAATTGGTTTTATTTTAGGGGGTTATATATGTTGTAACGGATGTGGGTATTCGTGAATTTATAGTGTGTTAGGTCGTGGTTCCATGTTGGGGGCTTGTTATTTTTTACCCCAGCGGGTGTTGCTGAGCAAATTCAAGAGCTTAAACCAATTTGCAGTCCCATGTAAGTTTGTTTTCTGTGGTTGTTGTAGAGCAATTACAGGGGTTAAAACCTTATTTATGGTCCCATGCGTAATTGTTTTGAGCTTGTTGTAATTAATCATAAAAACAAAGAACACATTCTACAACGTACTGCAAATACAAATTTATTTTTTATGCTTTAATGGATGCCTACCTATCTAAAGCTCCATTTTGGCACAGCAACGATGTTAGCATAGTAAAAGAAATAAAACAACAGATGCAAGTATATCAAGAACCAATAATCTTATTTTCTAGCTTCCGCGTAGCTTAAAGCTGAAACTCAGATTTTTTGATGGGGTTTAAACTTATTATCACAATCTCACAACATTATGTAAAGAGGGTGAGTAGTCTGTCACATGCCCCCAATTATCACAAACTCACAACTTCATTCATTTTGCCTGCAAATTAGTCAAAGTAAGATATGTCATTGTTATTTTATAGAAATATCCAGTAACCTTGAAGTACAATAACCATTCACAAAATTTTAAAATGGATTGAGCATATATTAACAGACCTTCAATGTTTCATTCATTGCTCTGCTAATTGATGTAATCAAGCGTTCATTTAAAAATATTAACCACATGAAAGATCTCATGCTTCTTAAACCAAAACTTAATCAGTCCCAACATCATGGGGAATCAAAAATCCATTACACTTTGTTTCAATTTTCACTTTTAAATTGCATTTCAAGTCTCTCTAATAAACTTATTGAAATTGAAATAACAAAAAACTAGGTTGTAGCATTACAACAATGATTATCCGTTATTATTTACAAAATGTGAAAGCATAGTCAAAGCAGAAAAACTTCTTTCATTCTACATAGTCCACTCCATTCCTTCCATTGACAAATTTCATTAATGCAATCGAGCTACTATTACAGTTGGATCGCGTGAGCCTTCTTCATTGGTTGATACATTATATTCATTGTCATTGGCATCAACTACATCACAGTTATCCTCTTCATATTCTAACAACATATTATGCAGTATGCAACACACAAAATTTGTTTTTGGTAGGATTTGAAAATTAGGCTGAGAAATCTTTGAATGAAAAATGTTTCATATGTTCTTTAGCCTTCCAAATGCACATCAACAACAATTCTTGTTGAGGAAAACTTAAAAGTGAAATCTCTTTGATTGTTTGTTGACACTCCAAAAAAAGGAGTAATTATCCATGGTAATAATGGATAACCGTCATCACTAATAATATATTCTCTCGTGATTGTTGAACCAATGGAAATGGAAGGACCATTTAGCCTCTCCCCACCTTCACACAATATGTAAAAAGAAGAATTCCACAAGAGTCTAGTATCATTGACTGAACTAGGCCACCCAGTGAAAACATCCATGAAACACATATATACTATCGACAATGGTTTGCAACGACATATTATAGTTATGATCTTTTTCATGCCAATTAAGCAGACACTCATTAGATGGAAGTTCAAATTGGATGTGAGTTACATCTATAGCACCAGAACAATTTGGAAAGCCTTGTTTTTCTAAAAAGCTTCTTTCACATGCTCAATCATTAAATTGTTACTTGGCCATTGTATATAAATTCTCGAACAATTGTGCATAAAATTAATGAAGTTATTTATAGTTCTTACCGTTGTTGACTTCCCACATCCAAATAGCTCACTAATGACACTCATTGTCATTCCAAACGATAACTGCAAAACTGCAATGGCCACTTGTTTCTCACCTGAAAACATCCTACCCTTTATAAATCTTGCCAACGATAACAATATATCACCTTGACGAAGGTCTTCATTCAATAATTCACAAAGAGATGTAAATAATGAATAGGGGAGCCTAAAAATGCTACAAAAATGTTCATCATCACATTTAACTTTAAAAATATAATTGTTCCACCAATGCAATGAACGAGGCTTAATATACCATTCATTGTAAATCCTCCCTTCAAATTGAGAAGTTGGTAAATTTGTTTCAAGGATTGTGTATTCTTGCTCTGAAGTGATTGTGTAGTTTCCCCATCCATTTCAACATTTGAAGACTATGTACTTGTAGATGAACATATCTTACGTTTCTTTTATACATTTTGCATATTGTTTGAACCTTGAATATCATACCAAATTTGCAATCCCAATTGGACAATAATAAATGCACTTGTCATGAGGATTTTTATTATTTTTGTTGAATTATAATTCATTTGATGAGAACAAAAGTTGTTGAAGATGACAATGCAAAATCCTCTCTACAAAAATGACAAATCCACAATCAAATTCTGGTCAATGTCATTGAGAAGCTTGTACTCTGACTACAAAATATAACAACAAATTGTAACAACAACATACAATATGGTTTTATCAAATTCAACAAAGATGACAAGAAATAACATTAAATTTTCATCTTATACAATAAATTGCATGATGAACTTTATGATTACATTTAGAACAACTACTATTTGGAAATAACAATGAGCTAGAACTCAAGTAGGTAATTCAATTTTTATTAAAGATCATGTCACACATATAACTTGAAAAATATTGCCTATAAGATGACAAAAGGATACATAAGGAGAATAATCATTTATTGTTGGAAAATGATTCACTAATCTTAAGCATGGCTTGCCTAATAGAATTTAGAGTTGAAACCAAATTGACTTGCACGTTGATCTTTTGTTCTTCAATTTTGATCATCTTTTCCTCATTCACATCTTCCCTTTGCATCCATTGTTTAAGCAAAGAAAATTCTTTTTCCTGGCATTTCATTCGCCCATGTACTCAACCAATTGTAGAGTAGTAATCACCGATTTATTGTTCTCAACAATAGTATATTTTAGACATGTAACTTTGGTTATTGGTAAAAGCACAATAAAATGTCCCACTTTTTGGTATGGTTTATACCTTAGTAAACATGAATTTTCAGTTTAATTGATTTTCTAAAGTTAATAGCCACAAAACCGTACACATTCATAAAATTCTACAAACTAACGAAATGTTGTGTTTAGAGTGTAGAATACATGTATATTTTTATAAAAAAAAATTGGCAAAAAATATAGTATTTTTCTTAATTTTATTCATATGTTGTTTCTTATGTTATTAAAGAGGAATGACTGTCCCCCGGTGGTTTTTTAAAATGAAAACTTATCTTTTCACTATGAAATTTTAGATATATGTTCAAGATTATAATTTTGACGTGCTGTCAAAATTTCATATTTTTTTGACTTATATATTTTTTTTTAATTAATTATTTAGTAACTATATTTTAAAATAAATGGCGTCCATATTTCAATGCCAATAACTTTTAATATTTATATCGAAATTAAATTTTTTTTTTCACAGGAAAGAAGAAGAATTCAACAAATACTAAGTATATTTTTTTCAATTTTTTTTGATATATTGTACTATTTTTCAAATTTGGTTGATTGTGTACTATTGATTGTCCTAAAATACCGTATGTTTGTAAAAATTAAAAAATAAATAGCAAACCAGATTTTATAAAAATAAAAATTACATTTTTAGAAAGCCAATAAAAATATGAATTTTGTGTCAAAATTCTGTAAGTTATCTATTTCGTTTACCCTGATTACGTGGCACCCGAGTGGCAGATTTTGGCTCACAATTGTCCCCCAAAAGGATTTGGAGCCAAAATGTGCCAATCAGGCGCCACGTCACTGCCACTCACCAGGGTTCGCGCGAAATGGGGTTCGCGCGAACAGCATTTGTGCGAATGCAGTTCGCGTGAACCCCATTTCACGTGAACCCCCTCCGCGCCACCAAAGCGCCGCCGAAACATCTCCTTCTAGATTTAATGATTCGCAATTGCGTCTCCCCTTCTAAATTTAATGTTTTACAAGTTACTTACTTAATATTGTTCGCTTTTTATGTTTTTAATTTAATTTTTTACATATTTTTTGTGTTTTAAAGTAAGTGTGTTTTTTTTTAAATTGTTTTTAACCAAAAATATGTAATATTAAATTAGAAAAGTTGTTTTACATATTAAATATAAATTCTATTAAATTTAGAAAAGTTGTTTTAAAGTTATAAAAAACTAAAATTAAAAATAACCTAATTTCTACTGAGATTTGTATATAAATAGAGTTGCATGCACATATAGTTTTGTATCGAGTTTACTCTTACACATTCAGATGTACCACGATTTATGTGTGCGGGTGAAAATTATTGAAGTGGATGAATCATGGGAAATGCAAAGAATGAGAAACGAAAATATACCGAGGAAGAGAATGCAGAAAAGAATGCTAGAAGATTTGTTCGTAGGAGGGCACAAAGAGAGAGAGAGAGAAGACACAACAAGTGAAAGACAACGCTGCAAAAATTGGTACATATGTATAGAAACCCTTGATAGATCCTAATTTTTGTTTTAGTTCTAAGGTTTAAATATGATAATTTATGTTTTTTAGATTGCGTAAAGGCAAGGGTTTTGATAGGATCCCATGTGTATGTCTATGGACACAGATCATGATTCGCAACATTATGCTGAAGTGATATCAAAAGTTATGGAATTACTTCCCAAAAAGAATGTGAAACACTTGGTGAAGATGGATTTACAAAAATTAAAAGAATTTTCCGAACAAGAACCACTATCACGAAAGAAAACAACAAAAAGTGTAGAGATAGTATATGGTGAATATGTTAATTTGACTATAGTTGCTAGAGCACATTTGTTGGTTACGTTCTTGAATCATGTTGATATGAGGGAAACATTAGAATTGTTAGGTGTTGATTTTGGACGGAAAAATTCAAAACGTGTAGAAGAAGAATTTGTTGGGAATGTTTTTAAAGGAATAAGTTCTTTGGGTACAAAAACTAGGTCTGTTGATAAGAGTATTTCTCGTAGAGCAATATTAACTTCAGTTGTAAGTGAAGATACAACAAAGAATCGTCATGTTACCGCCTTTGCCAAGGCATTGGGTTTATCTAGAAAGACGGTTAGCATGTATGCAAAAAGGAGGAAGACATTGGATGACTCTACTATGGAAGGAAATTGGGCACTAATGTGTAGAAATCCACGTTCTGATAAAATAGAGGATAATATTGTGAAGATAGTTTCTGATTTTTGGACTGAGAGGACTC
Source organism: Taxus chinensis (assembly GCA_019776745.2). Classification (NCBI taxonomy): domain Eukaryota; kingdom Viridiplantae; phylum Streptophyta; class Pinopsida; order Cupressales; family Taxaceae; genus Taxus; species Taxus chinensis. The sequence continues at coordinate 269,941,070 of CM034146.1, read as the reverse complement.
GTCCTTCTCCGAATGTGAGGGATGTTTTAAAACATAGAGTAACTCGCAATAACTATGACGAACATATAAAACATTGGATTGAAATAACTCAACATGAGATGTACATAAAGTTTACAGAAGAAAATCCAGATGTTAAGATTGGACAACAAATGTTTGAAAATTTGAAGCCTTGGTATGTGCGAGCTGATAAAGTCCTTGACACATGTTGTTGTCGCTATCACGTTGAGTTTGATTATCACTATCAGGTACATAAAAATTTATAGATTCAATGTATATATATTTTGAGGCGTGCTTTCATTTATATCTATATATTTAAAATTTGTTTAAATATCGTTTTTTGAGACATGTGATTTAAAATTAATGTATTTCAAAATCTATGTTTTTTTCAGGTGTATAGAAAGTTACGAGAAGAAATTGCCCCACCTACACGTGTCAGTGAATTCATAACTTCAATTATTTGCAACGTATCTGATGATCATGTTGATGATCGTATGACTTGCATCAAAGGTGTCTGTGACAAGTGTGGGGACTTGAAATTATTGCCAAAAACAAATGAATATTTGGACACAGTTAACCTGGTTGCTTGCAAGAGGTGATATATATAAATTTATGTTTTTAAATTTGAATGTTAGATTTTATTTTGATTTTTATTTTATTGCAAATGAATACATGACAATTTGTCCATGTTATGAATTGATTTTGTAGGTTCAAATACATAAAATATTCAACAAGGCTTGGAAAAGATGCAACCAGGTTGGATTTGGTAGAAGAGGAAATCCCCATTGCTACATTCATGCAAAGTTTCCGAAGTTTAATTAGTCCGTACATCAAACATTATCACTATTCAAAGTGGCAGGCTACACAATTCAAGACTAATAGGGACACATTCCCTATTGGTTCCATATTGTCCGTGGTTGATTTTGCTGAGAATTACTTATTTTCTCATCAAAAAGAAATTCAAACACAGTATTATCATACTGACCAGGTTACTATCATAGTTCAAGTAGTTTATAGGCATGCACAATTGGATTTGGATGGGGTTGAAAGTACATATGTGAAGCGAATGATTAAGAAGGAGTATCACTTCTATATAAGTGATGACAAGGAACATGACACCCACTTTGTGCAACATTGTTTTGGTTTTTTCTTTCAATATCTTCATCAGCGAGGAATACAAATAGATCACCATTTTGTTTGGTCAGATGGTTGCGCATCACAATTCAAATCCTCTCGCCCTTTCTTTGCACTCAGTCATTATCATCGTCATCACAAAATTCCTCATTTATGGAGTTTTTTTGAGAGTGGTCATGGGAAGGGAGAACACGATGGTGCGGGTGCATGCATCAAACGTGCTCTAAAGAAACAAAGCTTTGATTATGAGGGAGATCGATTGATTAATGCCCACACTGTTGTTGAATGGTGTAAGAAACATTTTGCAGTTCAGGTTTCAACCTCACAGGCTTCAACCTCATAGGCTTCAACATCACACGCTTCAACCCCACACAGAGTATTTTGGGAGATAACAAGTACATGCACATTTAAAACATAGATATGTAAATCTTGATGTGATTTATTAAGTGAACTACAAGTTACTAACTTTAAATTTTTTTATTCTGATTTTTGTTGTTTGTTTTAAACTTTATTGATCTTTTGAGCATGATTAAATGAAGGTATTGATCGGAGGACAAAGTATGGATGTGAAAGGATTCCCAATTCTAGGTCTTTGCATTCTTTGATGACTATGGATAGTAATAACTGGACAATCTGTACAAGAGATTATTCTTGTTTTTTTTATGAATGCACGAACAAATCATATTCAGAGTGCAATAGTCAAAAACATGGGTATGTAGGTGAGTGGAAGCAAGTTCCTTTAATTGTGGATGACACATATGGATCAGATCATGATGATAGTTTTGAAGATGTGCCATTAATTTCAATTGATTATGACCACATATCTGGACTGGTTAAACAAGGTATGTTTTATTTGAAAGGATCAAGTATAATTTGATAATTAAATATATATGTATATAATTTATACTATACATCCGATCATGGAATGTTGCTTTGCATTTTGTTGTAGGAGATGTATTTGCAGTCATTGCTGAAGAAGCCAATATTGAGAAAGTGGAGTACTACTTGTTGCGTTGCACAGAGGAGAGAACAAAGCTAACATGTGAAATAACAAGTGAAGTGACAACATTTTTTACTGGCTCAGTTATAGTGCAGGGAACATACTTACAACAAGTGAAATCCCTCCAAAATGGGATTAACTTTGTTGATTACAAACTAGATAAAAAGGTGTATCATTACACCCATCACATAATTGCTACAGGGTTACAATTGCAGCAGGTGAAGACTACAAATAGTAAACGCAAAAAATGAAGACTACAAATAGTAAACGCAAAAAATGAAGACTAGATGTAGAAGACCATGAAAAACTTTTACAAGTCATTAAACAACGAGCAAAGCCACTTGGTATTATATAGAAGGACATGGAATAAATTACTAAACCTTGTTGGTAATAACTATTAAGCTAGATAGCATTGTATTTTCTACTTGAAGGGACTATGGAGACCACTACACAATAAAGTTGTTTAATACTTGTGATTCTTACTTGTTGTGAGATGGTTTATGGTTTACAAGTATTGTGATATGGTTTTTACATGGAAATATGTATGGTATAAACATGATTTATTGACTCATGATAGGCTGATTATGGATCAATTGCAACATTACATTTTTCTCTGTGTCAACTAGAAATTCATGTTTTCCATAAATTTATGCGTTCAAACCTTGTCTTGTAAATGATGCTATTAAGTCTATCATTGACACTTTTTACGACAATTTGTTCTGCCTGCCTAGTTTTCCTTTATTTCTCATCGTCGAATTCGATCGAACTACGGTACTTTGTTCTCCATTCAATTGTCCTTTTGCCGCTT